>PVHT020000230.1:11699683-11845410 GCA_004024745.2 Catagonus wagneri
ACACACACACACCCCCCCGATCAAAGAAGGCTGGATCAGAGAATAATTCTGGGAATAATCATCTTAAAACGGTCACTGTAATTCTGGATGTGAGTGCAATTATTTAGGCATTGAGGAAGGGCACGAAATGGCCAATGAGGTATACAGAAGCCAGAAAAGAGAGATGGTACATCAGCAAAGAGAAAGATCAGGAAAGGAAATTAAAAAAAAAAAACAAAAACAGCCACTGATAGCAATTCCAAAAAGTGCCACTTCTCTTAGGAAATTAAAAAAGCAGTAGTGATATTGCAAGAGTAGTCCGTGAGGAAAAGAACATATATATATATATATCTGTATGTGACTAGGTCAGCTTGCTGTACAGTGGAAATTGACAGAACAGTGTAAACCAAGTATAATGGAAAAAATAAAAATCGTAAAAAAAAAAACAAAAAGCAAAAAGACAACCCACAGAATGGCAGAAAATCTTTGCCAACGATGCAGTAGACAAGGGCCTGATATCTAAAACATACAAACAACTCATGCAACTCAATAACAACAAAATGAACAACTAAATTGAAAAATGGGCAGAAGAACTAAATAGACATTTCCCCAAAGAAGACATAAGGATGGCCAACAGGCATATGAAAAAATGCTCAATATCACTAATTATTAGAGAAATGCAAATCAAAACAACAATGAGGTACCACCTCACACCGGTTAGAATGCCCATCATTAACATGGAATGGAATAAAAATTACCAACTCATGCCAGTTGCAGCAACCTGTTTGGATCAAAACAACAATGAGGTATCACCTCACACCGGTTAGAATGCCCATCATTAACATGGAATGGAATAAAAATTACCAACTCATGCCAGTTGCAGCAACCTGTTTGGATCTAGAGACACTCAAGTAGGTAAGACAGAAAGAAAAAGACAAATACCATATATTACTTGTTTGTAGAATTTAAATATGGAACAGAAGATCCTTTCTAACAATAAAAAAACAAAAAACAGAAACAGATCCTGGCCAAAAAGAGCAGACTTGCAGTTCTAGGGGGGAGAAGGGAGGAAGTGGGATGGATGAGCATATTGGGGCTTTGGGGGATGCAAATTGTTATATTTGTAATCGGTGGTCAGTGGGATCCTACTGTACAGGTCAGGGAAATGTGTATGATTGGGTTACTTTTTTGTACAACAGAACTTGACAAAACATTGTAAATCAACTACTTGACTAATAATGCAATTAACTTTTTTTAAAAAAAGAAGTTCCACCTAGGAGAGGAGGACATTTTTTTTTCCCTTAAAAGTAATATGAAGTGCTTCAGGATAGACATGGGTTGAAGAAGCTGATGTTTATGGAGATAGAGCCTATCTGCCACTGTGAAAACTGATTTAAAAAATTAATTGTCATCTAAAATTAATAGTGAAAGAAAATACTAATGCACAAATGTTAATCTTTTTTAAGTGCTGGTAAAATTTATTTTAATTGATTTGGTTCATTTATGTAAGGGCCAGGTATATAGTTAATATTTGACTCAGGCTGAGTGTGAAACTGTGGAATACAGAGATTATTATTATTAAATCCACTGTATATATAGCCATGAAAAGTTAAATTCATTCAAATATGGGACTGCGGCTGATCAGTATTCACATTCCAATATACTAAAAAATGCTAAATTAATTGAATATATTCAAATAAAAATTTTAGTGTTACTTATATACACAGACAACAGTAGTAGAAATATGACTACACCAGACTCCTCTTACATCCATGTAGATCAAGTCCCCTAATAGAAAAATATTTTGTCTTCTATTTCCTAGTTTCACTTTGATAGTTTTCTGAATAAAAATTCATGAATATAAATATAATCCTTTTCAATTATACATAAATTCTTTGCATAGTGAATCTTTTCTTTTTGTCCTATTCTGGCTTTTAGCTAAATAAGATTTCAAACAATAAGAATGAGAAACCAACACAAATTACAACAGAATTCATTTTTGAACAAAATGAAATGGATTGTAAAATATAAAATTAATAACTAAAAATGGGATTTTTGGAAATGCATGAGGATTTAATATTGTTCCTTTTACATTGTAATAATTGTTGAATAAGTTATTCTCTCTCTTTATGTTTTGAGGGAAAGATTGTAGGTTTTAATGTTTTACAGAGGGTATGATGTAACCTTGCAGATTTCAGAACATTGAAAGGAAGCAATTTTTGCCAACTCTTTATGTTATTACCTTCTGGAGGGAAAGAATTGACCAAGTGTTTTCTCAATTCTCCATCATATTAAGAAACTATAAACTTTTAAATTTGCTATCCAGTTCAAGGGCACAGTATATAATTACCTACAAGCATCTTATCTGAGGGGTGGGTGGGAAGCAAGATGAACCCATTAGAAGGGTTAGATTATATTTACACAGTTTGAGATCTGCCTTGAAAATTAAGGAAACTATTTGAAAACAGTGTATTGAAGAGACCACGAATAATGTTTATATATTTCTATTTCACAATTGAATTTTTAATTAGCGCTTATTTCAGTACTTTACCTGAAAAGAGCATTTTTTCCCCTGACATTTTTTCTCTGAGGTGAGTCAGTCACAACTTTCCAGTTTGTGGTAAAACTTGGCCATTTACGCTCCCCTATATTATAACTCTAGAAACAGAAAGCATTATGTATAAAATAATTTTTTCTCACAGATTTCTTAATGAAATTGTATGTTGTTAACAAGATGGTACTTTTTTACTCTCCAGTAACAAAAAGGGAGCCTCAAAATGGGAAATAATAGCTTTGCTCCAATTTTTAAGCAATTTAGCATAATATATGTAAATCAGACACTTAGAATAATAGTAATTGACATAACAAGATGCTTATTTTGTATTTTTAAATTCTGTTATTACACATTAATTTGGTTAGCTAAGAATAACAAATATCAATATCACAGAAATCTATTATAGGGGTAATAGTAACAGACAAAGTAATTAGATAAATAAGTAAATAGCAATGTATTTTGATAAATAATGTCTTTGTTTTCACTGAATCATTTAGCAGGGCAGGTGAGCGTTGCCTAGGAGGCATCTTTAGTAAAGGCAATTAAGTGACCATTGACAGCCTGGTAAAGAATTAACAGTGAATATTTATGTGCATTTGTTGCTCTGAAGCATGTCACAGTGAGAATCAATAAGGTTTGTCACTTACAATCAGATAATCAGTAAAATAATGTTTTGAATTCATTATTTTAATAAAAATAATTTTTAATTTTAACTAGGCAGAAATGTTACATTGAAATGTTGGTTACATGGGGGTTCTTTTCTATGTATTGATACAAGTTCATAACATGTATTAGATTAAAATAATTTAAAATATGTTCTTATATTATTTAAATCCCAAAACTGAAAAGACGGTGTCTAAAGCAATAAAATTCCCTTACTTTTTAAAATACTTGACAAAGTCTTATTTATATTTCTGGAGGCCCCCTAGGAGAAAACAAACTAATAGACATTTGTTAAGACTTGGTATGTGCCAATTATGGATATACTCAGACATACTAAAAATATTTCCTATACAAAGTTACATTTTCAAAAATACACCAAACTTCTTTATTCTACAAATACCTAATTTTATAAGTATGATTATAAAGCAGAAAATGGCTTTATTGCTCCTGTGGCAAATCTCAATTCTAAAATTAAAGAAACTGCATCTCCACAATGTGAAGTAACTTGATCTGAGTTATAATTCATGGTTCATCTCACAGCATTCTTCTCTCTCTTACAGAAGACTTTTGAACACCTTTAATGATGGCCTTGTGAAGTTGACCCCCCCCCATCCAAATATTTTAACTACTTTAGTTAAGAAGTACACATATTTGGGGGTGATAATTCAATGGCCATTGTTTGTTGAGAGAATAAGCTTAGATATTGTCTACTGGAAAGAAGCAAATAATAAAAATCAGCTAGGCTATTACTTGAACTTTCTCATCTGGTCTGGGATAGTTGATATAATAGGTTCTGTTTCTTTCTGTTTTTTCTGAGCTGCCTTTTTAAAATTTAAAAAAAATTTTATGAACCGCCCTTTTCTATGACAGAAGTGAATCTGTGGGATCCATTAGGAAATTGATATTACCACTGGGACAGATAAAAGTTATCTTTTCAGTGGGATTCCAATCCCTAAAAGGATGATTTAGACCTGACTCTCCCTGAGGATAGTTTGATGATTGTGGAGAGAGATAAACACAGATAAGGTAAAGAATAGACAATAAACAAAGAGTTTTTGACAATTTTAACATTTTGATCCAGAATACTGACACTAATTTTGCTCTTTGAATCACATGTTTCCGTCAATGAATAGACCAAATGTTTGTGAGTAAGCATCATGTGACGGGCATAATCAAAACACTGGAGGTACAGCAAAGAACCAAAAAATATCTTAAGATCTCACATCCTAAGTGGGAAAGGCCATAAACGCTACTATGGAAGATTACAACAGCACCCGTGTTGAATAAAGTAGGGTAGGTGAATTGGAAATGCTGATCGGGAGACCAGGGGGAATATGAATAGAGTCAGCTGGGAAGGCTGAATTGAAATTGGTTTTATTTGAGAAATGAGTCAAAGGTTTTGATGAGACCTGATGTGGAAAAGGAATCTCAGTCAGTGTGTCTACAGCAAAAGTACATAAGTGGGCAGGAAGTTTATCAATTTTGTCACTTATTATAATTACATTAACTCTGTGAAGCCATGTTTTATTTCTTTGGTTTACTCCTATGTCCCCATCACTAGAATAACACATGGTTGACACTCAATAAATATTTATTGAGTATGTTAACCTAAAGCAAATGGCCAATTATTTTACCAACAAAACTGATTTACTTAGGAGCAGCAAATTGCAATCTGGGACATGCAACTATGGCTGACCACAGTCTGGTAAAGTAAAGGAGAAAGATTTTCATAGAGGAGAAGGGGAAGTTGGGAGGGGATGCTGTAAACAAAACATCCATTGGAGGAAACAGTTTGAGATCAGGCAGTGTTTTCTTTTTCTTCTTTTTTTTTCTTTTTTCCTCTTTTTGCCTTTTATGTGGAGCCGCCCCCACGGCATATTGAGGTTCCCAGGCTAGGGGTCTAACGGGAGCTGCAGCTGCCAGCCTATGCCACAGCCAGAGCAACACGGGATCCGAGGCACATCTGCAACCTACACCACAGCTCACAGCAACACCGGATCCTTAACCCGGAGCAAAGCCAGGGATCGAACCTGCAACCTCATGGTTCTTAGTCGGATTCCTTAACCACTGAGCCACAAAGGGAACTCCAAGGCAGTGTTTTCATTCACTGAGTTATGGCAGTCTCTCGTTGGCTGCATTATTGTGGCAAGGAGAATGTATTTTTTGTTTCTGCTGGATATAATTTAAAGAAACGTCACTTACTGTCAGAGATGCAATCTCTTTCTGTTGGGATCTGTATATGTTGAGCGAGAGCACCTCCTTTTGGCCTCTCGAATCCATTTTAGTCATATTTTCTTCTATTAATTTTCACAAATGATGAATGATCATTATGTCGAAATAGTCTGTTGCCATATTGTTGTCACACACAATACACACACAGTGTGATCTTATCTGACACTGAAAACTGGTAGAGGCAGGGAGAATTAACTGAGAAATTGTAAGATATTTCTAGATCTAGGTATTAACTAGAATAACTTAATCTCTGTTATTATAAGGCCATGAATTACTTTTAGTGTGTTTTATTCTTTAACCATTTCAGGTTAGGTTTCTGTAGCATACTGCCAAATGAATCCTAAAATGGAATATATTTACTCTTAAAAATGTCACTTTCAGTTGGGCATTAACAGTTTACAGGGCATTTTAGGAACCTAAGCCCTAAAACTTACAAATTCCCAATTGTATTTTTACAGGGAAAGACTTCTTACATACAGAGTAACATATATGAGCTAGAGCTCATTTGTATTAGCTAATAGAAACTACTGTTTCAATAAATTAAAAATAAATATATTTTTGATTTCTGGAATTCAATAAACATTTTTGTTAGAAGACAGAATTACAAATTTTTCTCATTCTTTTTGTTTTTGGAAATCACAGGTGTGACATAAATATTGGACTCCAATGACAGAAGTTCTTGTGTAATTATTTATAACTACAATAGTTTTGAATGGGACCATTAGAAATTTTAAATCATTGGTAGTAAAAGAGAAAGAAACAACTCAGCAGAAAAAAGACTTCATTTATCTCAGTTATACTAAATGCTTACATCAAGCTATATATATCAGGCATATAAAATTGATTATTTTTAAAGCAGTGGAACATATCTAAATTTCTGAAATTTAAATTAGCCCATGCATCTTTTTATTTTGGGGATAAAGTTCAAATTCTTTGATAATTCAGAACATTCTGTATTTTCTTAGAAATATATATTGAATGTTTCAATTAATAAAATATCATGAAATAATTTTCATGAATATATTTTTCAGATTTTCATTAATATATTTTTCAGATGGCCTTATATGATTTAGAAAAAAAGACATATTACCTACTATAGGCCTACCATTTTTTGCATCCCAGTAATGCAGCTGCTCTTTAAGACAGGAAAATTATTACAAATATGTATGTCACCATTAATAAGAGGATGGTGTAACTAAATATCAAATCAAGTATAAAGATAGTGACTAAAACATGATAGTTTAGGTAGAATTGGAGTAAAACATTTAGAGTCTATGGGCATAATATAGTACTAGCCAAAGAAGGTTGTAAAATAGAACAACATAAGGCAATGAAAACTAAGTCTAAGAATTGTAAATGTGAAAGGCCAGCAAACCGTGGTGTTAGAAAATTAAGACAGCTAATCATCTCACTAAGTACAATGGCTTATAATTTGTACTCTCTAGTAAAATACAGCCCTGCTGCAAGACGGCTTTAACAATTGCATTATGCAGCTGTCCTCCTTCCCCAAGGATAGTTTTTTCCCCCAGAGATAGTATAGTTATGGGTGTTTAAAGATTAGATTCCTGTTTCAAAATCTAGAGGCTCTAATTATATCAGACATGGGGAAAAATCCTCCAGTGTCCACTTCTCTATGTTCTAGGAAATTGTGACTCATTACAAATATCTCGTTTCTCCTTTTTTATTTACCTTGTAACTTTGTGCCTTGCTGAAATATCTGCTATGTGATATACACTATGCTTTTCTACTCTATTATGTATTTTATTAATTTCCCCAGACAGCCAGATATTGATAACAGAGAGTGTGACCTCCACATTCTAGTGGCTTACTTTGTAATAAGCCTAAATACACAGGAGAGAGGAGAATGTTGTTCAGGCTTTTATTTAAATTCAGCTAGAGAATGAAGACACTTGGCCTAGAGTCTGTCTACCTCGTAAACACACTCTCAGATCTCCATTCAAAGAATATCGCTGCAGTGAGTAGGTGACTATAGCAGCTTTTAGCCACTGTGCTTTCAGATTCACCATGCTGTTTCCTCTAAGTCCATACTTTCTCCAGGATCATACCTTTTGTCTATTTTTGGCCTTTATTAATCGGAAAACTTTGCTCAGAGATTGCTTATCAGTCTGGGTCAAGACACTGTTAGGAATCTGGTAAAATTCTTCTTAGCTGATTCATCTTTACTTCTCTTCCTTTAACAACGGTAAAACTTGCATTATGGTCTGTGACTTCTATTCACCCAAAATCTGCTCCCTCTCCCCTTGTCCTTTGTAGCCATCCTTTTTCAAAGAATCTCTTAAAAGTCTATTTCCTCTTGACATCTACTTCTCCTGGACCCAAACTGACACAGGAAAAAAATGTTCAATTCTCATCAGAAAGAATAAGAGATAATTCGGTAACATATGTAAAACGCTAAAATCTAACAAATCAATTAATTCAGAATAAAATATTCAATGTAATATTATTTTTAAAAAGAAAATGAATGGGCTTTTACAGATTAAAAACAAAACACACTACCAAAAGCAAAGAGATAGCAGAATTATTCATGAAGAAATCCTAAAACAACATCTTTTAGAATGAAGGGAAATGATACTAAAAGAAAGCTCAAATGTATAGGGAATGAAAAGCATCACAAGCTATAAATATGGAACTAAGTACTAAAAATACTTAAAATATTATTTTATATTAATTTCTTTAAAACAGTAAATATTTAAAAAACAGAGATCAATGAAAGAGAAAACACTAGAAATAGAAAATATTAAAAATGCAAGTTCTTTAAAAAATTAATAGCTATTTTTTAACCCCTAGCAAATCTAATCAAGAGAAAGCACACATCAAATATCCTTAATGACAATGGATAGTAATACATACAAATATTTAAATAATGATGTCCTATTATTTTATGTATATTAATAAACTTGAAGATTCACATGAAATAGACAAATTACTTGAAAAACAAAAGTTACAAAACTTGTAAAAGAAAATGGAAATAGCCATATATATATGTATATATGTATAACCGAAGTATAGCTGATTTACAATGTGTGTTAGGTTTTGGTGTAAAGCAAAGTGATTCAGTTATAGAAATATGCATATTCTTTATTAGATTATTTTCCCCTTATAGCTTAATACTGAATATAGTCCCTGTGTGATACCACAGAACCTTGTTTTTATTTTATATGTAGTAGTTTGTATCTGCTAATTCCAAACTCTGGTTTATCCCTCCCCTCAACTTTCCCCTTTAGTAACCATAAGTTTGTTTTCTGTGTCTGAGCCTTTTTTTCCCCATAGATATAATGATTTATGCCGTGTTTAGATTTCACATATAAGTGATATATGGTATTTATCTTTCTAACTTACTTCACTTAGCATGATAATCTCTAGGTCCATCCTTGGTGCTGCACATGGCATTATTTCATTGTTTTTTATGACTAATATTCCATTATATATATGTATATATATGCCACATCTTTATCCATTTACCTGTCAGTGGGCACTTAGGTTTCTTCCAAGTCTTGACTATTGAGAATACTGCTGCTGTGAGCACTGGAGTATGAGTAACTTTTCGAATTACAGTTTTTATCTCTTCCAGACACAGGCCCAGAAGTGGGCTTGCTGAATCATATGGTAATTCAATTTTTAGTTTTATTAAGGAATCTCCATAATGTTCTCCATGGTGACTGCACTAATTTACATTCTCAACAACAGCATTGATTATTTGCAAACTTTTTGTTGATGGTAATTCCCATTGGTGTGCAGAGATACCTCATTGTTGTTTTGATTTTACATTTCTCTAATACTTAGTGATGTTGAGCATCTTTTTATGTACCTATTGGTCATTTGTATGCCTTCTTTGGAGAAATGTTTATTTAGGTCTTTTGCCTACTTTTTGATTGGGTTGTTTTTGTTGAGTTGTATGGGCTGTTTGTATAGTTTGGAAATTATGTCCTTGTCGGTTGCATGGCTTGCAAGCATTTTCTACCAGTTCTTAGGTTGTCTTTTCACTTTGTTTATGGTTTCTTTTCCTGCACAAAAGCTTACAGGTTTGGTTAGATCCCGTTGTTTATTTTTACTTTTATTTCTACTGTCTTGTTAGACTGACATAATAAAACATTTGTTCAGTTTGTGTCAGAGAATGTTTTGCCTATGTTTTGTTCTAGAAGTTTTATGATATCATGTTTAATATTGTCTTTAAGCCATTTTTGAGGTTAATTTTGTAAGTGGTGTGAGGGTATGTTCTAACTTCATTGGTTTATTTGCAGCTGTCAAGCTTTCCCAACACCTCTTCCCAAGGAAATTATCTTTTCTCCATTGTATATTCCTGCCTCCTTTGCCAAGGTTAATTGACTGTAGGTGTGTGGGTTTATTTCTTTTATTTATTTATTTTTTTGCGTGTGTTTGTAGGACAGCACCCATAGCACATGGAGCCTAGGGGTCAAATCGGAGCTGTAGCCACTGGCCTACACCACAACCACATCAATACGGGATCTGAGCCAGGTCTGCAACCTATACCATAGCTCACAGCAATGCCAGATCCTTAACCCATTGACTGAGGTCAGGGATTGAACCTGCAACCTCATGATTGCTAGTTGGATTTGTTTATGCTGTGTCAGCACAGGAACTCTTGTGGGTTTATTTCTAATCTCTTTTGAATAGGTTAATGTCTATGGAATTAATTGGGTCTATAATCAAAACTTTTTCAGAAAATTTATGCCTAAATTGTTTGATGGATAATTTCTATCAAACAGTATTCATAAACATAGACATAAAAACCTGTAAAGCAGTATTAGCCTATTGAAGCTAATTATGTAAAACAGAAACTACATATTAACCAAAGCTTATTTAAGTAGTATATTGTTGACTGAGATTGAAAATGTGTGTTATGGTTATACAGTAAAAGTTATTATTTCAAGAAATGCAGAAAAATTGATAAAATCTAATTCTTTCTTTAAGTATAGTTGATTTACAGTGTTGTGCCAATTTCTGCTGTATAGAAAAGTGACTCAGTCATACATAAATAGACATTCCCTTTCTGATATTATCTTCCATCGTGGTCTGCCCCAAGAGGATGGATATAATTCCCTGTAGTTAACAGTAGGAAGGACCTCATTGGTTATCCATTCTAAATGTAATAGTTTGGTAGTTTGCATCTACTACCCCAAAACCCCAGTGCATCCCATTTGCTCTTGCCTCCCTCTTGGCAATCATAAATCTGTTCTCCATGTCTGTGAATCAGTTTCTACAAAGGTTCATTTATGCCATATTTTACTTTCCAAATATAAGTGATATCATATGGTAGTTGTCTTTCTCTTTCTGACTTACTTCACTTAGTATGAGGATCTCTAGCTGCATCTGTGTTGCTGCAGATGGCATTATTTTGTTCTTTTTATAGCTGAGTAGTATTCCATTGTAAATATGTACCGCATCTTTTTTGTTTTTTAATTTTTAGGGTCACACTTGTGGCATATTGGAAGTTCCCAGGCTAGGGGTCACATCGGAGCTGCAGCTGCCAGCCTATGCCACGGCCACAGCAACAACAGATCCGAGCTGCATATGGGACCTATGCCAAAGCTTACAGCAAAGCCAGGTCCTTAGCATACTGAATGAGGCCAGGGATCAAACCCACATCCTCATGGACACTAGTTGGGTTCTTAATCAACTGAAACACAACAAAAACTCTCTATACCCCATCTTTTTAATTCATTTTTCTGTTGATGGACATTTAGTTTGCTTCCATGTCTTTGATATTATGAATAATGCTGCCATGAACATAGGGTGTGTGTATCTTTTTGAATTATAGTTTGTCCGGATATATGCCAGGACAGTGTTTGCTGAATCATATGGTAGTTCTATATTTAGTTTTCTGAGGAAACTCTATACTGCTTTCCACAATGGTTGTACCAATTTACATTCCCACCAACAGTGAAAGAGGGTTGCCTTTTCTCCACATCCTCTCTAGCATTTGTAAACTGTAGGCTTATTAATGATTGCCATTCTGACTGGTGGGAGGTGGTACCTCATAGTAGATAAACTGTATTCTTAATGGTTAAAACTCTGAGCAAACTAGGAATTGAAGGGAATTTATTTAATTTGGTTAAAAAAATCTGAAAAAAATTTTTTTAACTATCATCATACATTTCACTAATATGTATGTAGTGGTGACATAGTGAATTTATTTATCCTAAGATTGAGGCCAGACCAAGATATACAGTCTTCATTTTATTCAGCTTTGTCCTCAAAGTCCTAGTGCATAAAAAGCAATCAATCAATCAATCAATGCAAGTCATAAAGCCATAAATGAAGAAAACATATTTATTTATTTACAGGGCACATAATTCCTTGACTAGATTATTTAAATAAATATTAAAAATCTATTAAAACTAATCATACATTTATCAGCATTATAGTATACAGAGTCCTTATTTAGAAATACGTTTCATTTTACTCCACCGACAGTGTAAACAGTGGAAAATTACATTTAAAGGCCATTCACAGTTGCATAAAAACATTAAATTAGAAATAAAATTAAATTGGAATAAAAGTTTTGCTTTTTGCTGAAAATTATAAGCAGTTTCAGAAAGAATATAAAGGAAACATAAAATAAATAATAAGCTGTACCGTAATCATATGTTGTAAGGTGAGTTTTGGTAAAATATCAGCTTTTCCAAGATTGTTCTGTAGTTTCAATGCATACCAATAAAACTTGTAATACATTATTTCAGTAGAAGTTGAAAAGTAGATACTAAAGTTCATTTACTTATTATGGAAATGCATGGGATCTCTGATAGGAAATGTACTCGTGAAAATGAAAAACAAAATTGGAGGACAGACATGACCTGATCTCATGGTTAATCAAAACCACAGCAGTCAGCAGCATATTAGGACAGACAAATCAATAAATGAGAATTTGGTCCACAAAATAAAATGATCTCTCTTCCCAATGGAGAAGAAAAAAAAAAAATCTCTTCATCAAGTAAACTGAGAAAGTTGAATAAATATATAGAAAAATGTGACCTTTGACTCCTACACTATACAATACAGTAGCATTATTGTGAGATGGGTCATGAATATGAGTGTAAAAGCTCAAGCTGTAAAGCTCTGAAAGAAAATATACAAGAAAATGTTTGCATCAATTGTTTCCACAGAGATGACTTCAAAAGCACTTTTTATGAAAAAAATAGAAAATTTTGATTTTCATGTAAGTTAAATGCCTGCTTATTAAAGATGCTGTTAAGTAAATGAGAAGCTAAGCTATAAACTAGTGAAAATGTTTCCAATGCATGTTTCTAACAAATAATCTATATTCCAAATATAGACTCATGCAATCAAAAATAAAATGCTGGAGTTCCCTTCGTGGCTCAGTGGTTAACGAATCCGACTAAGAACAATGAGGTTGCGGGTTCGATCCCTGGCCTTGCTCAGTGGGTTAAGGATCCGGTGTTGCCGTGAGCTGTGGTGAAGGTTGCAGACGTGGCTCGGATCCCGCGTGGCTGTGGCTGTGGCGAAGGCCGGCGGCTACAGCTCCTGTTAAGACCCCTAGCCTGGGAAACTGCATATGCCGCGGGTGCGGCCCTACATAAAGGCAAAAAGACAAAAAATAAATAAATAAATAAATAAATAAATAAATAAAAAAAAACAAAAATGCTGAAAGTCAGTAGAATTTTGCAAAAAACTTTAAAAGTTTTCTTTTCCAGTAAAGAGCATAGCAATGACTAATAAGTACAGGGAAAACTTCTCAACACCAGTAGTCAATAGGAAAATACAAATTGAAATCACAGCAAGATAAAACTTTAAATGCACACAAATGGCCTGATTAGAAGACCAAACGTTGTTAGTAGAGGTATAAAATGGCACAATTTGGAAATATGTATGTATGGCAGTTTCTCATAGAGTTAAACATGCAACTACCCTATGACACAGGATTTCCATTCCAAGATATCAATCCAAGAGAAATAATAATTTAGAGCTATGAAAAGACTTGTACAAGGATGTTTCTTTCATCTCTATTTATAATAGCCTCAAACTAGAAATAATGTGAATGTCCCAACCAAAGAATGATTTAATTGTATATATACATATAATGAAATACTAATGATCAGAAATAAAATAATAAACTGCAGATACTACCTAAGAACATATAATAATCTCCAAAACATTATATAGAATAAAATAAGCCATGCACAAAAATAAAGATAACGAGGAGTTCCCGTCGTGGCTGAGTGGTTAACGAATCCGACTAGGAACCATGAGATTACGGGTTCGATCCCAGGCCTTGCTCAGTGGGTTAATGACCCGGCGTTGCCGTGAGCTGTGGTGTAGGTTGCAGACGTGGCTCCGATCCCACGTTGCTGTGGCTGTGGCGAAGGCCGGCAGCTGAAGCTCCTGTTAAACCGCTAGCATGGGAACCTCCATATGCCACGGGTGCAGTCCTAGATAAGGCAAAAAGACAAAAAAAAAAAAATACATAACGAATAATTTTACTTTTATGTGTATCTAGAGAAATAATCAATCCGTGATGGTAGAAAGGAAGTAGAAGAAGTAGTTTTCTCCTAGTGGGAGCAATTTATTGGGAAGGAGCAAGAGGTAAATTTCTGGGGTGATGAAATGAATTTCTAAATCTTGAATTACGTCTTCCAGATAAGATTGCACACTTGCGATCTGTGCCTTTCGTTGTATATACATTTACTCAGGCAACAACAACAAAAAAATGTTAGAGAAAACCAACATGGTTGAAGGGTCTTAAACCAAACATTTCAATAAAAATATTTTCCTAAAATGTCCATACCTCCCTCAGATAAACATGTAATACATTATATAGAATACATCTTGATGTTTTTATATAGGCAGTAATTTTCTAGGAGCCGTAACCTCCATTTTCTTGTGTCTTGGTCCAAATATACTTGTGTTTCTCCAGCTATAGATCACCATGAGGTGGTCTCTGTGCAGATTAGGGTTAAGGGTAAACAGGTCGCATTGATACTGTAGCACTGTGCTGACCCAGATGTACTCTGAGATATACACTTCACTGTGTTTGCTGTAATAGATACCAAGGGCCACTTTTCAGTGAAGAACTGAAGTTTTTTTTTATGACAGCAGGTTATATTATGATACCAAGTACTTGCTATCAGGGCCATTGCTAGATCCTTCACATACACCAATTTCCTCACTCTTCACAGCAGCCCAATAATTTAAATAGTGAAATTATCCTTATTTTAGGTAAATTAGAACTGAATTTAAGACCTCATTTTGCATTCTCAATCCGTAAAGTGTCTGCATTTGCTAGTGTTTCCAATCAGTTTAGTAAATAACTTGAGCTCTTAAAACTGACAAGTATCTTAAACAATGTTCAACATTTTCAATAGTAAAGACCCTGCAGTTTGTCTTCACTGGCAGTGGGAGAGTCATTATTATTCACTGATGTTAGAACACAAATACCCCAAACATAACATTGAACCCTGGTTTGAATTTGTAGTGACAATAAATTTCTCTTGCATATAGCTAGCTAGACAATTCCTAATAACAAATCACATTTTTATCCGGGAGTTAAAATATATCAATGGCAGATTTAAGTACATGTGTAATGGTTCCCCACAGTATATTCTTGTAATACACAAGGGTGGACATTGCAATCTCAGTCTCACAATAAATTACTCGTGTGGTGAACTAGGAAAAAAAAGGTATCATAATTTGCCATGTACCCAATTTAAGAAGTTGAAACTATTTGCATTTGGAAAATAGCCTGAAAATGATTGTTGGCAAATCTTATCCAGAATTTTCTGAATTTATTGTTGCTAAACACAACTGAAAATATCCCTTAAGTACAAAAGCATTATCTTTCTTGAAGATCAGATAAGAGCGTAGGAAACCACATGAAGAATTATGGTTCATTTACTGGTTTAATGAATAAAAATAAATAATGTGATACACCAATCTCTTTCATGATTTTGCAGCAAGTAATATGTAATTGTCTGACATTTCTTGTAAACTGTGTAGTAAGGTGGGGCTATATATTAGGTCTAGGTTTATTAATCCATGATTCCCATCTCTGTTTGGAATATAAGATTTATGAAAGTTGATGACAGAATATGCCTCTGGGCTTTAATAATAGATACTTTTAGGTCAAAATGCGCAGCATCTGAATCACCTACCTAGTTTTGAAAAATCCATACTTGTGTGATTCTTGGAAAGGGAAGATTTTTCTTCAGAAAGCAGTCGAGAGGAACATATTCTATCTTTATCCTTTGGCAGCAGGGTGAAAGCATGTTATCTAGGTTTGGTTAATCCACCAAGGATTCTGAATCTTCAACACATGATTCAAGATCAAGGGAAAGTGAAATTAGAATCTGGGTGGTGATGGTATGGGGAGGATTATGCTGTCCTTATCAGCATGTGCATGTCCTGTTAAAAATGGGTATTGTTAGAAACATCACTGTCTGCATTCCTAAGTTTAGCTCTTCAATTATCTTATGAAACCTATAAATTAAATTTATTTTCCTGCTAAGTTTAGAGTCTGGGTCTAACAAGTGTTTTCAAGATTCTGGCTGAATGATTAGAACACCTCTTGTGTGACAGCTCTTAATGCAATTTTAAGATATTGAAACAGCCGTGTAAAACCCTAAGTGGTAATGACCATGCCCTTGAAGTGCAAAAAAAATAAGGCATGGTCCTTTTGGTGAAACAAACATGGTATATGGTGAACTGATAGAACACCAAGACAAAACTGACAATATGCCAGCAAAAGATAGATACAATTAGAAGAAGGATCTAAAACTTGGCATTGAGGATAGGTCCCTAGTCCATGCATTGCCTAATGATGTTTTGTCAGCCTGTTAATGAAGAAAAAAAAAAAAAGGCTAAATAATCATTCCTTAAAAGGTGATGGAGTTGTCAGATTATCATGGCTTCTATTTTTTTTAATTTATTTACTTTTTTCTTTGTGCAGCCACACCTGTGGTTTATGGATGTTCCCAGACTAGGGGTCCAATTGGAGCTGCAGCTGCAGGCCTGTGCCACAGCAACACAAGATCTGAGCCTTGCATTGCAGCACCTTGTGGCAATGCCAGATCCTTAACCCAATGAGTAAGGCCAGGGATCGAACCTGCATCCTCAAGGATACTAATTGGATTCTTAACCCACTGAGGTACAACAGGAACTCCCATGGCTTTTAAATATAATATGAAGAAAGCAAGGGGTAGTATTGAAATGATAACTTCAAGTGCAGATCAGTCCTGAAACATAGAAGTTAGATAAATTACCATGACACATCTAAGAAATGAGCATTTCTCATCTTCTAAATGCATTAAGCTTTGGATTATCAAACCAACTTTAAATTTCAGAAATTCTTGACATGTCTGAGTATGGGCCCAGAGAAGGAGGGACTTATATATGAAGCCCCTATCCTACTGTTTGACATATCCATAAAACTTTATTAATTTGAATGAAAAGAATGTCTTATTTCAAAGTATCTTTGCTTAGAAATGTGGATATATGAAGACAGTATTGGGAAATGAGAATGTGCTGTGTAAGAACTGAGTTTTTGAGAGAAATAAATTATAATGTTTTGAAGAAACCCACAGTGAGCAATGAAGCTCATATTTTGAAGAAAATGTAATTAGATTTGAAAGTATTTGTGAAACACATATAAACCAAATCTGGTAAATATACTGAAGGAATGGAGAAAGTCACATCTAATTTAAATCTAATTGAGTAAAAAAGAGTTTAGCATGTACATCTTTGAGAAACTCTCAAGACATTTTACTAATTTTGACAGCATAATCCCCTAAAATATCAATCATTTAAACACTGAAACAAGATGTCTCTTATCATTTATGTTAATAATTCAACTGGATTTACCAGATACTGTTTTATTGGAAGTGACACCAGTAAATCTCAGGAGCAATTCAAAAGATGTCAATAGATAATGGAAACTTTGATGACTGCCAAATATATCTCTCACCTTTTTGGTTTTTTTCTTGCATTTTAATGCCACACCTGCGGCATATGGATGTTTCCTGTTCCCAGGCTAAGGGTCAAATTGGAGCTGTAGCTGCCAACCTACACCAGAGACACAACAATGCCAGATCCGAGCCGTGTCTGTGACAGCTCATGGCCACACTGGATCCTTAACCCACTGAGCAAGGTCAGGGATCGCAACTGTGTGCTCATAGATCCTAGTCAGATTCATTTCCACTACACCACAAAGGGAACTCCCTCACTGCAATTTTTAAGCTTTTTTGTATTATGAAGTTCCCTGGCTAGCTGTGCAACCCCTGCATGTTAATAGATGATACACAAAGAGGACAGATAGTACCCCACCAGTACCACTAAGTTATGTTTCTTGCCTTTACCTGAATTCTGCAAAAACGTTTATAGTTATTTTATGATGTTGACATTTTATGTCAGCATTACAGACCTAAAGTGTCAACCATTTGCTAACAGATTCTATACTTGAAATTATAGTATTTCTCCCAGAACAGAGCTGTGGAACACAATGTAAATGGCTATAGATAGACTTATTCATTTTACTACATTTTGAAAGAGGAAAACAATTTAGCAGTATTCCTAAATTTTGAGTTTATAACACATTAGTAGCTACTGTTTGTATATAACATTATTTTCATGTACAAAAAAAAATCAGTTAATAAGCAGTCACATTTGAATCACCACTAATGTTTCTTTTTTTGTTTAGTGGAACATGACTTTAGTTATTTATGTACTTGGATCAATCGGATTTGCTTGGAGAAAATTAGAGTCTACACATATTTTCACTCTTCATTTTTCTGATATTGCTTTGAAAGTAACTTAGGATATTTAAAAATGAAAATCTATATTTTAAAATAATTCTTTAATCCTTTTCAGACGCCAAATAATTAAATTCCGTATTTAATGATTTTACTATATTTAGAAATGAAAATCACTGAAGTATTAATCTTTGTTCAGTTATTTAAAAATCTTGATTTAGAAATTATTTTCAAACATCACCTGGTCAGTATAAGATTCTATCTTCACATTTAGCAAATAGTCCATTCAAGAAATTCATTCTTTCTTTATTAGAGCTAATCCATTCTTACTAAACAAAAAAATCAGAAACAAAACCAAAAAAAAAAAAAAAACCAGAAGACTGATTTCCTTCTCTTCTACAGAGGAAACCCAGGAAGATGGAAGTTTTTACACATTTTTCACAAGAAAGTTACTACATTCTTCCCTAAAATACCATTCTTACTTCTTCTTCATACTTCTGTGTCTCCAGTGTGTGTCACTTCGATGTAAAGTTGAGTAGGAATATTCCATACCCTTTTTGGTTTTATTATCCTGTTGAGGAAATAGATTTGTAATATAAAAAAAAAAATTGAATGAGTTGAGTAACTAGAGCTCGATGTAAAACAAGTTGGATTACAAGGTAAAAGTTATTGGTAATGCTCCAGGGATTGAGATAAGCTTCAGAGAGGAAGTGCTTTTCAACAAGATCTTGAAGGATGAGTAGGATTTAATGATACAGAATATGGACAAGTCTCTTAGAAGGGAGGAAGTCACATTGCAAAAGTTTATACATGAGAAACAGTAAGAATCACTGTAGTACATGATCATGTGTCCAGACAGTACATGGTACTGGATTTTGTTTATTTCAGGATTCTATAATTTACCATTTCTAAAATCCTTAACTTAGATAATTAACACTAAGAGACTAATATTCTCTGGGACATGTCTCAGAGAATGCAATTTATTAACACATATATTAAACATAAAAAAGTAACCCTGTCAGGAAATTAACATTGTTTGGTAAAACACTAAAACTATATTTAATTTGACATGATAGCTCCCAGGCAAAATTCTTGAACAGTTTACTAAGCATAAGTTGGGAAGCCTAAGAAAAGGGAGAGTCCACTACCAAGAAAAGTTGCCTAATAAATTTTGCTGGGAACTGCTTCTTCACCCCTTTTCTTTCTTTTTTTTAAAATATTAACATTGACATTGAAATGGTTGCATGAAGTGGGGAGGAGTAGTTCTTTGGTATAGAATTTGAAAGCCTCTGATTAATAAATCTTAGGACTAATTTTCCAGACGGAAGGAAAAGTAACAAAGAAACTAAATTTTGCAAAGAGGAAAATTTTGGGTTGATAGAACACGTACGTTTCTAACAATTTAAGTCATATTAAATTTTGCCAATCATAGAACTGTGTGACTAAGTTGAAGCTGTTGAATGAGAAATACACGTTTCTGGACAATAGACCTTCTACATTCTATTTTTTCTAAGGTTGTACTGTTCCGAAATACCTGTTTTAAAACTGGGACAGGTATAGGGTACACATGGTTGTACAAGCTGTAGTTGATTATGATTCCCAAGAAGTTTTGAGAAAATGTCTCTTTGAGGGGTAAAAAGAAAGGTAAAGTGGTCAAGGTATATATTTTCACCCTTAAACACTGCATTCTTTGGAATCTTAATTCTCTTCCTCTTAAATGTGCTTGTAACCCAAAACTGAGTGCTTCTCACCCTCCCCTCCCAGGGCTCCTGTTAATAGTAACTGGAGAATGGTGAGTGTTGTAAACTTGAGCCCTCACGGAGCACTTCCTTAAGCCTCAAATTTCTCATCTCTACAAATGTCACCAGCTTTTACTCCACAGGACTGAGGATTAAATATGGTAATGCAAGTTATGTTATATATAGGAAGCACTCAATACCATTAGAAATATTGCCCTATTTATTGTTTTATTATCTTTACTCATCGTCCCTTAATATGTTTAGATTATAATTTCTATATATAAAATATATATATGTTTAAATGTACCTTCTGACTATACTAGTATATGAACTAAAGACTGTTGGAGAAAGAAAGAATTGGAAGTGAGTAGAGTACAAAGGCACCCCTAACTTGCATGTTTCCCATGATGGGATTAGAGAAAAGAAATGATCATGAAAAGTCAATAGAGTAGAAAAATATATTTAAGCTGCATCAAACAGATGTACAAAAGTGAAATACCATTGAACCCTATAACAATTATGTGCAATTTTAGTGCCATGATGACAAAATTAATTCATGTTTGTACTAACTCAAAACAATAATAATTATGTTTTTATCATGTTTCACAGTCAACCTCAAACTTCATCCCCTATTCATTCTAGTAATTCCAGCTTCAAAATATGTATCCCTTTATGATTCTGTCTGCCAGTTCATCATCATTATTACAGGTTTCCAAAGCATTTTTCAGAGAATTACGTTTCCCAACATCTGTGAGAAAATGGGAGTAGAATCCTTTTATAGGAAAATGAAATTAAGACATTGAAGCATTAAATAACAATGAGGTCAAAGCTGTGCCTTTGATAAATTGTGTAGATTCCAGGTGACTCTTTAAAACCCATATTGATATTACTGTCTTGATTATTTTTGTGGGAGTATGTGCCTCCAGAGCACTGTGATAAACTTTTATTTCCTTTCTTCAACCACTTGTGAAAGACTTGGCTAACTCCACACTGCTTGTAGATTACTTTCAGCACACACACAGGGACATATCATTAACTCTTGTTTTATTTGGCTGTATTAAAGCCAACACCTGCACCTTGTTTAGCAAGTCACCTGGAGCATAGGTTAAATTGTAGTGATTAAAAGATGTGTAAGTTTCACTTTACATTGTCTTTGCATTTTCAACTTCCTAATTTCTCAAATTTTTTCTAAGCATCATTCATACTTGAGAGTATTGCATGCAAGAAACTTTACTGTTTTGATGACATGTGCTTCTTTTCAATTCAACACTATGTATTTAGTGTTGCAGATTTTCTGTTGCAAATCTTGGGAGAAAAGCAACAGAATTCTATTTTACGGATGAATAAACTGAAGTTGATGGACATAGAATGCTTTGATTAAGGCCATGCAGGCACAAAGTTGTGATATCCGGTTCTGTTTGAATTCCAATGTCATGTTCTTTCCATTAGAACTAAATTTAATGATCGGGGTAGCATGCTATGTTTCCATTTGCAGAGTGCTTGAAGAGGTTGCTCATCACAAATCCATTAATATATCTGTTGCTTTAAATTATTTTTATTTCGTGTTTTGAAGGAAATTGAAATATGACTGAAGAGATTTGAGTTAGTTGTCTATCAAGTAACCTGAGCAAGTTACTTCGATTTACTTGTATTTCAGTTATCTGTAAATAAGGAATTGATTACAATTAGATCATAATTTTGATGACTGCGTAAATAATGTATATAAAAGCATATAGTGAAAGGTAAAATAATCTGTAGTTCTAAAATATTTAAATGATATTCAGCAAAATCTGCTGTTTTAAAAATCAGAATTTCAGAAAAAAGACAATAAAAATAAACACCCAATATTGTTGTGTTCTTCTTATCAGCTTACTCTTGACTAGGAGAGCAATTTTTCTTGCCTCTACACAGTTAAGAGAGCATAGCTGTAAAAAATGTGAATATTGCCAACATTTTTGATATATAAACTTTTTTTAAACTGCCACAATTCATGAAGCTATGTTCTACTTACTGCTTGCACTCCTATTACTGGCATTCACTTCCTAAACATATCAATCCAACAACTCTACCACCTGGTTCCACCAAAACCACAATCACTGACTTTACCGATGTTTGCTATTTACTCAGTTCTTTTCATTTTAGATTGGCGTCATTGTGGCAACTTTAGCCTTTGGAAACTCTCTCCTCATTGATGTTCCTGTTGTTCTTTCTTGATTTTATCTTTTTGGTCTTTCTTTCTCCATTTTCATTTCTGCATATATTTACTGTTACCCCTTAAGTGTGGAGGTCCGCATGTGCTCATCCTGAGGGCTCTTAACAGTTTTCTCAGCTCCTACTCCTTAGGCATCTCAACTTTGTAATGTGCTTTTCCCTTCCCTGTGGCCATCAATAAGAGCAGTGGCCTTGTATACCCTTCTTTTGCCATATCTAATCGTACTAAAAGTGTATACCGAGTTGGAATCAATTCCTCTCTATTTCCCTATCTTACTCAACAAAATTGAGGCTGAGATATGAGAGGCAAGCATCTAATTTTGTTTTGAACCAGAATAGTAACTGGCATATTTGATAATGAAGCTTACAAAATCCTGAGAAGAGCATGGAGAGGCAGAAGAAGCTCATGAACAGAGCTAGGAGCAATTTAGCAGATACCAAGAAAGAAACGAAGATGAGAAATTGAAAAATGGACAGTATTTCTTACATTTCTAATATTTCTTCAAGTCCTGATTTTTGTAATAAATATACTTTTTCTTATGAAAAATTCACTTTATTTTCTTAAACAGCAGAATGTTTCTAATAATTGCAACTTCTCAATGTTAAATAATATTCTAATGTGTTCAACTCCAATCAATATGTTTTTGAATAAGAGGTGTACACTACAATCTGGTCTGTAGGTTATTTCAAGGGGAAATAGAAAAATCTTAAACTGAACATTGAAATTAATTTTCTCTCATCTTTATTTTTTTCTTCTTTTCTCTCTGTAACCACCATACTCTCAAAACTAAAACATCTGCCAAATACTCTATATTTGGCACTTTAAAAAATTAGAAAATGCAGATTGAGTGTTAGGGATAAAGACACTTTCACAGAGTAAACACTTGATAAAAGTTATCTATTATTTTTATAATGGTGCTGAGTTATACGTTATTACACATAAGGTTATTTGAACTGAAAACCTAAGGAAGTTGCTATAAGATGAAATGGTTACTAGTTTTCATCTGAGTAAAACAACACAGCAATTTTTCTTCTAACCAATAGTAGAAAAAATTACAATTTTTATGTTAAGATAATGGTCAGATTGCTTTCAGAGAATGTCAAAGAGAGATGGCAAAGCTGAAGAGCTGTGTCAGAAGAAAGAGAATCCATTACTGGGATTAATAGCTGCTTGATGCATGAATCTTGCAAATGATATTCGTGGAGACATATTGTCTCAAATTTAAAATTTATAAGGACTGTACTTAAAGTGAACTTGCAGCAAGTTCAAATAAGAACAGCAACATTTAGTATTTTCTACAATTTATAGAAGAAAAGCATCATCTTTTTGTCCTCTGCCCTTCTGTAACCACATCATGTAAAAATGGATGGATGAGATGCTTAGGATGGATTAGTTATATCTCTATCTGTATAGCTAAGCATCTACTTATTTTCTTAGTCCTTCCTCATTGCAAAAGTACTTTAAGTCACCTCTAACTAGAATAGAGACAATTTTCAATTTCCACAAATGTAACGAGAAACCCATTATGCTTTATGTAGTGTTCATTATATGTATTTTATCTGTGAGAATGCCTATGCTGACTACCTGTATGTTACTTTATTCTATTTTTATATAAAATGCATTTCTCAGTGTTTTTGGTTGATTGATGAACATTTATATTATGGTGCCCTCCAGGTATTACAACTTACAACCAAAACCAAACAGGGTGGAACATGTGGGGATGGCCATAATTTAGAAGAATGCTCTCTCTTAGGTATTGAATTTAGGTTATATGCATTTGTTCATATTACTCATCTTGTGTTATGATAAATTCTTACTGGGATGAGAGCTCATGGAACTTGTGAATTTTAGATATTAGCCAAAAATATTTGAAGGTAGTGTTTGAAGCTGGTTTAGGAAACAGTTACTTTAGAAGATTGGTTTAAATATTTTGAAGTGTTTTCAGCTAAAAGCTTCTAAAACCTTTCTTTCCAATTAATGTTTATTAAATACCTATATTACATTGACTGTTAAAAGCTTTTGTTATCATTGTTGCTGTAATCAAAAATAATTCCCTAGAAAGCTCTCTATTAGGAAGCTAGTTAGCTGCTTAGGAATTCAGTGATGTTGGAAGAGCTCGTTGAGAGGATGTGACCACTGGTTGACACCAGAGCTGGACCAGGGCGTTTGGAGCCTTCCCACTTCCATCCCCGGTCCTTGGAATGTACATTTCATCTGCTAGTCCCGTACTAGCAGCTCTTTCAAGGACAGAGTCCTGAGGGAATAATGTGTTGTTGAGATTATCTGGATTGAATACCTGACTGAACCTTGTTAAGGCCTCTATATAAGATTTTAGGATTCTGGAAGACTGGTACAGAGATCTACTCATCTTGTGGTCATGCAAGATAAGCTTTCTATGTAAGTTACCTTGCTCACATTGCCACCTACCAGTCTAGAGTGGTCTGCCTCTTCCTTAGATCTCTCTTTGCCCTTCTTGTATGGGGGCCAGTTGGGGATTTCACTCCAGGGAAATCTTGTGGTTGCAAATTAACAAGTAAATACCACTGAGGATTAAGAAAACTGATATTTAATTCTATGTTTCTAACTTTTTTCTATATTTTAAATATCTTTCGTTTATCATTTCTTTCTTTATCTAAAATATTAGTAACCAGGTGTTATGAGATATATGTTGTACATTTATATTGAATCTTACATTGGAAATATACTGTTTTGAATGAATAATAGTCTTGGCTTATATCAGTAGTAAGAAAAATGTTTGCCTATGTGAATATATGTGTCTATTATTAGCTAATCAAAACAAGATTTTAAGACATACATGATTACTATATTTTCTAAATTTTATTGGACTTGCCTATATCCTTTATGTTATAGATAAGGCTTTAGTTATATGAGGTCATTTTCACCACACCATGCAGGTATCAATAATGTAGATGAAATGAGTTAATTTTCTTATTATCAAGTTTTTTAAGCAATAATAATGCTCTAGAGGGAAAAATAATGCTTTCTTAAAATATCACCTTTGTGATTTACCTTTCTAGTTAAGGATGCATGTGCTTTATATTGTTTTAACTTCTAGTATACCCATCTAGAGTCTTCTTCACCTGGTAAAATTCAGTAAGAGCCCTGACCTCCATCATAGTCAAAATTTGTTCCATCCTTGTTTGAGAGTTTTTTCTACAAAAAATGTTAATTGTGTAACTAGAAATTGTGATGTCAAAACTAGTTGGAGCAAAATCGCAAAGGACTCAGAACTTCAATGTCAGAAGTACAATTTAGTTTTATTATTTTTCTTACAGATTCCAAGATTCCAACATCTACCTTACCTGTTTACTTTGGGTCTCTAATGAGATATAATCAACTCATAAATCCATTTATTTAAAATTATTTTATCCAATCCATATTTATTAAATACCTATATTATACCAGGCATTATATTAAGTATTGGGAAAACTGAGATAACTTTTCCTGAAAGACATAATATTGATGAATATTATAATTTCTTAATAATATTAGTCATATATTTAAAAGACCTAATCCTTCTACTTAGGGTAGTGGAGAGAAAAATCAGCTATCATTAGATAAGTAAGCATATAGCACATATAATATAAACACAAAATGTAACCTAATCATATTTCTCTGATCTAAAAAAATAGCAAATAAAATTATTTTAATATTCCATGCAATACCTAATGCCCTTTTATAATGTCCCAAAGTGTTTAGTGAAAGATCTGTAATGCACTTGAGATTTTCCTAAACGAATTTCTAACAATCGGGCAGCTATCCCAAAAAAGAAATTGGTATTAATATATAAAAATGATATTCATCCCTTTTTATGATTTTCTAGATGGGGTTTGCATATAATTCTTATTAAAATTTGGCACTTACTCACTTCAAAGCCAATATTCTAAAAGGTTCTACTATGTATTAGAAATAATAAAGATAGCATATTATAGCATCATAATGATGGAGACAGAAAATGATTATTTATTATGGTAATAAGTCAAGCAATAAAGTATAACCTATGTTGGAGCTAGAGGATTAAAATATATTTTAAATCAATTTAAAACAGTAAAACTCAGACATTTATAGTTTATGTTAAACTGGATAGAAAATAGACCTGACTGAAATAAAATAAAATGGTCTGTCAGGAGTTCAGGTTAGCTCTGAGAGAGCAGCCTGCCAGGTTGGATGTAGCCAGTTAAAACAAGCCAAATGAAGTAATAGTTGAGCCTTTAATCACTTACTGTGATACAATAAGCAAGAGGCTAAACTCCCCTATTCTATTTCTTTCCATGGAATAGCATACACAGCAATCCATGGGGGGAAATGGACCAGGGGAAGAATTTAGGTCAAGGGTCAGGTAAATCAGTGGAAAAGTACTGAGTATTTTGAAGACAAAAGAAAAGTGTCTTCCAGGTTTCCATTGCTCCCAATAGCAGTCTCCATGGAGGCTCCTGAGGAAAGCGTTGGCCAAAGGATCCTGTAAAGAAGTCTCTTAATGAAGGTGGATGGGCTAAGAATGTAGATATTCATAACAGCATGGCTGGCCTAGAGGACCTGAGCCTATAATTGCAACTGCCTTTACAGATTGCAACACACTGGCTGTGCTTTGAATCCCAAGTCGGGGTGGGGCAACTTTCCTCATGTGGCCAGGTAAAGGCCATATAATTGCATATGTTTAGGTCTTAAAAATTTCAGATAGGTTTTTTTGACCAGGAAACAAACTCCTCCATTTTATTTTAATCGCTGGAGTCCTGGAGATACATACATGTTATTTAAACTATTTATTAACATATGCGTATGTATATATCTGCCTAATTACCCCATCACTTTCTTGCTTCCAGAATACGTATGTTGTCCAAATGAGATGTATCTGTGTGGGACTCACTCAGACCATGGTTGCTCTTCTTGGCTTCACATACTTCTGAGAAAAGGTCAGTTCTATGAGATAAAAGTCACCTATTCACATTGGTGCTTTCTTTCTCATTTTTATCCCATTGATTGTTTACGATGTATTTCTTTTTCCAACTTAACAAGCAACTCATTGAAAATGGTGGAAAATTTATAGTGAGATACTGTGAGGCTATGATTGGCATATTCAGGTTATGGTGTTGTCATTGACAGAATTATAAGTTATGCAAATTTAGTTTAAGTCTTTGTTGAATAGTTTCACATTTGAAAAAATCTTCTTGAACCTTAAAATCTTAAGGCTCATTTCAGTGACATTCCATTGTATTTAAGTAGAATCTTATGAATAAATTCTAAGACAATGTATTTATTGCATAAGTGAAACTTGCTAAGAGTGTATTTCTAATATGCTCCTTACAAAAAAAGAAAGATATGACAATTAGCTTGAATGTGATAATAACTACACAGTGTACTAATATATCAAAATATCACATTGCATGTCTTGAACATATACAATTTTAATTTATCAGTCCAATCTCAAAACTGTGGTAAAAATTGTTTGGTTTAAAAGAGGAGAGAGAAATTTAAAAAAGAATCCAAAATCTTTTTTTGCTGTTGTTCTTTTTAGGGCCACACCCACAGCATATGGAGATTCCCAGGCTAGGGGTCCAACGGGAGCTGTAGCCACTGGCCTACACCTGAGCCACAGCAATGCGAGATTCAAGATGCTGCTGCGATCTACACCAGATCTCACAGCAACACCAGATCCTTAACCCACTGAGCGAGGCCAGGGATCAAACCTGCGTGCTCATGGATACTAGTCAGATTCATTTCTGCTGAGCCACAATAGGAACTCCCCAAAATCTTTAATATACTTGACAACATAAGATGTAATTAGATTCTTATCAACCATCGTTTGGCCACTGATATGGCCTCTTATTTCCAGAATTATTATTTCAGTAATGTTATGTAAGTAGGACTATACAATATATAATCTTTTGAAGTTTTCTTTTTTCAGTCAGTATGATTCTATGTATGCATCAACAGTTTCTTCCTTTTTGTGGCTGGGTATTATTCCATGGTATAGATGTGTTATAGTTTTGTTTTTTTATTTTTTGTTTTTTTTTCCACTATTCACTACTGAATAACATCTAGGTTATTTCTGGGTTTCGGCTGTCAAGAATAAAGCTGCTGTAAACATTTACAAAAAGGTTTTTGTACATGTGAAACTTTTCATTTCCTTGGGACAGATGTACAGGTGTGCAATTGCTGTATCAAATGGTAGATGCAATTTAATTTTTTGTCATTGTCTTCTTTTTGGGTTGGTTTGGTTAATTTTTGCTTTGTTTTGTTTTTGAGAAATTTTCAAAGTCTTTTTCCACAGTAACTAACATTTTACCTTCCTATTGGCAATGTGTGGATGATCCATTTTCTCCATGCCATACAACATGTAATGTTGTCAGTGTTTTTTGTTTTTAGTAATTCTGATAAGTATATAGTAATATCTCATGTGTGGCTTTATTTACATTTCCCTCATGGCTACTGAAGTTGAATATCTTTTCATGTGCTCACTTGCAACATCTATACGTGTTCTTTGAACTATTTCTTCATACCTGCTATTCATTTTTAAATTGATTTGTTTACTCTTACAGTTTAGAGAGTTCTTTATATAATCCTAAATTCTAGTCTTATGTTGGGCGTGTGAGTGACCGTAAATGTTACTGTGTTTTTAATTTTGGTTTTCATGAACTCATTGCTAATATGTAGAAATGAAATTCATGGAAATTTAAAACATAAATAAGAGTAGAAACAGATTTTGAATTCAGTTTGTTGCAGTTTGGAAAAAAAACTTCCACTATACCGTACAGCTCATATTGACAAATTCTTTAAGTCTTTACTTAGAAAAAAAAAAGACTATATTGTTTGTGTATACTTATCTTGTATCCTTTGACCTTGCTGAGCTCATCTATGCATCTACTTTTCCTTTCCTTCTTCCCTCCTTCTCTCCTTTCCTTTCCTTGTTTTTTCCTTCATTTTCTCTCCTCTATAGATTCCTATGTTACTTGCAAATTGGAATATAATTTCTTTTCTTCCTTTTGGTCAGTGTTCCTTTTATTTTCTTGTCTTATTGAACTAGCTAGAAATTCTAACATAGTATTTCATTGAATGATGATAATAGACATATTGTGTTGCTCTAAAAGTATAAACATGTAGTTTTATCATTGAATAAAATATCAGTTGTGGTACTTTGTAGATGTTTTTTTATGAATTTCAGAAAGTTTCCTCTGTTCCTGGTTTGCTGAGTTTTTTTTAAAAAAATAATGTATGTTAAATTTTGTTAAATGCTTTTTCAGTATCAATTGACATGATCGTGTATTTTTCCCGTTTAAACTGTTAATATGATGGCTATGTTGATAGACTTTGAACACTGACCCAATCTTATATTACTCTTGAGAGATAAATATCATGTGGTTGTGGTGTATGCCTTTTTATATATTGATGAATTCTATTTTCTAATGTTTTGTTAAGAATTTCTGCATCTATATTCATGATAATATTGATTTTATTGGTCTACAGTTTGGGGCTTTTTCTGTTTTTACTGTCTTGGTCTTTTTTAAGTGTCAGGATAATATTAGCTTAATAAAATGATTAGGATGGTTTCCTATTCCTTTTTGTCTGGAAAAGATAATACAGAATTGATGTTAATTCTTTTCTAAAGGATTTTCCAGTAACCATAAGGACCTGGAGATTTATTTTCTTTGCTCTAGGGCCATACAAATCATCTATTTAATATTGAGTGAATTGTGGTACTCTCTATTTTTCAATGAAAAAGCCTATTATTAAGCTGTCAAATTTATGTGTGTAGACATTTTTACTTTATTCCCTTATTAACATTTTGACATCCATATGGTCTGTAGTGTTTCCCCTTTAAAAAAATTCTGCCATTGAAAATTTGTTTTTTCTTTTTTTTTAATTAGTCATTCTTAAATTTGGTCAATTTTATTGGTCTTTTTAATAGACTTTATCTTTGTTTCACTGACTTTCCATTTATTTTTTTCTGTTTTCAATTTCATTGATTTCTTGCTTTTATCTTTATCATCACATGATTTCCTTTCTTCTTTTTGACTTGGGTTTAATTTGCTCCTCTGTTTTAGGTAATTGTCCAAAAGTTGTCCATTTTACTAGATTGCCCCTTTCCTGGTTCTTTTACCAGTTTTTCTCAGGGCTTTGTTTTTCAATTGGTGTTTCCTAGTTTTCAGTTTTATTAGTTCCTAGTATAGATACTAGGAACCCATGGAATTCATGAACAAGTTATTTGGTCCTGAGTTCCTTGACTGAATTATCTTCTCTCCACCATTCAGTGTTTTCCCACATTTGTTTTATATACATAAAATGTCTAGGTCTTTTATTTGTACTTAGCAAGAAGAATAAGGAAAAGTATGCCTATCTCAGCATATCTTCACCAAAGCAGAAGTCTTCTTTTGCTTTAGTTATGGGAAACTATGACCTTTGATACTTTTTTTTTCTAGAGAAAATATAACTGATTTACTATGAAGATAAAAAGTGAATAGGATTTTATCATTTATTAGTCACAAAGTCTGACTGAATTCAGCTTTCACCAGTAGCTGTTCTTTACATATTTAAAGAAAAATTTAAGCAGGATTTTACTAGAGAAAAAGGGAAATTATTACCCAGGGAAGCAAAATTCCAATTAGGCCTACTAAATCATTTCAAGAGAAACAAAATGGAAAATTGCACTGAAATTGACAGTGTGGTAGTTGGATTGATACATTTTTTGTGGAAAATATGGGTGGTTATAAAACTATAATTAAAATTTTGTTTTGTTATATCATGAGTTTTCTTTGACGATTAAGAAAGTACTTAACCATTTTATTAAAATATAGTAAATTCACAATTGTGCCAATTTCTGCTGCACAGCAAAGTGATTCAGGTATATGTATATATATATATACATACACACACATATCCTTTTTAATATTTTTTTCCATCAAGTCTATCCCAGGAAATTGGATATATTTTCCTGTGCTATACAGTAGAACCTTATTGTTATTCACTTAAATTTCCTTTCCATCTAGGTGGTTATGTTTCAGTTTTGAAAGGAATAAGAATACATTAGTATCTGTTGGTTTCCTTCCAAAATATCTTTATTTTGCATATATTCACATTTCTTTTTCTATCTCTGTCTTTCAACCAAGGCATTTAGTTTATGCATTTCTGGTCTAAGTGTTAGTAAAATACCCATAAACTATTTGTTTTTAAAAAAAATTACTTGCATTTATGCTTGTATTATTCTTATTAATCTTTTTAAAGAAAGATGTAGAAGGCACATATTTGTAATATATGCTGAAAAGCAGCATAAGATATACAGTGTATATATAATTAAAGCAAATATACCAACCATATATTTATCATTATATTTATACATAGATTTAAATATTTTACTTAAATCAGAGTGAGTTTTGTAGCTGATCTAGCTCAAAATTCTCTGAAGAGACTCTTAACTGTTTTTGGCTTCATCTCAGAAAAAATACATCTCAGGAATGATATTAAAATGGCCAAAAGCCAGACCCTTCCCTGCTACTTCCCCTTCAAAATAAATCAGCAATGCTGTGTGATTAGAGATAAAAATGCAGTATTAATTTTTAAAATTATCCTTTGTTTAATCAAAATATTGCATGGATTTAAAATACATTTTTTATTTAGTTAAAATTCATATTGGAAAGAATTTTTGAAAGATCCTGTAATTGAAATTTCTTTCATTATTTCTCTCCTTGTTACCTCCCAGGTAAAAATGTTTATGTAATACTTGTTATTCTATTTAGGGAAGACAGTAGACCAGGTAAATTTAAAAGTGCCAAAAACTGTCTACTTATAGATGATTTCAACTGGCACTAGAATAACTGCATGCATGAGTTCCTGTTGTGTCACAGAGGAAAAGTATCCAACTAGTATCCATGAGGATGTGGGTTTGGTCCCTGGCCTTGCTCAGTGGGTTAGGGATCTGGCATTGCCATGAGCTGTGGTGTAGGTTACAGGTGTGGCTTGGATCTCATGCTGCTGTGGCTGTGGCATAAGATCCATAAATGAGGAAAGAACAAGTTTTGCTGCAGTGGTATCAAACAACCTAAAACATCTCTATGGCTAAGAAATATAAAAGGATTTTTTTTCTGTGTTACATATCCATCATGGTGGATCCAACTGTGTTTCACATGGCTCTAACTTTAGACCCCAGACCAGCAGAGCAGCCTCTTTCTGCAACATTTCTGCTTGTCTTGGGTGATGACAGTGAGAATGTGATGAAACATATGTTGAGTCTTGAAACTTTCATTCACATTTCTTTGGCCAAAGCAATCACTTAGAATCATTGCTTTAAGTTAGGTAAGGTGGAAAGGCATAAAACTTTCTCTGATAGGTCATAAAGTGCTATGGGGAACCCACCACTGAATCTGCACACTCCAGTGAGTGAGACTTAATGGCATGCTCTTCTATGAAATATGGGATCCTTACGTTTTAGCTGCCAAAGGACACTGATATTTGTAACATCGGTTGGGGAAATGCTCAGAACCTTTCTTCAAGGTGAACTGATAGAGTCATTTATTCCACTATGCCCTACCACAGTTTTTTAACTCCAAACTGAAGACTTGCAGGTTATACTGGGAACATTCAAAACCATAGGTCTATGTATATGAAACCTGTCACATTAATAAGTGAATGTGCTACTTCTGTTTTTCTTGAGCCTTGTCTCGCTGGAAATATGTCACCTAGCAAAAAAACTGAGAGCTACATATTTACAAAACATTGGCATTCTAACACTGTGCTTACCATTTTCCACTTTGGGACAATTCATATTTACCCTCCCTGTGGCTACTGGGTGAAATGTTGCACTTACAAGAAAGTAGAAGATTTATTCCCAGACACTTATTGTTCCTCCAAGTTGTGTGTAAATTCAAGATCCCTTAAAGTATATTTACCTTAATATTTAAAAAAAATCACCTACATGAGGCCTTCTGAATTATTTGCTCAAAGGCAATAAAATGGACAATTATGATTTTACTGGAACTAACAAGCCAATTAAAATTGTGCCTCAGTTTCCTTTTGTAAACTGGGACAAAAACAGAACATATTCTCTAAGGTCATTCTAAGCATTAAATAAATCTCTGTGATGTTCTTTAAAAAAGAGTTAAGTTAATATAAAATTCATGATCGTGTTATTTTAGATTGGTTTCTCACAAAAGCTGAACCTGAAATAAAAACCTGACTTCAAGTAGTTTATATAGTAGGTCATTCTAGAAAGCCAGAATAGTGGTGAGAATGAGTCAGGGAAGGAAGAAAAGCTAGTATGAAAGAGTCCTGTAGACCTGGCTGCTTCAGTCAAGGGGGATTTGCATTGCCTCTGCTGGTACCTCCTAAGAGGCATCCAGATTATTTCCTGCAATCATCTACTTGAAATAACAGGATTGTGGAGCTTTTATCCACTGGCTTTTACAGTGGGTGACACCAGATAGAGGAGAATACTAATATTCCTAACCAGATATGTGATATCGGTCATTATAAGTGCTAAAGAGAAAAAGGCAAGAAAGAAAGAATAAAAGCATGGGGGGAAATACGTAATGAAGGGAGTGAAGAATTAATTTTTTAAAAATGATTTATAGGATGGTTAAGAAAGGTGATATATATGCAAAGTTCTGAAGGCATTGTAGAGATCCTCATGGATATCTAGGGAAGAAGACTTCCAGGCAGAGGACTAGCAAGTACGTAAGACCTGTCACAGCATGCCTGGTGCATTCAGAGAGCTGGATCTGTAATGCTGCCAGTGAGGATGATTATAAAATATAAGGTCAGAAATATAATAGAGATCAGGAGATCATGTAAACCCATGTAGAATGTTGTAAAGATTTAGGATATACTCCAAGTGAGATTTGGAGATACTGGGGAATTTAAAACAGAAAAATAACATTGCCTGACTCCATATTTAAAGATGCCTTTTATTGCTATGTTGAAATAGACTGTAAGAAGGTGAGATCAAAATCAGAGCCCAGTTCAAGGCTATCACAGTAGCAGAAGTGAGAAAATGCAAACATCACAACAAGGCAGTAACAGTACAAGTGTTTGAAATCTGGAGATGCTACATAAGTAAAACATTTGGTTTTGGTGGTGGATCAATATGCGGTGTGCGGAAAAAACTAATCTGAGCAACCCACAAAGTGAAGTTACCACTAACTGTGAGATAGCAGAGGAATTTTCAGGCATTGAGAAGAGAGATGTTTACATTGGTCGTGCTGAGTGTCAGATGCTTACCAGGGATCTAAATGGAGATGTTCAGTAGGCAGTTGGAAATGAAGAGACATTTAGGCAGGGAATACAAAATGAGAATTATTAGTGTATAAATTAGGTCAAATCATGAGTTTCAATGAAATGGTAAGGAGATTAAAATAAACAAGGCTTAAATTATTATTTCTCCTTCAATTCCTCTGGGTAATCAAACATAAAAGTCTAGAATGAGGATGAACAACTTAAAATTCTCTTTATTTTTTCTATAATGTGTCCAAAAAGGGCTAAAATGACTGTTTCTATAAACATAAAAGTTAGGTCTATATCTATAACTAGCATAATTATTTTTTTTTTTAATTTTTAGGGCCACAAGTGTGGCATATGAAAGTTCCTAGGCCAGGGGTTGAAAGGGAACTGTAGCTGCTGGCCTACACCACAACCACAGCAACATGGAATCTGAACTGCATCTGTGACCTACACCACAGCTTATGGCGATGCCACATACTCAACCCATTGAGTGAGGCCAGGGATCGAACCAGCATCCTCATGGATACTAGTTGGGTTTGTTCCCACTGAGCCACAAGGGGAACTCCACATAATTCTTTATCATAATAATTACCTCAGAGGAGGGTAAAAATGCTAACCTGTGTGAATTATGCTAAAGATGAAAAGTTTGTTCACTGAGATCACATGATTGATATAAAAAAGTGTTTATTTAACACAAATGCAGAATCCTCACTTAAACTGAGGGGAGAAAATTCTCCATAGAGCACTTGACATTTTGTCTGTCTTTTGAACAGACTACCTTTGTTCTGGACCATTTTTTTTTTAATTTGGCTCTTAGCAAACAATCTTGGCATTTAGTATAGTGCCCTAGAGAAAAGGGTAGGCATGCTTATGTACCATTAAAATTTTTTAAATTTGCTGTGTTCTGAGTTCCTCCCTGGTAATTTAACTTATTACAGGACCAGGTTATATGTAGCTTCTTTTGCACTACCTTGCATAATTTAGGGCTCAGGAATTTGGTTCAAGAAAATGCTGCTACACTGGCTATTGTTATTGCTTAGTAAGGAGGTCCTTTGTGTGACGAAGGTTACTCATGTCTTTTGCTGGCATTCATGAAACCATAGCAGGCTACCTTGGTAGATGGCACTCTGAGTGTATATATAGGACATTAGCAGTCCTTGACAATTAGAGTCCTTGCTGCTCAGCTCTCTGATAAAATTCTGTGAAGCTGCACCTAAAAGTTACCCACTTCCAAGGATTGAGATGTTTTGGAAAGAACTTCTGCCAAGAATATATACACTTCCTTTATTAAATGATGCGAATCTTTGTGCCAGCACTATTTATCCAGTCGACAAAGGGGCCCATCCTTATTGGCCAACAAAGGGTATCAAGATAAAAGGACATTTCATCATCATCACTTTCCATGTTTGTCTGATACTCTTTCACATTTAAGAATTGGTCCAAGACGTCTATAGTGACCACTGGGGTCCCAAAGCAGAGGCTCTCAGTAAACGTGAAGATTTTTGGATCACCCAAATCACAGCACTGCATCTCTCAGGTTAGGTCTTTTAACCATGAACTCTACCACTATACAACAATATTATTCTGTAGTTAGTCCATCATTGTATCCCCTGGCCCTCCTCTGTGGCGTACTTCTTACTTGCAACCCAAGCAGCAAAGAAGATGGAGGGTGTCCAGAGGAACATCTACAATTCAATCTTCTGAGAATTTTCTGTAACAGAGCCTACCTTTAGTAGCCACCTCATTCCCATTTATAGCCAGATCAAGCTAAAAGCTTCCTAAGGCAGTTGAAATGCTCCTTCCATCTGCCACATCTTGAGCGGTCTAAGTTTTAACTTATTTACGTTCCTTCCTGCTCAGGCCCTAGTTGCTTCCTCAAAGACTGAGCTAAAGCTATAGTGAATAATTCTATAGTGAATATTTCCAAGGAAGAGGCTGCTGGGAATATCTCTATGATGGAGCTTTGTCTTTTGTGGAACGTGCTACTCTGATGGGATAGTGACTGACCTCACTCCTACAGCACATCGGCCAATGACCATCCCCATGATGCTGGGCAGATACAGCTTTGGGGATTGGATAGGAAGGTACCTGGGGCTTTTTCCATTGTTCCTTGGTCCTGAAGTCTCTCATATGCATTCGTTCCCACACACAAATGCACATAGGAGGGCACATACACTCACAAGAGCCTAACGAATTGTTTTTACAAATAATGTGTATGTGTATACGTGTCCTTACATGTAGCTATGAATTGATTTTCTTAGACCAATATTTTTTTTCCTGTTTGGCAATTAATTAACTTTTGTATTAAAGTATGGTTGTTTATAATGTGCCAATTTCTGTTGTACAGCACAATGACTCAGTCATATATATATATATGTACATTCTTTTTTAAAATTTTTGTATTAAAGGATAGTTGATTTACAAAGTTGTACCAATTTCTGTTGTACAGCAAAGTGGCTCAGCCATATACATATATATGTGTATGGCTGAGTCATTTTATATATGTATGTGTATATGCACACACGCACACACACACAGTTTTTTTTACATTATTTTCTATCATGGTCTATTCTATGAGATTGGATATAGTTTCCTGTGCAATACAGTAGGGCCTTATTGTTTATCCATTCTAAGTATAATATTTTACATCTGCTAATCCCAAACCCCCAGTCTATCCCACTCCTTCTCCCCTCCCCTTTGGCAATCACGTCTGCTTTCTCTCTGTGAGTCTGTTTCTGTTTTGTAGATAGGTTCGTTTATGCCATATTTTAGATTCCACATATAAGTGATATCATATGGTATTTGCCTTTCTCTCTGACTTAGTATCAGAATCTCTAATTGTGTTCATGTTGTACAAATGACATGATTTTCTTCTTTTTATGGCTGAGTAGATTTCAGTTGTATAGATGTACCACATCTGCTTAATTCAATCATCTGTCAATGAACATTAGGTTGTTTCCATGTCTTGGTTATTGTGAACAGTGCTTCCTTGAACATAAGGGTACATGCATTTTTTGAGTTAAAGTTTTGTCCAGATATATTCCCAGGAGTGGGATTGCTGGATCATATGATACTTCCATATTTAGTTTTCTGATACCTCAAAATTGTTTTCCATAGTGATTATACCCGTTTATATTCCCACCAATAGTGTAGGAGGGTACCCTTTCTCCATACCCTATCCAGCATATGGTATGTGTATACTTGTTAGTGATGGCCAGGCCAACCAGTGTGAGGTGGTACTTCATTGTAGTTTGGATTTGCATTTCCCTAATAATTAGTGATGTTGAACATCTTTTAATGTGGCTACTGGCCATCCATATGTCTTCTTTGGAGAAATAATAAGAACAGTGATTTGAGATGTAGGTCTTAGAATATTACAGACATTTTTTGAAACCTATACTTGATCACTAGTACTGGTATCACTTATCAATAGTCAGGGAATTAATATAAATTCAGCTATTTTAGCAAACGGTTCACCAAAACTGTTTTTTTTTGTAAGTAATTTTTGTTTTGCTGGACATAGAAAATGGTGTCATGTATTATTATAAGGATCTTAAAAGTAATAAACTGTATCTAATTGTTGTCTATGTTTCAGAACATCTTGAAATATGAATGGACTATAGTAGCTTGTTAATGTCTACCAAATTAATAGAAAGTAGTTTTACCAAAAAGAAAAATAAATTAATAAATTTGTGTTTAAGAATGTAAAGTAAAACAAAGCAATATCAACAATCAAAATCAGACTATTCTTTCAGCTCTTTCATATATTAGCCATGAAATTAATAGGGTATAGTAATTATAGCTTAGAATATTGAGAGTTGAGTTAATTACATCTTCAAGGATCATTAATAACTAGGTAGCTTCTCCAAAGAGGCGATATAAAGGATCTAATGATCTAAAATTCAATTATACTGCTTTGAATATTTTCCCCCCCAAATTCATGTTCACCAGGAACCTCAGAATATGGTCTTATTTGGAAATAGGATCTTTGCAGATGTAATTCGCTAAGATTAGACCATACGGTATTCTAATGTGCATGATACCCAAATGACTGGTGTTTTATAAGAAAACTATGTGAAGATACAAATCTCTAGACAGGGGGATTGCCATGTGATGCTGGATACAGAAATTGCAGTTCTGAGCCCATAATTCAAGGAAAGCCAAGATTGTTGGTAGTTATCAGAAGCTAAAAGTGAGACGTGAAACAAATTCTCCCTAGAGTCTGCAGAAAGAATCAACCTGGTAATGCCTAGATTTTAAGACTTTTGGTCTCCTGACCTGTGAGAGAATAAATTTATTTTAAGCCATCCAGTTTGTGTTTTGTTTACAGCTCTAGGAAAATATTATACAAACTAAGGAAATTAGAATCAGTAGTTTGGAAAAAAAAACTGTAACTGACAAATTGATACAAACTGTAATTAGTAAGAAATCTACACATAGAATCTGGGTTTCCAGATCTAAAGAGAACTATATAATGTTATGTTTTCTGTTAGTTATAAAGCTGGTCATTTAGGAAAGAGTCTGTTCTCCCTCCCCTTGTTTCAGTTTGCCATTTATTTATTTTTGTTGTCATCATCATCATTATCACTATATCCGTTATCATTATCTTCAACAACACTATAAACAAATGTCAAACTATTTCAGCACTTCATTTAGCTTAGTATCATTTTAGATGTATGAGCCCTGTCATAAAGTATGTAAAAAAGCAACCAAATATTGAATAAGCACATAAATAATTAAGAGCGCATGTCTCTCTCTTAAACCCATTTGTAACAGACATCATTATGAAGAAATGTTCTTTTTAACTATGTTATTTCTACCATGGGCAGATGGCCAATCCTGAATAAACTCCAATAATGTGATTGAATTGAACCCTCCATGATGAATCAAATTACATCATGAATTTCTACAGTCCTAATGCAGCAACAGCCATTTCCAAAGCCAAATATAAGGATAATATGCCTTACCAGAGTTAAGTGGGTCTAAACTCAGAAAATTTGAGACAAAAGAAGTCAGAGTACATACTTCATTAGTAATTTCTCAATGCTCCATTATCCAAATTCAACTTTTATACCTTTGAAACTCAGGTATTTCCATTTCATCACCCAAAGGCCTCCTATAAATGTAAAACAGTCATACAAATTAAATTCTTAGGATCTTTCCAAAAGTGAGAGGAAGAGAAAATCTTAGGAAGAGAGGAGGGGAATAGGAAAAGTTGTTTGGAGAATGAGAGGGAAACACTGGCAAGAAGAGCTTTCTCCCTCCGCTTCACTGAACAGAGATGGCTGTTAAGTTCTCCCTTTTTCCTCTGCTGAGTTCAAAGCTTCTTGTTCTTGCTCTTTTTTTTTTTTTTCCTCAATTCTAATGAATTAGACTGGGCATCAATTCAAATTTTACTCTAATTCTCCTGACTGGAAATTTGATATCAAATAAAACATTCATTATAAGATAAGCTTATAACAACAAAACAGTGTGGAAGTACTACTGCCTTTCATCATAATGGAATTTTACCCCAATAAGCTTCCTCGGTATACTAATGAATTGCAAAATAAAAGTACAAGTATCTGAAATTCAGAGAAAAATTTTGTTTAAAAATGATGTGATGATTACACTTTTGGACTAGACAGTGGGTGCAATTTTATTCATTATATAAGTAAAGTTCATTACCATAATATATAATGTAATTACCATGAATTATGTTATAATGTGAAACATACATTCACTAATCTAATGGAGGATCATTCGTGTAAGAAACAATGGGTATAAATTTGGTTTTTTTCCAAGATAAATGATAAGTTTTCAGAATACATACTGATCTTTAACATTGAAAGGGCAGTTTGATTTTCTTGTTATGTTTTACACATAATACTATTACACAAAATTTACATTTTATCAGAGTTTTTCAAAATTCTTCTTACAAGATACTTGTGTTTCTCACTGGATGTCTGAGAGGTCAAATGTAGGTTTTGCTCTGTTGTTGGTGGCAGACCCAGAGTCTCCCGTGGTATCTCTTGGAGAAGGGGATGGTATTCAGGACCATCTATAAGCTGTGACAGGATAGAGATGATTAGAAATAAAGTCCAATTACAATTCTATCCCATATGATATGGGTTTTTTAGGTGTGGTCTTTATTGTTTTTGTCAAAACAAAGATCTGTAAATGTTTTAATTGTCTTATTTCTTACAAAAATGTGCAGTTTACTTTTCTGAAATAGATGCAAAAGGATCTTAACGTGACGATAAAAATAATTGTCGTCATAGTTTTTTTCTTTGTTAATCAGAAAAGAAGGAAGGTGACATTAAATGCAAAGCAAAAGGAAGCTGCAGGACTAACAAGGAGAATTTGAACCAGTGTCTCCTATACCATTTAGAAACCTGTTTCATGTCCTTGACATAAGATGACACCTTATTAATTATAATAACCACATTTAATTATGTAACCTTACAGTTCACAATGACTTTTCAAATCTATCATTTGATTAAGTCATTATAGCACCATTTTTGAAGTAGGTGTTGTAATATACCTTGTACTTACCAGAAAACTGACTTTAGTTTTCCTATGTAAGTAAAAAAGACTCATTACTTATATTTAGAAATTTACATCCTGGGAGTTCCCTTCGTGGCTCAGTGGTTAACGAATCCGACTACGAACCATGAGGTTGTGGGTTCAATCCCTGGCCTCACTCAGTGGGTTAAGGATCCGGCAATGCCGTGAGCTGTGGTGTAGGTTGCAGACGTGGCTCAGATCCTGCATTGCTGTGCCTGTAGCATAGGCCGGCAGCTGTAGCTCCGATTAGACCCCTAGCCTGGGAATCTCCATTTGCCGTGGGTGCGGCCTAAAAAATGACAAAAAGACAAAAGAAAAAAAAAAAAAGAAATTCTCAGCCTGTAAAGTAAAACATAATAAAGTTCACAATATTACTATGAACCATCTGTCCTACTGCAGACTGAGAGGACCACTGAACATTAAAACATGACCTGCCATTGCAGAGGGGTTCCAGAGAGAAACCTTTTTATCATTTGCTCTCCTGCCCCATACTGAAAAAAAAAAAAAAAAAAGGTTCTCAACCACTGATTTTACAATTGCTGAGATTTAAAAGCAACGTAGTCTTGTGAAATCTTGCATTTATATAGTTTCTTAGACAAAGCTTCCTTAAAATCCTATCCTCTCCTTTCATTCCCTGGTGTTACTTGTATACACACTTCCTCTTCCAATCAGATAAGCTCTGATTGCAGAGCCTGTTTAATTATTCCTGTACACTTACATTAATGTGTAGGCTGATACAAATTTTTAGGAGGTCTTTTGAGAAAAGTATGGGTACTTTCTCTACGGGATTGTTCTCTCTTGTTCATAGTCGGCTCAGGGTGCTAAAACAAAGCACTGTAGATAGGTGACTTTAACACCTAAGATCAAGGTACTGGCTGATTTGATTCTTGATGGGTACATACTTCCTGGCTTGCAGAGGTTTTTGCCTTTTGGCTGTGTCCTCACATTGCACATTTGTAGCAAAAGAACTCTTGTCTCTTTTCTCTTTTTATAAAGGCATTAATACCCTCATGGGGGCCCCACCTTCTGACCTCATCTAAACCTATTACCTCCTAAAGACCCCACCTCTAAATACTATCATCTTGGGAATTAAAACTCCAACATATGAATTTTGGAGGGTCGCATTGAATCCATAACACTCTTCAAACTAAGTCTTCACATTTGAGCAATAAAATACATAGCTTTTTTTTTTCTTCATGAATTGGTAGCCGATCCTTGGAAAATGATCAGGTATTTCTAAAAGGAGATCTCTGTCTGGTGGGCATAGAGGTAGAAAAGTTTACGGACAATGAGGAAAGATAATTCCTATTTACTGGGCACTTCCAGGAGGCAGAAATATGATAGGCGTATTCCATTCTTTATATGGTTTAACCCTTATATCAATCCTGGAAAGTGTAATTTCTTACCTCACTTTTGTATATGAAGGTATCACTGTTTGTAAAGTTTGAGGAGCTCTTCCAAATTACTCACCTTTTTTAAGTAGCACAGACTAGATTTGAAGCAGATAAGTATGTGTGCATTTTACTCTAAGTATCTGCCTTATATCATTTGTTGTATAATATATAAAGAGAGCCTCAGTTCAGGAGGTTTTGGCTTCTGAGAGTGTAGTTTAAGTTTTCAGGTCACATCAGTCTCTTTAAAGCAGCCATGCCTTTCTAGCAATAGGAATTCATAGAATGGAATAGAAGTGAAATAGATGACTTATCAGAGTAAACTTTTGGAGGAGGCTAACTCTGAAAGGAGGTTTAAGCGAACAGTGGAGGGACTCTAAATCTAGATGGAAGCACAGTTGTGTGTAAAGGCACAGAATTTTCAAGCTTCTGGTCTAAAAAAACAAAGCAAACAAATTTCTCATACTGGTGGGGGTAGTGGTGACAAAGAAAAATCTCAGACAATTACAAGTTGTAACAGTTAAACTTCTATTGCAAAAGGAGGAATATGTATCTGGGAGAAAAACGAAAATCAGAAGAAGAGATAAAACAAAGCCCTGGAGATGCTGCTGTGACATTTTTGTCAGGATACTATCTTAGCAGTGGTATCACAGTAAGGAGTGTAAGTCACCTAAACTGTGTTTCATGTCTTTTAAATAAAATCATGTGAATAAAATGTTAATATTGACAATGATTAAGTGCAAAGTGTTAATAGATATTTTAGCTATTTCTTTCCTCAGAATTTTGTAAATGTAAATACATGGTACAAGTTTAATAACCGTGAAGAAATAGATTCTACTTTTGTAATTTTAATGTTTAGGAAATATAGGTTTGAAATACATAAAGATATAGAAACTAATTTACTTAACAGTTCATCATCTAGAATGGTCAAATATTCATTTGGTCATTTTACTTTAGACTTCTCTTTTTAATAAAGGAATAAATATTACAGACAAACTCATTATTCCTTTATCTACTCTTCCATACTTTTTCTCCTTGGTCCTTAGGGGCAGTTCTCAAACTTATATGTTTTTTTTTCAGCCTTTGCTTCTAAATTTTATAACCTTACTACATGTACGCATTAATAAAAACATTTGATACAATATTGCTTAAAATGAACGCAGGTGCTAAACACAGGAAATTTACTTCTCTACTTTCCATCTCTTTTCTTTTCTCCCAAAAGCCCTAAGGCCAAAACCTCTCCTTTGACTCATTTTGGAATAAAAAGAGAAAAGACAAGGAGATTTTATGGGAGCAAAGAGACCTAATAAAGGAATAAGAGCAAAATACTTAACAAAAGTTTGGAAGGAAAACATCTCACATTTAAACGGCCTAGTCAGAAACGTTCAGATGACTGAGCATCCATATGTAAGATAGTAAAGACCAAATTATGTGACAGTCAAGATGAGCCAGGATGACTAGATGGAGCCCCAAATGAGATAACTCTTATTGAATTCTAATCAGAAAGTCAGTTTTTTTCAAATGTATCAAAAGGTAGTTTATAAACACCCAATTCTTTTGAATTTGGAAAAAGCACATTTTTCAGTGAAGTGCCTGGGTCCTCTGAGCATATGATGCAGTTAATGAGAGGCTACAAAATTGAGAAATATTTTTATAACAAGCTATGACCTCCTGAAATCAATATTCCCTCATTGAATACGTGGCATTTAATATCACCTTTAAGGAGAATAAAGATGGTATACAAAATTCCTGAAGCTCTAGATCTGGGCTAGAACTCAGAGAAGCAATCAATAAAACTTGTGTGGATACACGTCTTCTGACATATTTAAATAGCACTTTCAACTAATTAGAAATTATTAACACACATTAGTATAGCTTATGATTTGTTTTTTTAGGGCTAATTCCTGTGAAATTAATTTACTTCACAAATACTTATTGAGGGCTCTCTAAATACAAGGTGCCATTTAAGATGCTGATCATACCACAGAAAATAATAAAAACACAATAATGATGATACATATATTTTGATCCTTGTAGAAGTCTAGTATGGCATAATAGTTTTGCGAATGCGAGTGTTTTCATACTTCCACAAAGATTAGTGCATTTGTACAAATTCTACCTAACTAAAATGTAAATGTTGAATAACTGAAAGAGCATGTGTTAAGTATGATAAGAATATAGCAATAAATAATTCATTGTTTGTTGCACATTATTAAAATTAATATTTTACTGCAATATTTCTCAATATGTTTTTTAAAACACTATTTTTAATGCTCCTCCAAATTTTTTTCCTAAAGAAAATGCCTCCATAATATCACTTTCTAGGAAGGTTATAATACACAATAGAAGATTAAATCTTTAAAGGCAATACGTAGAAAATATGGACATTTTTTTCCTTTATAACCAGTATTCCCCAAATATCTTACCATAGAACTTTTGCCCATGTATCAGCAATTAATTTCACAGGAAATCACTACCCTTCAAAACATTCTGAGGACTATTTCTCTAAACTAAACCAAACTTTGGAATCCTTGCACCTTTAGTAACAAATGTCATTTTCATGGACGCTCTAACTTCCACATATCCATTCTTGCATTAAAGAAAAAAAAATTCCTTGATTTTTGCCTAGAAGCTTGAAAGCTCAGCCAGGAAGCACAGTTCTCAACATTCCTTGCAGTATTTTATGCGCATATGACTAAATTTTGGCCATGTGACTGAAGTTGGGCCAATATGACTTACTGGCAAAAAAAGTAATGGGTACAGTTTTATGCCATATGTTTAAAGACAATCTACTTATCTCAGACTTTCTCCTCTGCTTCCTGCTGGTTGTAAAATGGTTTCAAGAATAACCACTTAAGGTCCAGTGAGGATGATGGGGTTGTCTAAATAGACTGAATCCAGTGATGAGCTTCTAGAAGAGCTTGCTCTTCATGGAGAGAGAAGTAAATTAACATCTCTGTTATACGAGCCATTATATTCTCGTGTATCATTTTAGCAATTCTGTATTTAACCTCAATATCACAGTGATAATTTTTGGTTCTTAATTTTCAACTTTTTCACTTTTCCATTAACCTTGGTCTTTCATTCCCATGTGGGTTAACTTGTTTGAAAAATTAGCTACAATTTTTTTTCCCTCCCTGTATTTATACCCCTTTGCAATGTGACTTAGTAGTTATTTCCCTTAATATTTGACTGCAGATATATTTTGTTTACTGATTTTGATATTACCTTTTTTAAATAAATGTATATGAGGACCAATCAAACATTTTCTTTATCCTCAATATAAATTCATAAAATTTTAAAAGAAGTGGTAAAATTGGGATGTAAATAATTCTAGTCTTTTGTTCTAATCCTAAATTGAACACTGGTTTCATCTTCCTTTTAAATACAACTTTTCATCAACTTCAAATATTTCAAATTCCAGTGTGACAATCTGAGACCAATAGCCTGGCGATCACTAGTGTACTGGATCTTCCCACATCTCCTAATTGGTTACTAATGCTGAGTGTGGTCCCTAATCCTTTGGGTAGTATTCTAAAAGAGGGGCAATAAGCACTATAAGTAGCAACACTTTAAAATATTCAGAGGTATCCCTCTTTTTAATCACTTTTCATTACCATTTCCTCTTTGTAGATTTTTCTTCCTGCTAGCATAAATGTATCATTTCAGAGAAAGTAACTAAATTCTCCTCAAATTTCAGCTAGAGCTTTCTATTGCACTGAGATTGTCCCTTCAGTAGGGAGTGGGGTATTCTGCAAAGTGGTATAAACTTGCTTTGATGATTAAATGATATAATCACATGCAGTACTTACTAAATGCTAACTGAATACTTCTTGTAAATATCAGTGAATACTATCATCATTCTTAAGGTCCTCGTTGTCATAGTTGCCATTATCATCATCACTGTCACCTATAACTGACTTCTGAGATCATGGTCTTTTTTTTACTTTTAGCCCTGCCCAAGGTCCTTGTCACATATTTTTAAATTATTCCACAACTTTCCTCTTCCTGTAAAATCCTACAACATTTTTCAAGCATAGGACAAATCTTCTCTTCTCCACAATCTCTTTGTCAGTGAGTTTTTTCCTTTCCCATTTTTTTTTCGTAGAGCTAATTTAGCATTTATTACTATCACCACTATTTTTTGCTCTATTATATATCTTAATTTAGTCACATCCCTTTAATTAAATAGTTGGTTTTATGTTTTGGGGGTAATTACACACAAAAATAAATGACGTTTACTCATCTCAAGTGTACAGTTAAATGAAAACTTCCTAGCCAACTCCTATAAAACTACCACTTGTATCAAAACATAAATCACTTCCAGCCGCTCATCATATTCTCTTGTATGCTTTCCCAGTCTGTGTCACTCTCACCTTTCCTCTCACAGGAATATCCACTTTTATGACCTATATAAACATGGGTTAGTTTTGCCTGTTCTTGAACTAATGCATGGAATTTATTATTCTAGTGGGTTTTTTAAAACTTTTCTTTATTTTGAAATAATTATAGATTCACAGGGCATTTCAAAGAAATGTACAGGAGGTCCTGTGAACCATTTACCTGCTCTTCCACAAATTTAACATCTTAAATAACTACACTATGATCTCATAACCAGGAAATTGATATTGGTACAATAAACAGATTTCACCACTTAGTAATACCTGCACTAAACTGTGTGTATGCAAGTGTGCCTGTGTTTCTATGAAAAAACATTACCTATGTAGATTTAACTAACTAAACCACATGTCTCAGACCTATACCTTGGGCGTAGGGCTCCCTTTTGCTACTCCTGTATAGCCACACTCATGCATCATTGCCACACCTATTCAACCTAATTCCTTACTCAGACAAAAACAATCTGTTCATCATTTTACAAACTTGTTATTTTAAGTGTAATTGTACAGTATGCATCCTCCTTTTGAGACTGGCTTTTTTTCAATGCAGTGTTATTCTTTTGTTGTTCATCCACGTTGTATATATATCATTAATTTGTTCTTTTTTATTGTTGAGTAGTGTTCCATGGTCCAGTTTTGACTGTTACAAATAAAGCTTCCATGAACATTAGTATGCACTTATATGCAAGCATAAGTTTTTACTTTTTCTGGGATAAATATCTGAGAGTTGAATTACTAGTTCATATAATTTTAAATGTAGATTTTTTTAAGAAACAACCAAACTCTTGTTAATTGTAATATTCTATATTCTCAATAGTATGAGTATTCAAGTGTTAACTGTAATATTCTACATTCACAACAGTATAAGTATTCAAATTTCTCTGCACCCTTGCCATCATTGGAGTTACTGCCATTTAAAAATGAATTAGTCATTCTGATTTGTCTGTTTTAATTTGCATTAGAATGAAGTTTTAATTCACATTTTAATAATGTGTAATGGTGTTGAACACCTTTACAAACGATTGTCATCTGTGTGGTCTCTTCAGTGGAATATATGTTTTTTATATATTTTTCTCATTTTTAATTGGATAGTAACTATATTAAATTTGGGGTTTGTGAAGTTAAATATTCTTGACACAAATCAAGATAATTTGGTAGTTACTGAGTGATAGATATAGAGATCAATGGAACAGAATAAAGAACTTAGAAATATGACCATAAAAGTATATCCAATTGACAAAAGTGCAGAAGAAATTTAATGGAAAAGGGATGGAATCTTCAACATATAGTGCTGGAATAATTGGACATCTATATTAAAAAAAATGAACCTTGACCTAAATCTTAAACATTTTACCAAAATTAATTCAAAATGATTTCTGAAGTTAAACATAACTCTAAAGCTAATGTGTAGAAAAGAAAAACAGGAAAAAATCTTCAGTATCTAGGGTAGACAATAAAACTTCTTAGACTTGATATTAAAAGTATGATTCATGGAAGTAAAAGTTCATAAATCCAACCTCATGAAAATTGCAAACTTTTGCTCCATGAAAAACTTTGTTAAGAGGATGACAGATGTTTGATAGTCTGGGAGAAAACAATTGCAAATGATTCTAACATTTTGAGGGCAGGGATTATATTTATGTCTCTCCTCATACTTCTGCAAGCAATGCCTAAATATAAATAGTACACAGTCAATTTGAGAATACCAGTTGAGATAAAACTTGAAAGTTGACTGATAGAGATATTCTCTTGCTACTTTGGTGTCAAAGAGGGCAAATTATTCCAGAACGCACATGGAAAAATCTGATTTGGTATTACATAATTCATGAAAGAAAATGAAAAACGTTTTAAGAGCTCATTTTTGTGGACCCTATTTAGCACAATATTTCTGTGAAAATGATGCGCATTGTTTACTATGCACGAGTCATACTCTAATGTCCTTGTGGACGAGTGTAATTGATTGCAATGGAATTACTCTCGACAGAGCTTGATCTGCTTGCTTTGCAGGATTTGAATGTCTGTCCTACCATAGTGTTGCTTCAAGGCAATAGGAAAAAAAGTACCAATCTCTTCAAAAGTCCTATTAGGTATATCTTGACTATCAAATGTCAATACAGCTGACAAAGTGGGCAGCACACTGCAAGTATTAGATATCACAGAGTAATTATAAAAATTTACAGCTGTCAGCTAAAATGAGAATGTCTCCCATGGGTGTGAAAGTAAAATGTGAAGATAAGCTGATGAAGCACTCTGCTCTGACTTTTTATTACATGAACTAAGATCACAGAGATGTGAGAATGTCATCCACAAAGTTCAACAAAATGTTCACCAAGATTTAGAACATAATAGTGGATTTTTTGCAAACATCTCTCTTATGTAAGACAAAACTTTAAACTACTTGAGAAAGGGTGAAGTTGTTAATTGGCAAGATAAACTCAGAAAAGACTAAAATGAACCTAAATTAGCACCATGCATTTTAATCAATAAACTGCATTCCAAAGTAATCATTAATTGTGGCAAAGGTATTGCTGTACTGTTAAAAGTAGTGCTAATTTGAAGATAAGAGTAGAGTCATCAGTTTTTCAGTCATGTCTAGAGAGATAAAGGGTTTTGACGAGAAAAGTCTGTGGCTAAATTTTGATTTGATATTTGCACATCTATAAAAGGATGTGTACCTACATAGTAGAAGCAGAAACATTGTATTCTCAGTGTTTCAGAGTAAAAAAAACTCATTGGTTCCATTAAAGGTAAGCAACAAGTTCTTTGACTTTCCAAAGAAATGAAATTTGAAATTTGGAGGTCAGGGAGCAAAATTCCCCTCTATACCCCCTTCCTTTCATATCTCAGAAACCATAGGTAAAAATCAACATGCATTTATTTCTTAAGGCCTACATGTGTTATGTTGGAGCAGTTAAGTTGGACAAGTATTTTAGCTGACAGCTGTAACTTTTTATAATTACTCTGTGATATCTAATACTTGCAGTGTGCTGCCCACTTTGTCAACTGTATTGACATTTGATAGTCAAGATATACCTAAAAGGACTTTTGAAAAGATTGGTACTTTTTTCCTATTGCCTTGAAGCAACACTGTGGTAGGACAGACACTCAAATCTTGTGATGGGCCATGATGGAAAATCACATAAGAAAAAGAATGTGTGTGTATGATTGGGTCACTTTGCTGCATGGCAGAAATTGACACGACATTGTAAATCAACAATAATTTAATTAAACTATTTAAAAATAATTGGAAGCAATGAGAGGGCATCAATTTACAAAATATGAAGAAAGGGCTTTTAAGATGGATTACAGTGGACCTGATAAGAGGATGCTAATTCCAGTGCTGGAGGCAAACTGGATAAGAATTCAGTGACATGAAGATGGCTCTACATTAAAGGAATTCTGACAGTACTGTCAGTCAAAGGAAATCTTTCTTTACTCCAGTCCCTGTAGTATCCATCCTGCTAATAATCATGCCACCCAATTTGGTTGAGGATCTCAATGTTAGATTTATTGAGAAATTACCTTTCCTCTTCTGCAAAAGACACAAACAGCTAATGTTTTATGGTTTATTCAGCATTGCAAAGTGCTAGGAAGACAATTTAACAAAAGGCAATAAGATGTTTCAAGTGTTTTTGAAAAAAATATTTTTCTACGCATGTTTTGTCTATGTATTGAATTACAGTTGACCACTGAACAATGTGGGTGTGAACTGTGCAGTTCCACTTTTAAACAGATCTTTTTCAATAATAAATACTATAGTCCTATACGGCCACAGATCTGGAGGGTCCACACATATGGAGAGCCAATTATAAGTTATACATGGCTTAAACCCCAAGTTGTACAAGGGACAACTATATATGTCGTCAGTAGGTATTTGTATTTCTCAGTCACAGTGTTTTCAGTGGTCTAAATAATTCATGTTATTTCTTAAATAACTAAGTAGTACTGTTAAACAAGTAAGAAATTGTAATAACCCCTTGGTTCTTCAAGAAAATGTAGAATAAATGTAGAATAAACTTAATGACACACAAAAAACCTGATAATACACACCAAAATGTGCAGTACATCCCCATTATGTAGTGACGAGATGAAGAGCTGTTATCTTAAATGTAAATTTTCCCATACCCAAGGCTGCTCCTCTAGAAAAAGTACAAAAGACCATTTTAGCTAAAATTGAAATAAAGCAAAAAAAAATTACAGTCATTTTTCTCATGCATCTCTGATTCTTTCTTCTTGACCAGGGAACAAAATATGTTTTGTATGGACCCACATAATTATAAAATGATATAAAAAGTGCCAATAACAGATAGGCTATTTTATGTGGGATTAAATCTGCTTCTACTATGTAGGTACATGCTTACTATGTCAGTCAGTTTTGTGGCACACTCGGTGAGATACAACCTATTCAGGCTCCTCACAGGAATGCTGCATTAGTACCTCTAGTTATATAATCACAGAGAACCTAGTACCCCCTTATAAATCTGGAGTTCAATTATTTGTCTTTCTAATGCAGTGTTTCTCAACTGGGGATATTTTGCCTAAATACTGCCTGTAGACATTATTTGATGTCTTAACCACCAACACCTAATGAATGCTATTAGCATCTAACGGATTGATGCCAAGGATGCTTGCACATATCCTGTAGTGCACAGGACAGCCCCCGACCACAGAGAATTACGTGACCCATAATGTTAATAGTGCTGATGATTGAGAATTGCTGCCCTACTAGGCTGAGTTGTCTATAGGAAGTTGAAATGTTTTCTGTTGTATCTACAGAACCTAGTACAAGATCTGCAATGTCTAATGCATCTAAAAACATCTGTTGATTATGGATATTTCTCTGCAGACAGTTTAGAGAGAGGCTTTTTGGTACATATAATCCCCATTATACTCTGAAAGCTCTTCTTTAAGCAGAGTGTTTTATTCAAAATCCCAATCCCTATCTAGCCATGATTAAATTTACTCAGTAGTTTCCTTTAGCCTCAGGATAAAGAATATTCCAATCTATACTCCCTCTCTTACCTCATTTTTTACTACCCTCGGTCATTCTGTCTACACTTCAAGTACACTAGCCTTCTCTTAATTCCTAGACTTCTCGAACTGAATCTAGAAGGACTAGTATAAGTAGTCCACGCACAATTAACAATGTACAATTTTTCATTAATCCCATGTGTTAGGCAGCACTTTAATCAGACTCACACATTTATATGAAATCATATTTAGTAACTGCAACAATCTGATATGATGGTACATTATTATCTCCATGCCCTGAGTGGGTAAACAAGAGCATAGGAAATTTGAAAGTGGCTTGCTTGGGAACACCCAGAGAATGTAAATAAAGAAGCGCTTAAAGCACAAGTAGGAGATGAGTGCCTTCCAAATTGAAGGAAGGCTCAAGAAAAGACAAAATGACACAGGGAACATAGTCATTTTGTGGAACTGCATGCGATTACTGTGGTTGAAGTAAAATAAGACCCACTGAGCTTATCTACAAATAACTGCGGAAAGATACACATGCTTCCTTCATGGCAGGTTGTCTTTTCTAATACCTACTCTCTTCTCTATCAAGACCCTAATAACAAAGGCAATAGATACTATATATAATGCAATATAATGTGATATATAAAAGTTTTAATTTAGATACATTTCTTCACTTGGAATTACATGTCCTAAAATGTTGAAAGATTATAGAAAAAGCATCGCTGGAAATTTTCTCAAATGCAATCAATCTTGAAATAATTAGAATTTTCAAGTACACTATTATCCCTCTGTTTAAACTCTGAATTGTCATCCCAGTTTTTTACTGTTGGGTTGAATTGTTTTATGAATGAACTGATATGAATAAATAAAACATCACTGATAGCCATTTTAGGCCTTTTGAGGAATGAGGTAATTTATACATAAATGAATGCATTAATAAATGAAATCCAAGAAGTAAACAATTTTATAATTAAGTCATGATGATAACACATTCTAAGAATTGACGAAAATGGTTAGGCTAGAAAAATGGATTGTTTATGGATGAGAAATTTTATTAAGTTCCTAATGTAATGAAATTTATAATGACTTTTAGTGTATGACTATAATGATACACTGAAAATTAATTGAGTAAATGAAATGAAGAGTGATTTTCATGTAATTTATTAAATCAGAAATATATAAATAAATACAATCTTAGAATAGCAATGTAAATTTGTTTCAGCTTATTTTTCTGATTTTCACTGAATGAATGTTCAGTTTGAGTATGATGACTTCCTACTACAGAATAAATAAGATACCAAAGAAATGCAAACTCATTGAGATTGTTTTATAGCTCTTTATTTTTGAACTGTACTTCCTCCTCACATACAGTAAGCTTGTACTTAATGTGATTAATTGATTAAACTAAACTACTTTTAAGTTGCAGCAACTTAAAAATGAGTAATTTAGGGGAGAGGAAAACTAAAATATATTATTCAGAAGACAGGCTCTCTGCAACTAATATATTTTCTCAGATTTGTGTCTCATCCTATGTGTGGTAAAAATTTGTGGAGTACCTACCTAGCATCTATTTCCTCTTTCACATACACCTAAAAGGATTCAGATATATCCTTTGTGTTTCCAGTTCTTCCAACTATGTCCTTAAGCTGACTGACCCCGGTTCTGGGGATGAGCCCTGACTCGTTTAAGCCAATTGGTAATTCAGCTTTGTGCGTTATACTCAGTATGATTTCAAGACACTTGCTTGGATATTTCTTCCAAGCAAGAAATAGGATTCCTGAATAAAAGTATTTTTGCCAACATGAAGGAAAGGTAACTTACGACAAGCTAACACTGAGGAGGGCAGACATACGGATGAAAAGAAATTGGGTACTTGGTAACACAGTGGGCTGCTGAAAGAAGCTAATTTTCAGACTTTTATGTTCTGTTAGCCCATAGCAGACCCCCTCCTTCCACCGTGAGTTTCTGTTTCTTAAAATAGAGCTTCCTGACTGACTGACAATAATATAATGATGCTTGTGGTATTAGGTTTTCAGAAATGAATTTGTGCATATATAATTGAGGAGATAGAAGTGAGCTGTGATAACAATCAAATGCATGATCAAGAAGTAGAAGATGTAAGTTTTCAAAAACATATTGGTTCTTAAAAATAATCTATAAAGACAGTCCATCTGCATAACTTAATTTTACCAGTCAGGTGGCTGCAAGTTATGCAAGGATCAAGATATGATGACAGTATTAGGGAATTCAAATCTAAAGAGATAAATTCAACTTGCCCAACGAGAGATGCTAATATGTAATGTAAAAATAGAATTAAACAGTAAAATATTATAAAATTCTTCCTGTTGTCATAGAATAGTGATTAAGGGATACATGCATGGTGTTACACACACACAGAAAAAGTAAGGTTACCAGCATGGGGAAATTACCAAATATATCTTGTGTGCTTTGTGTTGCTTCTATGTTCAATTAATCTGAGAAACTCAGGTAACCATCCAGTATTTATTTCATAAGTTAAAGAGATGAGCATGTAGAGTATATTTTACTAAAACCTTTGCTTTTATTATGTCTTACAATGTGCACAATTGATTACATGAGTACTCTAATTTTTCGCTAGATAGAATATGTAAAGTGCATGATAGTTCATTATTTTCCCATTATCATCATTGTTGTATTACACATGTTTTCTGACTAAATGCCACTAAACAGATTGGGAATAGCTTGTTACTGGGAACAATAATGCTAAAATTCAAACTGTCCTTAGGAAGGGGGAAATCTAATGCAATTAGATTAAACTAGAGATAAAGCATGTGAGATTATTCCCGTAGGTAAGAAATGCATTGTCTAAAATAAATCTGATATTGTCTATTCCAGGACCTGCTACTGTAATTTTCTTATTTCAAGTACCCAGAGTTTATACTAAAGTGAGCTGAAGAAAAGCCAGTCCAGCCTCATTTTCATGGGTTTTCTTTTTTTTTTCCTGAACAGAGAGTAAATTCATTAAAGTGTTTCTTCTTTCACTTTTTTGTTGGCAAATACAGGTGTAGAGAAGAATTCCTATGGCTCAATATCTTTAGAAAGATGAGCCATAAATATATATCTGAGTGGGTATATGATATTTATATAAAAGAATCATAAATGTAGTTATTTAAAAATCTTGCAGCAAAAAGAGACCCAGAGAAATTATAGGAATTCTTGTCATTGCACATTTCTGCATGAGACATTGATGTATAGAAAGGTCTTCAAACACATGTATGGAGAGAGAGACACACATATCTTCATATGCATGAAATATATTGGTATCTATATCTATCTATATATCTATATCTTTCTATGTATGTTACATTTAAAAACTTATTCTATTGAAAGACCTGTAGCAAGATTGTGATTGTGCTATTTACTAATATAATGATTTAATCATGTTTTTTATCTCCTTTGAACAAGAATCCACTGAGATAGTAAATGTAACTTTTACTTTTTCTGGACTTTTACCACAAATGATAGGATCAAGCCAATTTGCATAAAACAGTATGAGAAATTCTGAAGTCTTTTGTACGGCTCTTAGTTTGTCACCCATTTCTAGAGTTTATAATCCAAGGAGATTGATAAAGACTTACTAGTCGGGTCTTTATAGAGAGGAATAGCTCTTTTCCTTTTTTCCTATTTCTCCATTTTTTTTTGACAGCGTGGAGCATGGGGGTAAATGGGAAAGTGGAGAGAGAGAGAGAGATAGAGATAGAGAGAGAGAGAGAAAGAGAGAGAGAGAGAGAGGGAGAGGGAGAGAAGAAAAAGAGCATGACCATTTTCTCTCCATCATCTATAGACTTTGGAGCCTGAGTTAAGCCTGAACTTGAAGGCAGAAAAGGAGCCTGCGCTAAGCCTGAACTTAAGGGAGAAAATATTTAAAATACGTAAAGGGTAGATATTGTATTGTACTAGGCTTCTAGAAACAAAAAGACAGTTTGGTATTATTATGACTTTATTGGAAAATCTTCCTTAGATATGACTATTAGCAGTGATGAAAACTAATGTGGCTTTCTATATTGTGTGTAGTAAACTTGTACTCTGATGTTTAGAGATTTAGTCAGTTGGTCATGATAATAACAAAAGACATGTATTAATTGCTTCTGTTTAGTAATAAAAATGCTTTATTATATGCATATTGATCTTTTAATAATCTTAAAAGGTGGATATGATTAATATCCCATTTGACAGAAGTACAGACTGAGACTGAGAATAATTAAGTTATACTTATAAAGGCACACAGCCAGTAATAGAGAATGCAGGCCTTTTATCCAAGGTCCATTGACTCCAATGTATTGATGGCTATACTCTATTAGGTCATTTTTCAGTCATTTAATATACTCTCTCTCCAAATACACTATTGGCCAAACCTTACAACTGGAATAATTAAACTATTATGTCCTGACTCCAGGATAAAATTTTAAAAGGGGCAAAATCTTATTTGCATTACTTTTATGCATGCCTTTCTCCAGGGTTGACTTGTAAACTCACTAGATGGAAGAGTTATAGGGTGGGGCACAATTAATATCAGCTGGACATAAAAGTACAACAGAAAAATTCTACAGAGAAACTTGTTTCAGAAGAAGACCCAAGAGGACAACTATGTAAATATTTGTGCTAGTTTATCAGTTTTTTTCCCTAAATCAGGGTTAGGGGAAAAAAATCAACCTATGGGGCAAGTTTGGAAAATTGTATTGGTCCTTTTTTTTTTCTATTTGATCCGACTTTGCTCTAAACAAAATCTCAGACTTGATCACTGAAACTTAGTATATGATAATTAGATTTTGAGGCAATTTTCTCAGTTTACTCTTTTACCTATCACTGACCTAAAGCCGACATGTTGCAGTATGTCACCTTTCTGGTATACTTTTGCCAAAGATGACTTCAAATAGAACTAAGTTGTCATTTCAATTAGAGAGGATATTTTAATTGAAGTAATCAGACAGTCTTTTCCAAATTTTTATAGCAGGTATCCAACAGTGTACTGTGCAATCAAGACATATTGTTACAACATAAGTTGCCAAAATAATAGCACTAAAAGTCTAATTTACAAACCTGTATGATACTTTTTTTCTTTTTAAGGATTTCAGGTGTGTGGAATTGGCTTAATTAAAATCCTTTCTTCCTGAAAAATATCCCCATTTATGGTGTCATTTTATGTCTTTTCATTGTGTTTTATTTTATTTTCAATAATGGAATGAATACCTATGTACCCCAAACCAGAGCATAACTATAATTTATCTATACTGGTGTGCTCACTTTTACCATCTTCTTGCACCTCTCCTATAGTAACCAATATTCTAAAATTCACCTTTATAATTTCCTTGCTTTGTTCCTTTTTCAGATTTAAATCTCACATATGCATATGTTTACATGACATATTTATTTTCAGTCTATGGCCACACTGCCCTGAATGTTCCCAGTCTTATTTGATGTATGTATTTATTGCTTTTTATTGTTTTGTTTTATATATAAAGTCTCTAAAATTGAATCCTGTCCACTGGAACTCCTTTCCATTAAATATTGTGCTGTAAAACTTTATCAGTGCTATTGTGTGCCATTTAAAATACTTCGTTGCTGTATAGTAGTCCATTACATAAATATGATCTAGTAATTAAATTTTCTGATTTTTTTTAATATTACAAAAATAATTATAAGAAAGTTATTATAGGAGTTCCCGTCGTGACTCAGTGGTTAACAAATCCAATTAGGAGCCATGATTTTGTGGGTTCGATCCCTGGCCCTACTCAGTGAATTAAGGATCCAGCGTTGCCATGAGCTATGGTGTAAGCTGCAGATGTGGCTTGGATCCCATGTTGCTGTGACTGTGGCATAGGCCGGCGGCTACAGCTCTGATTAGACCTCTAGCCTGGGAACCTCCATATGCCATGTGTGCAGCCCTAGAAAAGGCAAAAAGACCAAAAAAATAAAAAATAAAAGATGCTACTATATATGTCCCCTGATATATATGTACAAGGGGATATGTACCTAAAAATTGAATTTCTGAGATGAATTATATGCAACATTCAATATTATTCAAATTGTTTTTCCAAAGGTGTACAGTTTTTATCCTGTAGTAGCATTCTGTAAAAGATCTAGTCGACCAGTAGCCTCTGAAATATCTTTTTTATTGAGGTATAATTTATGTATGAAATTATGTTTGATTCAAGTGTATAGCATATTTCAATATTTGTTTATATTGCAAAATGATCACCATAGTAATCTAGTTAACATCTATCATTGTACATCATTAAAAACTTTTTTCTTATTATGAGAGTTTTTAAAATTTACTCTTATCAACTTTCAAATATACAATGCAATATTATAAACTATAGTCACCATGTTGTACATTTCATCTCCAGAATTTATTTATCTCATACCTGGAAGTTTATACCTTTTTTAAAATTAATTTTTTGAAATCTTTGATATAGTAAGATTTCTGAATTGTTTCCAACTGACTAGATGTAGACTCTTACCTCATTGTAATCTTGATTTGCATTTTCCTAATCACCATAAAAACTTAGTATCTCTTTGTAAATTGATTTGCCATGTGCTATATTTTTGGCAGTTTTTGTTGACTTCATTTAAAAAATTCTAATAATTATACAGAATTATTCAAAACATGTCAGAATCTGGTTATTCTCCAAACACATATTAAATGTTTGGAATGAGTGCTTCTGAAAACAGCTAAATATGAAATAGTCTTCAGATAAAATAAAGGAATATAACAACATTTTGGCTACTCACTAGGCAAACAAAATACCTCCATTATCTTCTGTAAATGCACTTGTTATTCTAGGGAATATATACCATCATTACAGAAGCACTTTATAATAATCCAAATATAGATATATGAATCAATGGAGTAGAATAGAAATTGTATTGTATAATGTTGAGTTTTGGATGAAGAAACCATTGCAAACATATGGTTAAGTGAAGATGTATTAGTGAGGGTATTGAGAGGTCTTGCTTGAAATTTGAAAAGCTAAATTACATGACCCATATTTCAGACCTAGAGCTAACATAAATTTAAAGATATGAAATAAATTACCTATTTGAAAGCTAACAGAGCCACTAGAAAAGGAAAGAAATAATTTTATGGTCTTAGATATGAGTGTGATTATTTTAAAGCATGAATTTATAGAGAATTACATTGAAATTGTTAATATAAATTATTAATAGCTATCATCTGCATTTAATAAAAATTTATAAATTTTTAAATAATATAAGTCTCTAAAAGATAAGCAGGCAAAAGAGGTAAATAGGCAACTTCCAAAGACAAAAATAAAACAAAAAGATGTGAGTGATTAATGCTTATAGTCAAATGAAATACAAACTAATTACAGAGTATAATTTTATGGTTATTTAGAAAAATGGATCCTAAGGCTCAGTAGGCAGATATTAGTGAAGCGGTTACCTTGTCTATTGATATTGCTGGCTTCTGGGAGCATAACGTTAGAGGGAAAGTGGATTACTGATGTGAATTAGGAATCATAAATATTTCATAACCTTGATATAGATACAGGCTTCCTGGAGACTAAAGAAAACTGTTTAGAGAAAGAGAACAATTGTCTGTAGGATAAAAGTTATCACGGTTTTAATTTAATTATGAACAGCTGCATATACCTTAGGTATCAAAAAATACATGCAAAATTACATAAGTTAAATTATCCCTTTAAGGAGTTCCCTTCATGGCTCAGTGGTTAACGAATCCTACTAAGAACCATGAGGTTGCGGGTTCGATCCCTGGCCTTGCTCAGTGGGTTAAGGATCCGGCGTTGCCGTGAGCTGTGGTGTAGGTTGCAGACGAGGCTTGGATCCCGTGTTGCTGTGGCTGTGGCGAAGGCCGGCAGCTACAGCTCCTGTTAGACCCCTAGCCTGGGAACCTCCATATGCCACGGGTGCGGCTCTACATAAAGGCAAGAAGACAAAAAAAAAAAAAAAAATTATCCCTTTAAGCAGAAAGTCCTTCCCTTCATTATCATATGTAATTTCAGTTATCTCTAGCATCATTAACTCAGGAAATGTTTTCTGACATGCTCAACCCATTCCAATTCTTTGTCCCAAAACTGATTTATCCGTCTTTTCTGTATGGCTTTATAGTATCCTGTGAATGACTCATCTTTATTAGAGCCTTCATGAAATTTTCTTGTATTCAATGTAGATGGCAGATGGGGCCTTCTTGTTCTTTTAGATCTGGTAGAACTAAGAAACTACTGTTGCTTCAGTTTCTCTATTGGAAGTGCAAAATAATTCTCAACGTTTATGGAGAAAATTTATTCTCATGGTTAGCTCTAGGCTGCTGGCCCATGTAAGCTGTCTCTGGCCAGAAACTAAGGTAAATCTTCGATTCCACAAATTTCCACTAACTAACTAGTGTATTTTCAGCAGTTGTGAGTTTACTTTTCATGGAAGAAAATATTTCAAATTTTTGACAAGAAATTCCTCCTCTGCATTTCTGTTGTTCTGTCCAGGAATTTCCACAGCCTCTACCTTCACTCAATCAAGTCATCTGACTTTAAATATACATAACCCTCTCTTAACTTATTCATATCTGCCCTTTTCTTCTCAGAGTCAAAAGCACATTTCTCTCATTGTTTCATTTTTCCTGGGCAAGTAATTCTGCCATCTCCTTTCTTATCTTAGATCCTCATCCATCCATATCCTGGGGTCTTGCATTTTGCCCCAGTTAGTTTATAAAGTTATTTCTCTAAGCAGACAACTATTAAAAAGTAACATTTTAAAACTCTAAGCTTATAAATAAAAATCAAATATATGATCTCATAAAGTCACATAGCATTACTCTTGATATTCATGACATCTGGAAAGATAATTTTTATGTAATAGACACTCAATAAGTATTCATAGATAAATGTGCAATTTGGGGGGTGATTTTTTTTCCATTTTAATTTATTTTTATTTATTTCATGTTCATTTTATTGATCTCCAGCTGATTCCATGTGTGCAGTTATATAAAATTAATTGTTAACACGTAATGATTAAGGAGTGCCCAATGTGGTGCAGCAGGATTCATGGCATCTTGGGAGTTCTGAGATGCAAGTTAGATACCCAGACCCAAGCCCTGGGAACTCCATATGCCTTGGGGCAGCCAAAAAAAAAAAAAAAAAAAAACCCACAAAGCAAACAAAAAATTCATGTAATGGTAAAAATACAGGTCACAGTAAATGCTATGGAGAATTTACAGAGAATCAAGTTTCAAAGAAAATTGCCATCTTCTGGTGGATGACATATACAGTGTTGCATAATGATTCACTATTCTTTAAAAAATAGTAATCATGTAAACATTTAATAGTAAGTGTAGTATAATTGACATATATGCCTGCTAAATTCAACTGAAAAACTACCTAAATTTTGAACTTATCTGAAACCCATTTTTATTGAGATTTAGTGTGATAGAAAAGAACATTAACTTACAACTGAAAAAAACCTGGATTTTAGGTTTGATTAAAAGGTGTTATAAATTATTATTGGTTATTACTATCTAACTTGGCCTAAAATTCTATATTAAAACAGCACAGCATTGGAATTATAAGAGACTGAAGCAAAACTGTAGTTTGAGAAAGTGTTATAAAGTGTGTGCTACATATAACAAAAGTAGTGCACAGGAGTCTTCAATTTCTTCTAAAGAAATACATGTTATGAGAATTAAAGTGGGAGGAGTTTATGTAAACCATGGTCCAAGATTATGAAAACTCACAAGTATAAAGAAAGAGGCATTCCAAAGAGCATATAAGTTAAGGACAAAGGAGGTAGTGTCATGGTCCTAGCAAGGGTTAGAGAAAGAATTTCCAGACTCAGAAATGTGACGAGAAAGAAGAGTTTATTGGGATAAGAAAGGCAATGGGCTGATTTCAAAAAGAGTAGGGAGAGCTGACCTCCATGAAGTTGGGTGCTTCTTTTACAGCCAGAGGGTAAGGGAAAGAGTGATAGGACTTTGCTGGGAGTCTACAACTCTCCCTGTCCCTGATAATAGCCTGCTTGGGTATGCCATTTCTTATGGAGAGAAAGAGAGCTCTCTGGGGCAGGCTACTTGCTTATCAGAAGAGAACCAGGCCTGTCATGAGCACCAGCTCCAGGTTTTCTATGCCAGCTTCAGGTTTTGTGTTTGAGCTGATGTGCTGTGGCTTGAATTCCTTGAGTGGGAAAAAACAGAAACGACATCATGGCAGGAGAGTAATACAGGGGTCCTGGCCAGCTAGGTAAAGAGGCTCATATACACTTAGGCTAATGTCCTCCAGGTTCATCCATGATGTTGTAAATGGCAATATTTTCTTCTTTTTATGGCTGAATAATATTCCTTTACTCAGAAAGCCAAATGCTTTACGATCATGCTTATTTATGGGATCTAAAAATCTCAAACTTATAGAACCAAAGAGTAGAATGGGTTGTCCAAGGTTTAGAAAGTGTTAAAAATGGGGAGATATTGGTGAATGAGTTCAAATCTTCACTTATAAGATGAATAAGTTCAGGGATCTGACATACAAAATAGTGATTATAGTTAACATCACTATATTATTTTCTTGAAATTTGCCAAGGGAATAGATCATAAATGTTCTCACCACACATATGCATGCAAAAATGTATATATGTGAGGTGATGGATGTAATTAACTTTTATGGTAGTCATTTCATGATGTGTGTGTGTGTGTGTGTGTGTGTGTGTGTGTGTATGTATATAATAATCACATTATAACCTTACAAAATCATGTTGTTCAACCTAGGTATATGTAACTTTTTAAATTTGTGAATCATGCCTCAATAAAACTGTGGGAAAATAAAAAAGTCTGTTTCCAAATCAGAGCATTCAACTGCCAAGAACAAAGGAAATAGTTGTGGTGTTTCAATTTGCTGTGTATCACTCATACGATTTATTTTACTAAAAGCAAGGAATTTAGAAAACTGATGAATTACCGTTTTTAGATTTTCATTTAATATAAAACAACAGTTCATTCTAACAAAGAAGAAAACTTCAGTGATATAGAACAATACTAGGTAAGAACTGACCTTGATCAAGGACATAAACCTTTTAGGCCTATGTCTCTTCATTTTAAAATAAAACGTTGGATTTAATTATTTTAATATACTTTTTAGCTTTCTCATAAATCTTAGGAAATTGTTTAATATACATATATACATCTTTATTTTTCTTTTTTTATTAAAACTTTGAAAAATATTTGACAATTATTTTCCTGATGAATAAAATTTGGTCTAATTAGTAATAAAAAATGACAATCTAAACTATTGAATTCTTAGCACTTTATAAGTATAGGATTATCTATATGCAAAGAGTATTTTCAATTGGGGATTTTTACCTTGAATTGAATCATATTTCATTTTTTCTATTTAATTCGATCTAATTTCTTTATTTGCATGTCATTTGCAAGTAGTTTAGATACCTCTGAATTCTATTTTAAGAAACATTCTAGCGCATAATCTAGATTAAGTTTTCTGTTAGCTTTCTACTTTTTTCATATCCAAACATATAAAGACATTACTCATATAAAATTTAGACAGGGCTCTTTCAATGACATAATGGACAATGTCCTCAGTCACAGTTGTAAAATAGATTCGGAAATGGTTTCCATAGGGAAGTTTCTTGTAAAACTCTTAGTAAATTCAGAATGAATAATTTATTATTACTCAAACAAGGTGATTATGATGTGGAAGAAAATTGTTTTTATTGAATAGCCATTATGTGTTTGGCATTCTGCAGTCATTAGCTCAATTATTTCAATATCATCTAGAGGTTGGTGGAATATCCCAAGAGAGAAGTGGAGAAAATGCTGAATGTTAACAGATCCGATTTTAGCCATGGTGAGGCTTCAATCTAGATGACTCCAGCATTCCCACTTTTTCCATCCAGTACCATCCATCAAAGTACATCTACTCCCTGGCCTAAAAGAGTATTCTCATCCTGACATCCTCTTTAGTTAAAGACCGTACCTATAATTTTTGGAGGGGTGGATGGCCTTATTCTATTGATATTGAATTTTAGATTCCATGAGGACTTGTGGAAACACAGTATCACTGACCTTCATTTCCAGGGGTTCTGACTCGTTAAGTGTGTGCTGGGGTCCTTGAATTTTCATTTTTAACATGTTCCCAAAGATCGCTGTTGTTATGGGAACTGTCAACGAAAAAAATGCACAACCTGAAAGTTGAGAGTTAAGTTTCATTTGGTGCAAAATTAGGACTTAAGCCTGGGAGACAGCATCTCAGGTAGCCCTGAGAAATGGCTCTGAGGCAGTGGGGAAGAGCTAGGATATATAGCAGTTTTTGCAACAAAGGGCAGGGAGCAGGAACCAAAGAGCCCTTGGCTCACTGAAATCCTTCCTTTGATATGCACCTCTGCAATCAGGGCCAGTATCCTGAGTTTTTACAGCCTGCAGGACACACTGGCTCTCACTCTTGGAGACATTTTTTATCCTTAACTACAGATCAAGGAGGAAAAGGGGGAATATCAGGAAATGATAAATGAGAGGGGGAGGTGCATGAGTGCACACATTTTACAATGCATACACACATTTTACAAAAGTTTGTTGCTGATCTCCTGAAGGTTACTACCAGTTGCAAGGAGCAAACATCACTGTGGAGGATTTTAATGTTTTTCTAGATACGAGGAATGCAAGAATCGGGCACATAAAATCTTCTCCCAAAAATATCTGACTATTTGAAGGCCTGTTCTTCCAGTTTTTCCCATAGCACAGAGTCCTCACTCCTGGTCTTCACCCTGAGCTCCACGCAGGGGGTGCTGCAGGTTTATAGCTGCAGTGGCTCATGTTTTACTCAATGTAGATGCTGATGGCAAGTCCCAAACTTCAGTTCACAGAACTATGCTTTCACAGCCATGGTCTAAATTAATGCACTCCAGTGTATAGCAGGCCACTCCAAAGACAGAAACTTGTAATTTTTAAAGGAATTGATAATATTTTATGGAAAGAGATAACTGAAATCAATAAAATAACAAGTAATGACAATAAAATAGCAAGGAGATTATCATTTACTTTATTGTAATACACAGAGTCAATATGAGTTTCTACTGAGCACCTAGCAGGTAAAAGGGGTATTAAAATAAATGTTTTATATGGAAGCTGAAGTCTTCAAAATATATACAAAGTAAATAAATGTAGAGAGAATGGCACTTACAGCATGACTGTAATCTTTGCAAACTCTGGAGTAGGTTAGTTATTGGTCCATTTGCACCAAGGAATTAGGCATTTCTCTGTGCAAGAACCAGAAACACAGAATTATCCATGGCCTCACTAGATAGATGAGATGGCTTATCATGTATGGTAGACACTTGACTGCAAGTGTGTCTTCTGATCCAACATCAATTCTGTTTTTTTTTCTTTTCCTTTTTTCTTCTCTTCCTAAGAAAAAGGAGTGAAAAAAATTTAAAAAGCTTTTCTTCCTAAACTGTATACTTGTTTTTCTCTTATACTTCTGTAATACTGTCCTCTATCTTCTTACTCTCAAAACTTTCTCATTTCTCTTGTTTTCCTAAACCTTAAGTTTGTCATGTTTGGCAGAGTTTTATGTTCCATCCTTTTCTTTTCTCTCTTTAAACTTCTCACATTTCTAACAGTTCTCAAATATAACCCTTTCATGATCATTCATGTATTTATACTTTTGATACTGATTAATATACCTAGGATGAATTTTATATTTCTATCCATCCAACATATTACTCTTCAGCTCAGTTCTCAGTCCAACAATGGCACTCTAAATGCCTTCAATTTTTTCCTCTGTGATTCCAAGTACATTTGCATATATCTTGAATGTTATCTGCATTGATTTATATTGTGCTTATTTATTTCTGTTTCTGTCTTTTCCAAATGACCCTAAAGAATGCCTTCTTAGTTCTTTGTGCCCATCTCTTCATGGCCTATGAGAATGTCTACTCCATTCGAGCAAGGTGGTGAAAAAATGATTGATATAATCAGAAAATTACAAATAATATACAAATGTGCTCTCACTACTACACAAGTAAAGCCCTAAATAGTAATAACTAGCACACTGAAGGTGGTCACTTGTTTTGTCATTCATACCATTTTGGTTCTAGGTTGCTGTCTGGAATCCTCTTTTACCTGGCTTTAAGTCACTCTATACTGTTTTTTTTTTTCTTTATTTTACTGTAAAATTTATTCTGTTGGTGAAAAAGCCCTGGTAAAAATCCCTATTGTTAGACCTATTTCTAACATTCAGTGTCTGTTTTTCAAAGGATTACACTAATGAGTAGATAAAGTCACAACTGAGATGAAAGGAGATCTAGATATATAGGGAAACTATTAATGAGAACAAAACAAGTCTAACGTGGGGCCAAGTTCATGAGTGTGCATGAAGTCTTGCTCATACATAGATGAAGCAGAAGGTATAGCAGTGGTAGCAAAGTTGCAGAAGTGGTAGCAAGGATCTGGAACTAGATATTCTAGACAAAAGTTAAAAGTAGAGACTTCAGTACAGGGACAAAAACGGTGTAATCAAATGTAGCCTGTCTTTTTTTGTGGTTCACAGGTAAGTGAATCTCTTCCATTTTGTGTTAGCATGTGTCCTAGATTTGTGCACAGAAATTGAGTGAGATGAAATGTACGCATAATGGCAAAAGGGGAGAGAAATGACAAACAACCCCAGACATCTTTAGCTGTTATGTGTATGGCATGGGGGTTTGAGCTAGAAGGATCTATATCCTTTTTTCATTTTTTTATGGTTTAGTGTACAGACAATGGAAAATGCACCAAGAAATGTCATAGGAAAAAAGTAAATAAGTGAATAAAATACTAAGAATACTCGGTTTCTCATCCTGATGCATTTACCTCAGTTTTCTTATACAAAGGTTCTGCAAACCCTTCAACCCAGCATTTTGATTGTTTTTAATTTTGTGCTTCCATTCTGATGGCAGTGACTTAGGAAGTTTGCATTATTTTCTGGTGAATTATAGGCTTGTGATGACTTTGAGAGTTCTTCAGATCCATTATTGTGCTTCAAAGCAGCAGTAGGACTAGGCTAAGAGAAAGTATGGAACATTCTCAATCTTTTATAAAAACTTAGTTGTTTTACCTAGCAAAACAGAGTACTTCACCTTTTCTTTTTGATTGGTGTTAAAGTCTTTTTTAAAGTTAACAATCAATTAAATATGTTCAGTGGCCCAAACTGTATTAACTATAAAATGAATGCCATTTTTTTTTTTATCTGACTTTAAACATTGTTTTTTCATGGCTAAATTTCAAGTAATATTCTTGCAGAGATACAATTTTAACCCACATCAACATTTAAATTCATCTGTATTTCTCTTGAAAACAGCACAGTATCATTGTTCCAAAGTGTTAAGTCATTGGAAAATAATTGTTTCTAAATGGTATTGATCACTTTAAAAAAAATGGTTCTTCTCTACAATGTTCTGAAATCGCTACAGGCTCAGTTGCATAGGAACTAGTTAAAAGTGCAAAAAAAATTTGGCAATAATTTTGGAAGTAATTAGGAATTATGTCAAGAATTATACCTCCTGTTTAATTATTTCAAGTAAAATAGTATATTATGGCGGTACATACATATACTAGTGTAAACATTTTATACCCAAATAACTTATTTGTGGTAGTATTAATTATACATACATTAAAAATGTTAGCTGCAGCTATCATCAACTAAAATGTTTAAGCATTTTGAAAGACTATTGTTTTTTTAGTTACTAAATTTTTACTCAGTTTTAAATTCTGTACTTGACCCCAGTGATACAAATTCAGGTAAGACCAATTTCCTTCCCTCAGTGTTCATAAATTTTATTATGGAAATATACACATAGGTAATTTAATATATTATAAATTTCAAATATGTGTATATGTCCCTAAACCAGCAAGGAGTTCCTAAATTTCCTGTGTTGGGGTAGATAGGTAGAGAAAGAGTGAATAGATTTTAAGGAAAATGATGAGCCAGAGAGGAATGTTGAATTAGCATTAAGAGTTAGTCAAAAATTACCAAACTCATCTATTTACTTTTCCACATTTCCATGTTTACTGCCACTATCCTATCGCACATCCACATGTACCTATTTTATTTAAAAAGCTTTTTAGTCTCTTGCTTCCCCTATATGTCATTGTCTCTATGGCTGCCAAAAAAAAAAAAAAAAGATATTGTTAAAAAGGAAATAAGACAATGCTTCTACCCTATGTTTTTCAGTAGCTTCCTGGAATTTAACATAGGATCCAAATGCTTTATGAACTACTTAATGATTTAAAATATTCTAAAAAAAAATATGGCCTCTGCCTACTACTTATTTCTCACTATACTTAAACAGTCTGAATTTTTTTTTATCCTCAAAAGCTAAAACGTGTTTCCTACTTAGAGACTTTAGACATATTTCTTCCTCTGCATTAATTAATAAGTTCCTCATGGCTGACTTTTGGAGATTTTAAAACATGGCCCTACTTTTTTTGGCATTCTTTCTATAAATAGATCTATACCTTGGCCACCCAAATCAAAGGGCTGGTTTGACCAATAGTATTGCAGAAGTGATGCTGTGTAGCACTTATGTTTGACTCATGAGTTGTCATGTAAGGAGTCCAACTATTATGAGGCTGCCTAGCTGTGAGGAAGCCAAGACACATAGAGAGTCCATTCTTATATATATTGTAATCAGCAGCGGAGATCTTCAAGTCATACCAGCCTAGGTATCATTAAATGTGAGTGACTAAGATTTTAAACTATTGCAGCTCTTGGCCATCCAACCACAGCCAACCTTTGGGTCTTTAAATTGAAATCTCAGACACTGTGAAGCAGAGGGCAGATTATTCTGTGCCATATCTGCATTTTCCACAAAATTCATTTGCATAAAAATGGTCATTTAATCAATTACATTTTGAGATAACTTGTTATGCAACAATGCTAACTAAATATAGATGATACAAATCTTATTGCAATAATACCTTCTCAGAAAGATTTTCTAGGGAGTTACATCTGTGGTGCAGTGGGGTAAGGATCTGGCACTGCTTCAGCTGTGCTGTAGGTCACAGCTCTGGCTCGGATTCATCCCTGGCCTGGCAACTTCCATATACGGCAGAGGTGACTGAAAAAGAAAAACAATTTTTTAAACTAAAAAAAAGAATTTCTGACGGAGTTCCCGTCGTGGCTCAGTGGTTAACGAGTCCGACTAAGAACCATGAGGTTGTGGGTTCGATCCCTGGCCTTGCTCAGTGGGTTAAGGATCCGGCGTTGCCCTGAGCTGTGGTGTAGGTTGCAGACGTGGCTCGGATCCCGCGTTGCTGTGGCTGTGGTGAAGGCCGGCAGCTACAGCTCCTGTTAGACCCCTAGCCTGGGAACCTCCATATGCCACGGGTGTGGCCTTGGAGAAGCCAAAAAGACCAAAAAAAAAAAAAAAAAAAAAGAGAATTTCTGACCAGTTAATTTAAAATTAGTTCCCATCACTGAATGATGTTAAACATAATATTAACAACCTACTGTTTATAGCCCAAATCTGGAAATAATTGAAATGTTTCTCCATGGTTGAAATAAATTTTGATATATTTACACAGTGGGCGATGATATAGTACTTAGAATGGAGGATCTATATTTACATGCAAAATCATCATTGAATCCTCCAAACAGAATTTTGAGCAAAAATAATCACATGGAAAAGATTATTTTTGTTTGAATTATTTTAGATAAGCTAAAAAACAGGTAAATCACACCTTTATTTTAAAATGACAAAAGAGGGAGTTCCCGTTGTGGCTCAGTGAAAACAAATCTAACTAGTATCCATGAGGATACAGGCTCAATCCCTGGCATCACTCAGTAGGTTATGGATCCGGCATTACCATGAGTTGTGGTGTAGGTCACAGACTTGGCTTGGATCCTGCATTGCTGTGGTTGTGGCATAGGATGGCAGCTGTAGCTCTGATTCGACCCTTAGCCTGGGATTCTCCATATGTTGCAGATGTGGCCCTAAAAAGACAAAAACTAGATAGATAAATAAATAAATAAATAAATAAATAAATAATAAAACAGCAAAAGAGCAGCTTCTGGGGCAACTGATAATATTATGACCTAAGTTCTGGCTGCAATCTGTCTACTTTATGCATAGAATACAAGTTTAATTATTGGCCTTTGGTTATTTCCCACTTTTATAATGCATTTACATTTTTTTCTTTATAATTTAAATTATTGAGAATTATCTGGTATTATCGACTTATTTATAACCGTTATCACTCTATTAGAAGGCATTGAGAATGGAACTTAGTCTGTTCTGTTTACTTTTATTATGTTTTAGGTCAGATGAATTGAATTAGTATCAAACTGTAGAACATTAACGTTATATAATTCTTTATAAATTATGGGATTCTGTTATATAATATTAATTTAGAAACATTTAAAGGAAAGAGATTTTTTGGAGTGAATCATGGAAGATTCTGTATTGAATATAAGAGTATTTACCTTTTAAAAATCAGAAAACAGTATAGTTGGAAACTACTATGACATATCCTAAGTTAAAAAAGCTAAAGCACTCTTTTATGCTGAAATCTGAAGTTTCTTTAGGGGAAACTTCTTTAGGGGAAAATAACTGGAGGATTAAAACAACTCCGAAACTTTTACTGTACAAAGAGATTGAAGGTGGCCAGCTCTCACTTGAATATCTGTGCCCTATTTTATGCCTTTGTGGATCCTACTTCATTTAAAAAGCATAGCAGAATTTTTGGTTGCCTCTTGTAAACAGAAAACCCACAGTGAGTTATTAGTTCAATCATTCATTAAAAATAAAGTCTTCTCTAGACAATCAGCACATGAACTTTGATCTCTATCTCCTCATCTCAGCTAGAGAGATTGCTGGACTCTGCTTGGTTTCCCTCTCTCTCTCCTCTGTATTCTCATGACTATCCCCAGGCTATAAATGGGGGTGGAGTTGGGCTATGGGGGTGGAGTTGGGCTCAGTTTGTTTATTTCCCAACTCTCAGGGACCAAAACCCTGTGGTGCCTTTCCAATATGTGAAAACAGTTTTCTAGTTGTTGATAGTGGGCGGACAAGTCTAGTACCCATTATTATATCACAGTTGGATGCAGAATCATGACCAAAGTATTCAATTAAAGATGTATTTTTGCATTTACTTAATGTCTGCTTCCATCTTTAGACGGCAGTCTCCAGGAGACTAGATTCCTACCCATCTTTAAAAATCAAAATAAACAAACCAACAAAAAAATAATTCTTAGCCTGTGCCTAGCATACTATCTAATGTGTAACTGGTGCAAAGTAAACACATGATGAAATAATGACTTACTTGCTAAAATATACATAAAAACACAAAGAAAGACACCTTTTTATACCATTATTCTTTTGGATATCTCAGGCACATATACTTTATAGAGGATAAGTACTATATCTAAATATTTTATGTACTTATTAGTTACCAAGATTTGCCTTCCTACAAAGCAAAAGAAATGAGTATATTTCCAGGCACATTACAGTTTAATTCCACAATAACCCTATCTAGAACTACTGTAGCCATAAGAAAAGTGAGAATCAGAGAATTTAAGTAGTATGTCAAAATTTCTATACTTAATGTCAAAACTTTAATATGAACTTATTTCTTTTTGTTTCACTAAGCTACTAAATATCTCTTACTGCAGCAACATGATTTTGTGTATCAGCTATATCATTCATTGTTTTTTATATTTAAGTTTTTCATATATTAATTATTTCTTAGAAGTAGTATAGAGTATGAGTGTGAACATATTCATTAGATAAATATGTAATTATTTTTGCAACCATATTGTAACTCTTGCAATGGCAAGAATAATTTCTTAATATCCATATACCAGTCTAAAATGTGTAATATGCGTATTTATTGTTGATCATGTAACATTAGATTAGGATTTTTACGCTACTCCTTCATTGATGCTATATGTATTTATTCAATAAACTTTATGTCTTCAGCTCTCACATCTCCTCACAACTGATGAAATTCCATTCACCTCACCCTCAAAAAAAGAAATTGAGGTGTAGATGTCTGATACGCTTGTCCTAGGAAGACTGGGGTTATACCATGTATGCATGCAATACTTACATTTTTCAGCTTTGATGTAGCCTCTGCCCTTTTTTCTCTCCTGATCTAGACTTCTTTCATAATATGTCTATCAAGAGCTCTTCTACAACAGGAGCCCTTTTACACCAGTGACAATTTTCATTGCACACCATAAGGCTGCTAATGTTTAAGAGAGCCTGTCTTCTAATGCCCAAATGCTACCTTTGACTTTCTGCTATAGCAACTGATTACTACTGATGCAAAATTCATGCTGAACTAATAATCAGACTTTTAGAAGCAAGATATCATATGGGTAGAGGAAATATCTCCTAAATGTGTGTTCAAATCCTTATTCATTTAGACATTGACCTTCTCAGGATTGAATCAAATAAATGAGAATTACAGCAGTATACTGTTTATATTTAAATGGGGAATCTAACTGCCTTTCATATAAATAAATGATAGCTGCCAATATTCATTTTCCGTTATGCTTTTGTCTAGACTCATTTTCTTGTGCTAGTTTTTATAACTGACATTGTCAAAATAGAGCAGTGGAATAAGGATAATTAAAAAAAGACAAAGATATCTGAGTGGGGTTCAGTGTGGCTTTCTTCTCTTATTCAAATATTGCCTTTTCTACAAAGCAAAATTGGAAATACCATCCATCAGATTATCTCAAACTTCCCGTATGATTTAATTAGTTAGTTAATATGGACTTCTAAATGGGCATACTTCTATTTTTACAGGAAGAGTTTATATAAAAGACACTCTCTGTTTAAATTAACTAAAGCCTTTCATCAATCTCTGCCCAAATGTGCACAGGAGAACACTAAAACAAATAGCCTTTATGTGATAGTTCCATGAATTCTGGAGAGAATCAATAAATATTCATTGCAATATTAATTAAGTCATTTGAAGTGAACACACATAGGGCACTTCCTGGGTGTCACTTGCTTAAACTATTCATTTATTGTCAACCTAGGATTTTAAAAAATAGTTTTAACAAGACAACTGCAGAAACAGAAACACAGTACATGACAAATATTTGGAAGCTCTTCTAAGCAAAATAAAAGTAGATTCTTGTGGATGCCTAGACATATGTGGACTCTCTTCAAGAAATCTATGACCTCTCTAAAAATATCTGCAAATTTTTAGGTGTTAAGTAAGTGCTTACATAGATTTTTCTGAAGAGAGCTTCCATTGCTTTTAATGCATGCTCAAAAATGGTCATGAATTATTATTCTTTGATTCTAGTATAATCCCATCTAGAAGTATTTTAATAATTCAGTCATGTGTGCCTATATCTAATAATCAATCAAAAGATTATGTTTAGTAACTTAATTTTAGTGATGATTTCATATATGTATGCATATATCCAAACTCATCAAATTGTGCACATTAAATAAGCACTCTTTTTTATTTGTATATTCATATACCTCATTAAAGCTATTAAAATCATTAAAAAATAGGATGCTTACATTTTTTCAGAAATAGAATGAAGAAAATCCTATCCCCAAGCAACTTTTTGTTTCCCCAATTTGTGTTTCTAATTATTGGAAAGGTCTCAAGTAGAGGTGGTGATTTCGTGCATATACCATGACTAATAGGATAGGCTATATGTATATATGTATATTTTAATGCAACAAGCAACAGTTTATTTATAAAAAATGAAAAAAAGAAGAAGAGAAAAACAAACTTTTTTTTACTACATCTTGTAAAGTAAAATACCTGTATTAATGTATGTGTGTATGCATTCTTCATATTTATATACATATACATATGTTTTTAATATGCAGAACCTCGGCAATTCTAGGGAGAATAAAAAAAGAATAAAAAGAAAACCAAAGCAACTTTTAAAGTAAATAAATAAATATAGATGAAGGAAATATTTAGAGACATTATGGATAGGCTTAAGGACTAATATAAAGCAAATACATAAAATTGTTTTTGGCAAAATGATATTTACTGAAAACAGAAGACAATCTCTTGAAAAGGGAATCTCCTGTAACAACAATTGGTAAAAAATAAAGAGTTGAAGAAATGGAACTGAAAGCTATATAACTACATAATAATAATCTGCATAAATTCCCAAATTACTCGTATGTGGAAGGAATTCAATACCAGTGCTGAACAGAAGCCTTCTTTGGGAATGCTGCAGTGTTAGAACTTTGAAGGAGGGTTCTACCTTAGGTTAGAAAGAGGGATTTTATAGAACATAGCAGAAGTTTAGCTGGTATGAGAAAGAGTTTTTCTTGTGATTTAGCAGCTACTGCTTGTGCAATTTGATTTGATTGAGCAATCTGAGGAAGAAGTTTCAAGAATTACAGTTATGTGCAAGAGGCTGGGGAGAAGCAGCTGCAGAGGCTAAGGGAATGTGAAGGTCGCTATGTGTATCTCTTTTGGATAACAAATAGACGAGTCTCATCACTTCCCTGCACTTGGTTTGTTCAGAGCTGCCACTGATTGCAGTCTGGAATTCACTGGAGAACACTGCCGTCATGGGTTCCCAGTACTTTTGTCTTAGCAGCTGCATTTCAACCCTCTATCAGTGTGTGGCTAGAAACACTTTAAGACTCTGGAGAGGAGTTCCCGTCGTAGCTCAGTGGTTAAAGAATTCAACTAAGAACCATGAAGTTGCAGGTTCGATCCCTGGCATTGCTCAGTGGGTTAAGGATCCGGCGTTGCTGTGAACTGTGGTGTAGGTTTCAGATGCGGCTCGGATCCCGTGTTGCTTGACTGTGGCATAGGCTGGTGGCTACAGCTCCAATTAGACCCCTAGCCTGGGAACCTCCATATGCCACAAGTGCGGCCCTAGAAAAGGCAAAAAGACAAAAAAAAAAAAAAAAGACTCTGGAGAAAACTGAACAGAAGGAAACCATAGCTCAGTTGTTAATGAATCCCTCTAGTATCCATGAGGATGCTGTTCAGTCCTTGGCCTTGCTTAGTGGGTTAAGGATCCGGTGTTGCTGTGAGCTGTGGTGTAGGCAGGCAGCTACAGCTCTGATTAGACCCCTAGTCTGGGAGCCTCCATATGCTAGGCGCGCCCCTTAAAAAAAAAAAAAAAAAAAAAAGACAGTAGATAAACAAGTATTAACTGAAGAGCTACCGGAAATCTTGAACAGTACCTCTTAGGCAAAACCCTGCTATTGTTGGTATTAGGTAAGAGATATACAGTTCTTGTCACCACCCTGAGTCAGAAGAGAAAGGGGACTTTGATAGCTACAGATTTGAAAAAGCTTGCTTATTCTCTTACCTCAGAGAATTAAGATTAGAGGGAAAAGCTTTTAAAAATCTCATTTTAGCAATAAAAAGTTTCAGACAACTAAGAAAAGAATAGTATCAAAAAAAGAAAAGCAAAAATGACAAAAGTTTGTTGAATCTGTGATTTTTGTCGTGTGTGGATCTTACTCTTGGGCAGTCACAATATCAACAAGTCTGTTACTTGCTCTGAGGTTTTGGGAAAGCTTTCTCATTCATGATGGTGACTTCTCCTGGAGAACCTTGATACAGTCTCACTTTTATGTCTCCTATTGACATAGAATTCCAGGAGGTGAGTGTCTGATATGTTTATAATTGGAAAACATGAACACAAAGCTTGATTTTCTGGAGTTTCAAAGAATTGTTTGTGGGTAAGAGTACATGGTAATGGATCTTCCAATGGGGTTCTTGAACATCAAGCTATTCAGAGTTTATGTGGCTATCTTTTTTTTTGCCTTTTGTCATTTTTGGGCGGCACCCGCGGCATGCGGAGGTTCCCAGGCTAGGGGTCTAATTGGAGCTGTAGCCACTGGCCTACGCCGCAGCCACAGCAACGCGGGATCCAAGCCTCATCTGCGACCTACACCACAGCTCACGGCAACGCTGGATCCTTAACCCACTGAGCAAGGCCAGGGATCGAACCCGCAACCTCATGGTTCCTAGTCGGATTCGGTAACCACTGCGCCACGACGGGAACTGATATCTTAAGATTTAAATTGGCAGAAGTCTCAGTTAACTTGGAGGTTGCTGAAATTTTCCAAAAACAGAAGCGTAGACATTTGTTGTAGATTCTGTAAACAATTACCTCTGAGTTTTATTGTCCTATTGAGATAGCACCCCAAATATTATCACGGTCTTTTATGTACAAGTAGAGAGAAAGTTTCATGGCAATGTGTAAGTTCAGAAAAGGAGGTTTTCAAAGGGAGTCTTTCATGTTATAGACACAGTCTTAGTGAAGTCTCACCAGGACAAGGACTTAAGGGTTACTCTTTTGTCAGACCACATGTAGAGCTAGTTAGTCCAGAAAAGTTAATAATTCAATGTCAACAGTTTCCTATGAAATGAAAGAATCCTCTTAGATAGCTTCTGGTAATTAGCCAGAAAGAGTCAAGAATAACTTCTAATCTTTGAGCAAAGAGAAACATTCTAATATGTGTAGGAAAGGTAGACAGTACAATGGGCTTCAGTCCTTCAATGGTCTTGTTTTAAATCAATACTGGCCAGTTTCAATAATGAAATATCCAGCTTGGTTGAGATCTTTTAGGGTTTACTTTCTCTTATATGCCCCATACCTTCTTTCTTCAGCTCCAATGCTATTGCAGTCAGATTTAAAGTCTGAAACATTGGTAGGGGAAGTATAAGATAGTAAAAATCAGACTGTGCGATTATTAAATTATAGTCTTGGGATTCTTTTCCTGGTCATTCCGGAAAGAAGCTTCCTGGTCTTTACTTAATAGTAGTACATGTATGCAAAATAGGTCTACCCTTAAAAGATTCAGCAGATACTAAAGCATATCAAATAGTAAGAAAGTACAGGGAGGCAGGAAGTGGCTGAGACAAATATAGTCTGAGGGTCATTTGATATTCCTATCTCTAAATCCTATTTATTACTCCAAGGACAAATGATGGAAAAGTTATAAGGTTTATGGTAGAAATGCTGGACATAGTACCAAATAGCAACAGAACATTTTGTATTTGCAGTTATACAGAAATGTCTCCCTTTTTTATTAAGGAAAACTGTAGGCTGGACAGAGCAGCTAATTCCTCAGAGGGGTGTCATACTGTCAGACAAAGTTCTTTGTGTACTTAGATTCTGTCTTCCAAGTGAAGGCAGGATAATTTTTCTTAAAGTGAATGTTTTCTTTACAGGTATATATGTCTACAATAATTTAGACATGTCCTTGTACATGAGTTTATTTAGATGCTTAGTCAGATGAACTATTAATTAGATTTTAGTGATTCTTTCTAAATCAAAGTATCTTCAAAGTGATCAGCAATCTCTTGTCATTTCAGGGTTAAGATCATCAACAAACAAAGTAGATAGGCCAGCTGTAATATTTTCTCCCTGAATCAGAACACAATATACTCTGAACGTAGAAATGAGATGGCCTCTAAAATCTGGGAGCTACTTTTTTCCTCTTTACAACATTGGACATTGGTCAACTAATATTGACAGCAAATATATATGTCAGATCCTGGGAGATCTGTTACTTTTATATGTTCTAATATCCACCCGACATCAAATTTTGATGCAAATATTTAATGTCATTTTGCATATCAGTTCATCTTGCCTTCTCTAAACAGTTATTGCCCTTTCTATAATATATCTTGTGCCTGTAAGATGATGAATTCAGTTCAAAACTATGTAGGAAATGCTAGGACAATCCTATATTCATCTATGAAATTTTTCCTTCCTTGAGGATTTGGAAAGTTCTTAACTAAGTTATAGAAATCTAACCCAACAGAGATTTAACAGTTTAAGACAGGCCAGGTAGGCTGACATCTCTGACTACATTTTAAAACATTGAAAGGGGATATTGCCCAAAGCAAGGGTGGGGTGTAGGAATGGGGAAAGGGTCCGGTATAAATGCTAAGGAATGGGGAAAAGTCAGGTGAAAAGGCTGAAGGAGCACACGTTACAAAGCAATGTGTGTAGGAAGCTGTGTTCTAGATGGCCCACATGACCTGTTACTTCTGTGATTACATTATTTTACATGACAAGAAAAATTTTGAAGATCTAATTTAGATTGCTAATCACTTGATTTTAGAATAGGGAGTCTATTAAGGTAGGCTTAATGTATTCACAGGAGCCCTTGAAAAATAGTTTGTTTTGGCTAGTGACTGAAGAGAGAGTCAGAGATATTTGATAATGGATGTGCCATTGCTTGCTAGGAGATGGAAGGCACCTTGAGAAAGGAACATAGGTGATTACTAGAAGCTGAGATCAGCTGGTAAGGAAATGGGGACTCAATCTTGCAACTGTAAAGAACTGAATTCTGCCATAGCCTCAATAAGTTTGTGGATGTGTCCTTCTCCAGAACTTCCATATAAAAGTGCAGCCTGGCAGACAACTTGACCTTGGCATTGTGGGTCTTACAGATCAGTGAAATAATAAAAGCTGACGAATTTGGGGCAATTTGTTATGTAAGTGACAGAAAATTAATACAAATGGTGCAGAGGAAGTCAAATTATAAGAGGTGTTATGGGTGGCAAGTCTGGGGTTGAGGCAAGAGAGGGAAAGGAGAATTTGATTTTATTTTAGATTCTCTATATTTTGTATTAGCCTTTTAAAAGAAGTCCTTCAGGGAAACAATTTGGGAATTTTCCTGCCTTTAAGGGGCCTTTTTATATATGAAAAAATATGCTATCCATGGAATATTTAGAGTCTTTGTGTTACCAAACAAAACTTGGATCCACTCACCCCAACGAAGTCCATCTACTGACACTGAGTGGTAGTGAATTGCAGTGTTTACTATAGGCACCAAAGAAGGAGTACGGGAGGCTAATGCTCAAAGGACTCAAAACCTCTGATTGCTTTCAGGGAAAGGTTTCGAGTTTTACTTTAATTTTTTGCTTTCTTTAAAAAAATCTTACTGGGGAGTTCCCTTCGTGGCTCAGTGGTTAACGAATCCGACTAAGAACCATGAGGTTGCAGGTTCGATCCCTGGCCTCGCTTAGTGGGTTAAGGATCCGGCGTTGCTGTGAGCTGTGGTGTAGGTTGCAGATGGCTATGGCATAGGCCGGTGGATACAGCTCCTGTTAGACCCCTAGCCTGGGAACCTCCATATGCCGCGGGTGCGGCTCTACATAAAGGCAAAAAGACAAAAAAAAAAAAAAATTTTTACTGGAGTATAGTTGACCTAAAATGTTGTCTTAATTCCAGGTATAGAGCAAAGTGAATCAGAGGTTATTACAGAATATTGGGTACATTCCCCTATGCTATATAGTAAGCCCTTGTTAGTTATCTATCTTATGCGTGGTAGTGTTGAATAGTTTAATCCCAAACTCCTAATTTATTACCCCCCTCCACGTTTCTCTTTTGCTAAGCACAATTTTGGATTTCAAAATCTGCGAGTCTCTGTTTCTGTTTTGTAAGTTCTTTGATATATTAAAATTAGAATCTTTATATAATGATATCATATAATATTTGATTTTTGACTCAATTCACTTAGAATGATAATCTCTAGGTCCAAGCACATTGCTAAAAATGACATTATTTTTATTGATGAGTAATATTCTGGTGCATATATGTACCACATCTTTTTTTTTCTACACAATTTAATTTTTTATTAGAGTATAGTTGACTTAGTTTTCTGTCAACTTCTGTTGTACAGCAAAGTGACTCAGTGACACACACACATATATATATATATATATGATGGCAGATAATATGAGAAAAATTGTATATATGTGTATGTATAGAGAGAGATTCTTTGTGTTACCAAATCAAACTTAGATCTACTCACTCACATATAACATATATAACATATATATATTATATGTGTGTGTGTGTGTGTGTGTGTGTGTGTATATATATATATATATATATATATACACTTTTTTTCTCATATTATCTTCCATCATGTTCTGTCTCAAGAGATTGGGCATAGTTCCCTGTGCTGTACTATAGGACCCCATTGCTTAACCGTTACAAATTTAATAGTTTGCATTTACCAAACTCAAGATTCTATCCATCCTATTTCCTCCTCCCTGCCCCCAGTGATTACAAGTCTGCTCTCCCTGTCCAAGATCTGTTTCTGTTTTGCAGATAGGATCATCTGTGCCATATTTTATATTCCACATATAAGTGATATCATATGGCATTTGTCTTTATAACTTACTTCACTTGATATTAGAATCTCTAGTTGCATCCAAATTGCTGCAAATGTGTACCACGTATTCTTTATCCATTCCTCTATTGATGGACATTTAGATTACTTCCATGTCTTGGCTATTGTAAATAGTGTTGCAATGAGCATAGGTATGCATGTATCTTTTCAAATAATGGTTTTCTCCAGATAGAATTGCTGGATCATATGGGGGTTTTACACTTAGTTTTTGAAGGAATGTCCATACTGTTCCCCACAGTGGTTGCACTACCTTACATTCCCACCAGCAGTGTAGGAGGGTTCCCTATTATCCACACTCTCTAGAATTTATTATTTGTAGATTTTTTGATGATGGTCATTATGACTGGTGTGAGGTGATGCTTCCTTACAGTTTGAATTTGCATTTCTCTAATAATGAACAATGTTGAACATCTTTTCATGTATTTTTTCACCATCAGTATGACTTCTTTGGAGAAATGTCTATTTAGATTTTTGGCTCATTTTTTTTCCTGTCATTTTAAGGCTGTGCCGTGGCATATGGAGGTTCCAAGGCTAGGGGTCTAACAGGAGCTGTAGCTGCTGGCCTTAGCCACAGCCACAGCCACAGCAACGCAGAATCCGAGCCACATCTGCAATCTACACCACAGCTCACAGCATCACTGGATCCTTAACCCACTGAGAGAGGCCAGGGATTGAATCCGCAAATCCTAGTCAGATTTGTTTCCACTGTATCATGATGGGAACTCCAATCTTTGGCACATTTTTTGACTGAGTTTTTTTTTGATATAGAGATGCATGAGATGTTTATATGTTTTAGAGATTAATCTACTGTCAGTCACTTTGCAGATATTTTCTCACTTTCTCTGGGTTGTCCTTTTTTTTTTTTTTTAAGGTTTCCTTTGCTGTGCAAAAGCTTTTAAGTCCTTTTATTTGTTTTTTTTTTTTAATTTTCTTTACTCTAGGAGGTGTATCAAAAGGTCATTGGTGTGATTTATTTCAAGGAGTGCTTGCTCTACCTATGTTTTCCTCTAAGAATTTTTAGTATCCAGCCTTAGGGGCGAACTTACCACCCTGAAAGTCCCTGATTTCATCAGAGAAATGTTTTTAAAACAAGATGAGGGAGCCGGTTTGGGTCACATGATCAGCTTGTTGACATTTTCTGATTGGTTAGTAGTAAAATGATCAGGAGTCAACATCTTTAATCTTCTTGAGGTCAGACATTAACAGACTTCTTCCACTTGGTGGGAATTTTAGTATCTGTAAAATAGCTCAAAGGGTATGACTCAAAATATTACCTACAGCCCTCGAGGAGGAACTAAAGTTCTCCGACTTTGCTTAATGTCTAAAATATTTTCTCTTCCTTGACTGTTTCCTTTGTTGCTGCATTTTTTTTCTTCTCTGATTTAATCTGTACTCTGAAATTTGGGGAAGGCCTAGATGGCTAAAATTTTTCTGCTAACAAGAGGCAAACAGAGGACGTGGGGGGTGTGGTGGTGGGCTCAATCCCAGTTACATTTGAACCCTTTAAATTTGTGGCATAGGTGAATTACCCTGTTCATATCTGAAATTCCCCAAAGCAGCTACTGTAATTCTAGGTCACAGTAAAATCCTGTAATAGCCTCAGCATTTAGTGCTGTGGCAACATAATATTTCACATGTAAGATTCTGGACAATGAATGAGAGTTTCATTGAATGACTATTGATCGCCCGTAATTAAATAAAGTGGAAAAAGGGATAGATGAGAAGACCCCATTAATCTCAGTTTACCCTTTTACTTCATCAATGGGAGACTTGAGTAGTGAAAATTATTTCAGTCAGGAGATTTATACCACTAACTCAAAAGAGGAGAAGGGGAGGTTTCGGTAATGAGCAAAAGGCCTGATAAAGGAAGACAAGGAAGATTACTGAGGAAGTGACTTTGGCTTAGAAACAGAGTATCCAGTGCCCTCTCCTCACACAAAAGCTATAGAAGCATATTAACTAGAGCAGATGCCTCTAGGCATAAACTTTGCTCAGAATGCCAGAACATGCTGAAAACATGGGAAACTGGTGTACCCTAGGGAAGAAAGGTAGCCTTTAGCCAGAGGGATCAGCTGAAGTTCAGCCAGTTTCTGTAATAGTTGTTCAAAAACCTTTCTCAGTTCTCGGAAGAGGACCAGTTGTTCTTAAAATTTAACAGCTGTTGTTTGGGCAATTTGGGTTTAAAAAGAAAGGTGGAAGCTGGGGAGAAATAGTTGTGGGGTCTAAGGTTACCGAAGGGTTCTGATGGATCTTTCACAAATAAAAAATCTACAAGATATCCCAAGGATTTACTCATAAATTATATGAGTAATTTAAAAATAATGCATATTACAAGAACATTGATGAATACCAAAGCTATCTTTTTCTCTATTTCTTTCTTAATATGTGAACAAACTGATATCTGGAGTAAAGTTAGCTATTTTGGCTTAGGTTGTCAAGAGACAATTTGTCATTTTTGCTTAGTGTCTATGTGATTTGGAGGATCTGTTTTCATTACCAAGTACGCATTACTATTGAAACAATAATATTTTAATAAAATTATGTTGGTGATATAGTACTTTATTAAAATGAAGATCTAGCCAATAAATGATGCCTAATTACATTATCTTGATTTTAATTTTTCTTAATTTTGTCATTTTGATGCATTAAAATTTTTTTCTGGAGTTCCCGTTGTGGCTCAGCGGTTAACGAATCCGACTAGGAACCATGAAGTTGCGGGTTGGCTCCCTGGCCTTGCTCAGTGGATTAAGGATCCGGGGTTGCCATGAGCTGTGGTGTAGACTGCAGACGCGGCTCGGATCCCGCGTTGCTTTGGTGTAGGCTGGCAGCTACAGCTCCGATTATACCCCTAGCCTGGGAACCTCCACATGCCACCAGTGCGGCCCTAGAAAAGGCAAAACGACAAAAAAAAAAAAAATTCTGTTTAAAATTTTGACCTTTCTATTCTTCACTCTTTTAACAAAATACTTTTGTATCTATGCTGTTTACAACAATTGAAAGTTAGAATTTTAGTTATCCATAAAAAGAGATTACATGGAAACATGCAGAGCTTCTAAAACTGATGTACATTTTACATATAGTATAATACCACACATAACAATGCAATTCTATAATCCTTTTCTGGGAGAAAGTAGTAATATTCATAGGCTTTCTTGTGATAACAGTGGGAATTCTTCTCTAATGTCCACAGTTTGGGGGAATGAAAATACCTAAAAAGAAACGTCATTTTTTCCCTTAAAGTTATATTTCCTCAAGTGAATCCTGATCCTGAATATATATACATTCTTTCATAGATATTTTTTCACTCTCATATATATCTGTATATAAACTGACTATATAAATGTAGTCTGTTAAATGGCAATGAATGACAAATGGGTGTTTAGTCATTATTTATAGAAAAAATGCTATATGTCAACGTTATCAGTAGTTGCTTCTGGAAGAGATGAATTATTGATTTTCAAAGATCTTTTAATTGAATTTTGTAATTTTACATAAGAGGTATTATTTTTGCAAAGTAATAAAATAAGCAAATAGTAAATGTGAGAAGGATTTGTATTTTGAGTTTTTTTTTTATTCTGAATGTATAAAAAAACAAATGGGCCTTTTCACCATTTTTGTTAGAAATTAATTTACTCCAAATAATTTTATTTGAACATTCCGAGTGTACAGATTTTGTAATCACATAGGGTTTTCAGAATATTTAGGATAATAAAGAATGTTGAAAACAAATTATTTGATTGAAGATAAATTAAAACCAGAGGAAATAAAAGTAGTGTAAAATTTCTGATTTTTTTTTAAAGTTTTATTTAAATATAATTGATTCACAATGTTGTGATAACTTCTGCTGTACAACACAGTGATCCAGTTATACACATGCACATATCTATGCTTTTTCACATTCCTTTCCCGTATCAGTTATCACAGAATATTGAGTTGAGTTTATAGTATTATACACCAGGCCCCCACTGACCATCCAGTCCATATATAATAGTGGAAACCCAAACAAAACCCCCAATCTATCCCTCATCTCCAACTTTCCCCCTTTCAAGGTCCGAATTTATTTCTGTTTTGTAAATAAGTTCATTTGTATCATTTTTTAGATTTATATTTTTTAGGTTTAACATATGTGACAGCACATTTATTTATTTCATATTTATTTCATATGATTTATTTCACTTAGTGTGATAATCTCTTGGTCCATCCATGCTGCTGCAAATTAAAGAATATTTCATTTTTTATGGCTAACTAGTATTCCACTGTTTATATGTACCACATATTCTTTGTCTAGTTCTCTGTTGATGTACATTTAGTTTGCTTCCATGTCTTGTCTCTGGGGTACACGTATCTTTTTGAATTATGGTTTCCTCTGAATATATGCCTGGGAATAGGTTTGCTGGAAATGAGCACAGTGATTACAGATGAATGAAGAATATGGAACTTCTCCAAGTTACAGAAACATACATATATTTAAAAACAAAAAGAATCATAATTTTTACCAAATTGCCCTATTTACCAATCTGGTACTTTTATTCAATTTTTAAAATTTAAGAAAACGTTAAGGATATTTTTAAAAAGCAACCTACAGCTTAATTGAACTTTTAAAATGTAGATTATTTCCAGTAATATTAATTTCTTTTCTAGCACTTAATATTTGTTTAACAAAGTACTAGCCGTCTTAGTGTCTATATGAATACGCCATTAATTGAATGTCGTTACGCTGAAAACTAACTATATATTATGTTAGTAACATTTTCATGTTATCACTTCTACAATAACATACTACAGATACAATTAAGGTAACAAACATACCGAGAAGGGAGATCCATAAAAAGAAGTAATTGGCTTTTGCTTTGGCTTTTATTGCCCTTTCATTTTCAGTAAATTACCCAAATTATTTGTCCCCACACAGTGTGAAATCCATATTAGAGTCTCCATTTGTGAATTCTCTGTTTTTATAACAGAACACTTTCTGATTCTCTCTTAATATCAATGAACTTATTAAATGTGTATTAGAAGTTACCTTTCCTAGTTTTCTTTTTTTTTTTTTAACTTGGAAAATTTCATTTTAGAGAGCTCTATTCTTAAATTGATTAGTGTCAAAATAAGAAATGTTTTAATGAATGCTATGTAGCATTTTGGAAAACAAGAAACAGTGAGATACTGGTTCATTTTTTTCTCTATTATGAAAGAGCACTTATTGTCTCTGATAAGTGGGACAGAGACTAGCTCAGATAATCAGAAACTTACTTAAGAAATGTCTAGCCTGCTTGTTTTCTTGAGAGCTGAAGGTACTTGATGACAATTGGCATCAGAAATACTTCACAGAATATTGTAGTTTAAGGGGCAAGGGACATGTTATCAAAACTAAAGGAAGAATATAAAAATTGAGATGTGTCATGAATAAGTTGTTTGAACCAACTTTTAGAAATGTGAGCAATCCAAAAGCTTGTTCAGACAAATTATTTCTAGCATATTTCCATCACTAATAGCCTTTTAGGTTTACATAGTCCTTAGTGGAATAGAACCTATTTTCAAATACATTATTATCATCACAAACATGTACTTCCAGTATAACAGTATGTACCGTCAGCTTAAAGTGGGAGGCATGGACCACAAGAGACAAATTGGTGGCTGCAAAATCACTCCATCCACCCACCCACACAAATGAACAAAAAGTTTGACTTGGAGTGGGCTTTTTGCTTCTAGATCTAATAATCTTGAACTGATCTTATTTATCACTCAGTATCCCCCTAATTGTTTGAAAATGACCCAAATCTCTTCATGTCTTTTAATCTGTCCCGGAGTCATCCTGTGGCTTGCATCACTGTCAGTAAGAAACTGAAGAATCCTTTCTCTTTTTCTTTTTTTTTCTTTTTGAAAACATTTCTGGTTAACAACTTATTCCTGCTAAAGGAACTCAATTACACATATTTATATTAAACAACTTAGGCAAGTATCACAAACACACCATTCAAAAGCATTCTCATGAGCAAACCGATAGGACATTCACACCAGCTTCTATGTTATCTTTTAATAACTCAGATCTTTGTAGGAGTATTTATGTTTACCTTAATGGTTCTGTCTAGGTAGTAAAAGTATAAACTTATGGATGGTTCATTTGCATCCAAAAATATCCACCAACTCACCCACAACTCCCTGACACCTCCAGAAAAAAAAAGAAAAAGAAAAGGTTAATCACTTACCAGCCAAGCCAAGTTTCCCCTGGAGAAATGCTCTTAAAATGGTCTTCGGGACCCTACAACTATACAGAAGTACTATGGGGATTCTTTGGAGTGAGGCACTGGGAAAAGTTCTAGAGAGTTTTTTCTTCAACAGAGCATCTTCGCTTTGATTTCTTTAAATCGTAATTTCTGAATGTGTTCTGTTTGGAGGAGAGGAAGAATTCAACTGCTAAAATAAAGTTTGGAAGTAATACCTTACACCATAGACTGAAAATAAAGACAAGACGATAAATCAAACTTTATATTAATTTCCTAAAACATATGGATGTCATTTCTCCTTCTTTTTGTTTTTTTCATTAGACTTAATCAGTTTATTTATATAATCAATATGGGTCCAATGTAAAAGAGTATCACTTTTAAGTGTTGTTAATGAAATACTTTACAAACATAAAAGTTTTCATTTGTGTACAACAGATTCAAATACTCTTTTACATTTCCTTACATTTCAGGAAAAGAGTGTATGTTTTTATGATAAATTCTCCTTTTCATCACTGCCCACCTGAATCATATCTTGGAGTAATAATTTGGTCATTTTAAACAAAGTAGGTCCCATAGGAATGTGTATGGCACTTTATGCTCCAGAGTCAAATGGTCTTCTGAGAACACTGCCATCTAGTGGTTAGTCTCTTAAAATGATTCCTGCATATCTGCGTTGACTGCAAAACTAGAGTAAAAGGCCAACTTCTGTTTAAATGGCCAAGTGTATTAGAAATTTCAAGTGAATTAGTTCATTGCTCATTAGGAATTTAAACAATGCCAATTCTAAAGAGAGTAACAGAGGCTTACTAAAATTTTTTAAAGACAACCTAGTTACTTACATACAGTGTAAAAATGTAAATAAGTGGAATACAGCCAGAATCTGTACCTAAATATGAAGACACTAGTAGATATGTACCATCTGTGTAACAATAATAGCTAATGTTTATTTAGTGCTTACTGTTTACAATGCTCTTTTCTAAGTTCTTTATAGGCATTAACTTATATAATCCTCAAGTGTCTTCTTAAGGTTTCTCTCTCCCTCCCTCTCTCTCTCACACACACATATGCACAATATTCTTTATATTAATACAGCATTACATATTCTATGTATAGTATTTTATGTATACATTATCAAGAAATGATGTTATTAGAGTCTTTATTCTAATATACGTATATGAAAATACAGATATGTCTGTATTTACCTGGCAGCAAATTTAATTAATATAAAAAAAATGGATAATGTTTTTCCCAGCCTTGTTCTTCTGTTTTCCTTCTAATAAATAACCACCCTTCCTCTCGGTATGTTTATTAAAGGCACATGTATGCATTTTCATATGCATAATATCCGGGAAAACACACACATATTTACTTTTTTAATATACAGACCACCACTTTCTAACTGTGGGCTGGATACCTAATATTTCTGCCTTATCTTCCTTTTCTGGAAGAGACTAAAAATGTTCCATGTTACCTACCTTATAGAATTATTGAAATAATTAAATAATAAAATTCCTATAAAGTTAAGCTCACAGCATATTTGCTAGCATTCGGAGTGAGTTCTTAAATTAATAGATAAATTTTGCTGCTGCTGCTGCTGTTACTATTTTTAACTATTATTATGACAAAAGGACTTTGAAGTAACTTTTTCACATCAATTTGTATGAAATATATCACAGAACTATTTTATATAAAGGACTTTTCTATGTGGATGCACAGGATAGACTGCCATTCCATGTGTGATTTTCTTATTGTCCAGGGATGTTGTTAGCATATTAGCTGTAGAAACTTGGACATACCAATGTTGGAAACCCTTATAAATATTTTCTTCAGCTATATAGAATTAAAAACACTCATGTGGATGATATAGAAAGGGTTATTTTTTAAAATTATGTATCATATTATCATGTTGATTTTAAATTATCACCATTTTAAATCATATCATTTATCTGATTATGATTGTCACTTTTTAAAATTCATTTTTAACAAAAACAGGAAACATTTTGAAGTTACTATAATGCTCATCTCTTTATAAATGTATAATGTGTTGAAGATAAATTACTAATTACATGAAATAATGAACTAATTTCTTGACAGTCTCCTTAGCCATGGTTTTAACTATCTCTAATTTTTATGAGATGTTTTTATTTCTGATATTGGCAAATGTATCATTGCACCTTCCCTAAAGTCTCACCAGGGATTTTGGAGGCTGCCAAGAGGACACATTAATTTCTGGGAATCAAATCAAGGTCTTTCTAAGGTTATCAGGAATTGCTAACAACCAGAAAATGGTGCAAATTGTATGTCTATGCTTCTTATTTTAAGTCAGTCTTATTAAATCTCATCTGTCAATCTTATTTAAGCACTATGATAACCCTTGTGTAACTGACCTATCACAAACATACTTCCAGTTCTATTAACCAGCAGTTTTTTTTCACTACATAAGTTTATAACATGTGCATTATTTTACCTTTTTGGTATAAAACTGGGACATTCAAAACATGAAATTTTAACACAAATTTCAATAGTTAATATTAAATTTTTAATATTAATGCCAATTGGGATGTAAAAAGGAAAAACGGAACAAAAAAAGGATTTACTCTTTTCACAAAATTGAAAAATTATCATAGAATTAATTCATTTCCCTGAAGTCTAGTTTTCCTGTCTGTGCCCTGTGAAGTGATGTTACTTGAGCACAAGTATCAAAGTTTTCCTGAAAAATCAAATACAAGCAAAGTACTCCTTTCAAATTAGACCATGATATATTATTTTTACTATTCCAAAAGGCAGGGACCTCCATGGGTACACATATTTCTAAAGGAAAAATGTGAGAACTTAATGATGAACAAGCTTTTGATTACAATTATGAAAATTTTCAAAATACTATGCAAATTTATCTCATTGGCATATTTCCCCATCCTACCTATTTGTGGATAATTTCAATCCAGTTAATATAAAATCTATTGTTCTCTAATTTGGACAGACATATATTCAAGTTTATTATTATGTGTTATTTCAGCAGAACATATATTAAACAAGTGGACTGTTCTTCAAGATATTTACAAAGATGAATGACCATGCACAAACCATATATTGTTTAAGGTTGAGATAAACATCACTCCGAATTCAGAGATCTCATTGAAATCAATCAGCAGCTGTGTTGGAAAAGTGTCTTTCAAATGATCCTGGCTGATTATCATGACTTTCAGCTGAACACTCTGCAGAGTATACAGCATTCCATTTACTCTGAAGGAATTCAAGATGAAAGCAAAAAGTAACATACGTCTGTTCATCCAGTTATGGGGTTCTGACATATCATAAGATGACCAGTCAAACCAACATATTAGATGAATGAGTTAAAATATACCAGAGATATTTAAGTGGCTATATACATATTTTTCTCCCTTTAGTCCCAATTACAGTATTTATGGTCAATTAATTATTACATCTCAAGTGATTGAGTCATAACTACTGAAACTAAAATAACTTTTCTCAAACTCTTAGACCACTTTAGAAATAACTTTTGGCAGTGCTTTTCCAGGTGAACGTTTTGGAACACTAAAGTTATTTGTAAAGAGAAGTATAAATATTTGGCATATTAATTCTATTGGCCATCTGAATTACGCATTCAACAATCCTTATCCAAGGTAATTTTTTCTTCAGGGAATTTAGTGGTACAAATTAATGGCATAAAGTTCAAATTATCAGAAATAAGTTTCTTTTTTATCACTCATCTGTAAATGCAGATTTTGTAACAGCCATTTGAATGACAGCATCTGTGTTGCACATGTATCTTAAAGGTTTTGCCCTTTGATAGCATTAGCAAAGCAGTTATTGAACAGACAAAAGAGGAAAACTAAGGGAGGAGGAAAAGTTTCAAAATATCTTAAAGTGAAGATCCAAATACCTGTTCAAAACCATACCACTTAATATACTGCCATGTGTTGTTGGTTAAGAATATATTAGAAAGTCCTAGCTACAGCAATCAGACAAAATATAAATAAATAAAAAGTATCCAAATTGGAAAGGAAGAGGTAAAATTGTCACTATATGCAGATGACATGATACTAAATATAGAAAACCCTAAGAACGCCACACAAAAACTACTCAAACCTATCAATGAATTCAGCAAAGTAGGAAGATGAAAGATTAACATTCATTTTTTTATGCTAACAATGAAATATTTAGAAAAGGAATACAGAAATAAAATTCCTTTTAAAATCACATCCCAAAAAATTAAATACTTAGGAATAAACCTAAGGAGGTGAAAAACATATGCTGAGAACTATAAAATATTAATCAAGGAAATTAAAGAGGATTCAAAGAAATGGAAAGATATTCCATGCTCCTGGTTTGGAAAAATTAATATCGTAAAAATGGACATGCTACACAAAGCAATCTACAGATTCAGTGCAATCCTTATCAAATTACCTGTGAAATTTTTCACAGAACTAGAATAAACAATCAAAATTTATATGGAACAATAAAAGACACAAAATTGCCAAAGCCGTCCTGAGGAACAAAAACCTAACAGGAGGCATAACTCTCCCAGACCTCAGGCAATATTACAAAGCCGCAGTAATCAAAACAGTGTGGTACTGGTATCAAAACAGACATACAGACCAATGGAACAGAATAGAGAAACCAGAAATAAATCCAGACGCCTATGGTCAGTTAATCTTCAACAAAGGAGTCAAGAATATAAAAGTGAAAAAGACAGTCTTTTCAGCATGTGGTGCTGGGAAAACTGGACAGCTGCATTCAAATCAGTTAAACTAGAACACACCCTAACACTATGCACAAAGATAAACTCAAAATGACTTAAAGACTTAAATGTAAGACAAGACACCATCAAACTCTTAGAACAGAGGCAAAACATTCTCTCACATAAACATGTTTTCTCAGGTCAGTCTCCCAAGGCAACAGAAATAAAAGCACAAATAAACCAATGGGACCTAATTAAACTAACAAGCTTTTGCACAACAAAGAAACCCAACCAAATAAAAATAAAAAGACAGCCTATGGAGTGGGAGAAAATAGTTTCAAATGATGCAACTGACAAGGGCTTAGTCTCTAAAATATACAAACAACTTATGCAATTCAACAGCAAAAAAAGCAACAACCCAACTGAAAAATGGACAAAAGACCTGAAGAGATATTTCTCCAAAGAAGATATGGCCAATAAGAAAAAAATTTCAACATCACTGATAATTAGAGAAATGCAAATCGAAACTACCACAAGATACAACCTCACACCAATCAGAATGGCCATCATTAATAAGTCCACAAATAACAAATGCTGGAGAGGGTGTGGATAAAAGGGAATCCTACTACACTGTTGGTAGGAATGTAAAATAAATTGGTACAACTACTATGAAAAACAGTATGGAGATACCTCAGAAAACTAAATATAGAACTACCATATGACCCAGCAATCCCACTCTTGGGCATATATCCAGACAAAACTTTCCTTTAAAAAGGTACATGCACCCGTATATTCATTGCAGCACTATTCACAATAGCTAAGACATGGAAACAACCTAAATGTCCATTGACAGATGAATGGATTAAGAAAATGTGGTACATGTACACAATGGAATACTTCTCAACCATAAAAAAGAACAAAGTAATGCCATTTGGAAGCAAAATCAAACTGCTGAAGTATCTAAACAATTGAATTAATGTGGAAATAAATTATTTCAGGTAACAAGTAAATTTTTATACCTATGTTTCACCAGAATACTTCTAGTAAATAATAACTCATTGAGAAGTACCAGGAAAGTGATTTGATTTTTCTCTTTCAAGATTTGTTTCACTATATATAATGGGGCAGGGCAAATTTATCTAAGGAAAATTAATGGCTTGAAAATATCTTGTAGGTAACACCTCTGGCAGTTTTATTTAATATATTAATTTAAGATTAGAAAACAAATACAGTATTTTCAAATTTTAGCCACTAATATAAAATGTTTAACCTCCCTTGTAAAAATGTAAATATATTAAAAGGGAAACAATTTTGTTTAATTAAATAATAACCTCAAAATTTCATGCTGTACTGTATGAATATCATTTGATATATCCCATATTTCTCTCCTTTATTATTATCTTGCTAGGTTTTTGGTTATGTATAGAAATGATTAAGTTATGGTATGCACTTGCCTCTATATAAGGTAAACTAATAGGCAAAAAATAGTAAATATATTTTCCACAATATACAGATGAACATTTTAACCTTTTGCTTATCTGATTTAGAATATTCTAGAACTTACACAAGTTTTAAATTAAGGATGGAAGAATTTGTAGATGGAGGCATTCATTTCCATGTAGTTTATCAACATGGAAGGCTATTGCAGTGAAATCGTTAGTGAATATCTCTGCATTACTTACTATACTCCAGGCCTTGTTCAGTGCTCTGGCTCTTTTAGTCCGTTCATTCTTCAAAGCAAAACCGCGAGTTAGGTATATTTTACCAGTGAAAGAAATCAGTTAATTGAGTAACTTGCCCATTGGCTAGAAAGTGGCAGAATTTGTGTTTACTACACTATTTCATCACACTACAGGACTTTCAGTCCTGTCCAAAACATTCGCAAGGCAGCTGGTCCACACCAAAAGATCTTGAAATCTGCTTCTCACCAAAATACCCATGAGCATATTTAGTCCAGGCCACATGGTTTTGGATAAGATCAAATATCAAGGACCTCTTGGCATACACCAAGTGTTTTCTGGAGGTTTTGAAAATAATCAAACATCTGATAACCTTTCATCACTAGTTAAAAACAACTTCAAACAAATAAAAATTTCCCTTCTTTTATACAAATTTAATAACAGCCATAATAAAAAGGAGTGTAGTAAAGTATGATTATGTGGATATTAAAATGTACAGAATATACACAAAAAAATCTCCAAACTGAAAATAAGAAATGAAGAGAAAAATGAAAACCACATGAAAAGAGGCAAAGTCGAAATTATAATTTTGTCAATGTAAATGAATTTAATTTCATGTTTTCTATTTGATTTAAAATGACATCATTATATCACATTATTGTAACAGTATCTTTCAGATGCTGCAGGTTTTGTAAAATGATTCAAATCACTACAAATTCAACAATATGTTTGACTAATTAAATGCCATAGGATTTTAAAAGAATAATGATATGGAACACAATCTGTTTCCTACAGGAATCACTTTAACAAAACACTCTTGAAAAAAATAATCATCGTGGGTTCTTTTTTTTTCCCAGAGTAGATGCAAAAATTCAGGAAACAGTTAAATTGAATGGGCTGTATTACTAAACGTATATAAGGCATCAACTTAAGAATCTTCTCTCTCGATTGTATTTACCATCAAACCCCTGGTTTATTTTATAATGTGAAGGAAGCACATACTTTCTCAGTTCAGTTAAAAGTCATTGGTCTCTCTTTTTTTTTTTTTTTTGTCTTTTTGCCTTTATGTAGAGCCGCACCCACGGCATATGGAGGTTCCCAGGCTAGGGGTCTAACAGGAGCTGTAGCTGCTGGCCTTCGCCACAGCCACAGCAACGTGGGATCCGAGCCACGTCTGAGACCTACACCACAGCTCACTGCAACCCCGGATCCTTAACCCACTGAGCAAGGCCAGGAATCGAACCCTCAGCCTCATGGTTCTTAGTCAGATTTATTAACCATTGAGCCACAAAGGGAACTCCCATTGGTCTCTTTTTATTTTATCATCTCAAGCAGAAATGATCATCTGAATACAAACTTTGTTCAGAAGCATATCTTCTCTTTGTCTTCTAATATTAATATATGTACTATTATATGCTCAGTAATCTTCTTAAGCTTAAGGAGAATACAGTGGTAAATGAAATAAATTCTACATGTTTAAAGAGCTTACACTGCTCTGGGAGAGAATAGCCATACACAGTATAAAACTATATAGGCTCTATAAAAGTTGTGTGAAGAGTTTGTAGAAGCAAAGGAAGAGTAGGAATAGGCTGAAGTTCTCTTGATAAGAGGAATGTGGAAAAGTTAGGGCAAGTGTCTTCATTTGGTTGTAAAGTATAAACATAGAAAGTACTAGACAGTCAAGGGGTTGGATGGGATATTCAAAAGCAAAAGGATGTGGAGTTCCCATCGTGGCTCAGTGGTTAAGGAATCCAACTAGGAACCATGAGGTTGTAGGTTCGATCCCTGGCATTGCTCATTGGGTTAACGATCCAGCATTGCCATGAGCTGCAGTTTAGATTGCAAACGCAGCTCGGATCCGGCGTTGCTGCGGCTGTGGCATAGGCCGCAGCTGTAGCTCCGATTAGACCCCTTGCCTGGGAACCTCCATATGCTGTGGGTGGGTCCCTAGAAAAGGCAAAAAGACAAAAAAAAAAAAAAAAAAGGAAAAGAAAGAAAGAAAAAAGCAAAAGGATGTAAAGGGTTGTTATAGGTTTGAGGAAGAGAAGGATGTTTTGTGTGACAGAGTGCAGTGAGTTTGCTGATTCATTTCAGATTGTTATATCCTCTCGCTTTGGTTTCTTCAATTATATAAATTAGAATAATTCCTGAATGCCTCTTATTTTTGATGAGTGTAAATGAAGTATGTAACCTACAGCATATGACCTGGCCCAATAAATGCCAGCTTTTTTGGAAACCATTATATAAGCACAGACTAATAATATTCTCTGAAGAGGAAAATGCAAAAGGATATAACATCCTTACACTTAACAAAATTAAAAATCCCCTCCTAGTTATCTTGATTATGTTTACACTTACCTAAATTGAAACAGAACTTGTGATATAAGTTAAGTAGACCAAGCAACCTCACTGATTCTTTCAGCCTGACTAAACTTCAGACAGACTTCCTCCTGACTCTAGGCCATGACCTTCTGTATGTTGAACATTTCTTAAAACTTTGAAGTGTGAATTCTTTTTCTGCACTTTTGAGCTTCAAAGTTTCTTGCCTGTTTCACAGCCCTGGAATGTCTTTCCCTGGGAGCCATCTCTCTGAAATGTCATTGTCAGTGGAGGTAGGCCCCCTGGCTCAGTCTTCCTGGGAAGATAGAAGCCTAACTTCTGTGGGTGCTTTGCTCCCAGCTGTAAAACTACTCTTGTCATGAAGACAGGAGATGCTTACTTTTCTATGGATAAAGCCAGTTAGTAAACACATTGGCCTAGAACCCCCTACTCCAGCTCTTAAAATTTCCCCAGCTCATTCTTCCAGAGGAGTTGAATTCAGAATGTGTTCTGGTCTCTGCCCTGTTACAGTAGCCTTGAATAGTCGTCCTTACCTGTTTAACTTCATCTGGTACGGTTTTGACTTTGACAAAGTGAATGGAGCATCATCATTTATAGTCAAAACCAACAGATGATTTTTTTTAATCAGAAAAAAAGAAATAGATGAAGATGCATGTTATTAATTGTACAGAAATAAATGCTGGGAGAAGCAGCCAGAAGTCATGAAAGTAATTTCTTTAGGGAAAAGAGTGAAAAGTGGGCAAATTTGGAGCTGGGGCAGGCATTTTTTATTATAAACCTTGTAGAACTATTTTTATTTATAAATTACGAACATATATTACATGTTGAAATTTTTAAGTTAAATTTTAAAGACACTAAAGCAAAAAATTCTGTTAATTAAACACTTGGGAAATTAGATTAAAATAACCTCATTAAATTTAACATGAAAACAGTGAAATTTGCATGAAATTTTTCTTGCTTACTAATGCCTCCTATATATACTTTCTAATTTATACTTCTTTTTAAAAACATTCCCAATAATAGCAATGCCATCAATTATAATGGTGTGCATTTTCTAATGTTTTTCATTTTTCAGTATGCTTTCATATAAATTTTCACTGTAATTGTATTGGGTATCTGCTTCACCAAGCTAACAAAGCATAATTATTTTTGAGAGAGATAAGCAGATATATAATCACCATATACTGAGAAATCCACCTTTCTTTCAGTGCACCTCAGGATAAATGTTGAAATAAATGTGTGAGTCTGTTTAAATGTTTGTTTTGTCTTGTTTCACTGATGTATCTTGGCACTGATACACCTTAATGAAGGTAACTTTATAATAATGCTTGTCATCTTGAGTCTTCCACTATATTTTCTGAGATTGTCTACATTATTCTGGTTCCTTTTATTATAATATATAATTTTATTAAATTTGTCAGTTGTAGAGAAATATTTTGAGATTTTGCTCTGGTTTGTATTTGACGTATAAGCAATTTGAGACAATAGCTTTAAAATACTGAGTCTACTAATTCATGATTTTTAACATTCTTATCATTGGTTATGATATCTTATTTGTTTCAGTGTTTGGCAGTTTAACTATAAATAAAATGTTTTAAATTTTGTAAATTTACAGGTTTTGTAAATGCTCTAAGTTTTTTAAGAAAATCTGCTTCAATATTATGTAAAAACTTTCTAAGATTTTTAGCAACTATTGCTTAGCACGCCCACATCTTTCTTCTGTGACTTTCAGTATGCTTAAAATCATTTTGGTAGTGTCTGCACAGTCTGAAAGTCTTTGTCTTTTCTTCTACCATAAAATCAAAAGTCAGCTATGGAGAACTCACGTGAGTGATCATTGTTGCCTGCCTAACATCTATCACCCAACAGCTAACACCCAACAGCAGAAATAAAAAGCAAGTAAATGTGTGTTGCTTTTAGAATGAAGGGAAAGTAACTTATAGTGCATGTGCAAATTGTGTAATTTAGTTTGTCATTAGAGAAGTAACTTAGAAGAATTTGCTACTTCTTTTTCAAAGAAAAAAATTGTGTTTTATATAACAAGTTCATGTGATTGAATTGTGTGTGTAGTCTGTATGGACTTGACTGCAGTGTTATATTTCCCCAAATCTCAGTTTTCCTATATCTAAAGCTAACACAAGGAAAGCAATTTATAAGACTTTCAGATAATTACACCTATCATATATTGGGCTTTCTCAACTCTAAGTATGCTATATTTTTAAAATATCTATTATTTCCTTTTCTCACTTGAATTATGGTAAAAAATATATATATCTTATAGGGGCTTTTTTGAAATGTGTATTAAATTATGTTTTAAACACACGCTTACAACCTACTAACTACAGAAATTTATTATGCTACTGGGCAGGATCTTTCAGGACCTCAACTTAATATTGCTGTACAGAAAATAGTATTATGGAAATTAATGAGGGTAAAACTAATAAATACGGCTTTTGGAAGAAAAAGTCAATTTATATCCTTTGCCTTTGAAGCCAAAAATTAACACATTCATTAATTAACTCAAAAGGAATAAAAGGGGATCTCTAGAGTTTAAAACACTTGTCATGGACCCATCCTCTTCTAAACTTCTTAATCGCCAATTCTGATCCCTTCCTTATTCAGTTCTGAAGCCCTGCATGTGCAAACTGCTTTCACCTGCCTGAGACCAAAGTCTTGATTTTTGGATTCTGTACCACTAAACTTGCCTAAATGGATTTATAATTCATTCCATAGTCCTGGGCTCTTGGCTAGTTAACAGCAAAAATAAATAAGTAAATTATTTTAAAGCTATTATAGCGAGAGAAAAATACCATTCTATATATTTATCCTATCCATCTTGCTATGTACCTATCTAGATAATCAATCTAGATATGTAGTGTGTATATATTTTTACATATAATATATACATTATTTTCACTTAGAATTTTTATTTCCTTGTTTTTGTGTTTGTGCATGTGTTTGTGTGTATGTCTGTTTATAGCAACGAAATCGGAAGGCATTATATATAATTAGAAATTAAAGTATATATTACACCTGTTATATACACATACAACCAAAGACTGAAAACAAAAATTTCTTCTAAGCCCTATGGTCAGGAGCTTTCTGTTTCTTGAGTTTCCCCATATTTGATATTTATTTTTCGTTATACTCCACCAACACTTATGATAACTACTTGCCTGGAAGACAGTCCCTTTATTGGGAGTCGCCTAGGCAGGTTTTTGGTTTTCCTTAGATATTTATTTACCTTTATGCTATATACATTCTGTGAATCTTTTCTATATTTTCATTATGTGGACTTCTGCGTGGATTGCTGTACATACATTGAGTTCCTAATTTTTTCTAAAGCTCAACAAAATCTTAGAATTGATTAGAAACTATAAGTAAGAAATATTAAATAGCCTTCCCCAATACTTATCAATAAGTTCCCAAATTGTAATAGTCATAATTAGAACCTTTGTTTTTTATCCAAAAATTATATTTAGTGTGAAATTTCCATTAACATTTACTCTATAAAATATAACATTTTATGTTATAATTGTAAAGGAAAAATGAATTTCCAAAGTGGCTGTATATGTAAATATATAAAAATAACTAAAATTTCCATTGTGGGTTATAGGAAAACACACAAAATTATATATAATATATATAAAAATTGGTGAATTATATTTGCATACATTTTCCAGGAAAAGGGAACTATAATATATTTTTATTTAGTCAATGTGAGCTTTAGTAATGTTCTTAGATTACCAAACAATACAAAAAGATCTATGTACTTAGATTTCTTATTATGTGAACCCCTACATAGATTACCTATACATAGAGATCCTAACTTTCTCTAAAGCTCAGCAGAAGCTTAGACTTAATTGGAAACTACAATTCAATGTATAATTCAACATTCAAAATAAAAAGAAAATATGTACTGTAGTTTTGAATATTTGATATTTTCTTAAAATAATCTAAAGTAAAATATATACTTTTGAATTCTATAACTGGGAGAGAAAACTTAATCTCTTCTTTGATGTCTGTTATCCTTGAGCACAGAATTTTTATCCCAATCTTACTTTAGTATTTTAGAATGAGTTCTATATTAGAAACATGATTTAAAAATAAAAATGAATCTCAGAGATGCACAGTAATATGTCCAAGGCCAAATAGTTAATTAGTAAACAAAGCTAAAATTTGAATGTATTTTTGCTGACACATTGTTTTCTCTTTTTGAGACAGGTGGAATATTACAGTGAAGTCTTAGTAACATAAGTAGTACAATAATTATTCTTGAATGAATGAACCCCAGGATTTAGAAACTCATAGACCAGATACAAGGTTAGACAGTTAGCCTGAAATCCGCTCATAGTAAATTTTACGAAAGTTTGTGATAGACAGAGAGCTTATAACTGTCATGCATCTAGCAAGTAGTTACTAGGACTAGAGGCTGTGTCTCCATGCATAATGCATGAACTCTCAGGCTGTCGAACCCGTGTATGTCAGAAATGCAGTCATACAAAGTTTTATGCTTTCAGAATATACTGCATAACTCACCTTCACCTTCAGGCATCTTTTAGATGGATTCGCAAAGCTGAAAGGGGATTTTGTTCATTCTAATAGCCATCCCACAAGTAATGTGCATCAGGAGATGAAGTTACGTAGAAAGAGCTTATTCTCCCCTAGGCATATAACAAAATTGCTTTCTCTTTTTTTCAACCATTGTTAAAGACATTTAGTGATGATGACATATACTATGCTGTAAACAGTCATAGAGAATATAATAAGCATGCCATTTTGTCACAACATAAAGAACAAATGAAAGTTTCCAGACAAGGTAATCAGTGCTCACTCTGCCTAATGACAACATAGATTTTAAGAATTTACCAAAGTATTTGATATTTGGTTGAATCCGTTTCAGTTCTGTCCTTAATTCTGCAGCTTCAAATTTTACAGCTTTGGGGAAGTCTTTAAAACTACTGTATCATTTAGTTTTCTCTTTAGGAAAATTGGCTGATAGTATGCACCTCATAAGATTATTTTTAAGTATTGAGTTATTACCGTTGTAATACTTAGAACATGCCAGACATAATATTCCTTCAGAAAAATTTAGTTTTTCTTATGAATATTTAGTGAATATCTAACTAAAAAATGTACAGGTAATGTCAGCTAAGTCATAACATAAATGCTCAAGGCAAAGCTGTCATTGCCCACTTGATTACATTTTCTGCTAAAAACCAAAACATCAAAAGAAGTAAAAACAAAGAAAATCATAATGACGTTTATATACTCAAAAGCAAAATGGTCATCTCCGTGAAATAAAAGAGAAACTATAAGAAGTGAGTAGGTCTGAAACCACTGCCCTGCAGGATTCTGAGCTAGAGACCTGTCGTGAGAACCAAGAGATCATGAGGACTGAATTGTACGTCAGGCATGGGATACTGGAGCCAGATTCACTGCTGTAGGCCAATGTATGTAGAAGGCCTCATGGATGATGGTGAAGAATAACATGACCACCAAGGAAATGTAGTGCCAATAAAATATAAAAACATATTTATACTACAATACAAAATCATCCCCCAATCACCAGACAGCATCAGTTTAAAAGCTAGAAAACATAAATAACGTTGCAAATGCAAAGCAAAGTTGGCCTTTGATTTCATCAGAAAGTATTGATACTAGATAGGCTAGGGCCAGCAGGGAAAAGCAAAATATACAATTGAAAAACAAATTTAACCTATTACTAATTTCATGATGATTTGTAATAACTGCAAATATATAAGACTTCATTCTAGATTGTAGACTTGTCAGAAGAATACAAAATTGCTATCAAGAAAATAAATGATAATGATAATAATGATGATAATAGTAATAATGAAAGTAATACAGAATAAAAACACTTCCAATGCGAAATGATTGTCCAGACCATATTTAAAAAACACACGAAGGCGTCCCTGTCGTGGTGCAGTGGTTAATGAATCTGACTAGGAACCATGAGGTTGCAGATTTGATCCTTGGCCTTGCTCAGTGGGTTAATGATCCAGTGATGCCGTGAGCTGTGGTGTAAGTTGCAGACTTGGCTCAGATCTGGCGTTGCTGTGGCTGTGATGTAGGCTGGCAGCTGTAGCTCTGATTCGACCCCTAGCCTGGGAACCTCCATATGCCGCGGGTGCGACCATAAAAGGACAAAAACAACAACAACAACAAAAATGAAGGAACAAAGTGTTATGAACATATTATAACATATGTTTGTAAAACTTGTTTGCATACAAAATACAGCATTTGAAACATGAGTTTATTTGAGATGAATTTAACTTATAGAAACAATCTGAGAAAGATCTGAAATACACATAGTAGGGAGCTCAAACTGACAATGAAAACCAAACAAATGATGAAACTGATACAGTTAGATATAAAGAAAGGACAGATAAGAATAAACAGTATTAACAACAAAATAATAGTGGAGAAGGTAATTTTTATCCATTTTGCCCATGAAAAACTAACTAGTGAATCAAAATATAATATTTAGTAGTTAACTCAGAATTTGTTACAGAGAGATAAAAATAAAGACAAGGTAAGAGGAATGAACAGAAGAGACTGAGCTGTGCCTGCATTCTTAAATGAGTTCCAGAGAACGTAGGAAATGCCAGAGTTACAGTGTTTGATGAGATAATTATCAAGAGTTAAGCAGAATTAAAAAAAAATAGAGAGAAAATGGATTTCAAGTGCAGGGTAAATATAAGTATAAATTCATATCAACACATTGTAGAAACACTGTGAAAAGAACATATAAAAGAACCAAATCTTAAAAAAAGTTCTTGAGGAGTTCCCATCGTGGCTCAACAGTTTACAAATCCAACTAGGAACCATGAGGTTGTGGGTTGGATCCCTGGCCTTCCTCAGTGGGTTAATGATTCGGCGTTGCCGTGAGCTGTGGTGTATGTCGCAGACATGGCTCAGATCTGGCATTGTTGTGGCTCTGGTGTAGGCAGGCGGCTACAGTTCCGATTCAACCCTTAACCTGGGAACCTCCATATGCCACCAGAGCAGCCCTAAAAAGCAAAAAAAAAAAAAACAAAACCTTGAGAGAGAACTGATTATTTACAAAGGAATTGCAAGTAAACTACAACATATAGATGCATAGCAGTTAGTTTCATTTATCTATTATTTAAATATTTATCATATTTCTATTGTCGGCCTGACATTGGTATTCATGCTCTTGAGAGAGCTATAATCAAAAGACAGAAATTCCTGCCCTCATGGAACATAGCACATTATAGTTTGAGAACAAAAATTATAGAATATATAAATATATTATTTCTAGGACAAATAACTGTGAATTTAATATTTTAAAATAGTAGGTAACTTAAATGTATTTTCAGGCATAAGAAAATGAAGAGAGTGTTATGTTTTTTAAATTACAAAGTAAGGAACAACCATATTAAAAAAACGATTTTACATTTATAAAAATCTCTTGATTTTATAATATCAAGAGATAAAGAAAAATATTTGGTCACTTCAATAAACAGGAAACTATCTTTAAAATGTAATTATTTTTTATCATTTAAATAATTTCTAGTCTATGTATTTATTGAAGACTGTAAATGGATGAAATTGTAGCTTACAGAACCAATCTCAGAACATTGTAATTTTGTAATACATATAATATCTCCAACTGGTGTTAAGGTAATAAAACAGATTCTATGAGCCACAAATAAATTAGGTTTCTATTTGATAAAATTCTTTCAATCTTTTAATATAATTAATAACTAAAGAAAACGTGCAGTGCATTAGGAGAAAAATGTGTGCCACAACTTTTTCTCAGTTTTTCTCTTCTTCGTTTTTATTTTTATATTATTTATTTTTTATTGAATTATAGTTGATTTACAATATTATATTACTTTCAGATATATAACATTTTTTAACATTTTTTTTTTTAAAACGTAATTACCGAAGTTCCTATTAAGAACCCAGCATAGTGTCCATGAAGATACAAATTCAATTCTTGGCCTTGTTCAGTGGGAATTAAGGATCCTATATTGCCCCAAGCTCTCATGTAAGTTGCAGATGCGGCTTGGCTCTGGCATTGCTGTGGCTGTGGCATAGGCCAACAGCTGCAGCCTAGACTTGACCCCTAGCCTGGGAACTTCCATATGCTTCAGGTGTGGCTGTTAAAAAAAAAATAAAATAAAAACAAAAAAGGGTAATTACATAGAATTAGTTACATGTAATAGAAGAGACTGAGAAGCTAATCAGGAGACACTGGAGCAATTTTAAAAATAAAAAGAATTAAAAAAAATAATAATAATAAATAGGAAGCCATGACTGTCCCTAGAGCTGGAAGTCAAATGGCTGAGACCGAGTTAGATGAACAAAGGGATTGGTATCAATTTGGAGAGGTTAAATATTCTGGACGTGTCTGGCAGGAAAAGGTCCTATAAAGAGATGCAGCTGCTGCCAAGGACATCTCCCAAGTAAAGCAAGGGGAATTATCAGTCCCCTCTTTTTCAGTTCTGTCTTCATGTTTTCACCCAGCCAGAAGTAGGCTGTTACTGGGACTTACAGGAGTCAGTCCCCATTTCACAAAGAAACAAGATGTATTTCTTGAACAGAAGAGTTAAGAAATGTGTCTCAGAGAACAGTGCTAAAAGAGAAAAAAAAAAAAAAAGCTTAATTATATTACATGCTCAAAGCCAAGTTTACATTACTGAAAACCTAAATGTGAATAGTAAAACTTCAAAAGTATCAGATAAAAGGGTATCATTATAATCTTTTCTTGGAAACTTTCATTAAATAAAACAAAAGCATGCAAATTATAAATAACATATTGATATATTTTGCTACATTATACTTAAAATTTATTTTCAACTTGACAAAATGTATATTTAAATTAGAAGAAACATTTTCCATGCATTTAACTTGTAATGAATTAACTCTCCAGAATATAAAAAATGCTGAAAATTAATGAGAAAATATGAATAGTCTACCATGTAAGTGGCCAAAAGATGAAAGGAAATGTAGTGCCAATAAAATATAAAAACATATTTATACTACAATACAAAATCATCCCCCAATCACCAGACAGCATCAGTTTAAAAGCTAGAAAACATAAATAACGTTGCAAATGCAAAGCAAAGAAAATGCTCATAAATTATTGGTGGGAATGTCAGAACAACTATTACAAACAATTTGGTAATAGGGAAGTGAAAAGATATTGAATGGAAGTATATAATTTGCCTAGAGATCACAGTCAGTAAGTGGGGAACATGGATTTTAATTCCAGTTGTGTTCTTAAATTTCCATTGCTATACTCTATAGAACTAAGCTCATAAATAAGAATATGTATTGTAAAGAATAGTAATTCTAAAATGATCAGTGTTTGATTTATTTAATAAAGTTTGCTAACCAAGGTAAGAGATTGTGAAGGTATGGTTGGAAATATTTTGAACGAGGCAACTCTTTCAACCCAAAAATGTTCTGCGCTGAGACAGCCCAGAATTTCTATTCTTTTTCATGCAATTGAAAAAGGTTACTTTCTATACAGTTATTACAAAATATTTGTTATTTTTCCCATGTTGTACAATATGTCCTTGACCCTATCTTACACCCAACAGTTGGTACCTCCCACTCCTCTACCCCTATATTACCCCTCCTTCCTCCTCACAGGTAACCACTTATTTTTTCTCTGTATCAAAGAGTGCTGCTTTTCTGTTTTGCTCACTAGTGTGCTGTATTCTTTTTTTAATTTTATTTTTAGGGGGGAGTTCCCATCGTGGATCATGGCTAACGAATCCGACTAGAAACCATGAGGTTGCTGGTTCGATCCCTGGCCTTGCTCAGTGGGTTAAGGATCCGGCATTGCCGTGAGCTGTGGTGTAGGTTGCAGATGCGACTCGGATCCCGCGTCGCTGTGGCTGTGGCAAAGGCCGGCAACTACAGCTCCTGTTAGACCCTTAGCCTGGGAACCTCCATATGCTGCGGGTGTGGCCCAAGTAAGGCAAAAAGACCAAAAAAAAAAAATTATTTTTAGGGCCACACCCACGACACATGGAAGTTCCCAAGCTGGGACTGAATCAGAGCTGCAGCTGCCACTACAGCCACAGCAACACCAGATCCAAGACACATCTGTGACCTACACCACAGCCCACCACAATGCCAGATCGCTAAGCCACTGAGTGGGGCCAGGGATCATACCCAGGTCCTTATGGATACTAGTCAAGTTTGTCATTGCTGAGCCACAATGGGAACTCTCTGCTGTATTTTTTAGAGTGCAGATATATATGAGATACCATACAATATTTGTCTTTCCCTGACTTATTTTGTTTAGTAGCATAATGCCCTCTAAATCCAAAACTTTGTTCCTTTTTATGACTGAGTAGTATTCCATTGTGTGTATGTTTGTGTGTGTGTATGTGTGTGTGTGTGTGTGTGCGTGTGTGTGTGTGTTGTGTGTATACATCACAGCTCCTTTACTCATCTGTCTGTTGATGGACATTTAGGTTTTTTTCCATAGTATATTTTCAAATTAGTATGTTTTCTTTTCTAGATCAATACCTAAGAGTGGAATTGCTGGGTAATATGGTAGTTCTGTTTTTCATTTTTTAAGAAAAAAGATTTTCCACATTGCTTACACCAATATATATTCTCACAAACTGTGTGTATGGGTTCCCTTTTCTCCACATATCTGCCAACATTCGTTATTTGTGTTCTTTTTTTGTTTTGTTTTGTTTTTTAGGGCGACACTCACAGCATATGGAAGTTCCCCAGGCTAGGGGTCAAATCAGAACTACAGCTGCCGGCCTATGCCACAGCCACAGCAACCCAGGATCCAGGCCATGTCTGAGAACTACACCACAGCTCACTGCAATGCCAGATCTTTAACCCACTGAGCAAGACCAGGGATCTAACCCATGTCCTCATGGATCCTAGTGGGGTTTGTTAACTGCTTAGTTACAAGGGAACTCCATGTGTTCTTTTTGATGATAGCAATTCTGACAGATGTGAGGTGACATCTCACTGTGGTTTTTATTTACTTTTCCCCTATGATTAACAATGTTGAGCATCTTTTCATTTGCTTGTTGGCTATCTATATGTCCTCTTTGTAAAAATGTCTTTTCAGGTCTTCCCATTTTTCCATAGACTGTTTTTTGATGTTGGATTATGTGTAAACTATTTATATATTATTGAATATTAATCCCTTATCAGTCTTATCATTTGCAATTTTTTTTCTCATTTGGTAGACTGCTTTTTTGTTTTTTTGGTTTTTTTTAGTGGTTTCCTTTGCTGCGACAAATCTTTAAATTTTAATTGGGTCTCAGTGGTTAATGTTTACTTTTGTTGCCTTTACTTTCAGAGATAGATCCAAAAAAGATTGCTTCAGTTTATGTCAAAGAGTGTTCTGCCTATGCTTTCCTCAGGGATTTTATAATATCTGGTCTTAAATTTAGGTCTTTAATACATTTCACATTTAATTTTGTGTTTAGTCTTAGAAAATTTTCTAATTTCATTCTTTTCCATGTGCTATCCAGTTTTCCCAGCATTGTTTGTTAAAGAGACTGTCATTTCTCCATTGCATGTTCTTGCCTTTTTGTCATAGAGTAATTGACCATAGGTGTGTTAGTTTATTTCTGGGCTCTCTAAACTCTCCCATTGATCTATGTATCTGTTTTTGTGCCAGTACTATACTTTGATTACAGTAGCTTTGAGGTATAGTCTTATATCAAGGAGTGTGAATACTCTTGCCCTATTTTTCTTTTTCAACATTGTTTTTCCTCTTTGGGTTTGTTTTTGTTTTTTTTTTTTTTTGTGCTTCAATACAGTTTTTAGAATTATTTGCTCTAGTTCTGTGAAAAATTCAATTGATGTTTTGATAGGGATTTAACTGAATCTGCAGATTGCCTTGGGTAGAAAGGCCATTTTAGCAATATTGTTTCTTCCAATCTAAGAACACAGTATATTTTTCTAAGAACACAGTATATTTTTCTATGTCCTATAGTTTCATCATCAATGTTTTATAGTTTTCAGAATACAGGTCTTTTGCCTCCTTAGGTAAGTTTATTCCAAAATCCTCAACAAAGTACTAGCAAACTGAATCCAACAGTATATAAAAAGAATACACACAATGGTTAAGTGGGATTTATTCCTGGGATACAATGATTTTTTTTTTAATATCCATGAATCTATCTATGTGATACAACATTTTAACAAATTGAAGGATAAAAAATATACGGTCATCTCAATAGATGTGTAAAAAACTTTTGATAAAATTTAACATCCACTTATGGCAAAAAACTCTCCAGAAAGTGGGCAAAAAAGGGAACATACCTCAACATAATAAAGGCCATCTATGACAAACCCCCAGCTGATATCATACGCAATGGTGAAAAGCTATAATCATTTCTTCTAAGATCAGGAGTAAGACAAGGACTCACACTCTCACCACAGTTAAGAGACATAGTTCTGGAAGTCCTAGCCACAGCAAGCAGAGAAGAAAAAGAAATAAGGTATCCATATTGGAAAGAAAGAAGTAAAACCATGACTGTTTGCAGACGACGTAATACCATACATAGAAAATCCTAAAGATGCTACCACAACACTACTAGACCTCATCAGTAATTTCAATAAAATTACAGGATACAAAATTAATATACAAAAATCTATTTCATTTCTATACACTGACAACCAAGTATCAGAAAGAGAAATTAAAGAAACAACACCATTTACCATCATATCAAAAAATAATAAAATACATATGAATAAACCTACCTAAGGAAATATCTTTCATTCTTAACAACAGTTCTCTTTAATTGTGCTTCTTAGAAATCTTAATATTTCTCCTAATCCATTTTCTGAGTATATATTTTATAGATCACACATTCTGTAATCAGCTGTTATGGCTCCCTCACTTCTTTACCCATTTTTCTCCTGTCTGAGTCTGATTTCTTAGAAGTTGTACAATTCTAATGGCTGCAAGGTTTTTCTTCCCCCTAATTTTAAATCTCCCTTACATTATCTTCTATATTTCCAGTCATATAAATATTTTCTCCCTCACAAAGTCCTTGTTTCTGGTGGAAATAATTCTTTCCTAGCTAAAATACTGACATGTTGTAACAGGCTAAGAAAATATATACCTTTTCATGCACAATTAGTTTCTAAAGACAATTTAGGATGTATGAGATTATTTTTTCACTGCATTATTTCTGTCTTCTATCAAGTCCTATTCCATGGAAATTGTCTTAAAATTACATACAGCAGAAATAACTTATACAGAAAACTCTAACAAGCCTGTTTTCTGTCAAGAAACTGAAAAAATCTGTCACGAAGTGCTTCACCTATCATTAATTTACATTGACTGTATTTCTGTAAGCATATCTGGGTCTTATAAATCCTACAGATTATAATAAAATGTGTGTATAAAAATTGACCAAATGGAGTTCCCATCATGGCTTAGTGGTTAATGAACCCCACTTATGTCCACAGGGATGAGGGTTCGATACCTGGCCTTGCTCAGTGGGTTAAGGATCCGGCATTGCTCTGGCTGTGGTGTAGGCCTGCAGCTACAGCTCCAATTTGATCCCTAGCCTGGAAACTTCCATATCCCTTGGGTGCAGCCCTAAAAGGACAAAAAAAAAGTCACCAAATGTATTTACTTAATATTTTTTCAACTCTGAGATCTGTCATGGTATATTTCACTCAAAGTCATTTGTTCCTACTAATTGTATAAGCAGTGGTTTTTTAAAAATGTCAAGGATACTAACAATAGACCACACTCACTGCTTTGCTGCAGTACAGATTTTCAGGAAATCCCCATGTGTGGCATTAACGCACTTGTCCAGGACATTTTATTGCTTAATTTCTATGGATAACAAAAAAAAAATCTGGAAACTTAATAATGTTTAATGTTAAATTGATAAATATTATCATGAATTATAACATTAGTTTCAGAAACACTTGCAAAAACAGAATATTTCTATTTGTAAATATTCACACGTTCATAAAGTGGGGAAATATACAGAATTACTAACTATGATCTATTGATTTGTAATTAAGTTATTCAAGAATGTGTATTTGTCTTAGAAAATGACCTAGAAGACAACTCATTTTTAGTTCAAATGCTTTGCCAAGAAAAACACAAATAAGATAATTTGTTATTAGATATTCCTTCATGGAAAAGCAAAGTAGTCCTTTAATGTTAAATTCCTCATTGTAAAAATAATTTGCTTTCAGGTTAATGATTGCCGTATTATTTGTTTATTTAGCCTTAAATTGGAATATTCTGATAAATGTGGTATCATCTTATCTTCATTTCATGAATCTGAAGGTAAGCTGACCTCCTTTGTACTGAGATTACTTCAGAGCCAGCAGGAATGCATTCCCTGCGGTGAGCACTGGGCTCATGACAGACTTGTTTTCTGTACATTCTGTGGATTCTTAGCAGGGTAGGAAGAAATTGGAACAGACAGAACCATCCCAGTTGAAAGAAACTCACTTTATATAATTTGATGTTCAGTTGAAAGATGAACCTAAATCGTTTTTTCCCTAATAAAAGATAATTACCTCACATAAACTAGTCATCTCACTGATGTTTAGGAATATGGCTTTTGAAGTTGGTAACAAGAAGGTACAATACATGAATTATCAACCTATTTGGTCACTTTTTAAAAGAAAAATTTCTAATTTAAATAGGCATCTTCATCATGAAGTTTTAATATACCTTCATAATGATGTCTATTTTACTAGAAAACTACTGAGTATCTGCTAAATTCTATTTATGATACTGCTTGTGGTGTTTTGAGAGTACTCTTGATTAATTTGAAGAAGGATAAAAGCCTTAAGTTTTTTAAATGGAAACTAAGTATAAATTTAGCTCTGTCATGTAAATTCTGTAAACCAGACATTTCTTAATCTGAAAAACATCAACATTGTTAATATTGCCATATTATAGTGTGGACACTAACAATAACAATTATAGTGTTGAGATTTAAATTGAGGGGATATAGACTCAGCACTTAGCACAGTGAATGGTATCTAATAAACACAATATATTAGTGGTGTTATTATATTTCCTCAAATAACAACGGATTTAAAGAAAAATGTACACGTATTTGTAGTGGACCTTTAACTTCTGGCTGACATTCAACCATATTTTATTTTATTATTTTTTTTTTTTTTGTCTTTTTGCCTTTATGTAGAGCCACACCCGCGGCATATGGAAGTTCCCAGGCTAGGGGTCTAACAGGAGCTGTAGCCGCCGGCCTTCATCACAGTCACAGCAACGCGGGATCCGAGCCGCATCTGCAACGTACTCCACAGCTCACGGCAACGCCGGATCCTTAACCCACTGAGCAAGGCCAGGGATCGAACCCGCAACCTCATGGTTCTTAGTCGGATTCGTTAACCACTGAGCCACGAAGGGAACTCCAACAACCATATTTTAAATACAGATGAATGTACGTATGATTTCATATATATGGATTCCATTTATATTAATTCGTATACGTGTTTGCATATATATATATATATATAATTTAACTTTAATAGAGGTAGTGAGAATGATACAAGCTAATTTACTTGATAAAATTGTGAAGCAAAACTGCATTCATATCTAAAAATGTAACAGAGTTCCAGGTTCAGGAACAAATATTTTATTCAAAATTAGGCCATTTGGCCTTTATAGCACATTAAAACATTAATAAGTATGTGTACTAAGGGATTATTTAAATAATTGTCTTTGCTCTGGCCTACTAAGGAGTTGTATTTTTTTTTAAGTTTACTTGTAGCTTAATTTTTAAAAGTATATCCAGTCTTGAACTTTTTAAGTGTATTTTCTTCTCTAAAGTAATTTTGTAGAATTCAGAACAATTTCCTGTAGAAATAACATTGTAAACATATCTTGCTCTTTTCCAGAACTAACTCTGAAAATCCAACGCATTCAGTTATATCACCAAAGCATAGTCATAATAGTATTCATCTCGGTCCTGGGTTCTGTACAGATGTGATTTAAAAGACAGGGGGTGAGGGAAGGCTCCTGATTTCTTTTCACCCTCATACAGCAGTGCGAACTGTAGAAGGTTTCTCCTCCTCCTCTCTCTCCTCCCACCTCTCTCTCCTCCCCCCCCACCTCCTTCTCCTCCTTTTTCTTCATTTCACTGCTGTAGTTCTTGTTATTATTTTAATATGGCTAGTCTTTGACTCATATTCTGCTTCCCAGCATAAACCCCTCCCACCTCTTGTATCTTCTGCCAGTTTGCCAAGGGACCCATACCTTGCTGGCGCCCCTTTCCCACAATATCAAATCTCCTGTGTGCCCGCAAAACACCACAATCTGCACAATTTTGTTTCTCATCTCCCTCACAGATCAAAAGTCCCATTTCCACTAGGCAGATTTGGACTTAGGAAACCATCTGCCTGAAATTAATTCATGGTAAGAGGCAGAGGGATTTCATTACTTTAAACTTTCTCGGAGTATTTTTCCATTTAAGAAGGAACTCTTATCCAGTCTGCTGATTCTCTAATTATTCATACTGTAGGTATTCTAATATAAATGATGTGACTGCGGCCAAGGAGAGAGTGATTTATTGGCATGAAGAGCGTCACAGGTCAGCCCAGGCTCGTGAAAATGACTGTTCCTGGGGGAGGAGAGGGCTCCCTGAGCCCTTCCCGGTTTTCACAGGTTTGTCTACCGTGCTTGGCACAGGAAGTAAAGATGGGGGATTCTTCAGGAAGCAAACAGATATTTAGGGCAGTCAGTCAGGGAAAATAACTGCAGGGACCCAAAAGCGAGTGGTCGTAAGAGAACAAGAGGCAGATGGTATTAATTTGCATCCTGACTGGGGATTTGAAAAAATAACATTTACATATATGAACAGAAGTTTCTTCAGGGAACCCAGTTTCTTTCACAGTCGGTTTTTAAATGCGTATTTCACTCATTCATTCACTCACTCATTCAACGATTATTTCTTAAGCTCTTCTTGTGTGCTGTGCACTAAGGGTACAGAGGTGATTAAAACAGACCATTGTCTGACTTTCAGAGATCAGAGCCCAACAGGGTAGATGTAACTAAACAGTTTCTTTAAAATGAATGTTTTTATTTTGAATAGTTTTAAATTTATAGAGGTAAAATATGTGCCCTCAGTGTAGAGTTTTCCCATAAATTCTACACACCATTTCTCCTATTGTTATTTTTTGTCTTCTTAAGACCACACCCATGGCATATGGAGTTTCCCAGGCTAGGGGTCCAGTCAGAGCTGTAGATGGTGGCCTACACCACATCCACAGCAATGCCAGATCTGAGCCGTGTCTGCAACCTACACCACAGCTCACAGCAACGCTGGATCCTTAACCCAATGAGTGAGACCAGGGATCCAACCTGCATCCTCATGGATACTAGTCAGATTCATTTCTGCTGAGCCACCACGGGAACTCCCTTTTTTTTTTTTCTTATCCTAGTATTCATATCTTACATTAGTGTGTTGCATTTGTTACAATTAATGAACCAATATTGATATATTGTTATTAACTAAGGTCCATAGTTTACTCTATTTTCTTGGATTTTGCCTAAGGGCTTATTTCTGGTCCAGAATCCCATGCAGGCTACCACATCCATTTATTGAAATATTTTCTTGGGATACTCTTGGCCAGGAGAGACTTCTTATTTTTGATGACCTTGACTGTTTTGATGAATAACAGTCAGATATTTTTTAGGTTTTTATTTATTGAAATTTGTCTTCTGTTTTTTCCATAAGTATCCAGGGGGTGTGGGTTTTGAAAATAAAACCACAGAAATAAAATGCCATTATTTATCACACTATATGAAGAGAACACTCTATCAGTATGACTTATTACTATTGCTGTTAAACTTAATCACTTGCTGAAGTAGTACTTGTCAGATTTAGTCATTATAAAGTGAAGCTTTTTGTCGCCTTTCCATACTGTACTCTTTAAAGGAAATTAAAATTGACTGGTTTTTAACTATAAAGTGAGAAGACTGGTAAGATGGGAAGGTACAGGGAGTTTTGAATATGTGCAGAATGGTTAAATAACATAACCAATGGCAACAAGGAACTCCCTCCTTAACAAATCATGCTTAAATCATAGTTAAAGATGGAAATATTCGCCAGAAGAGGTATGAGGTAGAGGAGGCAGAATAGATGTGCAGTTAAATTGAGAATTTTTGTTGTTGTTTAGTATTACTTATCCCCTTATGTAGGCTAATGATCTCCTCAGTTTATAAAATTTCTTATTGAGGGAAACTTAAGCCCAAAATCTGAATAGTTTTATATTACAAATAATTTGCATGCAGACTTTCCTATCTACATAGAATACTGTACCAAGTGGATGAAAAGCAGCTTACAAAATGTATGTAGGTTTGGCTAAAACATTGTATCTTCAGAGGAAAATACATTTTTATAACTATTATTATTACAGTGTTGGAAACTCCTTCAAATTAATATAAACTCTTGACAAGTGTTTCTACTCAATTCTATCCTTTGTAATTTTTCAGAAGCAGGTGCTATCCCTGGTGTTTTGAAAGAAAGGCTGATAATTCCTAGGAAGGGAAAATGATCGATCCTGTACAAATTGGGTGGATGCTAAAGGTGGGGGGATGTCCTAAATCCACTGCTCTAGTTTATTTGTATTTAACTCCAGAAAACAGACAGAGATGAATACCAGAGACAAACGCAAATAGGAGAAATGTTTAATTGTCAAAATGTGCAATTGTGCAGTTATTATCCAGAGCCTACTATAGAGAAGCAGTTTTATTTGTTGGAGTTCATGTGATGAGCATAATCAGTTCAAGTACTTTAATATTCTAATTACAAATATACCTTAAGGACTTGGTTTTCATATTCTAGTACTTAGCCATCCATCCAAACCTAAGTCAGTTAGCCTAAACATGATCACTTCTCACAAACCTTAAACGACTACGATCTTTGAGAACCTAAGGAAGGATTTGTGTAGAACAGAAATTGTCATGGCATGTACCAGTTTCATAAAATATCATCCTCTAAAACCTGCTTCAGAATTAGTTGGCCTGGCATGGGTTGTGGAAGATAAAAAAAGAAAGAGAAACTGTAATAGACAAAAAGCACAGTAATTTCTGAGGGGCATGGCCGAGAAAATGGATTTCTGAATAAGTTGACCAGGTGATCACAGAAACACTAAATCTTGAGATCCCTACCCTGGATCGCAAAATATAAGAATAATGTGAAAGAAGAAAGAAACCAGAGGAGATTGGAAAAATAAAGCAGAGGAGAAAAATACCTTAGGCGCTACTAATAGGCCAACTCAGAGTTTCCAAACATTTAGGAAATAGCCAGAAAAAGTATTTTTTTTTATATAATATTAAATGTGTTTATATCTCCTAAGGTGTTATATGTGCATATGGGCTCATGGCTTTTTTTAATCATCAGAAGAATGGATATAAATAAGTTCAGTAGGCAAGGGCACAGGTGTACTCTAGGAAATGCTGACCAAACAATTAGCAGATACTGAAATGTTAACAACCATAGCACCTTTATTTTATGAAATTCTAGGGGAAAGGTAAGTCTATACAATTCAGAGAAACTTCCACATATAGTCACAATTTATTACTTCTTGACACTCAGTTCTCTACTTCTAGCAAAGTCTTTCCCTTCAAAGTCATGACATCTGTTTTAAAATTCAAACTTAGAGAGAAACTGGTTAAGCCTTTTTAAAACTCCACATGCCTGTTTATTCCCATAGGTTATCCTGTTGTTGGACTCTCCTTCAGCTCTTCCCCTTTTACCTTATTACTTCCTTTAAGGGATCAGTTCCATGAAATCCTTTTTGTCTTTCAAATAAGATTTCTTGCCCTTTGCCTGGAGGCTCAGCCTCAGCTGTTCTTTCAGCCCATCCTTGACTTCTGTCAGAATCATTTATGGGGTTCAGATTGTAACTCAATTCTATTCTGATGAATAGATGTCTGATGTTCTCACTCTCCGAAAAGGCAATATTCAGTGTTAACTGTGGCAGATTCCAAGCTCAGTACTAGAAATGAAGGCATCTATTACCAATGGGAACTGGAAGAATTATTCAACTTTGATAAAAATCATATTACTCCTCAGGAAAACAAAGACGATAATGCTACATGGTGGGATTCAGTGAGAATTAAATAAAATAATAAATGTAATATAAGTAGCTCAGTGTATGACACTAACAGGAGATCAAGCAGAGTGAAGACTGTTATTAGGAGCACAAAGTAAAAATATTTGAGACTTGTAGTTCTAGTGAATGCCTATCTGTGTTGCCACAGCATCTCTGAATTTGTACTTTACTCCTTTTTATCTGTTTTTAAAATTCATTCAGAATTGCAGTCTCTCTGGAACTTAAGCTTAGCTTAACTGTTTTATTTCATCAGGGACTCCAATCCAGATTATACTTATATGACTGGAACTATGTTAATTTTAATCAGTATATTTCACAAAGCCACTTGGTCCAAGGACCACCTGTATTAGAATTATTGGGGGATGGACTTACATGAAAAAAAAAAAAAAAGAAACAGCAGAGCCCTGTACCACATCGTAGAAATACTGAGTCAAAGTCTTTCAAAGCAAAACATGAAATTGTGAATTTTTGTAAGTTAATTAGCTGAATGTTGATTCACTGTTATATATTAAGTTTTATAAGCCTGACTCTGCATCCAGGTATCCCCTACAGCAAGGTTGGACTTCAGAACCCGCAAATAATTGGCAGATAAAAACTAGATTCTAGGTTTCTAAATTCCAAAGTAGTGCTGTTTTCCATACTTCATGCCATTTTTCAGAAGAAAAATTATTCCTGTTATAGAATTTTGCAAAGATTGTAACATTATAACTTTTTAGAGATGCTGTCACTGAAAATTTTGTCCTATGAATTTCAGCATTTTAGACAGGGCCAAGAGTAGAATGAAGCAAGTAAGTCACTTCATATGCAAAAATAAAGTGAAGCTAAAAATCCTCAGTAATTCAGATAAATAACATTTTAATGAAATATTGCTAACAATCAAATTTAATGGGAAAAGATCACAATTAACAAAATATCAAAAATTTAAAGATGTGGTCAGCATTACTGATTCTTCATTTTGACTTACGTTCTAATATATTTTGACGTTACACTGATTGTGGAAGCACATGATTAAAATTGTTCCATTTTTTTGGGTTTTATATATATATATAAAATGACATAGCCTGTCTATAAGCAGTTTAAGAATTTGTTGAGAAATGACAATTCAACAGACAACTGAAAAAAAATCTTTATTATTTCTTAAATACTCAAGAGTGCGTGTCAAGGACTGAGTTTTGTTTCCCTCAAAATTTTTAGACTGAAGCTCTACCTTTGTATCTTTAAATGTGAATGTATTTGGAAAGAGGATCTTTAAAGATGTGATTAAATTAAAACAAAACCCATAAGATGGGCCGTAAGCCGATGTGACCGGTATCCTCCTAAGGAGCTGAAATTAAGACACACAGAGAGAAACACCAGGGATGTGTGCACACAGTGGAAAGGCCATGTGAGGACACAACAAAAAGGCAGCTATCTGTAAATCAAGGAGAGCTTCCTCAGGAGAAACCTATTCTGCCAGTGCATTTTTCTTGGACTTCCAGCCTCCAGAACGGTGAGAAAATAAATTTCTGTTGTTTCAGCCTCCTGGTCTACATTATTTTACTATAGCAGCTCAAGCAGATTAATAATGTACCTACGTGTGTGGTCGTGGTAATGGTGGTAGATATTTCAGAAAGTGGTGCCATTAGAACTTGTTTTGAAAAAGTAGTAATGGTTAGGGGGAAGGAAGAGGAAAGAGAACTTGCCAAGTGGACAAATATTTGAATGTTTGAATGAAATCAATAAATTAATAAAATTAATGAACACACTCTTGGCAAAGGAAATCATAGACACATGTATTCATATTTTGTGACCCTAATATTTCATTAAGAACACTGCCTATCATCAATGAATTTATAATGATAATTTCAAACATGACATATATAATTAAATGTAATTCCATGTTAAATATTTTTTCACTGAAAGTGAGATTTTTTTGGTTCCCTGATCCTATGAGATTTTGCAATATGAGGAGGCCTCATGGATGAATAGTATGAAAGTTGATATATTTCATTCACATTCATTTATTAGGCCCACCCTGAAAGAAAAACGACTGGGACTCTCACAATTTGCACTTCTTTCTTAGTTTTCTTCATATATATATCTAGTTGGACTATAAGAACAATCTATCTCAAGTATAAATCAAATTCCCTGAAACTACTGAAGATGGAGAGATAGTTCATTAGTTTTTATTAATCTTAAAAAATGGGAGATTTATCACTATCTCCTCCCAATGGAAAAATAAATTTAAAAAATAAGAAATTCCAATATTTAATAAAAATTGCCATGGAATAAAGGCTAGAATAGATGTTGTACTACAAACAATCATTGCTTTAAGATGGGGAAAGATAAAAGATGCTTCTAATACCAGTTTTCCTTAAGACAAATATAACAAGTTATAAGAAAGGAAGAACAAGGTAATTATTTACAGATGACTTTATGGTCTAAGTAGAAAAACTGTAAAAATGTCCACAAATGCATAATGACAATATAAAAAGACTTTTTTCCTTTTTTAATTAAAAAATTTATTATAATTGATTTACACTGTTCTGCCAATTTCTGCTGTCTAGCGAAGTGACCCAGTCATGTATCTCTATAAACTCTCTTTGTCATGTTATCTTTTATCACGTTCTAGCAGGTGATTGGACACAGATCCCTGTGCTATACAGCAGAACCTCATTGTCTGTCCATTCTAAATGTAACAATTTGCACCTATCAATTCCGAACTCCCAGTCCATCCCACTCCCTCCCTCTCCCCCTTGGCAATCACAAATCTGTTTTCCATGTCTGAGTTGTTTTCTGCTCTGTAGATAGGTGTATCTGTGCCACATTTTGGATTCCACATATAAGTAATATCATATAGTATCTGTCTTTCTCTTTCTGACTTACAGAATTTTGGTAATCAATAATTTTGTAGCCAACATTGGCTACTCAAATACATCCTTATGCTATATCATAAAGAAAAATAAACCTCAGAGAGAATAAGAATTCAATTGGAAGGTGGGAGTTCCCTTTGTGGCTCAGTGAAAACAAACCGGGCTAGTATCCATGAGGATGCAGGTTCAATCCCTGGCCTTGCTCAGTGGGTCAAGGATCCAATGTTGCTGTGAGCGGTGGTAGAAGCAGAGAGTTGCGTCTCCATTTTGATCCCTAGCCTGGCAACTTCCTAAAAAGCAAAAAAAAAAAAAGATTTTTTTTTACAGAAACAGGTGAAAGGAAAGAATACTTAAACTATATAGAAATAAACTTATAAACCACACAGAGCAAAATATATAAATTCAACAAAATTAAAATTAGGAAATTTTTTTTATTATTAAAATATAGGTTATGTTAGTTTTAGCTGTACTACATAGTGACTTGACATTTGCATACATTATGAAATGGTCACTAAAATAAGTCCAGTAACAATCTATCTACATACAAAGTTATTGCAGTATTATTGACATATTCCTTATGCTGTACATTACCTTCCCATGGCTTATTTATTTTATAACTGGATGTTTGCACCTCTTAATCACCTTCATCTATATCACCCATATTCCCCATTTCCCACCCCTCTGGCAACTACCCATTTTTTTTTTATTATATATGAGTCTGTTTATGTCTTGTTTGTTTTTAGATTCTATGTATATCCATGTATAAGTGAGACAATACAGTGTTTGTTTTTCCTGACTTCTGTCACTTAGTAAAAAGCCTCTAGATCCATCCATACTGTTGTAAACAGCAAAGTTTCCATATTTTATGACTGAGTAGACTCTACTGTATGTGTGTGTGTTGTATATATAGGTATATATAGTACCACATCTTCCTTATCTGGTAATCTGTCAATGGACAGTTAGATTGTATCCATATTTTGGCTATTGTAAATCATATTGCAATGAACATTGGGGTACATATATATTTTTGAATTACTGCTTTTGTTTTCTTTGGGATAATACCTAGAAGAAAAATTTCTAGATCACATGGCAAGAATTTTATTTTTCAAATAATCATATAGGCGTTCCCGTTGTGGCTCAGTGGTTAACGAATCCGACTAAGAACCATGAGGTTGCGGGTTCGATCCCTGGCCTTGCTCAGTGGGTTAAGGATCTGGCATTGCCGTGACCTGTGATGTAGGTTGCAGACACGGCTCGGATCCCACGTTGCTGTGGCTGTGGCGTAGGCCGGCGGCTACAGCTCTGATTAGACCCCTAGCCTGAGAACCTCCATATGCCGCTAGTGTGGCCCTAGAAAAGGCAAAAAGACAAAAAAATAAAAAATAAAAAACAATCATATAGAGGCAGTGAAAATAAAAGCCACAGAGAAAGATATTTGTAATAAATACAAACAACAAAGAACAGTTGATTGTCATTATTTGCAGCAGTGAGTTCTATAAAGTTACCCCAACACAGATTTAGCCAATACTGAAACTTGTTCCTTGAGGAGATACCTTCCTGTGAGCTTTTGGTCACAATATTTTCATCAGCCTATCCATAGAGACCCTTTTTTATGTGCATTTCTGTTTAGTGACATGTTACCCAATACTTAATCATTGGTTAACTTACATTAGCTCATAGTCAACAACAGCACTATAATTCTTTTTTGATCCAAGTGTATCTAATACACTGCTTTGTAAATCGCATCACGGCTTTCTTGTACTTAGGAACACTGGACGGCCCTTCAGCACTATTGGGGAACTACAAAAGAGTGAGATAAACAAAAACACAAAAATGAGTAAAAAATGGTGCTAAATAGACTGCAGTAATGACAGAGCTGAAATATGAAGCTGGAGTGTCATATTGTTTTATCCCTATGAGGTCTGTGCATGTCAATCAAGCAACTCAATTGTTTTGCTCCTCCGTGTATGTCTCTGTAGGACCATGAAAGCACCACTACTACTGATTTTAGAATTATGGATTAATTTTAGCAATAGCAAAGTCAAAAGTAATAAATATCAATGAGATTAGTATTTTGAATATATAAATTATCACCTACAAATTAATATAAAAAGTAAAACAGCCCATGGGAAAAACATGTACAAAAATTTGACAGAAGGGGAAAAACAAACAAACATGAAATATGGCTGACATCACTAATGATCATGGAAATGCTAATTAAAAACACGAAGGCATTATTAGATACTCTTCAAACTGGTTAGCTTAATAAAAATAATTCTTGGTGAAAATGTAGTACAATGGGAACTCAGTAATATTCCTATTGGTAGTATACACTGAAACAATTACTTTCAAAACAATATACTATTTTACATAGAAACATTGAGTATTCATTTTCTATACCGAACAACTCCAAACCAAGGCATATGGCAGTGAGATAGATTTTGAACAAGTACGACAAAGGTCAGATGTAACAACATTAGAACCAGTATTTGCATAATACCAAAACTCTGGAAACATTCCAGTTGTCCATCAGCAATAGAACACATAAATAAATGATGGCATCTTCATATGAGGGAATACAAGAGAATTTACAGCAGTAATAATGAATGAACTGATTCATCAACACAAGGGCATCAACTTGAATAGATTTCAAAAATATAGCACAGAAAGAAATAAGCAAAGTACTGAAGAAATTATATATAATTTAACCCAGTGATGCAAATTTATAAAGTAGATAAATTTAAACAAATGTTTGGGAATTAATAACATAAAATTCAGATGTGAATGATGGAGTGAAAAGTTAACTGTGCAAGCTTCTTAAGGCAGGTTTTCATATGCACATAGCATCCTATTTTTTAACTTGGACAGTGATTTAACAGATGTCAAGGTATTCATTTTACTATCATTCTAAACTACAACATAAGCCTCATACTTTCATGTATTTGTAATATATAGATCACAATAAAAACAATAAGATTAAATTACCTGACAGACAAAGATGTAGTTCAGTTCCTAAATTATTGCAAAGTTCTAAGACTTGTTAATCATTTTACCTACTGAAGAAAGCATGAATGCGATTAAAACATAAATAAAACAAAAAAAAGATCTGATTTAAGTAAGCTTTGTGTAGAAATACAATAGTTCCCCATGAGAAAGGAAATTGTGTTTTTTTTCTGATACAGTAACATTCTCAAGCCACATCCCCCGAAAAGTTAAAATATAAAAAATGCTTCCATATTATTGTTATCTGTAAAATAAAATGTCGTATCGTGGATAATAAGATAAAGAAAGTTTAGCTGCATTTCCGATTAACTCTTCTTTCCTTTCTTCCATACTTTGCTACCATCTTGCTCTGAACACGTTGTAAGTCCCATTGTCTTTGCAAAATTTATTCCCGTTTAGTATTAAGTTGAAATCCTTGCAGTCAGAGCTTGAAAGGAGAGGAAGTATGTAAATTCAGAAGAATCAATTTAATTGCCTCTTTGCTAAATATATTTTAAAATTGGAATATGCTTAATTGGGTTAATGTAATGATTAAATATATGTTCATCTGTAGAACACAATACAAATGCAATCAAATGATGAGTGCTCAATAAGTAGTAGGTGTTATCTCTAATAGTAGTAGTAGCAGCATCTGCAATACAAAGTGTCAGTAACCAAGGATGCTTCTCCAAATTTTGGTGATGATAAAATAGTAAATAAATGCTAGGCAGTTTTGATATTATTAAGTCTATAACAGTTCTTTAGAGGAAAATTATGTGCATTTGCTTATATTACTGCCTTATATTACACCTTCTTTGATTAATTTGAGTATTTCTCAAGGGCAGTTCCATAACTTCTACTGCTCAACTTTCCCTCCTCGGCTCTTAGAATACTAGTGACTAGTTGAAAAGAACTAAACAAGTGGAATAATTTATAACAAAATGTATTTAATCCAATTAGAAATAAAGAACATGTTTGTATCAGATATATTTCTAAACAACTATTTTACTAAGAAAACAGAGAAATATGAACAACGTTTTCAAAGTTTGTAAAGTCTATATTTACAGATGGAAATTGTCTTAAAACATGTATAAGTTTATAAAAACCAATTAAACTTAGACTTTATTTTGTTACATTACATTAGGAATGGTATGAACAAACATTGATTTTAGCTCCAAAGAGCAGTATAAACAATTTTAAAATTTAATCATGCATATATATTTCAATGAGGAACAGTTTTGTGCAATGTCTAAATTTTTATTTGATGAGTAATAGTGTGAGATGATTCAAAGGGCAACCTTAGATTATTTAGAGAGCAAAAAATGTCCTTTATCATTGGAATAAGTGTGATTCTTTGACTTATAAATGTTCACTAACCTTGTATTCCATTTACTTAAGCCCTTAGATTGTAGTGCTGTAGTAGAAGAAATAACATTGTCAACTTTACTCAGAGTGCCATCTAATGGCACTGATATCTCAAATTATACCAATCTAAATATGCTGCTTTGCATAACTAATTTCAGCTTAAAAGAAGTATATCAAACACTAGATATTATTTTGATTTCCTAGAATTTGTTTTCCAGTTTTTCTTTAGAGAAAGATGAAGTAGAGCAACTATATAAGGATAAGTAAAAATAAAATTTTAAAACAAAGGCAAAGCACAATATATAGCAGAAAGTGGCAAGGTTCCAGATTTCTGTGACAGTGCAGAAGTAAGCTTATTTGTGTGCACAAATCATGAATAAAAATTGTTAAGTTGAGAAGCACAGAGCATAATTATGATAGACAAGTATTTGGGGAAGAGTAATTTAGGAGAAAATATGAAAGAGAAAACAAATACATCACTAAACTCTGACAGTCTTGAGTATTATTGTCTTTATCATTAATTATCTATGAGACCTTTGGGACATACTCAACCTGGCTTTTTGTGTCTTGATATGTAGAATTATGATAGTGATATTTTACGTAACCTATTTTTGGTACTATTATAGTGAAAGAATAAAAGGGAAGTTTCTATTGTGGCTCAGAGGGATAAGAACCTGACATGGTGTCTGTGAGGATGCAGGTTTGATCCTTGGCCTCACTCAGTGGGTTAAGGATCCCACATTGCCACAAGCTGAGATGTATGTCACAGATGAGTAACCGAGGATCCAGCATGGCTGTGGCTGTGGTATAGGCCAGCACCTGCAGCTCAGATTCAATCCCTGGCCCAGGAACTTCCATATGATGTAGGTGAGGCAGTAAACAGAAAAAAAATTAAAAGGAAACCACTTTGTAAAACTTAAGATGTTTTATAAATATGACATTATTTTCTGATCAAAAGAGAATGAATAAGGAAGGAATGTTTAAAGCTCAGTGATGGGCCGATTTTACAAAAGCATGTAAGTAATCTTTGTATATGGGAAATCACAACAAATTAGCTTTAAATAACAGGCATGTCTCTGGCTGCAAATACCCATTTGGCATTTTTTGTGTATTTATTTGTTTATACAGCTTTATTATTCTTAATGAATTTCTTTAACAAGTACCGAAATCAATGATTTGTAGACATGGCTTAGCAGTTTGAGTTCATGCTTTTAAGGAAACTATTGTGTATGTGCAACATTTCAGCAAGTTTTTTTTTTTCCCCCTTAGACTTCATTTGTTCATTTAAATTAGGGTTGGGAACCCCTCACATGCAATCATCACTTAAAACCAATAAATCTAATCAGGAAATGTCTTCATTTTCCACCTTCTTAAATTCTGATGTAAAACTCAAGAGCTACCCTCGGTTTTCTAAAATTTTATACTTGATTTCTCAGAGTATTGATTCTCTCATCTCCTTGAGTCTACAAGATCTGAGTTTAACTGGCCTGAAGGAATAGACAAGAATATTTTCTTTACTTAATTCAACTTTGATTATAATTTTAACAAATTTTAAGTAAACTTTCAAGCACTTAAACTTGTTAGTTATTTAATTTTTTGTTTTAGACTTTTGATAAGAGAAATAAAGAGGTGAAAATAAAAAATTATCCTCTGAGCATAATAAAGTATTGCACAATCTCTATAAATGCTATTTCAATTGAAAAGGCTTATTTACATCTTTATGTATAATTTTGGGAATCAATTTTTTAAGCACATGTTCTGAGAGAGGATATGTTTTTTTTGTTTTTGTTTTTGTTTTTTGTCTTTTTGCCTTATCTAGGGCTGCACCCGTGGCATATGGAGGTTCCCAGGCTAGGGGTCTAACAGGAGCTGTAGCTGGTGGCCTTTGCCACAGCCACAGCAATGCGGGATCCGAGCCGTGTCTGCAACCTACACCACAGCTCACGGCAACGCCTTATCCTTAACCCACTAAGCAAGGCCAGGGATCGAACCCACAACCTCATGGTTCCTAGTCGGATTTGTTAACCACTGAGCCACAATGGAAACTCCAAGAGGATTTGTTTATGATGAGGAAAAATACAACATAAAGGACAATTTAATAATCCTATTTTGATTTACCAGGACAGATTATCATGATAAATATTTTAATGATCCTAACAACGATAAAGTGGAGATAGGTTTTTCTAAAAGATAACATTTGAAAGAAATAATCACATCTCTTAAACAATTACATACCAGTTGCTATAATAGATAATATGATACTAATTTAAAATAACCCCAAAGATACCGAGAGCAAAAGGAAGTATTTATTTATGCAGAGTGCATGATAATAATAAAGTATCTATTTACATATATGAGGGTATGGTTACACAAAATTTCAAAGTAAACTTATTTTTCATATGCAAAAGCTATTCTCAGTAATATAGGAAGATTTTTTTCTGAGATTGAAAAATGAATAACAGATGGTAGTCAGCATGTAGCAATATGTCACCATTTTGAAAAATATATCTATGAAAAAGGAAATTACCTGGATAACTGGAATTCCTACAGATACATATGTGTAGGGAAAATTTACAAGAACTAATTAAAAGAAGAAGAATCCGATATATGGGCAAAGATTCCCTCTAAAAAGTGAGGCAAACATCAATTGAAATATAGGTAATGAATGAATGGACTGCAGATCAGGCCTCATTTCATAAAGTAGCTAAGTCACAATGTTCAGCATGTATAAATTTGGAGAACTCTACCTTTATGATGCTAGATAATGGAAAGGCCAGTATTTTATGATGATTCATAGAGCCTCTTACAATGATAAAATAGAAGTGTTTGAGCAGTCCACCAATCTTTTCACAAAGGAACCAAAAATGGAGAAATGACACTGAGAAGTCATCTGTTTCCTCTCTCTCACCTCCTGGCGTGCCCACACGTAAACTATTCCAGACAGGATTATTTGATTCTGAAAATGGAAGTTAAAAAATATGTGGTTTGATGAATATGGGGCAATCTCTTCTGACTTTTGGAAAGGAAACTTTATTTTTTTTCCCTTTTGCATTTCTTCAAGTTTCAAAAGCAGAAGAAAAATAAATTCCATTATAACCTGGACTGGAATGGGATGTAAGTACTTTGAAATTCAAAAATGAAGAAAGATTAAGAAAAACCTCCACCTAATTTACATCAACTTTTTCTTTAATTAAATGAATTCCATCAATATCTACAGGGTACAGTGAATAAGGTATTATTTGAAAAAAAAAATCAAAGCACCAGTGTTATTATATAACACTTTCCAATTGCCTCTTAAAATATACACTGTATCAGGAGACTAAGAAATAAGCCAGATAAAAAAATAATTCAACATATTGGAAAATTAAAATTACCATAGAACTATTCAAAAACAAGAGCATAGTTGAAAAAGTACTTGTCTTTGAGTTAAGAGGTCTAAAATAATGTAGTGGCTCTTCTAATTAGAAAATTGATATTGTATATATCAGCCCCTTTGTTTGGATTAGCCTTTTTAGTAAACAAGTGGAATAGACTAGATGCTCTTTAATATCAAATTTTAATACAATTTGTAGATATAGCAAGGATTCGTAGATTAGACTAGAAACATGAAAATTCTCTGAAATAGGAAAGGGTACACAAGGTCAATCCACTTTTTTTTACTGAAGTCTTTCAGACGGCCTAATAAATATACATTTTCTTAACTCGAGTTTTGAATCAGAATGTATCAGTAGGTGGATAATATAAATACAATATTTAACATTTATAAGTCTAGGACGTATTTTAAGATAAGAACAGCTGTGTTTAGTAACTGCAATTCCACCCCAATTTGAAATGTTCTACTTGAAGTGAAATTTGAGAATGGATAACATACCCATTGGTTCAAATAGCAGGTTGCCATTGGTCATAGTGAAGAAGGAGGGAAAAAATAGCAAATCCTCTGTTCTAAGTTCCTTTAATAAGTGATTTACTCAACTGAGAATCCAGAATGAGTCTACTGTGGACCAATCAGATAAGAGTCTCGCGTGGCAGGTGTGATGGGACAAAGAGACCAAGGGTGTAACCTCAAATTCATATAAACAAAAAATATGGGATGAGATAATCCTTCCAACTTATCCTGAAGACCATACTCAACTGTCCTACTCTACCAAATGTTAACTAGTGCAGTGTAAAACAACACATAGAACACTACTATAAAAATATTTATTTAAAATATAAAATAATTTTGAATTTTTTTTAAATTTCAGGGAACAATAGCAGATAATTGAATAATTAGGAAGTAAAAACTAAAGGAAAATTTAAGGATTTTGGATAAAACATGTCAAAAACTAGATGGTGAATAAGATGGATGGGGAAGACTGCTAACAATAACTTATTTCATGGCTTTAGATCCTTTTTAAAATCAGTGATAATATTCAGACTATAAAAAACTATTGAAATGCAATGAAACGCTTTTATTCTAAGATAAGATAAATAGGGATATGATTTATATTTCTGACAGATAATATAAGATAGAGTAATGGGGATGTGATTTATATTTCTACCTGAAACAACTGTTTTAAAAATATACATAACAATATGTATATGCCCATATGTATAATTGTATATGTATATATAAATATAATACACAATATACATACATATTTTCAAAATAAGTGAGAAGAATGCAAACAACCCATGAATAAAATTGGCAAAATACTTGGACAGAAACTGAATTAAAGAAAATACACATGTAAAGTATAAGCATATGAATCTCAACATCTCTATTCTTTAAATACATGCAAATTAAAAATATGAGAAAAGCCTTTTGCTATCAATTATAAGTGAGTATATAAAATGGTACAACAATTTTGGCAATTTCTTAAAAAGTTAAGCATACAGAAATAGGTGTAAACAAGTATTTTTAGAAAATTAAATGCAGTATAAAAATAGAATCCAGTCCTTCTACTCCTAAGCATTTACTCAAGACAAATTATATGTCCATACTGAGATATACACACAAATGTTCATTGCAACTTTACTGGGAATAGACCCAATCTGAAAATAATGCAAATATCCATCATCGGGTGAATGGATCAAAAAATTGTGGCATATTCTTAAATGGATTAGTACCCTACATTAAACAGAATAAATAACAGAACTGTTACTGCACTAAAAATGGCTAGGTCTCCAAATAATTATGTGGCGTGAAAGAGGCCAAAAATAATGCTAAAGATTTCATTTACATAAAATCTCAGAAAATGCAATCTAATCTTTAGTGATGGAAAGCAAATCAGTGGTTTCGTGAGGACTTGGAGGGTCCAGCAGGAGGACCACAGGTGAAGGATTTCATTGGAGATTTAGGGGGTATTTGATATGATTATTATATTTATTCTAATTATGCTTTAAGAGGTATATAAATATATGAAAATATCAAATTATACACTTTCATATGCAGTTGTCTATATTTCTATTACACCTCATTACAGCTGTTAAAAATGAAATGGCATTGTACCATTATTAAGCTTGGTTATATGTTACAGTATTGACCAGCTGTACATATTTTTAAGTTCTATGCACTAACTTTCATCATAAACTATTTACAATATGCTTTGCAGTTTACTATATTGGTTACTCCCTGTATAGTGATTTCATTAATGCTAACAACATTCTTATGAGTTTATTACTATCTTGATTTTGTAGATGAGAAAATACGCTTAAAGAGTTTTAATTTCTTATTTGAGATTGTAGCATTTTAAGTTTGGCAGTAAGTTCCCATTTGTCTGTCAGATAAGAACTCTCTTCAGTATATCATATTTGTCTACACTTTAATATAATGGCATTTGAAATCCACTACGAGAACATTCCCTTTGTGTGTTAATAGCACCCTCTATGATAGCTGGTTTAAATTATCAACCATTTCATATTTTATTTTTATACATTCACAGCACTGAACACAATGCCTTATACAAAAGAAATGCTTAATGAATGCTTTGATCAAATTAAACTTATTACATTGATTTTTTAAATTTCTGCATCTTTGTAAATTACTGTGTGTCACAAGGCCTTCACTTAAACAATAAGCTTGAAAATCCAAACCCTGACCCACTAAAACCTAATAGTCTTAAATATCGAGTTCAAAATGAACAAATAAACAAGTGATTAGTTTCCCCTCTTCTCTCAGCTCTTCCCTTCAAATACAGATGATGAGTTTAGAAAGTATATAATTACTGGTGATTAGTACATATCTGCGTAAACCCACTTCGACACATCTCTGTCTGCTCATATCTTTAATATGAAGCTCTTCCATATTTATTTGGTCAGAAATAGTGTCTCCTTAAATGGTGACTAAAATGTGCTTATGAACAGTGTGATGATTTGTAAATAAGTTAGGTAATTGAGGTAGGCAGCCTGAGTGTTAGGAATTCATCATAGGAAGTAGCAAATTCATCCAATGCCACTAATTAGGGACTTGGCAATTCTGGGGACATACTATCACATTTTTAATTATGTAGAAACAGTTACTTCATGGAGTTCTTTCACAGTTTACCATTAGGAACTAAGATAGCAATAATGTTAATGTATTCATTATGGGATATAATGTTATTTTTTCCTTCTTCATTGAGAAATAATTACAAATATAATTAATTATATATTCTTAAAGTGCACTATGATTTAACATACGTATACACTGTGAAGTGATTACAAAGATCAAGATATTAAAACATCCATAACCCCACATTTTTCTTTTTTCAGTCTCAGAAACTTTCAACTATACTGTATTGTTAACTATTGCCACCATGCTGCACTTTTGAGACTCATGATTTATTCTTAAAGCTGAAAGTTTGTACCCTCTTACCTACATCTTTGCATTACTGTCTCCCCGGCCCCTGGAAAACACCATTCTCTTCCCTGTTTCTATGAAATTGGCATTTTTTTGTTTTTGTTTTAAGATTCCACATATAGGAGTTCCCGTTGTGGCTCAGTGGAAACGAATCCAACTAGGAACCATGAGGTTGAGGGTTCAATCCCTGGCCTTGCTCAGTGGGTTAAGGATCCGGTGTTGCCATGAGCTGTGGTGTAGACTGCAGACATAGCTCGGATCCCACCTTGCTGCGGCTGTGGTTTACGCCAGCAGCTGTATTTCCGATTAGACCCCTAGCCTGGGAACCTCCACATGCAGCAGGTGCGGCCCCAAAATGACAAAAAGACAAAAAAAAAAAAGATTCCACATATAAGTGATACCATACCGTGCTCTTCATTCTCTATCTGGCTTATAATATTAGCATGAATTCCCCCTGCTTTATTCACATTGTCCCAAATGACAGGATATCCTTCTTTTTCTGGCTTAGTAATATTCCTGTGTGTGTGTGTTTGTGTGTGTGTGTGTGTGTGTGTGTGTGTGTGTGTGTTAAGTTCACATTTTCATTGTCCATTCTTCTGAAGGACACCTAGTTCATTTCCATATATTGTTTTTTTTTTTTTTTGTGAATTATGCTACAGCAAACATGGGAAAACAGATATTTCTTCAAGATAGTATATTTCCTACATGTTCATGTTCAAGTGTGAGGTTATTGGATCAAATTGTTACACCATTTTTCATTTCTGAAGAAACTGCCTCGATACAATAGTCTATAATGGCTGTACTGATTCACATTATTACAAAGTTTTCAATTTCTCCACATCCTTACTAACCTATGTTATTGCATGCCTTTTATAATTATCCTAACAGGTGTGAGGTAGTATCTCTTTGTGGTTTTGATTTGCATTCCTCCAATGATTGGTTGCATTGATCACTTTTTCATGTACTTCTCCCCAGTTTGTCTTCTTTTTTCTTTTCTTTTTTTTGCCTTATCTAGGGCCGCACCCGCGGCATATGGAGGTTCCCAGGCTAGGGGTCTAACAGGAGCTGTAGCCGCCAGCCTTCGCCACAGTCACAGCAACGTGGGATCCAAGCCGCGTCTGCAACCTACACCACAGTTCACGGCAACGCCGGATCCTTAACCCACTGAGCAACGCCAGGGATCAAACCCGCAACCTCATGGTTCCTAGTCGGATTCATTAACCACTGATTCACGACGGGAACTCCTCCACAAGTTTTTCTTTAGAAAAATCTCTATTCAGGTCCTTTGACATTTTTAAAGTTGGGTTATTTGGGGTTTTTTTTGCTGTTGTGTTATATTAGGTCTTTATATATTTTAGAAATCAGCCTCTTATCAGATATATGGTTTGCAAGCAGTTTTTCTTATTCTGTAGATTGTCTTCTCAATATATTGACTTTTCCTTTGTTGTACAGAACATCTTTCGTTTGATGTAGCCCCACTTGTTTATTTTAGCTTTGTTGCCTGTGCTTTTGATATCTTAACCAAGAAATCATTAAATCATTATAAAGACCAATGTCCAGGAACTGTGCCCTATTTTCTTCATTGGATTTTTGATTTCAGGTCTTACATTGAAGTCTTTAATCACAAGAATTTTAAGTTAATCCTTGTGAGTGTTGTTAAGATAGGGGTCCATTTTCATTCTTTTGCATGTAGATATCCAGTTTTCCCAGTAATACTTATTGGAGAGGCTGTCATTTTCCCCATTGTGTGTTCTTGGTGGCTTTGTTAAAAATTATTTGACCATAAATGCATGGGGTTATTTCTGGTCTTTCTATTCTGTTCCACTGGCTTACATGCCTGTTTTATGACAGTTCAATAGTGTTTTGATTATTATGTCTTTGTAATATAGTTTGAAATCAGGAAGTGTGTTGCCTCCAGCTTAGTTCTTTCTCAAGATTGCTTTGGCTTTAATTTGTGTGTGTGTGTGTGTGTGTGTGTGTGTGTGTGTGTGTGTGTGTTTCCATGTAGATTTTAGGATAACTTTTTCTGTTTCTGGGAAAAGTGTCATTGGGGTTTTGATAAAGATTGTATTGACTCTATTGAGAGTATGAAAAATATTAAAAGGTATGCACATTTTAAAAATTTTAATTTTTCCTCAAAAAACAATAAAATACTTAGGAATAAGTTTAAACATGGGAGTGAAAACCCTATATACTGAAAAGTATAATTCATTGATGAAAGAACTGAAGAATATGCAAATAAATGAAAAGATATCTCATGTTCTTGGAGAACTTTCTTAGTGCTTAGATCTGAAGCACACAAACCCATTTATCAATTTATTAGATATTTAGTGGACCTAATATTTTTGAACTTTCTAGAGTTGAAAGTAAAAATGGAGGCACTGAATGAATGCCTTTAACTAGGTACAGTTCCTGGATGAATTACCAAAATCAAATAGAAAAAAATGCAGAGGTAATAATATTCAGATTTTTATCAGCTTCAGTAACTTGGATTTCAGAATTATGTAAAATGTAAAAGCATGCTCCAACCTACATATGAACATTAAGAAAATTATGATAATTACAGTAGGTGACTTTTCTTTGAATCAACACATAAGTATATAAATACATACACACATTATTATCTATATTCAATACATTATTACCTATATTCAATGTCTGAAAAATAATAACTTACGTTATATATGAGTTATAATTTTATGAAGAAATAATAGACTCATAAATAGGTCACTCTAAGATAAGGATTTGAATTATAAAAGACATGAAAATAAAGGAAAGGGTACTGAATATTATGCTACCATACACATGTCAATGGACCAACATGGTGCCTATAACCCACAGATAAAGAATGAAAACAAACCTACTCTGTAATGTTTTACAGCAATAAAGTTGATGCACTGCAGGCCCTGTGAAAGTTTTATGTTTTTTTCCTCAGTTAAAAGCATATTTGAGCATACAACACTACTCGCCATATGGATGAATCTCTATTCTGTGAACAGAGACAGATTTTCCAAATGATGTATTTCTAGATTTCTTTTAAACTTGACATTCTTTTGTGAAGCTTTTTTTAAAAGAGCGAGTTTTGGAGAATGAGTTAGAATGATATTTCTAATAAAGGGCTACAGAATACAGTATTTAAAATTCTGATGGGCTGTAATTTGTTAGCATTTTTATAATTAAATTCAATGATATACGGAATAGCTCTCTTGGCATTCAAAGCTTAAATAGTATGAAAAAGTACAATTTACAGATCTATGACTGTTAGTGGGTTTACTTCATTTGCATTAAACTTTGTGAAAAATAGAGACTTACACGTTTTCTCCCTCATAAACAGTATCCCAAGTGATGTCAGCTGGTGTTTCATTTGAAATAATGGTGGCAGTTATTACATTTATCTTCATTAGTAATTATGGTCCTTTTGAAACAAAATACTGGCATAAAAAGAAGCATAAAAGTATAATCCAGGAATGAGAGATAAACAATAACATATCACCAAAGAAGATATTTTGATTCCAAAGCTAGCATAAAGGTTATGGTGGCCTCTAGAGATAAACACAAAGATAATCATGGTCTAAAATTTGTCAGAAGTTTTGTATGATGGACACTGGATTTGAAAAGCCTTGCTCTGAAAAATATGTCTAAAAATAGAAGGGATACTGTAGTCCCAGGGTTAAAGTTTTCATGATCTGCTTGTACTAATAGTATTCAAAATATTACATATAACCTTTTATTTTTAGTACAGTTTGATTCAATCATAGGCTAATTTGATAAAAAATATGATTTCATTAGAAAAACTTTCAAAGTGTAGCCTTTCTGTACAAGGCAGTGAAGTTAGCAGGGTTTGTAAAATGTATCTGGGTTATGCCCAAATTTGACTGATTCACAGTAAAGTTAATTACATCTTCCATTCACATGGAACTGATGTTACTTGTTTTATTTTCAACACTTGAATTTTAAAGCATATTTTCTTAAGAGTTGGGAGGGGGTGAGGTCATTACAAAAATTTGAAGCCTAACTGGCAAAACTAAACTGTTAAAAGCCCGCATGAAGCTGTTTCAGGCTACTGATGGCTGTCATCATTTAGAAATAACTGCAGGATAAAAATTATTATAATGTCACAGCTGAACTGTAAATTTTCTCCATTTTAAAGGACAGAAAGAAAGAGAAAGGTAGTGCAATTTAAAATATGGCATCTCTTCACACTTGTGTGAAGCTCCAACTAAGCTTCAGTTTTTATAGGATTGAAAATCTGATGTTCTATATTTACAATAAAGCTAGTGTACCATTTATTTTCTAATTTTGCCATCTGTTTCCTCTCATAATTACTGCTTAAATAAAGAAAAGAGTTGGGATGGGCAAAGAGTCATCAATTTGACAGTTTGCACTGGCACTTATCTACACTCCCAGCGTAATATAAGAAGGGCACTCTAAATAATAATAGCAATACTTTGTGGTGCTTTAATGTAAGTAAAACAACAATATACCTTCAAATTAGATAAAAAGCATTTTAACTCCCACTCTGTCAGCAGCCCCAGTTCTGTCTCTGGGCTATATGTGAGGCTAAATTTAGGTAGCCTCATATGGTTTTGATCAAAATTACCTTACTCCTGGATGCAAATGGAAAAGCAAGGTGGAAAAAAATTTTGTCAAAATTTTCAACAAGATTGTTAAATATAATATAGGCTCCTTTGATGTGGTGATAGCCCTCTACTACTTTTTTCTTCAAGACATTCAAGTCTGGGAGTTACCTTGCAGTGTCGTGGGTTAAGGATTTCGCCTTGTCACTGCAGTGGCTCCAGTCACTGGTGTAGCACAGTTTTGATCCCTAGCCTGAGAACTTCCATATTACTCAGAGGCATGGTCGGGGGGGGGGGTAGAGAGAGAGAGATACTCAAGTCTAAGGGATTAGTGATATCTTAATAAATTAACATACGCTATGCTTTTTTGTAGATGAAATATGCATGCAGCCTTCAACCATTATGATCCTTTTAATTTTTCAGAATAAAAATTCTCATTCACCTCTAGTTCTTTACTTCTTGAGAGGATATATTTTCCACTTTGGGTACTTTTCAAAATAGAATTTTATTCAACATTTTTATTTGGGAAGCTGAATAATATTTCTGTCAAAATGTCAATATTTTTTAAACAGGATAAGGCAAACTTCAAAATTTGTGTTTTATGAAATGCTTAATACATCTTTTATTATTGAAAATATAATTATTTAAAAAAATTTAAAATGCCGAGAGTAAGCTTCAGAATACATTACCTAATTATGGCTGGTAATGCACATTTTTCAAAAAATGTGTGTGGATTTGTGTGTGTGTGTGTGCATATATACATAAAAGTATGTATCTGTGGATGTGTTATATTTAAAACATTTAATTATGTACAAAAATAGTTGATATTATACAAACATACACATGCTAAAAATTCTAACAATTATTGATTAAAGGAATTTGCTGAACAATGTTTTTTTTTAAAAAAACTTCCTTGCTTTTACATATTATCCTTTTTATGCAGATATTAAGAATTTTTTTTTAAGTGTGCTGTATTTTAGAACCTGGGCAGGAAATATATGAGCCGAATTTAGATTAAGTTAGTAGTGTCAGAATATAAAGGAGTGCTAAAAAAAATAAATAAATCAAAGAGACACAGAAGCCAGTGGCCAAAGGTTTAAAAGTTGAGCAAGAAAATGAAGCAGCATTAGCTGACAATCCAAAGTCCAAAATAAATAAAATAGATGGAGGCAAACAGGCACATCTCCCATGCAGAAAAACTTATGTATGCACTTTATCCTAAAGAAGGTAGAATTAATTCCTCACACCTTTAGTATAGGCTTTGCATAATCATTTCATTCCAAAAAGGTACAATGCAGAAAGAGGGGGAAAAAAAAAGGAATAATTTAATAGTGGGAAAAAAATTGACCAACACTGTCTCAGGCAGGAGATTTTTTTTTTTTCTTGCCTTTTAGAGCTGCACTTGCAGCATGTAGAGGTTCCCTGTCTAAGGGTCCAATCGGAGCTACAGCTGCCAGCCTACTTAATAGCCACAGCAAAGCAGGATCCAAGTCACATCTGCAACCCTACACCACAGCTCACGGCAACACCAGATCCCTAATCCACTGAGCGGTGCCAGGGTTCGAATCCGCAACGTCATGGCTCCTAGTGAGGTTCGTTTCTGCTGCTCCACAATGGGAACTCCAGATAGTATGTATTTTTGATATGATGTGATGAGAATGACCCTTTACCACGGTGGTCATCCTTCCCAAAACACATAAATTCAGTATAATCTTATTTTTTTTAATTACTCAATGATTTCTATTACATTGATAGTTGCACAATGATCATCATGACCCAATTTTATAAGATTAATCTTGACAAAAAGGCAAGACAAATCCCAATGGTCTGTCATTCCATAGTTACTGGCCAACAGCCTTCAAAATTTTCAAGGTCATCAAAAACATGGAAAGTACCAGAAAATGTCACAGCCAAGAGGAGTCTAATGCCACATGCAGACCAAATAAAATGTATCCTGAACAATATCCTGGAACCAATGAAAAGACATTAGGTAAAAATTAATGGAATCTGAATAAAATGTGGGATTTAGTTAATATTGTATCAACAGTGGTTCATTAACTGAAAAATGTAGCGTAGCAATATTTAAGATATTAATCAGGGAGCTCTAGGGGTACTTTACATGAGAATTCTCTGTGTCATCTTCACAATTTTTATTCAGTTTTTAAAAATATTACAGCTAAATAATATACCAAGTACTAGAATTAGAGAAAAAGTATCAGTCACACAATATTCATGACTTTCCTCATAAGCAAAGATCACAAATAATTTAAAGTTTATATTCTGCTTAATGAATTTATAACTTGTATTATGAGAATATTGTTTCCCCATCTAATTCCAGGAAAAGTATTTGTTTTAATTAGATACTTTGACTAGGGTATGGGAAGACATTGTGCCATGAAATAGGAGCAGGACAGTATATGGTTAATTGATACTGAAACACTCAACACCAACAACAACAACAAAAAAAAACTTTTATTATTCTATATTATCCAACTTTGTCTACTATCTATTATTACTTCTACTTTAAGGGAGATAAATGAGGCACTTCATTCATATGGATATTATTAGAGATAGGGCAGTATTTACTTCTGATCTGGTAAAATCTTATAGGATATGCATGATCCGAAATGATAAAGACTAAAGAATTTATTTAAAAAACAATAAACAAATAGGATATTCTCAAGATTTTTGTTTTCCTAAGTAGCCCAAGATGAATGAAACAAAATGCTTCCATATGGGCCCACTTCAAATGTAACATTCTGAAGATATGAAAGTATAAACATAGTAGAACATGTTTCTATTATTTTAATCCATCTCACAGTTAAACCAGAATCCATCCCTGTGTTTCCAAGCAGTAGCCCTAGAATTCTGCACATTTTTTATTTTATGAACTTATATCTAGCCTGTGACACATTTCCCTCCCACATTTGACTACACATTCTTTTTGTATTGCTTTCAGTGTCTCCAAAACATGTTCCTTTGAGTATTTTGTTTTTGTGTTTGTTTGAAGTACTCTTCTTAAATAACAGATATTCACATGTACTTTTTGCAATGCAGTTTTCAGAAAATACTCACTGGGAAATTTAAGAAATGCTTACTCCTACTCACTGTGCAGCTTTGTGCTGCAGGCCAAACATAATTAAAATTATTGCATTCCTCAGAATCCTAGGCTCTTTTCTAACAAATTAGCATTAAAATGCCTTAAAAAAAATGAGCCAAGCTGACACTGCTAGATAAAAACCATTGGTAAGCTTTCTTTATTTCTGCCTTAGCCATACTCTTTCAATTCTGAACTAACAGTTCATCAAGGTCTTTATAGAAACATTGACAAGTTAGATTGGACCACAAAATTTGGATATTTTTCTTCTAGCTAATTTATGCACTTGTGATAGTAGACTAGGATCTCAATATCTTCTAATCGTGTTGATAACACAGGTGATTTCTAATTTTGCCATCTCCTACTCTTCGTAATTTTAAGGATTCTTAATTTCTTTTGTGGCATTTTACTAGGATGCTGCTTTGACTTATTTAATCATTTGGTATATTTTTATTAAGTTCAGAGTGCATGTCAAGTATATTATGAAGTGCTAAGAATATTAAAAAAAAAAAAAACAGAGAAAATACAATCCTGTATGACAGGGAGCTCACAGTCAAGAACAAAGTGCATAATTAAAATAAGTAATTGAAAAGTAAGTAATGTACTTGCAGTTTTTTTCATCTTTCTCCTGTCTACTGACAATATTCTTGAATCTCAAAACTTTCCCTCACCCTAGGATTACAGACATCATTTGGATCAAAGAAAAATCAGCAGTAACAGTAAGAACAGACAGATTAATAGAGATTTTCATAAAATGATGAGTGAAATCAAGTACACTGTTGATCAATCTTAATTTCAAAAATCAGGGTTGTCATTATTGTTTACCTAGATCTTCAGTAGTGTTTTATGAACAGTGCTTCTGCCTCAGAGTAAATGTTCTCAAGGGATATTTTTAGTCCTGTTCATTCGCAGCTGGACCCCATTCTAACTGTACTTTCTTGGCCATCCTACCAAAAATAACAGGTTGCATTGAAAAACACATCAGCTTTGGAGTCAGATGAACCTGAGTTTTACTCCCAGCTTCATAATACTGTTTATTAAGACCTCAGTTGAGGAAAATTGTTAAAATTTCCTGGGTGTCTGTGTCATCTCCTAATTTAGAACAGTGTTCTCAACCAGGTGTCATTTTCCATCCCAAAGATATTTGATAATATCTAGAGACAATTTATTTATTTATATACTTTTTAGGGCCACACCTGCAGCATATGGAAGTTCCCAGCCTAGGGGTTGAATGGGAGCTGCAGCTGCTGGCCTATGCCACAGCCACAGCAATGTGGGATCTGAGCTGTGTCTGTGACCTATACCACAGCTCAAGGCAATGTTGAATCCTTAACCCATTGAGCAAGGCCAGAGATCGAATCCCCATGATGAGATGAATATAATTCAAGTTCAAAAATCACCGATAAATATATTAAGCATTTATCATGTTCTCCAAGTAAATCTATAGAAAAATAAGGCTTATAAATATCATTTCTAATATATATATGTATGTTTATATTTTGGTCATACATATATCATTTCTGTAATCTCCTTCAATATATTATTCATTAGATGAGAACATTATCTGCTATGATGGATAGAATTTGATTTTTCATGGTTTTAAAAAATATCTTATTATTTTCTATATTTTAAACATGTTTAATGCCTAGTATTTTAATCTTTATCTCCTTGACACTTATTCCAGGCATTTATTTTTAAACCTCAAATTTAAAAAGCTCATGCTTCTGCTGGTTCACATTCATTCTAGGAATATTTTCTAGAGATTTAAATAGCAAGTCCCTCCTGAAAGAAGTAAAGCATTGTTTATTATTGTTTTGATTTAAATGGCATGTACACCATTTTGGAGAACATACTGCTGACATTGTTCATTTTCAACTCATTATCAGTTTTACGCAGCCCAGCATGTCAGAGCTGAGTGACTGTTTTATAAAATGTGGATCTTTTCTTAAGAAGAGATGATAATTATAAATTCTGTCAGTGTAAAAGGCCCCATAATCACTTTATCCCTGGTGTAACATTAATAGAGTTTGTTTAATAAATCAGGTTTATTGCTTATTATAAACCTATGATGCTGGGTTGCATTATACTTGCAGTCATATATACGTGGTGCAGTTTTACTCCTTGATGGCTGCTAGTTGCAAAGTCATTAATAAAGATTAGGGAACAACAAAACCTGGAATGTATGCCAGTTGCTTTAAAATTGTCATTTTATTGCCATTAAATCAGCAAATTTTGGGTATGTTGTTTGTGACAAAGAATAGCCCAGGGTTTCTAAAATATAAACCTTATGTATTATGAACATAATTATAGGTTGTTTTAGAAAGGGTTTGCATTAAAAAGGTACAGTATTACTCAGTTATGGTCATTATGAAAATGATTTGAACATAAACATTGTAGTGATGGAGGCATAGCTCCAGAAGCCTCCAAGATATATCTGGTCTTCTCTAAACCATCAGTGAGATATCCTAGAGGGGTTTCAATAAAGATGGTTTGAATCCATCTTAAGTCAGATTCAGATTAGAATAGCTTATTAGGTATTTATCTGTTATGTCTGCTCTGGAGGAAATATTACCTCCTGTTGTAATCTTTTCCTTCTCCCTCTGGCTTAGAGGTGCTTAGCATCTCTGGGATGTGTACTTACTCCAGCCTCCTCAAAATTCCAGTAATAAACTTGGTTTTTGATTCAGGGGAATTTTCAAAGTATATTCATTTCACTTCACTGAAATGTCTGAGGGGCCGGAAAATGAACAGACACCCTCCTTGATTCCAGCATAAATTAAAAAAAGTGACAGATACAGACCCAAACATATATACATACAAACACACAGATCAAGAGAGAAAAAGATTCCTCTTTTTAAGTCTGCTGAATTCTCACAAAAGTGGTGCCAGCCAGAAAAAACTTTTGACACAGATGAATGTTGCAAATATATTCGGTTTCATACCCTCAACCCTTTATTCCATGACTCATATAATATTTATTTGTACCCATTCTGTGTCAGGCACACGAATATGGATGGATACCTGTAATTCTCAAAGTTGGTTCATTTTAGATACTTGTCACAGAAACAGCAGTGATTCTGACATTTAAAGTTCCAGTCTCACGATATCTCAGTGCACAGACAGCAGTGACAGTGAAATGGAGGGAGACAGTGTTCGTGCCTCTGGAGGAATTATCAGATCATTCACTGTGAAATTTGGGGCACTGCAGTGCACTCTCAAACTCTCTCCTCTAAAGGCCTGATTTAGACTACCTACTGTGAAATACTGGCATTTGTTTATAATGTGCTTTCTGGATTTATCTCTGTTTTCTGTATCAGGAAACAGGCTTGGGATTACTTTGCTATGAGAACCTGTCAAGAGAAGTTTCCTGATAAATGAGTCATATAGTTGAAATGATCTGATGAGAGGAAACAGGGAGGGAGAAGATTGCAAGAACAGCAGTGATGACTCCACATCACCTATGTGTTGGTCACTTAGCTCGTTTACTATATGTACATCTCAAATCTATGAAAAAAATTGAATTATAGTTAATAGATATTTTATAGATATAAGAAATAGCTAGATAAGTAAACTAGATCAGTTAACTTATTTTAAGTCTTTTAAAAATTAAATCTAATTCTAATCAATTTAGTTAGCTTGTAAAAACAAGATTCCTAGGAAAAGCAAATATACAAAATTTGGATGTTTGATAATTATGGGGAAACTTCTTTGAAATATATTTACAAGAAAGGAAGGAAAGAAGCAAGGAAGGGAGGGAGAGAGAGGAAGGAAGAAAGAAAGAGAGAGAAAGGAAGAAAGAAGGAAATAGCTTTACATTCTGGTCCTAGCCTGAAGTTCTTTAGGCAGTTTAGACAGCACTTATATAGCTGATAAAATTCAGAAATGGAGTAAGAAGTAAAAATTGGTTTTGGGGAAGATCGATAGCTTCAACATATTCTAAGTTTAATTTTTTTTCAATTTGTTGCATTAAATTGATTAGCAAGTGTAAAAACATTATAAACAAAAACCTCAATTAAATAGAGTGTGAAGATCACAATGGGACATTTTCATACCCTCTGATGATAACAGAGCCCAACAAAAAGAAAAAGGACTTCTCTTCTTTCCTGGCAAAGACTGCACCAATAAAAAGCCATGGACTCTTTGTCCATGGCTTTCTCCTCACTTTGCCATGCAGGGACCTGACACTGGCATGCCACAGTTCGAGACCCTGATTGCAATTATCTGCTGATCCTGTATAAACCCATCTTTGCTGGACCACTAACTGGAAGTCTGATTGTTTTAGGTCAACACAAGTAAATTATGTAATGTATTTTGGGCATAGCTTGACCCTAGGTAAGTCAGAAATATGGCCCCATCTCCCAGGGCCATGCTAACATTTGAGTTTTGTTTAACTATAGTAAAATATAAAACACTCCATCTTTAACAATACAGAATGGACATGTAATCACATAACATTTGTAATAGTTTTCTCTCCCTGTTGTAACAAATGGCTATCAATTCGGTGGCATAAAAGCCCACAAATGTACGATATTATTGTTCTGTAAGTTAGAAGTCCAAAATCAATCTTCCACATCTTTGCAGGGCTTGTTCCTACTGGAGGCTCTAAGAAAAAATATGTTTCTTTGCCTGTAATGGTTTCTGGAATCTGCCTGTCTTCCCAGCCTCATGGCCTCTTCTATTTTCAAAGGGCATCACTCCAACCCCTGCTTCATTCATCTGTCTCCCCTCTCTAAATTTGACTCCAATACCTCCTTCCTGTGAGTACTCTTGGGACAAGACTGGATCCAGATGGATAATGCAGATAATCTTCCCCTCTCAAGATCTTTAATTTATTCATGTCACAGAACTCCTCCCGTCACTCAAAGTTAACATATTCACAGTTTCTAGAGATGAAGACAAAAGCATCTTTGGAGACCATTATTTTGCTTAAATGTTATTTACTTGAGGAGAGAGAAATCAGATAATTCAAAGCATTTTTCATTCCTATAACTACATGTGTTCCCCAGTTTTTCAGTTTGAAATATCTCATCCCTCTAATCATAAGAACCATTTTAAGTGCCCTGTCCCTAGCTTTTCACATTTTAGCCAAGTTTGTTTCAGTTCTTCAAACAGACTGTTTTCTTCCCATGCAAATACTTGGAAATTACTTTTCCTGGGGCCTAACATATTAAACTCCCCAATAGTTCTGTTATATAAAAGTTTTCAAAATTTTAATTAAAATTTTATTTGTGTTATTAGTTTGACTTTCACTATGCAAATGAAACGTAAACTCTGTGAATTCAGGGATCATATCTATCTGTGTTTAGAGGATAAATAGGTGTATGTCTGTTCAATGAATGTATGAATAAAATAGACAAAACTTTCCCTCACTTGGTATTGTGAACTATAAAATGGAAGGGATACACTCAAATCTTAGGAGATTACTTCAAAGGTATTGCTTTTTTCTATCATTAAAAGTCATTTCATTTTTTTTTTTCTAAATGAGAGAGACTCTAGAAATTAAAACAAGAAAATGTTATAGAACACTCAGCAAAAGTCCATGCTCTGTGTGTCCCTAAGGCAAAGACCTTAAGATTGTCTCCCAGAAGCCCTGTGAGTGGCCTTCATTACTTTGCTAGATTTGCCAGAGTCCTGGATCTTGCCCTCTGGCTTAGAAAGTGATTTTGTCAGCACACAGAGAGCAAATTCATCTATGAGTGGATTTACATTAAATAAGCCTGATGCCAGTAGATTAATTTATAATGAGATATATGTATTGCAGGTGCTAGAATATTTAAGTCTGCATGAGTAGTCCATTTACTCCCTCCAAGTGGTCCAGTGTGAAAGGGAGAACATGAAATTGCTTGGTTAGCATAGATTCAGGATATAAACAGTTAATTACAGTTAATGACATTATTATATATTCTTTAGAGATGTTTAAGACCTGACTGCAGATGTACGAATCAGTACACATTCCTGTCAAATTCTAACCAGATGGGTGGGCATTTCTAATACTTGTTCTATGAATTTCTTTTCTTGTGCTTATTTGACGAGGTGGTATTTCTCCAGTATGTATACTCTTTGTATAAATTTACATATTCTCTAACAATATCTAAGTCCTTTTAGGCCTGAGTAGCTATTGTGTCCCTTTAAGATGACTTGCATAGCTTTCACTTAATCAATTAGATTTTTTTGTTGTTTTACTCTCTAATGTTTACCTTATTTACATCATCCTAATTCCTTCAGGAAAGACTGAAAATTTCACATTTTGTTAAAAACTTTAATTCTTATATAATCCTTATGATTATTAAATATTTGTCAGTACATTAAAAAGCAGGTTGTAGAATACTATAGGAAAACATTCTAAAAAGATAAATTATTGAGATTCACCAAAATTGTTTTTCCAGTTTTCATAAACTCTGTGAAATACCCAACTTGATATATATTTTATAATGAATAACATTATCATAGGTTAATAATCTGTGGCCTGCACATAAAAATTACCTTCTACTTTTGCAGACTCTGTTTACACAGTGGAGAACAAGTAAGTAAGGTCTCTTTTCATGAAGTTTACATTCTATTGGGCAATGCAAAAATAAACATAAATAAATAGGATAAAAATATCATGAAGAAGTAATTTGATTGCGAATTACCATATGAAAGCTATTTTGGATACTCACCTAAAGATTTCTCTTCAGAGATAATGCTTCAAATGAAATAGTACTGAGTGTGCAGCAGGCATTTGGCCATTAAGGCTCAGAAAAAAAGAAAAACAAAAGCCCCAAATGTAACAAACCTGGCAAGTTAGGAACCCAGGAAGATTAGTGAGCAAGAGAAAGAATTTTAAGAGAAAAGCCAAGAACAATAGGCTGGAAACAAATCCTAGCAGACCTTGCAGGTCAAGGTCAAGACTTTGGTTTTTCATCTCAGTGTCATAGAAAGTCACTGGAATTCTTCAAAATGAAGAAAGAAATGATCTGATTTTCATTTTTAAAAGATGGCTCTGCCTGCTGTCTGGAGAAAGGATTGTAGGAAGGCAGGAGTCCTGTTGGGAAGTTACTGACCCCATTATGATGAAGGCTAGAATAATGGATGCAGTCGTAGAAGTTGTAGGAAGTGGTCAGGTTTGAAATTATTTTGGAGCTAGAATGGAGATGACCATTGATTAGGTTGTTGTGGAGCCTGAGAGCAAGTAGAGGGATAGGAATCATTTGTGGATGGTGTTGTACCAGCATTACCATCCTTTATGTCCCTAAGACTTGAGTGTGGAGACTGTCTGACATCTGAGGGACTTGAACAATCTAAGTTTCTAACAATCTAACATTACTTCTGTTAACATGCCTCAAATCGAGATAATCGTTGTTCTCTCCAAATACTTTGCACTTTGGCATATCTATTTCTTTCTAAGGCACTTCATTCTGCCTAGAAGGATCTTGCTATTCATCTCTGCCACTCAAAACTCTATTCATTCTTTAAAAATTCAAACAAATGCTAACTCTTATCAAAACTTTTCTGAACCCTATAATTGGTATCTTTCTCTTTAGAATACCCAAGAACTTGATTTATAACAACTCTTAAATTATTAATAGTACAATGCATTGCAGTTATTTGAGCAATCATCTCTTCTATTATCTACTTGAAAGTGTGAGTGTTGCTTTGCATTTTTATACTTTATATTTTTATGCATTTTAATAACCATTCTTTATATATAATAGATATTCAGAAAAAAAGATAACTAAAAATCCACAATCATTTCAAACCTAGTTCCACAGTTTTAGCAAAAACTAAAATCTTAAAATTTTCTTAATGGTATATGTAATTCATTTTTTTATAATTAGACCAAATACAATGGAGTTTTTTGTCTTTAATTCAGTTATATCTAAGAGATCTGTCAGAGGAATTCACCTCTCCTCTCTTCAGAGGCAGCCCACACCCAGTCAAATTTAAATAGGCAGGCCACAGTAGGCTAAGAAACCTTGGCCCTCGTATCTGAATTTAGAGCCAGCTCAGAGATCTCCTTCCAGCTCCAGAGTTTTCTGATGGCTTGGTATTTTGCAGTTTAACCACTATTCAATTTCTATCTGAGTCATCCTGTTCTCATAGTCTTTTACAGGTATTGTTACTAAGTATTCTTCTAATAAATCTTTTTCACATGAGTCTTTGCCTCAGAGTCTGTTCTATAGGGAACATGACCTCAGATACAAAAGAAACAAACTCCTTTAGGCAAAAAGGTTATCACATTATTAAAATGTGCAGTTTTATAAACTTTATATTATGAACATTTAAAAAAAAATTCTGCTCATACCAAAATGAATTCAGAGCACTGTTTTGGTCAACTTTTTGTGTTTAGCTTTTCAAAAATCGGATGAATAATTATTTGTCCTTTATCCTGTTGAATTACAAAATGCTAACTCTTATTTATGTGACACTACGGACAGTAGTAGCAAGTGAACATTTGTAGATATTGATATTTTGGTAAAATATAACAGAAGACTTTTTTTAATTTATTTTTTATTTTTGTGCATTATAGCTGGTTTACTGATTTCTGTCAGATCTTCCAACTGCACCGCATGGTGACCCGGTTACATGTACATATATGGACTCGTCACATGTGATTAGATATAGTTCCCCATGCTATACAGTTGGATCTCCTTGCTTTTCCATCATTAAAGCACTAGTTATCCCCATTCCCTCCACTCCCTCCCCCACCCCCTGCCCCAACCCCTTGGCAACCACAATTCTGTTCCCCAAGTTCGTGATTTTCTTTTCTGTTGTGATGTTCATTTGTGCAGTGTTTTAGACTCCAGTTATAAGAGATTTCATATGACATCCGTCTTTCTTCTTCTGACTTGCTTCACTCAGTATGAGCGTTTCTAATTCCATCCATGTTGCTGCGAATGACATTATTTTATCCTTTTTTATGGCTGAATAGTATTCCACCATGTATATATAGCACATCTTCCTAATCCAGTCATCTGTTGATGGGCATTTGGGTTGTTTCCATGTCTTGGCTATTGTGAATAGTGCTGCAGTGAACATGCGTGTGCAAGTGTCTTTCTCCAGGAAATTTTTGTCTGGATATATGCCCAAGAGTGGGATTGCTGGGTTATATGGTAGTTCTATGTAGAGTTTTCTAAGGTACCTCCACCCTGTCTTCCATAGTGGTTGCACCAGCCTACATTCCC
>PVHT020000230.1:11848554-11867071 GCA_004024745.2 Catagonus wagneri
TCTGTGGATGGGCATTTAGGTTGTTTCCATGACCTGGCTATTGCATAGAGTGCTGCAATGAACACTGGAGTACAGGTGTCTTTTCGGGTCATGGTGTCTGCTGGATAGATGCCCAGGAGTGGGATTGCTGGATCAAATGGTAATTCTATTTTGAGTTTTCTGAGGAATCTCCATACTGTCTTCCACAGTGGCTGCACCAGTTTGCATTCCCACCAACAGTGTAATAGGGTTCCTTTTTCTCCACACCCTCTCCAGCACTTATTGTTTGTAGTCTCTTTGATGATGGCCATTCTGGCTGGTGTAAGGTGGTACCTCATAGTGGTTTTGATTTGCATTTCTCTAATGAGGAGCGATGTTGAACATCTTTTCTTGTGTTTATTTGCCATCTGCATGTCTTCTCTGGAGAACTGTCTGCCTAGATCCTCTGCCCACTGACAAGGGATTAATCTCCAAAATTTACAAACAGCTCCTACAGCTCAACACCAAAGAAACAAACAACCCCATCCAAAAGACATTTTAAAATATAGAAATAGTCTTGACTCTCACTTGTATCACAAAGAATTTTTTTTCATCTCGTCCCTCTTATCAAAATTGTGTGAGAGTGCTTTTCTACTCAACAGAAGACACACTGAATGTTAATAAAGCAGTCTTGAATTCCGTGACCATTTTTTTTTTTTTTCTCATGAGCCAGAGAAGATCGGCCTTAGTCTCAAGGCTTTAATCATATTCGGTTTTCACTAACTCCTTCAAAGTTGTCGATCACCTTCTGTTCTCTCTGAGTAAAGTGGTCTTTGCATTAGCTTTCAAGAAAATTCCATTTCATCTCTAGTAAGTCTTTACAGTGAGAGATATACAGTGGTACTGTAACCTTTTTAGTGAATTAGACTGAAGTGAACAACAAACCCCCTGGTGCATGTGCAAGTTTTAAGACGGATGATCATTATTTAGCATGACTTCTAAAACTATAATTATTAAATGACTTTGTCTTCTTGTATTTATGTATAGCAATATACTTATATATTTATGTTATATAAATACATTATATGCATTTATAATGTATACTTACATATTATGAGAATATATTTCAATATTTTCTTATTTATATTATTATATAGAGTGAGTTCTAAAACTATGTACTATTAGGGAAAATGTAAAACCTTAGGGTCTTTCAGAAAGTAAACTTGAAAGTAATTTTTTAAACCCTAAAAATATTAATTCTAGTTGAGCAGCAATTTTATTTAAGAATTTGATCAAAGGAGATTTAAGACATGGATAGAAAGACTTATGAACAAGCACTGATTTAATAATGCTAGAATGGGGCTAAATAAAATATGTCAATATGATAAAATATTCAACCATTAGTTATTGCACAGGAGTAAGTTATAATAACATTAGATAAAGATTCATAAAACAAGAAAATCAAGATACAAAATTATGCATACTTTTATGCAATCTAATTGAAATGGATATATGCATGTTTGTGTACCTGTGTCTATTTGGGTGTGTGTGTGACTGGATGTGTGTTTAGTTGCTGTTTTTTCCCCACCTTTATATAACATTTTACAGTGAATATGGTTTACATTTATTATGTAAAACAGTAAGACTAGAAGTTCTGCTATATCAGGAGAAAGTCTTGCTGGTTTCAGAGCACACTGAAAATTAGGGGAAGATATTTGAAAACTGAGGAATGTATGTATGAAATAGAATAGAAGTAGGAGACAGAAACATTCCCCAAAAGAGAGGCATTAAGAGCAGTGATACTGACAGACTAAGACGGTTAGTGTTTTCCACTGTTTTCTAAAGATATATATATATATCTAACATATATATATATATATATATGTTAGATTGAAAAGTATTGTGATTTAGATATTCCTTATTTTAAATTTAAACTCAAATCACCCAAATTATTTTCAGAGTTAGAGAAATCATTTGAATGATAAAACATAAATGTAAATAAGTAGTGAAAAAATGTGCATATATATATATATATGTGTATATACATGTTTAAACTGACAAGTATATATATATAAATTAAGTATATATATATATATATAAATTATGTTTGTTTTCTATCTATCTGTCCATCTATATAATTTGTTTCAAGGAATTGGCTTCAGGGAACTTGAAAGCTATCTAGGTAAACTAGAAACTCTCAGGAGTTGAAGCTTTAGTTCACAAGCAAAATGTCTTCTTAATCCAGAAAACCTCAATTCTGTTTTTAAAGCCTTTTAACGGCCATAATTAGCCCTCCCCCGCCCCAGATTATGGAGGACTCAAAGTCCTCCAAAGTCAACTGATTGTAGATGTTAATCAGTTCTGCCGAATACCTTCATGGCAACCACTAGATTAGTATTTTTTTAAATAATTGGGGACTAAAATCTAGCCAAGTTGACACAAAATTTGACTATCACAAGTACCGTGAAACATGAAATAGTGAACTTGAAAAGCAAGCATAAGGAAATGCCAATAGTGAGCACCCTTGTTTGGTGAAAATGCACAAACCAAAGTATTTGTGCATTTTATGATGCAGAAACTCACATTTCAAGACTATAATTAGAACTTTCATAGCAAATAAATTGGCACATTTGTCTTTTCTTAAACTGTAACTTCAAAATACCACTTTTTAAGTGATCATATTTAGTTTCTAGGTTGAAAAATCATTATGCTTGGAGATAAATATAAAAAATTTGGAGCCAACTGAAAAGTATAACTTTTGAAGCTCTATTGTAAAAAAAAAAAGGAGTCATGAATTCAACTGTGGTTAGGTGAAATAAGTCTATAGTATATTTAATTACTTTTAAATTTGAAGAAAACCTGTGAAATGCTTTGTGGTATCAATCAAAGCACAAAATCCTAAAGACCAACCAATTTATTTATTGTTCCAAATCACAGTATGCAACAGTGAATTTCTGGTTCAGCTGACTATATCTCTATATAGTTGTGTTCTGTTTTCTTTTTTTTTTTTTTTAATTTTTTGGCCACACTGGTGACATATGGGCATTTCTATGACAGGAATTGAATCCGAGCTGCAGCTGCAACCTATGCTGCAGCTGCAGCACTGTATCCTTTAACCCACCCATGAGGACAGAGATCAAATCTGAACCTCCATAACAACCCTGACTACTGCAGTCAAATTCTTAATTCACTGTGCCACAGTGGAAAATCCTGCATTCTGTTCTTAATAACTATTAATTTGCACTCAGCTGGCATTGATTTGGGAAGTAGTAAGTCTTTTGTGGTTGCCTTTGAGTTTGTCACCAGAGTCCTTTTGAATATATACTGTGCATGCAAAGTTATTGCATTTAAAACTACCACAAATTCATCTCAAGAAATTATGTAATAATATATATAGTAGGTGGTTGTTTTAACATGGTTATTGTTGCTAGGGAAGGTCCTCCATTGGGATCATTATGCTCAGTACACGTCTCATTTTGTTAAAACCCACAGAACTGATAGCACAGTGAAACACTGGTATGAATATAGTTGATTGATTTTAACTATTTTTGAGAGCACTATCTTGAAAATATATACAATGTAGCTTTTTTTGTGTGTGGGTTTAAAAGTGAACCACACATTACAAGTCTGAGATAAATATCTGGATACAGGCATAAACAAGTGCTCATTTACGTCCCAAGATTCCAAATTTAAACTCTAAAAACATTAACCAGCAATTTCTTAAGTACACTAAAAAGGCTGCAGGGGCAAGTAGACCCAAACACAGGCATAAGTGTGTTTATACAACAGTTTAATCCTTGGGTGAGACTGACGACCAACTTTTACATTAATCAAAATATTTGTCTTAAAATGTAATCAGTTTTGTAATTTTATTCCCTCTTAGACTCTATAAGACATCAGGTCAAATAAATAGGAAAAATAATGAGTAGGCTCTGTTAGCTGAAATTCTGCAAAGGAGATAGCAGCTAAGAAGTGGACTGTGGATGCCGCAGAGTAGCTAATTAGACAGCCATCTGGCACCATTTAGATCAGGGCAAGAAGGCCTCCACCTCTTATTAGTCCTTTAAGGCATCATTCTCTTACTGTAGTGTGCTAATTGATAGTCATGTGAAGGCCTCGATTTAGAAGAAAAATGTTAAATTATGCTCTGTATACCCTGATTAAAATGATTAGCAAAATACATTATACGGAGATGTCAAACAAAATTGTTAATGTTTCCAAAAATGTCAATAATTGCAACAGTGAGACAGTACAAAAATGCTTTAAAAAATTATTTTCATCAGAACTATCACTACCCTCTCCCCCTCTTCTATCCCACTTCTTTATTTGTCTTGAAAAGTTCAAGAACTTAAGAAATGTCATGCTCTATCAAACTAGATTATCGGGGAGAATTGTGGAAGGCTCAAGATTTTTCTTTCTTAATGCCTAGCATTGTGGATGAGCCACCAAGTAAAAGAAAAGTGACAACATGACTAAAATCACCCTTCATGTCTTGAACTAACTCTGGAATTTTGGCACAGCCCGCCAAGATTCATGCATTATAGTTGCTGTGTGAGTTCTACCTTCCTTCTCAAACACATGATTGCCAGCACATCCCAGTCATCTCATGGATTTCGCTGTTTTCTTCTATATTCATCTGTCAATCACTATTTCATTACAGATTTTACCAGCTTCTCTGCCTTCTGCTATAATTGATTCCATAAGCAGGAGAGACAGTGTACTTTTTTTTTTTCTTTTAAAGGTTGTCATTAGAATAGCATTAGAAATTGTTAGAGGAGTATCAGGTAGTAAAATATGTATTTTTAAAACACAAGAAAATTGTTTAGGCAATTACAGATCCAGTCAATAAACAGAAAACTCTACAATGTCTAAAATGGTCAGTTATTGTGAGGCAAAATGTGCTTCTTTCTATGAGATATAGACTGACTTTCCTGTACCTCAAAGTCCTTTGGGGAGTATTTATCTATGGCACTTGTCTGGCAAGCGTTTCTTTTGCTGGGCTGTATGACTAACTTCCACATTCTCCCCTGAGGATTACACAGACAGGACATTGCTATCAGATAGGCTTTCAATGGATTTAGTTGCTTAAAATGACTTGTGACCAGTAAAGTGTAAAGGTGGACACTCCACAGGCTCTAAATCTTTGGAAGATTATTTTTAAGGCAAATCCTTTAAAAACTGCTATAGAATGAACTCCTTTATATAGAATGATTGGAGAGAATAGCAGAGAAAAACCAGTGAGGATCAACTTTCTGATTAATGGATATGATTTATTCCCAAGCTATGGATAATGCAACCATTTCTATTAAGGAAAAATTTTTAATCTAAGAAATACAGTACCAAGTACGTTTATTCAGTATATCTGAAAAACACAAGAATCCAGTCTTTAAAATAAGTGTTAGATATAAGGTAGGAATTACTAGGTTTTCACATGATACTCCCTTATTTCTTAAAATATGTCTTTAGGTTCATGTACCTCTGGTATTTTCCTTGAAAGTAGAGAAAATTAAATTTTTATCTATATGTATCTAAATGCAATATTTTAGTTCAAATTATTTTCATCTCAAAAAGGTAGTACACCTTTTATAACTACTAATGTAGGCATATTGTCTATATCTTAATTCTGTTTATACCCACCTATTGGAAAAAATTTTAGGTCTCTCCAGTTTATAAACTGGCCTATTTTAAAATTCTAATACAATGTAATTGTCCTATTTTTTTTCTAATAATAAAAATGTTGCCACTTACATATTAACATAGAATAGATTTAGTGATTTTAACCCAGGTACACATTTATGAAATGATTAATAAGAAAACAAAAGTAATTACATCATGTAGCAAGTGGAGACCATTTAAATACTAGAATCATTTACCTATGTTCCTAAAGAGTAACTCTTAAGAGCAACTAGCCCATGAGAAATACAACTTGACTTTGTATTTCATTATGAAGCTAGACAGCATCACTTTAAAACCGTGCAATAGCAAACTAAATTGTTTCAACATTTGTTTTAAACCAGGTTTTTGGTGTTGCAAGAAAAAAAAAAAAGCAGTTTAAACATAACTGAGTAGAAGCAGAGCGTTCATTATAAGGCTTTATACGAGTTTCAAAGACTATAATTGCAGGACCATGCCCAGCCTCCAGAGCAGTTCATCAGCCAAAACTTAGAAAGCTGATTAGATTTGCTGTCGCTCAGTCCCTTGCTCTCTAATTTATGCTTCATTCTTCTCTTTTCATAGACCAGGTTTCTGAGCTCCCTGTTCCACCTGATAGATAAATTTACGTACTGAGTGGGAATATCTTAACCTGACTTCTCAATCACTTACAAAATAAGCTTTTATTAGGCCATGTTGGGGCAATAGTCACATCTGGAACAACAGAATAGCTCAGAAGTAAGATGACAATTTCACAAATATAGTTGTAGAACACTCACCTTTATGTGCATGTGGACTTTTATAAGTGCAAGCAGGGGCTGGTCAGGACAGTTTCTACAAGAGAAGTGATGGAGTGAGAAAACTCCACAGGTGTCCAATAAAACATTTCTTGTGTGTATCAAAGCCAAATTGATTACTCCTTGGAAATACTGAATTATACTTTTGAGACTGAAAATGTTCTGCCTCAAATTATTGACTTCTGCTTTTATGAGTTTATACTTTATTTCTTTATCACTGTTGAGCACCGTTGTGTTAAATACTGCCTTAATTATGGTAACTCCTTCACTCCAGTTTCTTGGGCTTAATAATTCACCTGCACAATCTTACTGAATATTTCCATTTCTACACACACCCACATATACACACATTATCTGATTCTTACCATTTGTTTCTCTCTACATTAGTCTTGTTTTTAACATTTCTAATTCTTCCACATATATTCATTTGTTCTTTTTGCTTTCATAATGCATTATTACTGTCTCTCCTACATGGTGACTCAATTTTAATGGATCTTGTCACTCTTAAACCTCATCAAAAGCTGGATGAGCATATCAGTTGAATGCTTGTTGGTATCTTAATTTTCCTGAATGGCAATTACTATTGTAATTTATAAATTTTGTCAATAAGAGTAAAAAGAACAAAATATATAACTACTCAATTCTCTTATTAGGAAATTAACTTTGCCAAATTTAATGAGAATTACTTGAAACCTGTGCTCTCGAAACTGATTTAGCTTCAGAAGCCTATGAAAATTTCTCAGATGCAGATAGGAAAAAAAATATATATTTAATGGATTCTTTTGTTATTAAAGACATGGATAGTACATATATGTTAGTGCATTTTTCTAAGCTTGAAATGTGAAAGTGATAAAGAATTAAAAAGATAAATTGAGAAATTAAACAATGAAAATTGAAAAAAGTCCACAGAAGTATTTTCAAACTAACAAATCTTTGAAATTAATTTATAATTATCTTTTTATAAAATTGTCCTAATCTTAAAATTGCAGAATGTTAAATATATCACTTCTATTTTTATTTAATGACATATTAAATTATAATTTCTGTATTTAAAAATAAGTTTTATTCCCATTATCCCTCTATGATTTTTCTAGAGAAAAACATAATCATAGATATTTTTAATTCATTTTAAAGCAAAGCATACTCTAGTTTGCTTTACAATCTCCCTAAATTAGAATCTAAAAAATAAAACTAACATTTTCTTTCAAATACTTCCAAACATATGTACTTTTGCACTTTATATTAGAGCTTTTAAATGAATTGACTGCTTTCCTTTAAGCTTTAACTAAAAAGTTAAACTCAATTTTGAAGTAATTCCAGACTTATGAGCTTTAAAGATAATAATTTTATTGAATCTAGAAGAGACTGAGGTATAATGAAGAAACTTATAAATGAAAGAGTAGTAGATTTTGATATGAACAAGGAAAATGAATTGCTCATTAGAGCCTGGAAGGAACTACTGCTCTTCCAAAGTGACTGAAGTACTACTGAGGATGAGAATAGATTTGAGGCTGAGTTGAAGTTAGTCACTTGGCCAAAAATAAAACAACATATTAGCATCCAAAGACTGGATAAGCTTTACAGATGTGTTACAATCCTAGGAAAGATTGTTCACATCATAATGATAACTGTTTGTTCTGTACCAGTGCAAGTCATCAGTAACAGGAAACTGAGGAAAGTGGGAGAGATTGTACATGAGAACTCTCTGTATTTCCTGTTCAGTGTTTCTATAAACCTGAACTTGTTCTAAGAAATAAAATCTGCTAATTTTTTTAGAAGAGGTGGGGCTTTTTTCTACTCATAACAGGAATAACCTTTCAGCAAAGGATTCTATTCACAAAACCTGACAGATGGTGATTTAAGCAAAGTTTAGAAACTAAAAGTAAAGGAGCTCACTCCCTTTTAACAGACTAATTTGCTTTTCCACTTATCTGATCATTTGTACTTCAGTGTTTCTGTCTCTCCTCATTAGTACTATGCATATACTCAAGCTTCTGCAAGGCAGGATCAGAGCCACAGCTACAGTAAGGCAGGATCTGAGCCACATCTGTGACCTATCCCACAGCTCACAGCAACACTGGTCACTTATCCCACTGAGTGAGGCCAGCAATGAAACTGCATCCTCATGGATACTAGTTGGGTTTGTTTCCACTTAGCCACAATGGGGACTTCAGGAATTCTTGTTTCCGTTTTATCCCTGATTAGGAGAATAGAAATTCTTCTCATGAAGGTTGGTGGGATGTATCTTTAAAATTATTTGATTCATTTGAATGATGAGGGAAAAATGAATCAACCGGGATCAACATTCTCCTAAAAAAAAAAGCAATGGTGATGATAACAACAAAAATAGAAATAATTACACTTATAAAATAAACCAACTTTAACTGAGTGTCAGGCTCTTCTTTCTAATTTCACTTTGTTCTCATAGTAGTCCTTTGAAGCCTGACATATTTATCCCCATTATAAAACAGAGGATGCTGAGAATTTGAAATGTTAAATCATTTGTCCAAAAACAATGGGCTACAAATTGGTAATGCCAAACAAAAGCTTAAGTCCATGTTGCTCCAGAGCACACACTTTAATCTTTATTAAGCTAGATATAATGATGTTATTTTTAAAAGCTAAATTTACAGAACAAATTTACATAGATGACTTGGCATAGTCATTTAGCGATGAAATACGCTTTATGTCTTTCCATGTACTTTTAAAGATAATAAATATATGTGGAATATACATATATTGTTAATTTATTCTATAGCACTATTAATCCATAATATTTGAATATTTCTATTATTGCTATTCTGTAATGAGTATTAAAGAAAACACTGCCCCTTTTCTTTTTTATTATAATTTGTGGTCATTTCATAGATGTCAAAAGATATCTGTACTAAGAAGAAAATTTTAATCATTTATTCATTCTAGCTAGTAGTTCCAGTAATATTTTACTGAATTTCACTCCAAGTTTATACTCATACACAGGTGTACACTCACATACAAGTATATAATTCATAAGGCTATAAAATATATAATCATTCCATGAAATTTTAAAAATCCTTAACCTTACTACTCATAATGAAAAATAAATTTAATAAATATAATTTTACCCACTAAGAACCATTAAACTGATTGATAACATCAAACGTTGGCGAGGGTATGCAATTATACCCTCATATTTTCTAGATGTATATATTTGTGAAACCTTTTAGGAAGGCACACTAAATATGAACATTACATTTGTCTTCCCTTTGACTAGTCATTTCTATGTCTATGATTCTATTTTGCAAAAATATGTACATATGAGCATTACAGTACATGGATACAATAGAGATTTGCTTCATTCTTTTAAAAATCAAATAAATATCCATTAGTAGGGAGAAGATTAAGTAAATTTGGCATGACCACAATAGATAGTACTATGTAGTTGTTTAAAAAAGTGATATCAAGCCAAATGTATTAACATGGAAAGTTCTGAAGATGTGTTATTAAAGACTAATAGTAATTGTAGTCTAACACAGTATGATAACATTCATTTTAAAAGATGTATATCTATGCGTTCTTAAATACATAGGACAGAGGAATGTAAGGAGAAACTGGACAGTGTGTACTGGTTGGCTGACTTTCTAACACTCTTCCACATTTCCCAGTCACATGTTTTGGTCTGGGTTTTGGTTTTGTTCCAAGTGTAAATCTTTTATGATCTAAGTCAAATGCGCATGAATTTATGACCCAACCTTGAATATATTTCATAGTGAGTGGGCGCCCTGTTAATAATTATGCATATTAAAAGGCATAGGCCATAATTCTCCCAGCCAACCTCACTGCTGTCTCAGCAAATTGTAACATATGTTCTCTGTATTTTATACCAATCAGTGAATTCTATTCCCTCTTCATTGTTTGTTTGGATATGTGAACCTAATCTAAAGAGTACTTTAGGAAAAAAAGACTTCTGCAGATACTAAAAACAAAACAAACAAAAAATGTCCACTCTAGGAGTTCCCATTGTGGCTCAGTGGTAACGAACCCAACTAGTATCCATGAGGATGTGGCTTCGATCCCTGGCCCCGCTCAGTGGGCTAAGGATCCGGTGTTGCTCTGAGTTATGGTATAGGCAGCAGATGTGGCTCAGATAGGCTGGCTGCCGCACTTCCAATATGCCGTGGGTACGGCCTAAAAAGGCGAAAAAAAAAAGTACACTTGTTTCTTAGGGAAAACACTAAACACTTTCCCTTATGTATGAATACAGGGAAATCGGAGGTGAGGTCTGCAATTGCAACAGTTATTTTGAGAGCTTTAAGGAAAAGCCTAAAGCCCTTCACAGATCCTGTGTGTTCCCTGAATTTTGTTTGATGCTGCAGAAGAACTAAGAGACAGAGAGAAATTAAACTAGAGGCACTTAATCAAACCTCTCTTGAAGTTCCAGAATATCATCTGGATTTTTTAGTTCCGTTAGTCAGAAAGTTCTTTTGTTTGTTTGTTTGTTTGTTTAGGTCAGAGTCAGGTTTTCAACCTTCTCTAGCACCTAGTACTAAAGATTACACGCTCAGAATCATCCTTAGTGATGGTTGACTTTCATGCAGATTCTGATATTGGGGGATGCATGGAGCCAGGGTTGGAAAGTCTCATATTTTGCTTGTGTCCTTTCTATATTTTTTACATTTTTACATTCCCATTTATGAAATAAATATCAAGTAAAAACTTTTAAAAGCTTTTTATGTGGTATTTAGATTGAAGGATAAAGTTATAAATTTCAATTCTGTCCTCTGGAAATTAGGAGAAAATATATGCTATGATTTCCCCATGTAGAATCCCCTATTTTGAAATATCCTTAGTAGAATCTACTTCTTTTCTTTCCTTGGCTTATAGTAGTGAGTTGTTTTAGGTTGTATGATTATTTTAATAAACAATTTCCATGTCTATTGTAGCCAACTGTTAGTGCTTAATAAGTTAATGATAATGATGTTATGATGTTAATATTTATCATATTTCAAGCTTATATCACATAGTATGATTAATTTCTCATTGGCTGCAGTACATCTTCAAATACTTTCTTCAGAAGTGGCTATATATACTCTTGAAGGATACCCTGGTTAATCCTCTCAACTTTTTACCAAGTAGAAAACTTAAATTACTATTATTTTTCCAGTTACAATTTTTATTAGATTTTATGACATTTCTTGTTAAATGAAAAATAGGAGCCTAGTTTTCTAAGTGTTTACTTGAAGCTTAACCTGTTTTTCCATCTATATGTTTGCATTTTTTCATCTTCATTTATATTCTAAAAACCAGGGTAATTCAAGGTAACATTTATTGTATACTATATTCTGGAAAATGAGTATTCAAGTGAAAGTCATTATTGTATAAATTCCTCTGGGCATTTTCTGAATTAAGTATTATTATGAATGAATGCATTTTATTTATCTTGCTAAATTTTACGTACTCATACTTTATATTGAGACAATGTTTCTCACCATTGTTATGAATATTGTTAATATCACAATTTTTAAAATGCATTTCTCTAGAAAAACTTAACTTTGATAGGTTGAATATCCACTATCTGTCCTTCATATATCTTTCATCTTTTCCACATCCTTTTTGACTCCTCTGTTCTATGCTACATGTTAGAACATCTTACTACTTTTGTTCGGCACACCATCGATCAGGTTTTCTTTCAGAAATTCTCTTTTTTAGTTTCTTCATTGTGTATTAAAAATGTTATTGCCTTAAAAGTTTATGTTATTTATTTCTCATTATATTTTACCCTGTGATATTTTCTTTTCATTTTCTATCTTTTATCTTCACCATGCCATTCTGCTACAGTTTCATAAAACGTAACAAAACAAATCTTTTCTTCCTATATTAGCATAATAAATTATTTAACTTTCTTCTATGTAATGTGAGAAAAAATTTAAGGATCGCTTCTCTAATTTTGAGGTTTTAGTATAAGTTTCCTTCCTTATACCTAATTGGATATGTTTGTCTCCCTTTATTTCTGTTATGTCATCATAAAATGAGTAGGATGCTAGTGTGTTTTAATGACTGCTCATGGACAGGTGGGTAATTTCCTTTGACCTGCTCTGTCTGCTCTTTGCAGGTTGAACCCTTCCCTTTTTACCTGAATAGTGTTGTCTGAAGTTATCAACCCAATATTTGATGTTTGAATTTATTTAGTTTTATTCTGCTAACCTTAGATAAAGACATCTCTAACTCTGTTGGTTGATTTTGGTTTTTAAAGAAAATAAAGAACAGAAACCATTTCAGTCTTTACTTTTCTCTCAACTCTTTTTCCAAGTTTGGGCTTTAATTATGGGAATTTTACTCCATGTTAAATATTTTATTGTTCTTTCTCTGCCTTCACTTTATACTACATCGCATATCAATTTTATTCCAGATATTTTTCATTACATTCTGTTCTCCAGCCTCTCATATCCAAAGACCTGATAGCAAGGAGGATGAAGACAGCTATGGCTGCTTAAAAATAAGCACCAATACTAGAAGGATGGTTCCAAGGCTTTTTCATAGGGCTACAGACAGTGAATATTGAGGAATGATTCTCCTAATCTGCTTTCATGTAGGATGTTTGCTTGATGACATGCCATATGGCACTATCAATGATCATTGCTTCTCTCAGTCAAGTTCTACTGTCTTTTTTAATAAATGTATTTCTTCCTTCCAGATGGATGAAAAGATATATCTCAGTCAAAGATTGTATTGTGTGCTCTTTTTCTTTTTCTCTGACTTCATACATTCTGTTGGAAGTTAGGCCAGATTAGATCCTTTATTTAAAATGAATTATTACTTTCTAAGCATAATTTTAACATTATTGGAAAAGGTCCTCTCTTTGAGAAAAGAGCTAAGGGAAATATATGTTGTCAATCTATTTCAAAATTGTGGGATTGTGATAGACATACATTTAAAATGTCACTCTTTTTTGGAGGTAAATATAAAAGTGAATTGCGGTCTTCCCATTTTTATGCCTGTTTTAAAGAAAAGCGTGACATAAATATGAATGTGAATTCAGTTTTGCTAATGACACTATGAAAGCTGAAATAAACACTATGATATGCCTTGTATTTATTTTGCTTACATGACAGTCATTGAGAGAGGAGGAAGTTCTACATTCATAGAACTCAGAATGATTTCACTGAGGCAGCTCCAAATGCGTAATCTTGGTGTTCACTTCTGCCCTGATGCTCAGGATTATAACCTCTGATGAGGAGGAGGATGATGATGCTTATCATTGCTGTTGCTGTGGGGTAATATACAGAGGTTTTAAAAGTACTCAAAGACAGTGAGAAATAGAGGCATTCTGTAATGATCTCAAGAAGGCAGCTAAGTGCATTAGCAGTGTCAGTTCAATTTAAAGTGGTTTATGAATGCAATAATGTGAACGCAGGAAAAGATCAAATCGGCCTCTGTTTTTTAAGTATTATAGGAATATAAGATTGTTTAACAATGGAACTATAAACTGTATATTAGTAGACAAGATTTCATATATAGTCAGTTTCAACCAGGTTTAGTCAGAACCTAAGATCCTGATTTATTTCACATAGAAATGCTCCAGAAAACATTTGTAGTTGGAATACCTGCAGACAATCTGAGGCAATCCTCGCACAATCTGAGGTTATTGAAAGCTGCTTATATAATAGGAGGGAAAGGGAGTTCTGTTATGGCTCAGCGGTAATGACTGACTAGTGTCCATGTGGATGTGGGTTCGATCCCGGGCCTCACTCAGGGGTTAAGGATCTGGTGTTATCGCGAGCTGCGCTGTGGGTGGCAGATGCAGCTTGGATCTGGCATTGCTGTGGCTGTGGTGTAGGCTGGTAGCTGCAGCTTGGATTCAGCCCCTAGCCTGGAAACCTCTGTATGCCGTAGGTGTGGCCCTAAAAAGACACAAAAAAGAGGGAGGGGAAGCCTGTACAGTTTACATCTTATATCTAAGCATATAACACAATACAAATTATCATCATTTGTAAGAATATCGGCACTTCACTCACCATATTTAAAATAGAAAAGTTCATTTGTGCTGTATATTAGATCATATATAAGTGATATCACATGGTATCTGTCTTTCTCTTTTTAACTTATTTAGTATGAGAGTCTCTAGTTCCATTCATGTTGCTGTAAATAGCATTATTTTGTTATTTTTATGGCTGAGTAGTATTCCATTGTGCATGTATACCTCATCTTCTTATTCCATTCATCTGTCAGTGGACATTTATGTTGTTTCCATGTCTCGTCTATTGTGAATAGTGCTGCAGTGAACATATGGGTGCATGTATCTTTTGCAATGAAAGTTCTGTCTGGATATATGCCCAAGAGTGGGGTTGCTGGTTCATATCTTAGTTCTATATTTAGTTTTCTGAGGTACCTCCATAACAGAGTGAGATGGACTGGGATTTGGCGGTTAATGGATGCAAACTATTGCATTTGGAGTGGGTAAACAATAAGATCCAGCTATATAGCTTTTTTTCCTCTGGTGGCATTTACATTATCTGTAATAACAACTCAGGAATATGCATCAGATACTGAGTTTGTGACTCTGTTGTCCTAATCATTAATTACTCAGTTTGGACTTAGAGGGAGGGCTCTTCAGGGTTCTACTTGGCTCCAAAAGGATTACTTGTAACCGCAATTATGACTGTAGTTTTTGGAATGATAATAATGACGGATGTAAAAGAGTAATGAATAAAGAAGAGTAGGACATTTGTAATACAAAAACTAGAATTTATTGTCATCAACAAGTAGCCCATGATTAGATCTTTCTCAGAAGCTCTGAAAGAAAGCATAAGACTTCTATAATTTTATGTAAGAAAATTTCTTCCTTACATAACTAGTTGAAAACAAATACAGGTTAACTGCAACCCTCCCCAACCCAGAGTCAAGGGGCTTAGCTCCTGTTGAATAAATAGAATTTTAAACAAGTTGAACAAATGTAAAAATTGGAGTAAGAAATTGTCCTATTAAATATGCCACCACTAATTGAAACACTTTTAGCAGTAATAGCCCATATTCTATATGATTGTACAAGTCTTTTCATTATTATTGAGTTATTTCCTTAGTTGACATATAATTTTTCTTTTAAAAAGGAGATATAAATAAAACAAAATCATTAAGAATTGGGAAGCTAGAACTTGCAAAAGCATGTACATTTGCTGGAAAGCCTTCATTGTTCTTTTTTGTAAATTTTATAACAACTAGTTACATATTCCAAACTTTTAGAGCCTTGGGAGAATAGGAAATGGCTTTCCTCAGTCACATAGTTTATTCGTAATTTTTATTATGAAAATTAGGAGTTCCCGTCATGGCTCAGTGGAAATGAATCTGACTAGCATATATGAGAGCGCAGGTCGAATCCCTGGCCTCAGTGGGTTAAGGGTCTGGCATTGCCATGAGCTGTGGTGTAGGTCACAGATGAGGCTTGGATCTGACGTTGCTATAGCTGTGGCATAGGCCAGAGGTTACAGCTCTGACTGGACTCCTTAGCCTGGGAACCTCCATATGCTGCAGGTGTGGCCCTAAAAGAAAAAAAAAAGACAAAAACATTTTATTTTGAAAATTATTTCCAATTGATTACTTTTCATACTTGATACCTAAGAATCAATAAGAAGCACATTAGTAGCATTTCCAAATATTAGGACAAATTAACTATAATTTCTGCTATTTGACTTTTCTTGAAGTATATGTATAAAATTAAGTGACCATTGGTTTTTATTTTTCCAAATGTTTACAGAGGCAATCACCTGTGAAGGAAACACACACACACACATTACTATCCTGATAAACAATATGCCAACATTTTAAGCTTAATTGACTAATGTAATACATGTATGTACTTTCTCCCTATTTTCTTTTACTTATTTTACTGTTTCATAAGGGAAGATTCATGGATATTTTATTCTGAATTGTATTTCCTTCAACCTAATACAAAAAAAAATATTTTGATGACTTGAAAAACTCTTGAACTCTTCATAATTCCTCTATTTGAACAGGGTAGTTATATAAGAATAAGACATGGCCAAACTACATAAAAATAATACAAAAAGTAAATTATTATTCTGTTTCATCAAAAGTTAATATAAGCAATACAAAGAATGTTAATTTAAAATTTTTGTTCTACATAAAAAATAAGTTTTCATTTAAATGATCAAAATGCTTATGTCTTTTAAAGAAAAACATTCAGCAGATTGTGAGAAAGACTCTCAAAATGAATTTATTCACTGCATCCTTGCAGTAAGATGAATGGGTCATAGAAATCAACACGTACATTTGTTCAATATTATTGGGAGGCAGTCTTAAGCAGTATAAAGACAATAAATAATCTGAATTTATGGTTTTTTTATATTGGTCCTATGTAAACCAACTTATGACATTGCACAAAATAATTTAAATGCTTTGCTTTAATATCCTTATCTTTAAAATAAAGACAACACTCCTCCAATTTTTTTTATGAGAAAAAAGATATAATCAATCCAAAGTTATAAAATGTAAATTCTTATTATAATGAATGTTCTATTTTATGTGGCATATATGTATTTATTCCTTCTATATATGTTTATATTTGGTATCATTTTTCTTAACATCTCAAATCATTCCATCTTACACACTATTAAAAATGGCAGCTTCTAATGATGAGGCTGACAACATTTTTAGGAAAAATATTATATTTCCACTTACCTAAATCACAGTATTTAATGAATGAGTAGGACTTTACCTCTTTACTAATAAAATTAGTCTACCTTAAGTAAACAATTATAATTGCTGATTGTATTAGGGTAATGATTTAAAACTCTCATTTTAAATTATTATTTATAAACCCTGGAGGAACTAAATACCTAAAAATCACTTGTATCAATTACTTTTATATATCATTTAAAATAATTGTTAAGAAAATATAAAATTGGAAAAGCACAAAAATTATAGATTTTAGCTCAGAAGCAAATTATTAAAAAGAAAATACTGTCAAGTATTAAATCCTGGACTTTAAAGATAAGAGAAAAAAAATCTTATTCTGGTTATTTAAAATTCAATATTAGAGACATATGATTGATTTTTTTCCCCATTGGACTATAACCTTGAAGAAATAAGATGAGATTGATATACATTTGACATTATGGAGGAAAAAAATTTAAAAACACATTGCAGCCATTAAATTGTAACATCATTCTTCTTGCCAAGTAAAATATGAATAATTAGATTCCACATAACACTATTCCACATAGAATTCTGTGTGGAAAACCCATCTCTATCAAAACCTATTTGTTATATTTTTCTTTCATCAGTTGCTGTGAATTGAGTTAAAGGTGTTACCAATGGGAGTGAAAACATGATTTGGAAAATTATGTTAAAAAGTTTTAAAAGTTGCATCATTAACTCCAATCTAATTTAAATTGTAGGAACATTTTTTGAGCCTTCTCTCTGCCTCATGAAAATTTCTTCTCATGTTAACACAGACATCCTTGATATTTTCATATATACTCTGCAGCAGGCTTAAGTTTGATGTGTCCTTGCCAAAATTTTCCATGTCAAAACTGAATTGGATTTGAATAAAAGCCACAGTTCTACAGCATTAATTGTGTTCTTTGAAAAGAGCATTACATTTATTAGGCCAGTTAAGAAATGTTGAATAGCACTACTTCTAAAGTACTGTGTACTGCCATTAAGGCATTTATTTGGAGTAATAACTTAGAAGATAGGATTTAAGTAATATAACATAGCTAATGTTGTTTCCAAGTTGCTTGACTAATCGCTTCTACTTAGATCTAAATCAGAAATACAGAAGATGTGGTTTAGAAAAATCCTTAAAAATATTTCATATGGTAGTGTTATCTCAGAAGATGACATTCATAATGACCTTGACATAATAGGAAAATCAATTCATATTCTAAAAGTGTAGCATTCCCATGATGCTTTGTTATCTCTTCCTATGATGAGACTATAGTTCAACCAACTTTGGAAATTGTGGAAATACTTTGTGTCTCGTCTATTGGCTTCCATAAGTATCCTTAGAGACCCCAGTATATCCCCCATTACTGCCTATCAAAGGAAAGTCAGAGTTGGGGTTTCAAATGTACCAAACTTATAAACTTTCTTGAAAACTCTATGGTTTGTAC
>PVHT020000230.1:11867171-11881056 GCA_004024745.2 Catagonus wagneri
TTTTTTTTTTTTTTTTTTTGTCTTTTTGCCTTTATCTAGAGCTGCACCTGTGGCGCATGGAGGTTCCCAGGCTAGGGGTCTAACAGGAGCTGTAGCCAACGGCCTACGCCACAGCCACAGCAACACGGGATCCGAGCCGCATCTGCAACCTACACCACAGCTCACGGCAACACCGGATCCTTAACCCACTGAGCAAGGCCAGGGATCGAACCCGCAACCTCATGGTTCTTAGTCGGATTCACTAACCACTGAGCCACGAAGGGAACTCCCATGGAAATGGTCTTAATTGCAGGTGGCCAATGAAGAAACATTTATTCAATAAAACCTACTGAAACCTGGTAAGAATTATGAGAGTCTGGAGAATTTCCATGAATACATTTATCCTCCATCCATTCCCCAGTGAGATGAAAATTCCACTCCAGAGAGATACAGGATACAGTCCTTCCTCACTCTACACTTCTCAGCTGGAGGCTACCTGGCTGCAGCACCACTGAGAATACCAGGGGCCCATGGCTTGTGCATTGACTTGTGGACTGGGGTTTTTCACACCAAGAGAGGCATGCATGGGAGATGTAAGGCTGTTGCACCAACCACTGAGCACTCAGCTCCCAAAGAGGAGGTTTCACTCAAATAGAAAACAATCATTGTCTCTATCACCACACCAGCGCTGTCTCAGAGATTTTTCCCCCAGGGTAGTAGCAGCTTGAGTAAGAAGGGAAGCCATTCTCTCTTCTAAAGAATAGACTTCATCTGCAGCAGAATGGAAAAGTTCAACCTGAGGGTACTCTTAAATACACTAAACTTGAGGTGAGAGGTAATTAGGAAATGACTGGTAGATTCATTAAATTTATATGAATCCAGCTTCCCAGATGACATCCCTCTTTTTCAAAGGGCCGGTTATATATACAATAATATCACAAACCCTGCCATACATACAGAAGTATTCAACCTACTCCTGTAGCAATATAATTTTCAAAACATATGAGATACTTTCCAATGATATATTTCTGTGGCTAAAAATTGACCAATACAAAACAAAGCTCTAATAATAGTAAATATCCGGTGCTTAAACATGCTGGGAGAGTGTACGTACGTGTACCCTATGTGTATATAAAATACGTATGTGTGGTAATCCACTCCATAAGAAGCTTAGGAGACAAGTACTATTATTATCGATGAGAAAACATGTAGAGGTTAGCTAAATTATTTAGCACCACATTGCTAGCAGGTGGTATAGTTTAACTTTAATCTCAAGCAGTCTAGCTACAGAAAACTTCTTTACTAAAATGGAAAAACATGTAAAACTGTAGTACTGTGGTTAAGAGATATTATTTGAAAGGAGAAATTCAGTAGAGAACAATTCTGGATGTACTCACATATGGGTATAATCACAAATGTAAGACTAGATAGAGATCCACGTGTATTCATTTTTAATCTATAGCTGCAACTCCAACCAAATAGTTCCCTATGCCTCAAATTTAAATTTTCCTAAACTGAGCAAATAATTTTACATCTAAGCATGTACTCCCCTCATGTTATATTCTTTTCTCCCTGTGAACAGCACCATCATCTACCTGACTGCCCAAGTCAAAAATTTTAGTATTTTTCTTGAATACCATCTCTTTTTCAACATACACACTCAGCAGTCAAAGGGTCTTGCCACTAACATGTCTTTTATATACAACCAGTTCCTAAATCCATTATCTATTTCAGTTACTCATTTTCTTTTACTTAAGCCATTCCAAGTATCTTCTATCCTTCTTCCCTACTTTTTACACCTCTGCAACTCATCCTTAAACCTCTCTCAACATCTTCTGCTTGAATTTCAGCTGTTTAGGTTACCAACCTATCGGTACATAGAATATAATAAAACACAAAATATGTATTCCTGAAAGCACTATAATTCTACAAATGATTTTGGATACAGAGGATTGACTTAAATCTGAATAACACAAATCAGAGATCTTACTTGAAATTAACTTTTACTAGTATTTTTTACCAACATGAGAATCTCAAGACTTTTCCAGAAATGTCTCTCCAGTACAGGGAGAAAAAGAGATCTTCCTGCTAAACATCTTATCTTGCTTCTCAGCTTCCAAGCTACCTTTCTAGTCTTATCTCAACACACTCTCCTCAAACAGACATACACTTTGGCTTATACTTCACAACATACCCTCAACAAGCTATATTCTTTTTTTGTGAATTACTATGAGTGTCTCTCAGTTTGAAAAATCCATTCTTCTTCCCTAACACGTTTTCAAATTTAATGCCAAAGTCATCTCCTTTTCTAAAAATGTCTCAATTTTCTTTGGTAATAAAATATTCTCTCCCAGGTTATATCCATCATATTTCCTTTTGACATAGCCCTGATTATGTGACTATACAACCATCTGAAGTTTAAGTTCTTAGCATGTGTGTGCCATTTTATGTATTCTTCAGTACTCAAAACTCACCCAAAATACAGGACACATAATAGAGTATATTTCTTTAAATGAATGTATGTATCAACTGAGAAATGTTTGCAAGTGTCATGTTAACTATTTTCTCTTATTTAAAAAAATAATTAAGTAAAAATAAAGTATAGTTTCTTTTAAACTGTTAGGCCCATTTAATTTTAAATTGTTAATTAGAGAAATTAACTATCATTAGAAATTATGCTTTTCTTGAACACTAGGTTAATAGTCTACTGACCTTGATATTCATTTTTTATCCTTTCTCAGAATTTTCTTAGAAAGTCAAAAATATACATTTTGGAAAATTCACAAATTTCCTATTTCCGTGTCTGGTGGGATTTTAAAGATTCTCAACTGGAATGAAATTTCTATCAGTACTAAGAACATACAATATTTCCTCTAAACTGGGCCAGAAGCCAGCACCTACAGCTTTTCAAAATTGTATGGACAGTGTCCCCCAGCTGAGGTTTTAAGTATCTTATCTCCTATAGTCATTATTATAAATTAATTGACCTTGGCAGTTATGGCCTCTAAGATCTTCCTGTAGAAAAAAAGAAATGACTTTGTCACTAATGTCCAAAGTACTTTTCTTTTTCTTATATTATAAAAAAATGATTCTACTTCTTTATAAGACTAACAGGAAAAAAATACATCAGATGAAAACCAGCCATGAATCAGCATGTAGCTGATAACATTTCCTTGAACAAAATTCATGTGTGACAGGTAAAAATATTTGCCTACCGGTGATTGCACTGGCAATGTCTCTCTTCTCTCTTTTGTTCTTTATTTCTTGCTCTCTCTCTTCATTTTTATATATTAATTTCTGAGGTTGGGATCATATGAGGATGATCTTCCAGTTAATGGAAGAGTTTAACATTTTGTAGAGATTCAAAGATTATTTCTCTAATATTGTTATTAGGTTACATATTATATATGAGTCATTTTATCAAAATAACGTGTACCTTTTTTTCTTTGCCATACATGTGGCATGTGGAAGTCCCCAAGCCAGGGACTCAATCTGCACTGAAGTTGCAGCCTGCACCACAGATGAGGCAACACTGGCTCTATAACTGGCAGTGCCACCAGGGAACTTCCAATAATGTGTAGCTTACATAAAACACATGCTAGTGTTAAATCTGTAGATTTTTCACATGCTTAATTTATACATGAGCAATTTTTATATATGTACAAAATTATGAAAAGAACATGCATCATAAGTATTACACCTGAGATGAATTTAAGGATAGAAGTATATTGATCATTGCATTTATTATAGAATTATTTTACTTTTAATATTTTCCTGAATAAGGATTATTTTAGAATCATATTATTGCTCTTTTATTCCTAAGGATTTTCAAAGTGTCTTATTTAAAAATCATTTCAGACTGACAGATGTTTTATTACATTGAATAGTAGATTATGGAGGTTAAAGAATGAAAAGAAATACATTAAAAAGAAAATTTTCTGCAATATTAATTTATAATTTAGAGAGTTTTTGGATAATTAACTGGGGATTTATTTTTAATAGTATATAGACAACATTAGGTAATGGGCAAATTAATAAAAAGTCACTTATTAAATAAATTGTCTTTGTTACCACTTTATGTGATAACAAATATTGTATAGCAATGCTTTTATTATATACCATCAGCAATCATTAGGCTGTGAATATTCAGTTTTCTAAATTGTCATTGCTAGTCTAATCCTTCCATTCATTCCAATCTTCCTCCTGTACTTTATCACGGTGGTGATGGTATAAAAGCACAACAAATACAAATGAATAGCAACTCGAATAACTGTAATCGAATTCTCTTTAGAACTGATGGTCTCCAGATAACCTTCTGCCATGCCAAAATTTAGCTTAAAATGCTCACTCTTAAAAAATCCAACTCAGTTGTTTGAATATCCATTGCTTTTAATCAGGAATCAGAGGCAATAATTCTCGGCACGGTATTAAAAAAAACTTACACTTGGTCTCAGAAAATCTGTAAATAGGAGGGAGGGAAATCTTGATGAATCTGAAATATGAGAAGAGGAATTATACTCAGTCAGGATTGAACAAAAAGGACTGCTTGCCCTGTAGCAATATGGCATTACAAAGCAAAACGAGAAATAAAGCAACAAGTACAAGGAAGCAACAAAAGGGAGGATGATTCAGGAGAGTGATTTTGTTTCTTTATGTAGAGGCTACTCTTAATCATCATACATGGAAAAATGACACCTAATATTTGGGTATATATCAGTACTGGTATCCCACTAGTGCCATTTGGAGTATTTTATTAACACTTTCACAACATATATCCTTATGCATCTGCCTGAGGTATATAAAAGATTCTTAAATATTGAGAGTGTCCTTGCCCAGGGGGAATGCATGATGTTACTGAGAAGACAGTGTTTCAGTGCAGAAATGCTGAAATATTCAAGAAAGAACATGATCAAATTCTATATTGCATCACTCTTATTGTAGATTCAGTTTGACTTTAGAGAAGGATCATTTGAAAATTGGAATTTAAGAAAGGTTCAACAATTTCTACAATTCGGATGTAGGAAAAGCAGAAGGACCCTGTAGATAGAATGAATGAATAATTTGAATGGAGTGTCTTTGTACTGAATGACTAACCATGTCCCTTTTTATTAGTTCTTCATCGCTTCCATAAAAAAAATTACTGCCAGTTTTGCAGCTGAAGACAACACAAGCTATCCCACTGCTCACCCATAAAATCAGGAGGGCACAACTGGTTTCTTTGCTTCCTTTCTCCCAAGGCCAAAATCAATGAATTGGCCATGTCAGTGTCTTATCTGAAAGCTCTAGGAGAGAATCTACTTCTTAGATATTTGAGGTTAACAGAATCCAGTTCCTATGTTTGGAGGACAGAAGTCCCAGTTTCTTGCTGACTATTGTCTGAGAGCTTCTCTCAACTCCTTAATTTTTCCTGCATTCCTTGACTAATAGCTCCGTTTGTCTTCGAAACCAGCAATGGTGAATTAAGTTCTCATGCTTGAATTTATCTGACCTCCCATCATGATCCCAGCCTAAGAATATTTGCTGCTTTTAAAGGACTCATATGATTATATTGGACCCAACTAGATAATCCAAGATAATCTATTTTAATCTCTATAAAATTAATTACATCTGCAAACTTCCTTTTGCCATACAACCTAACCTCTTTACAGGCTGCAAGAATTAGAGCATGAACATATTTGGGGAACTTTTATTATCATTTGAGAGCATGATGATAAGACTGTCAATCATTTCATCTACAGGCTCACCTTGTTTTGTTATGCTTCACTTTATCATGCTTTGCAGATGCTGCATTTTTTACAAGTTTTTTTTGAAGGTTTGTGGCAACCCTCCATGGAGCAAACCTATTGGCATTTTTCAAACAGCATTTGCTCAGCTGCTGTCTCTGTGTCACATTTTGCTAAAAGAATTTATGCAATATTTCAATATTTCAAATACTATGCAATATTTCAAACTCTCCGCTAGCATTAGGGTTACAACTTGCTGAAGACTCACTCAGGTGATGGTCAGCATTTTTTAGCAGTGAAGTATTTTTAAATTAAAATATGTACATTCTTTCCTTAGACACAACTTTCTTGCATAGTTAATAGACTACAGTCTATTGTAAACCTAAGTTTTATATGCTCTGGGGAAACAAAAAAATCATGTGATTCACTTTACTGCAATTATTCATTTTATTGTTCTGGAAACAAGACTAACTATCCCTGAGAATCCTTTTCTATTAGAGGATATTGTCTGCCCTCCAGAATTCGGCCTTCCAGAAACTTGCGTACAATGTGGGCAAGAAGTGTGAGGGAGTTAACAGTCCAGAGCAGTCTTCTACTAATGACTGGAAGAATTAGTATATAGAAAAGGTTCTTTCATGCCTCTGATGAGGTACTGGAAGCACATGTGTTCTGCATCATTTTCCCAGAATCACTCAACAAGTTTAAGGTCTAGCTGTCAACAGTAACCACTTGTTTAAAAGTGCACGCTCTCTAAACCTTTGTTTTGTCTCACTTCCATATTCTACACCAACATTGCCCAAGATGTGCTTCTGGAGTTCTTATACTAAGGTAAAATAATCATTTCTTGGAGTTCCCATTGTAGATTGGTGGGTTAAGAACCAGGCATTTTCACTGTGAGGATGTGGGTTCGATCCCTGGCCTCGCTCAGTGGGTTAAGGATACAGCATTGCCATGAGCTGTGGTGTAGGTCACAGATGCAGCTCAGATCTGGCATTGCTGTGATTGTGGTGTAGAAAGGCAGCTGCAGCTCTGATTTGACCCCTAGCCTGGGAACTTCCATATGCTACAGGTATGGCCTTAAAAAGAAATTAATAAAAATAATTTCTTACTTAGTGTTTTATTATTCAGAATGTTTTTAACATACAAAGCAGTAACTTACAATAGAAACACACTTTAATAATTTAGAAAGAACTAATGACACCTATTGTTTTAGTTATTCTTTAATAACTCATGAGAATTTCTTCATAGCCCATTTTAATGATAAAGAAATTAAAGTTACAGAGGTTGGATAACTGATGAGAGTCATAGTTATAAATTACATGAATGATGTATCAGAATCCCAATTCAAGTCCAGTGACATTAAACCCTATTTACTCTTCTTCCATATACATTGGGATAAACAAGGTAAATATTCCCCATTTTACCAGATGGCATACATGAATATTTATCTATTTATAGAGGGTTTATATAATTTGACTTGGGTCATTAAACTAGAAAGGAATATAGTCAAGGATAGAATTAGGATCTGTGTGTTCTTACTCCTAGATTGTGTTCTTTTCACCATATTGCAAGATGATATTGAAACAGGCTGAAGTCAACGCATTAAATTTTAGTCTAGAATTAACTGAAAGGTTTGGAAATAACCCTTAGGGAAATTAAATTCCATGACAGGTTTGGAAGAAAAAAATAATGATAATGTTATTTTATGTAAGGATTTATTGTATTACTTTTGGCCCAAAGTCTAGCAAATCATGTTTTAAGAAAATTAATCTGCCAAAAGTATGCAGGGTGATTTGGAAGAGTACAAGACTGAGGACAGAAAATTTAAAGAAGTCATAGAAATCCAGGCACCGGGGTTAAGGACCTGAAATAGCATAGTGGCAAGGAGCTAGAAATGGACAAATATCAAAGATGATTATGGAAGCACTAATATAAGGGAGAGATTGATTATGAGAATTATGGTACTATGTTATTCTGACAATATAAGTGTATTTCTCCTCTTTAAAACAGGATTCTGTTTCCCTAAAATTATATACATGAATATATAGGGTGTTTGAGGTTTTTTGTTTGTTCTGTCTTTTTAGGGCTGCACATGCAATAAATGGAAGTTCCCAGGCTAGGGGCTGTCAGCCTACGCCACAGCCACAGCAACGCCAGATCTGAGCCACATCTGCAACCTACACTGCACCTCATGGCAATGCTGAGCAAGGTCACCGAGCAAGGCCAAGGATCGAATCAGCTCCTCATGGATATGTCAGGTTCATTACTGCTGAGCCATATGGGAAACTCTGTTGGTTTATTTCTAATCTAAATTACATATATGTATAAGTAAATGTATATGCATGCGTGTATGTATTTCTAATCTAGACAAACAATGCTAAAGTGAGATTTTACTTAAACTCTTTGAGTATATATAAATCGACTACTGCTCCATCATCCCACGTCCTCCTTTCACACACGTAGAGACTTGATATTCATTTTCCAAAAGGAAATAGGATTACAAGTTATGTTTTTAAAATATGTTTGGCTATTAACATTATTAAAACATTTACTAGGGCTAGCTATTTATTTGAATTGAAAAAAGAAAATTCCAAGTATTATAGTATTATCTAATTTCCTAATAAGGCCAGATTACAAGACCCATACAGTGCCAGATTCTGGAGTCTACAAGAAAGAAGCTAAGTTGATAGTCTTTGTTTTATATACAATTTACAACTATATACTTTTGTATAGCATATAGCTTTGTATATAATATACAAAGTTATAACTTTGTATATGATAACTTCATATTTGCATTGCATAAATTATAATAGATGATAAATGTAATCCACTATACCTTATCACAAGTATTATGCTAATATTTACATTATGAAAGGAAATAACCTGATACATTTTCCTACAATACATAGTTGCATCTCTTCTAGATGATGTTAACAGAATTCCACAGAGTATCCCAGCTTACATTTTGCCTGCTTTTCTCCCTTTTATAGTCTATTCTCAACTTGTAGCAGCTAAAGAGAACATAAAAGAAAAATAAACTTGTTATTTCATATTACTTCTCTACTTAAAACACTTCAATAGCATCCTTATGCAATCAAAATAAAATTTAAATTTGGGAGTTCCCATTGTGGCGCAGGGCAAATGAATCTAACTAGTATCCATGAGAGTGTGGGTTCAGTCCCTGGCATCTCCCAGGGAGTTGGGCTTCTGGAGTTGCCGCGAGCTGTGGTTCAGGTCACAGGCACAGCTCAGATCCCATGTTGCTGTGGTTGTGGCGCAGGCTGGCATCTGTAGCTCTGACTTGACCCCTAGCTTGAGAACTTCCATATTCCGTGGGTGCAGTCTTAAAAAAAAAAAAAAAATGAAGAAACAAAAAATAAAACTCTTTACAGTGATGGAGAAATTCCCTTCCTAATCTGGGACATACCTACGTGTCCGACTTCATCTACATCTTTCTCTTCCTTTCATCAAGTTTTAGTCACTTTGACCTTTTGTTTCTCCCTCAAAGCTTATTTCTCCAATTACCATTATTACATTTTTTTTTTTTTTGGTCGTACCCACAGCATGTGGAAGTTCCCAGGCCAGGAATCGAACCTGTGCTGCAGTTGTGCCACAGGTGCAGCGATGTTGGATCCTTACCCCGCTGCATCAAATTTCTTTTTTGTAAATTACAATTATTATTAACCCCTGACCAAAATATTCTTCCTTTTGGACTCCACGTAACTGCTTCTCCTAATAATTCATATCTAATACCCAATATTGCCACCTCTAAGAGTCCATCCCTGACCACTTGGTTGAGAATAGACTCTGAATTAAAGTTATATCAATGAACATTCATTTTTGTTTGATACATTTCTGTTGTTTGCTTCGTACTATGCAGTGGTCATAATATTGCCAAGCACGTTGTGAGCACTCATGGAATAAGTGTTCATTAAGTGATTGAATAATAGCAGGCACCAAACAATAAGTGATTATGTAATTATTTTGATTTTACAATAATCAGCTAGGTAGATATTTTACTTTCTGAGGCTCTTAGGAATAGATTGTATCTCAGTTTTATTAGATCTTTGATAGAAGCTGATATTCTGAAAACCATGGAATAGTTATCTCCATATCAAATTCTTTATTTTATTGTCATTAGACCACAGACTTTGTGTCGTATTGTGTGGTTTTCTAATTGTTTATATGTACATAGATATTTATAAAGTGGACTTATAGCTATGATAAAATGGAATGCATTTTTAAATATGCCAATATTTATAATATATGGTTATTTCTCAAATTCCTCTAAATTTCATAATAAATAATGAAATAGAAAAATATAAAGGTTGAAGGAAGAGAAAGAGGAGGGAGAATGAGATCAACAAATACAGAAAAAATCAACTACTACCCTAGCATTCTCACTTTTAAATAAAAGTTCATTACATTAAAGACACCGTTAATTGGGTAAGTTTAATTGATTTCAGATAAATTTATACTGATACGGCACAGTTAAGATCAGATCAAACTATCAGCAAGATGAATGTGAAATAACAAAGAGGTTCTTAACGTTATCGTAACTGAGTGACTGAAATCAATAGTAGTATCATTCACTTAGGTTATAGTGGCCCATAATTCAACACTGAAAAGGTCCGTTCAATTGTCCACCTAGGTAGCAACATGACTTGCCAGGTTTTCCAGATCTGGTTTTGGCCCTAGTGTATGACTTAGCTAATTTTTTCTAACTTTACTGACCTACAGTTGACTAAATTTTTATCTATTTACATTATAGAACTTGATGGTTTGATAAACGTTTACATTGTGAAATATTGTCTCTTCGTGTCATCTTTATCTGTACACCACATACACGCACTATGACCTTGGCAAACACACATTGCACATAACCTTATGAACTTTTTCTACTCTTCTGCTAGGTGTTCTAAAATGTATTAATTAATATGTGTACATGTATAGATTATATGCCAAAAAAAAGTCTTGGATAAACTTGCGGAAGCACAGAGTTGCGTGATGAATTTAACAGTGACTTATCTTCTGAGTCAATATTCCAGAATATTTTTTGGTGTAATTACTTATTAGCAGATGATATAATCTGATTATAGCCAATATTAAGATTCATATTGTTTATGCTGACACCTCATTTCCTCATCAAATTAAAGGATAAGCTTTCGTAAATGAGTATTATGAGTACACTGTTGATATGTGTATTGAAATTTTGTCTTTCTGAAAATTGTTTTTAGAGGATGATTATGGTTTATGCTTCCATTTTGTTTCAGTACTATTTTTCAAAATATTATTTGAAAGCATATGGTCATTAAAAGCATTCACATATTTCATGTTAATACTTATAAAATATCTTGTCTCTGAAATTTTTTATATGATTGCCAAGCAGATGGGTTCCAAGTTCATCTATTAATTAATTAATTAATATGTTGCTTTTCACTAAGCTGCATAGTACATTTTATGAGGCATATGTGATAACATGGTGAAAAATACAGTTTTAAATTTTGCCATCATGTTGCTTTCACTCTGTTAGGACAAAAAGAAATATGAGCACTCAATAAAAAAAAATAATAGGTACTACAGAGACAGATCATGGAATGCAAACATATATTTGCTTCTTTGAATTACATATGAAAAATAAAGTTTTTGTCAAGGTTGAAAATGACAGTTATAGAGAGAACCAGAGGGAACAGTCTGGGCAAAGACCTAAAATGCAAGAAATAGGACAGTAGGGTTTAGAAAAGGAATAGTTCAGAATGGCTGCAGAATACATTTCCAGTGGTGGACAGGAAAGGGAAAACACTTAAAGCTAGAAGAAAAGGTAAAGGGACAACTGAAATAGCGTTTTGTTTTTTGTTACCTCTGTTAGGCAGTTTGGATTTTGATTTTAAGTTTTACGGCAGAGGCATGGCAAAGTTTATGCAAAGGCTTATGAGGACAAAATTTCATGCAAATTTTAGTTTTAGAAGGACAGCTGAGAGTGGAGGAAACTAGAAGCACCCTTAGGAGTAGTTGCAGGGATGTGGCTGGGAGACCACGGTGGCAGAGAGGTGGAGATGATGTGACCGAAGACAGTAATCATTCTTTTGACACAAAATAATAAACCACAAGTCTTACTTAGACTCTGAGAGGAAGTTTAATATAACATAAAATTCAGGTTATTTTGTCTTATAATTAGAGACAGAAATATTAGAATATCAAAAATAAGGTATAAAAATGTGAGCTACTATTCTGATATTGCACAGTTCATACAGTGTTAATAACATAGGGTTTTTGAGGCCAGTGGTTTTTACACAGTAGATGTTTAACAGCGTCAGCATCACCTGAGAACTTGGTAGAAAATCAGTTCAGGCCCATCCTATCAAATCAGACACTCTGAGGTTGGGGACAAGCCATCTGGTATTATATACCCTTGGGGTGATTCTACTGACTGCTAACATTTGAAACCACTGCTCCAGCAAAGTCTGCATTTTACATCTTGTTTGTTTGTTCATTTTTTAATAGTCATTCATTTGCCTCGTATATACATTTGGAAACGATACATCAAAATCTCCCTATGCACAATGAGGAATTTTCAAAATAATAAAGGAATAAGGACATTAAACAAATAATCCCAAGTACAAGTAATCAGAAGCACAAAGACCTGCTACTATAATTCTAGTGTAAATTAACTAAAATATCTTGTAATGAACCTAAGGGCTTGACTATGATCAGTATTGTGAAAGTCTGACAATCTTTGTTTTGCAGGTTCACTTTTGTTTGGTCATAGGGGCAGTATCCTCAGGCAAACGGTCTGTTCATACTAGCATTGGTTTCCTAGGGCTTCCATTATAAAGTTCCACCAAACAGGTGTCTTAAAATGAAATGTATACTCTCATATTCTTGATGCTACAAGGTAACAAAGTTGGTTCATTCCATGGGTTCTAAGGTGAAAACTCTTTCTTGGTTGTAGGAAATCATATCATCTAACTTAAAAAAGTTTCTGTAAAGTTAGCTATTAATACAACTTAGATGATAAGAGAGTATCAGAGGGAAGAAAAAAGGATAGATTTTATAAATTTATTCATAACAAATATTCACATATATTCACAACAAATAAGAAAGAACTACTTATAGCAATTAGAGTCTATGCTGCAACTAGTCCCTGGTCATAACTAATATTTATAACTACTTTCTTCCACTACGCATTCAACGTTCCCTGTGCTTTCGGGAAGCACCTTGGCTGCTCATGGTTCTCTGCATGTAAATTGATCCACACCTTCATTCCTGAAAAGTCTGTACCATTACTAGTCCTGCGTGGATTGGGTAGTTATAATTTTCTTTGACTTTACTCTTAATCTCTACAGTATATGAAGAGGAATATCATTCAATGCAAGAGTTAAGCTTGTTCTCTGTGGAAGCGGGGACTACTCAATCAATATCCAGTTAATCACTAAACAATATGTGTTGACAGTAGCACTGAGTTTGCCTGTGATATCCATGTGACTTTCTCCCACACCTACTTAAAATATTTACTAAAATTCTACTTCCTATTTAAGCAAGGCTTGCCACTCTAATATCACTTCTCCCATGTTTTTCTCATCACATTTCCTGCACATCCCACATCTCTTTTTGTTCTTCTCCATAATACCTCTCATGTTCTAACATATTCCATATCTTATGTACTTTTTTTTTCAATGTAACAAATACATATTTATTTATGTATTTACATAACATACATAGACATATACATAAAGCAAGGATAGAGTTGATAAAATATAAATTACATAAAATATAGTCTCCATCCTTACTTTAGTAGATGAAGATGTATAAGAGGGAATTTATTAAATCTAAATCATTTATAGGTCTTCTTATGAGAAGTTATTCCCAAGCATCTTCTATAATTTGCAATATATAAAACTGTAAAATAATATGAATCAAATTACATAATTACTGTTATGAAACACTTTTTAAATTAATTTAATTTACTGGGTTACTTCAGATTTTGATATTTTTCTTGCTTCAGTGAATTATGTTTATTCATGCAAAGTGAAACCAGTCAGACAATTAGACAGCAACACCCAATGATACCGCTTACATGTGGAAACTAAAAGACACAATGAACCTTCTTACAGAACAGACAATGACTCACAGACTTTGGAAAACCTTGGTTTTTCAAATAAGACAATCTGGGGGGGTGGGGG
>PVHT020000230.1:11882056-11981222 GCA_004024745.2 Catagonus wagneri
ATTCAGGATTCTAATCATGCTGTTTAGACACACTGCTTGAAAAGAATAAGTATTAAAGCATCTTTTCTGGCATTATCTGCATCTTAAATGTACACTTTTTAATTTCGCATTTCAGCAAACTCATGTGAGCACTGTTCTACTTAGCAATTAATATCTTTATTAAACATATATATGTTGTTAAAGCAGGACATTTTGTTCAATTATTATTTCTCTGGAAAATACATTAAAAACTCAGTGATTGTATAGTGTTCATATTATTTAATTCCATTATATTTTTCAAATTGAATAAATAACAATAGAGCATTGTGGCCAGCAGACAGTTTTTCTGTCAGTAAAGCAAATATTTATTAGAATTTTAGGACAAGTTGCTATACATAGAGATTATACTAAGTAAAAAATACAAAAACATTTTATAGTCTCAAATCATGGTTTACAAAATAACCATTAAATAAATTTTAAAAAAAACCTCTTTTATGACTAACATTGAATGAGGGGAAAAGAAAAAAAATCTAAGCACATTTCCTTTTTATGTGAACTATTTCATATGGCAAAGGCTAACTTATAGTCTTTAAGTCAATGTTTTTCGGTCCAAATGCAAATTAAACAATTTCCTGGCATGCATATATAATATAATTGCTTTTCCACATTAGAGGTATTAATATTCTATGAAATCTAGCTGTCATTTGATTGAGGAATCTTGCCAATAGCTTATTCTGCCTTCTCTGTAAGAATAATAATTTCATTAATATTATATCTGATGTTATTAACTCCTCAAAAGGAGTTTGACTCAGAAATGTTTTTCTACAAGTGAGATCATTTTGAGTGATGTTTCTCTTCTGGGTTGTGCTCTTGCTTTTAGCAACAAAATTAATCAATTTTATATGCATGAACATTACTTTGGTTTTCTTCTAGAAAAAACACTATCTAGTTTGCGGAGTACTCACTTTACTGTATTTGAAAAATAGACACTTTTGATGCTTGATGATTTTATTTGAAGATTCATAAAAGATAATCTATTGGCTAATATTTTAATAAAATCCAATAAATATCATATTTCAGATATCACACTCTCAATTCTCATTTTTGTTTTTATTTTGTTTTAGTTGCTTGTTCAAAGTCATCATATTTACCGATTCACTTGTATCACCACTCAAGATAAATATTTTTATATTAAAGTTCAGTTTCCCCCTTAATTTAATATCATCTTGAATGGTATTTATTTTCTTCATTATTTTACTTTTTCATAACAAATTATGAAATATTGGCCTAATTTTATTATAGCTCAAGAGTATGAGAACTAAAAATATAACAACTTAAGCATAGCAAAAGTAGAATAAACGTGAGGGGAAGTGACATTTTTAAATTAGGTTAACAGAGATAGTGTAACATACAGTGTCCATATCATGCATGGATCATTTTCACCTACATGTTTAGTAAGGGAATCATATTTCATTAAAAGTCATAATCCATCACATGTTAAAGTATTTAAAACGATGAAATTGTTATATTGCTATTCTGTTTTAAAACCACCAGATAACCTGAGAACCGCACAATGCACAGAATAATAACAAATTTTCCTCAGACTAAATTTCTTAGTGCCTGTGTCAGTCAAAATGACTGTGATTTTTTAAATTAAATCTACAATAATTTTATCAACTGAATATTTATTGAGCTACATTTGCACTAGGCATTGACAAAGCATGAGTCAGATATAACTATTATTCAAAATTACAGCTTTATTAAGCCGCTTTCTTCAGTCATTGAACTTCTTCATTACCACTACATGTGAATTACACTAACACTTGGGATTACAGAAAATAATTATTAAATAAGTAACATAATCATAGATATCAGTATTCATTAGTAAATGCAAATCATAAATGATTAAAAGTTTCTCAGCAATGTTTCATAGATGATGTCCCCAATGTCTATTAATTACACTTGGATTTAATTATAAAGTCAGCTGTGGGGCGACTAAGCATCAGAAGAGCAGTTGTTTTGATATATTCAGTTTTTGATACTGGACTTTGTGATCAGTTATTTACTTAACTATGAAATATTAAATCTAATCCCACATTTAAATTGTGTTGTGTTATCACATATGAGTGAGATCAACTGAAAATATGAATGCATTTAAAAATAGATTATGGCAGTTATATGCTATTTATTCTAATATTTCCTAATTGTAGGTTTATAATCTTACTGTGCTTCAGTATAATGTTTTATATATATATATATATATATATATATATACACATATATATACATATATATATATTTTTTTTTTCTTTTTAGGGTCATACCTGAAGCATATAGAAGTTCCTAGGCTAGGGGGCCCAGGGGTCAAATTGGAGATGCAGCTGCAGGTCTATACCACAGCCACCGCAACACCAGATCCAAGCTACATCTGTGACCTATGTGTCAGTTTACAGCAACATCAGATCCTTGACCCAAAAAATGAATCCAGGGATCAAACCCACATCCTCACGGACTCTACTCTGGTTCTTAATACACTGAGTCACTACAGGAACTCCATGTCCACGTTTTTTAGATTTAATAAAAGTAGTTGTCTATGAAGATTTTAGTATAAATAATACAGATTTCTAAATTTGAATAATTCCATTATTTTTTGTATTTGTACTTTGCCTATTCTAAGTCTTTCTACTGTACTGAGACTGAAATCCCTCTTGCAGGAAAAAGCTGATTTTTTAAAACATGGCTTGCCATATTTTCTATGTGGAAGTACAGTAAGATTATAAACATGCAGTTAGGAAATATTAGAGTAAGTAGCATATAACTTTATTAATCTGATGTATAATGTCCAGTTACCTTTTGGAAAGCTTTGAATGGATATCACATAGAAGGATAAATTGTGTCTAAAATGGAAACATTTATCACCCTCTCTCCCAGTTGGCTCCCCTCCTCCATTCTATAACTTGCTAAGACAAACATAGGTTGAGTCACGTCAACCAAAGTTTGGTTTTCAATTGTCATGTCACCCTTTACATAATCATCAAATTCCAAGTGCTATAGAGGCAGTATTACGACTATCTCAAATCTTCTCATTTCTCCATCTCCTATCCATGGCATTTGTGCAACCTCATAACATTTTTAACCAGCTATTATGCTACCTGTCTATCTGCTGTTGGTTTGGCTTCCCACAGCTTTTTTAAAGAAATATTTTTTATGTTTTAATTCTAATTTTAAAATATTTTTCAATTCGTACAACAGTTGCGAAGACAGTTCAGAGAGTGCTTTTATACTTTCACTTAATTTCTCCAAAGGTTGACATCATACATAATCATGCCACGTGATTTCCGAGCTAAAACCTAGAAATTAACATTGGCAAATTACTATTAATTGCAGACTTTCTTAGGATTTCATAAAGCTTTCCATAGATGCCATCTTTTCCTTCTCAGAGTCTATTCAGGGTACCATATTGCATTTAACCGTCAAGTTTCTTACTCTTCACTTATTTGTGACAGTATCACAGACTTCCCTTGCTTATCATGAATACTAGTGAGGTATTAATGCTGTCTCATGACTAGATTTGCCTAGTTTTTGAGGAACATAACACTGAGGTGAAGTGACCTTTTCACTGTCACATACCAGAAGGCAAAATATATTAACGTAATTATAAGTAATGTTATTAACAGTGATCACTTGCTTAAAGTTATATCTGATCATTTTTTTCTGTCAGTTTACTATTTTTTTCCCTTTCTATATTCTTTAAGTCAATCACTAAATCCAGCTCACTCTCAAGAGGAGAGGAATTAAGCTCTGTGTTTGAAAAGAAGAATATCTACATATATTATTTGGAATTCTGTGAGGAAACATATCCTTCCTAATTCACTTATTGTAATGAAACATTGTTCATTTTTTTTTTTTTTTATCTTTTTGGGGCTACACAGGCGGCATGTGGAGGTTCCCAGGCTAGGGGTCCCATTGGAGCTGTAGCTGCCGGCCTTCGCCACAGCCACAGCAACATGGGATCCGAGTCAGGTCTGCAACCTACACCACAGCTCACAGCAGCGCCGGATCCTTAACCCACTGAGCAAGGCCAGGGATCAGACCTGCAACCTCATGGTTCCCAGTCAGATTCATTTCCGCTGTGCCACGAAGGGAACTCCAGGTCGTGTATTTTTGTAGTCTGAAATTCAAACACCTTAGAAAGTTATATCAAAGTCTTCTTTAATCAGATACTTCCTATACTGGCTAATTTCATTTGTGAATGACTCCCTCTAATAATTTGTGAAGACCAGTTAGAGTTTGGTGTGATTGTACCATGGTTTTCCAAACCATTATTTTTTGCTTAAACGCATTTTGGAATGATCTACCCACTTTCTGCACACCCAGAAATATAATCTTTCCTATTATGTTTTCTCAAGACTCTCAGAGAGAATTGCCCAGTTATTTCCTTGTGCTACTGTGCTAGGACTGTACCCTTTTACCAGAGCGAGCCCCTAGCAATTTTCTTAAAATGATTTACTTGTTCAACACAACATTATAGCCTGGACACCAAATATATTTCTATTAATGCTTTCATTGCCAGATCTCAGATAGCCTTCCATGATTCCACTCTATGTGTTTGTTTAATAAGCAAGCAAATTGATGTTAAAACCTTCTAGGTTCTCAAACATGTGATTTAGCCGTATTGTTGCCCGCCCATGGGCAAAGTTGTGTAGTATTTACTACAAGACGAAGATGAGGATTAGGAAGAGGGAGGAAGAAAAAATGAAATGGAAGTACAGGTGTGAGGGAGGAAGGAAGGAAAGAAGTACAGATGGAGGGAGAGACAGAAAATTGAATACAGAAGAAAAACAAATTCAAAATCTTTCTAGGAGTAAAACTCTAAAATGCTCAGACAACTTTTGTTTCTTTTCTTTTGGGTTTCTGTATTATTTTCTAACTACTGACCTACTCAAAAATAGAATTCCATGTATGAAAATTAGTTTTGCCAAAATGCCATTTACAATTGAATAAATCAAATGTAGGTTTGTGCTGAGAGCATTTTTCATTAGTATTTATGTTTGAGGATATTTGTGACTTTCACCTTCAGAGCATTTCTGGGCCAAGCATGGTCTGTGTCAGCATTTTCCCTGTTTGTTTGTTTGCTTTTTCATAGTATGCATGTTGCTCAGTATTAATCTGATAGAAACATTTGACTGAAGTTTCCTGGTGTTAAAATAATTCACTTTTAAGAAAATACTATAAGAAAAGACACTGCCAGTGACCTTTTATCTCACTTATTTTACATTTCTTAGATTGCACATAAATGTCTTTTCTCAATAATGTTTTAGGAATATTTTTAAAACTCTTGGGACAATGCATTTACTTTTGAAAATATCGTTCATGTTTATCACCAAGAAGTCTTTTCTGTAATTTTAACATTTACTTCAAGGGTTAGTAGCGATAAGTCTTTCATAATACATTGCCCTGGCTAACGGCATATCATATTAATTGATCATTTTGTTTCAATGCATTTTACCCTTTTGAAAACCTATTTCTACTTGGGTAGGTATATTTTATATATTCAGTTAAAAATCGATACAGAAGAATATTCATTTAATAAAATTGGTTATAAAAGCAAAATCTGTATACGATTTGTTTTTAAGGAAAATGTACGTAGGAAATATGATTCCAAATATTCAGATATGCTACTTGCAATAAAATCTCTCATAATCATTAATTTTCCTAAAATTTATGTGAAACTACAGCTTCTTTGTAAATTTCTATAAGTAAATGTCTTAAAATTACTCTATCGTAATGCAATTATGATCAAAATTGCAATTTCATTGTTTTATATATTAGACAAATATTTTCAGTAATTATCTTCAATTTCCATTCACTAGAAGCAGAAAGTACTATAAAAATTATAACTTTATAATGGAGTGAGAAATCTCTGTGTGAAATTAACAGACGTGATGTTGATTTCAATGATTACAAAGAGTAGTTGAGACTTTATACAATGGTAAGCAAGCAATTTTGATTAATAAACATGTAAGTAGAAAGCTATTGGACTTTGCCTGAGTTATACATACCTGATAAAATATTATTTATGAACCTTTGGAGGTATCATTTCTTTCTTTCGCTATTAAAGAGCAAATAGCCAGAAATGAGTTATTTCTAAAAGTTATTTTACTTTCTTTTTTTAATTGAAGTATAATTGATGTACAATATTATATGTTTCAGGTGTACCACATAGTGATTCACAATTTTTTAAGGTTATGCTCCATTTATAGTTTTTATAAAGTATGGGCTGCATTCCCTATGTGGTACAATATATCCTTGTGGCTTATGTATTACATAAGGAGTTTGTATCTCTTAGTACCTCTTAGTCTGCTTTCCCCACTTCCTGCCCTCTACCCACCAGCAACCACTAGTGTGTTCTCTATATTTGTTTCTTTTATTTTTGTTGTTATACTTTTATTGTTGTTATTATACTTGTTATTATATTATACTATATTATACTTTGTTTTAGTGTTTAGGTTTCACATGCAAATTTAAAAGGCTATTTTATTTCCAGTGGCTACCAGGAAATTGCACATTTGTTTAAAGTTCAATCACACATCATATGCTAGCGGCCCCATGAATGGTTTAGTTTAGCATATATTTGGCTTAGTTTTTAAAGTTTATACTTCCTAATAACTGTAAGTCACCAATGATGAGTTTTAAAGAGAAATATGAGTTATTTCTCTAATATTGTATTGTGAGATATCCATATTGTTACACGTTGTTTCTTACCTCTGTATGGCATTTCTTATGTGTGATGTGAGTATACGTAAGTTAGTCCTACTATTGATAGAATTTTAGTTTATTTCAAGTTCAAGAGAATTACGAATAGTGTTTCTCAATATTTTTGTCCAGGTCTTTGATCTTCGTGTGTGTGCATTTGTTGAATGTATATGTATTGATTACCTAACTGAAGTGTATGCATACTGTTCAGATTTAGTGGAAACGGTCCAAAAGTTTATAAAACATAACACTGACAGAAAAAACAAAAAAGCCTGTAGAAAAGAATATATACAGTATGGCTTAATAGCAAAATAGGAAAACTAATCAAGGTGTTAGAAGTCAGAGTATTATTTATCCTAGAGTAGGGAGGGTAGTTATTGTAAGTAAACATTAGCAGGGGATTCTGCTAATTATCTATCTCTCAATTTGAGTTCGATTCATGGAGTATTAACTTGTTAAAGTTTATCAGTTTGGGGAAGCAAAATACAGTTGCGATGTCTGCACTTTTCTGTATGTATAGCATAATTCAGTAACATTTCACATTACTACAAATGTGGGAAGTTATTCAATGTATAGCAAGAATGGCTCCTTAGACAACCCTAGATTTCTAGATGTTTTATATTCCAAAAGTTTTGCTAGCATTTCTACAATACTAAATAATATGTAAATGTAAACAACTTTGTGCATTGTATTTAATGCACAAGTTTATATACATTCAAAAATATTTATTGAGACACAACTATGTGCTAAATTGTAACTTTAACTTTGCTTTGTATGCAATATGGAATTAATTTTTTAAATTGCATTTATTAGATTTGTGTGATAAAATAGTGACTTCTAGAGCAGATGGTGATATATTATGAAAGTAGCACAGGAGTAGTTAAGAGCAGAACCTCTGACTTAAAATTTATACACTATTTCTGCCAAACTGGGTGACCTTGGCCAAGTTATCTTAATCTCTTCATTTTGAGGTTTATTATTTTTAATCTGGAATCCTAATAGTAGTAATTCAGAAGGAGAGTGAAATGATTAGATCCCTATAAATAATAGTAGCTTACAGTCCAAAATTTGAAAACTTACACAGAAGAGAGAAATCGATGCTAAATATTCTACCAAGTTATGTTTTAGCCTACATCTCATGATAATATTAGTTAAATAATTACTTGATATTAAATATGCTGAATTCCAAAATTTTCTAAACCCCACTTTGAATCTCTTGCCTGTCAATGAAAAGAGCTTGTGATTGCCGATTCTAAAATCCCAAACTGATCAATATCTATCAGTATTTAGTTCTTCAGTGATTTTTTAAAATTTGGATGGCATGCGTCCTTCAAACAGTAAAGTGCAGGTATAGGTATATTTCATTCATACATATGTATAGATCAGTACCTCATGGCTCAGAGAAAATTGACCTTATTGGGGAAGAGTATCTTGCTTTAGAATTACTATCTATGCTGCCTGTGTAACTATCTGTGCAGCTGCAAATCTAGTGGTATATAGGGATGGAATGTAATGATTAGAGCTACCATCTATATTTTCCAGAAGATTAATATTTTAAATGGGAGTTAAGTTCACGGTAATTTATGCTGCCAAAGAATGAGAAACTTTTACTTCACTATTGATTAGAGAGTTGCTCTGAATGAGATTTGATTCTTAACATGGTCCTTCAGTACATAGTTTTGGTGAGTTTTTTCTCATAAACATAGCCAAAATGATGTTCATTAATTTTTGTTTCTTTTTAAAAATCATTTTCACTTATCAAGTCACCTCTTGAAAATAAAGTGAATATTATGTGGCATAGTAGATGAGTTTTCTTCTCATAGAACAAAGAAGACTTAATTTCCTTAAGTGTCTATATCAATAGACTTTTTCTGGCAGGTATGAGGAAACTAAATGCAATCAAACCTTTCTTCTTTGGGGAAAAGTAATCTGGAACTTATCATCAGTTATGTAGGAATGAGTTAAAACCTTTTTTTTTAGTTTTAGTATTGAAAGGATATATATGTCTACATCTCTAAACTTTGCTTAATATAGGGAAACAAATATTTTATAAGTAATGTTTTAAAGTATTGGAAATATATTTTAACTATATAACAATTTTTAAGTACTTTGTTTTCTAGATATTTAATATAAAAATTAGAAATAGTTTATATTTCCACAGTGATAATGCTTTGCATTTACTGAGCAGGTATGTGAGACTTTATACTTAGTGCTTTATGTGATCACCTTATTGAATCCCCCCTCGCTGCCCTAATATCTGATCTACTCGATGGCAAGCCACATGTAGGACAGGGCTGTATTTTTACTCATCTCCGTAGGCCCCTGCAAGCTAACCATTTAAATTTTTATTAAATCAACATTCTTCCTAATATCTCCATTCAGAAAGTAATTGACACTGAAAAATAAGAAAAAGATCATGCTTCTAGTAAGTGTTAGAATCTGGATTTGTAAAAGGGAGTGTAGCCAGAGAGCCTAACTCTTAAGTACTTATAGGTCTGAGAAAATATTGGCACCTCTAAGTGCTGCTAATTTACTTCCCCAGTACAATTTCTACTTGTTTTAATATGAAAATGTCCTTTAACTAAACTTTTAGAGAGAACATGACCTAGCCATGATGGAATTATTATTTTTACTCTTCTTGGTCTGCCTGGGGTGGGACTAGAAGGTGTTAAATACAAAATGCAAAGAGATACATTAAAGAATGTTCAGATTACAATCATGCAAAATAGAGATACATCAAGATAATTTTCCAATATTTTAACATTTTCCCCCAGTCATATCTGGATAATCTACCATATATAGTTTATCCATCATAAAGAATATTTCCCATTTTGCCTATGGTAGCTAGGCATGCTCTACGTTTTAGAAAGATATGTCTGTCAAGAAAAAATTTATCTAAAATGTGGTAATCAGTAAAGAATACAGCATATCATTTCAATGTCACCTAAGGAAATATTTAGCAAGCTCATCCAAGAATTACTTCATATTCTAGAAAATGTTAAGTGTAATTGATTATGTGATATAATATGTAAATAAACTGTGAACTTACATAGCTTGTAGATTTCTGTTCAGTAGATAAGATACCACCAAAGTTGGTTTTCCTTTCCTTCCCTTCCCTTTTTCTTTTCACTCTCTATAGGACCAGATTTGTTTGTAACTCTTATTCTAACAATCTATTTTTTTTTCTTAAGGTGAGTACAAAGAGCCAGTTTCTCCAAAAAAATTTTTTTGGTCCTTTTGTCTTTTTAGTGCAACACCCGTGACATATGGAGGTCCCCATGCCAGGGGTTGAACTGGAGCTCTAGCTGCCGGCCTACAGCTGGCAGTCCTGGATCGGAGCTGTACTAACTGCCACAGCATTCCTGGATCGGAGCTGCTTCGATCACCTACACCATAGCTCACGGCAACGCTGGATCCTTAACCCACTGAGTGTGGCCAGGATCAAACCCATGTCCTCATGGATGCTACTCAGATTTGCTAACCACTGAGCCATGACGGGAAATCCCAAAATGTTTTTTTTTAACCAGTTTTCTCATCTACAGTTCTCTTATTAATTAGTGGATTGAGTAAAGTATTTGACATTTGTTTATTCTGAATTGGTATGAGAGTCATGTTTCTAACTCTGGCAATTACACCTTGAATGGCATATGCCAAGTGTCAGTGCCCTTTAGCCCACGATTACCAGGGGTACCACTGTAGCTGAACAAACTGGACTTGTGATTCAATACAACAAGGAGAATGCACAACCAGAGTGCTTGTGGGGTGTTTCAGTGATAGGGCAGAAGAAAGGAATTATTGTATGACTTGGGATTTGGTTAGTGACATTGGAAGGGTGAATGGAGCAGGGCTTTACCTTGGATTAGATGCTGCCAGGAAGCAAATGTTATTTTATAATTGGGTATCTAAATTGATCTCCTCTAGAAAAAGGGCAAAATAGAATGAGGCTAAAATTATACTTGAAAAAGAAGCAATCATTCATATTTCTCTTGCTCAAACAGCAACAATAACTAATAATGATAAGTCTAAAAATAACAGTAAAAACCCACCCCTTTTCTAATTCATAACATTGTGGGGAAGAGAAGACCAGACGAGAGAGTGAAGACATATTTCCCAATGTCTTACTAAGGATTTGGCTTATTCAGAACAGGGGCCAGTCAGTTCCTACTCTGTTATGCTCCTTGGTACTACTGATATCTGACTAAAAAGTTTACCAGACTGGAGTGACCTTTACAGGGAAGAGGTATCTCTGTACTGAGTCCTGGGGAACCGACATCCCATGAGCCAAAACCGTCATCTTAGTAGCTTGGGGACAGGTCCCCCATCCCCACTGAATTATCCATTTGCTATGAAGTCCTCTGCTTCAGTCCAGAGCCTGGACTTTTCCTGCCACATTTTATTAGGAAGATTAAAACATACTCTATGTACAGGACACATCTGAAGCAGTCTGTCCCTCAACACAAAGTAAATAAGAACTTTGATTTTTATTTTGGGTGGAGGTGGGATTAGTATTTGTCATCCCCCTCTCCCCGGGAAGGTCCATCAAGAAAAGTGGATCTAAATGTAGTGGAAACTTTAAAACGAAAATAAAGTAGAATAAAACTACTGGCAATGCTGTAACCAAAGAAGGAAATGTTTGAAACACCTGTTAGCAGATTTTTACCTAACTACCTGTAATTTCTTATCTTTAAAATAATGAAAATTGCCCTGTTAAATTCAGTTCCATTTGTTTTGCCATGGTGTTTTTGAAAAGTATCTTATCAAAAATTCTTCACAGTAAAGAAAACAAGATAAATTATTACTGGATATGAATGAAAGCAAAATATGGTAACTAACTTTGCCTAGGAAGGATAATTAGAAAGATTGTCTTTTTACGTTGTTCATTTACTTTTCCTTTGATGCAAAGTTTTTGAAAATGGAAGTAAAGTCTGAAAGGGACATTCAGAGTTCTATGATGTTTGGATTTTAAAAACTTTGTGATTTATTTTTTTCCTTCTCACATCACAGAGGGAAAAAATGAAAACTCCTTAGTAGAGCCTTTAGGGCTGGACTTGATCTGGGCCCTGCTTGTTTCTCAAACCTCAGCTCACACATCACTCCCCCATCATAAAAAGCTCCAGTCACATTTCATGTTTTCAAACTCTTTTCCATTCCTCAACTATGGCGATATTCTAGCATAGGGCTTTCACAATTATTATACAGTGCTCTCACATAACCAACTCTTTTTATACAGACATGTCTAAAACTATTGTAATGCAATGCTATCTTATTTCTTAGACATTTTATTTTATATCATTTGAAAGAGATTCCTTAGAATTTGGATAAAGGTTTTTCACATATGATATTTCTTTTCCCATTCTTAATATTGAGTGAAATATGCATGTACTTATCTGAAACCTGCCTATACAGTTTCCCACTTGCAGGCTAGAACCCGCCATTGCATATCGGATTATAATGAATATAAAATAAATTTAAAACACATTATCATAACTTAGTAAATTTAAGTTTTAAAATACCTAAATGACTTTTATCCACACTTTTTTTCCCCAGGCATTATTGAGAATATTGACAAATAAGAGTTTAATGCATTTAAGGTGTAGGTTAAACATGATGTTTTGAGATAAGAATACCTTATGAATTGATTATGTCCCTCAAGGTAATTGACATATCCATCACATCATATTCTGCTTTTGTGTCCATGTGGAGAGAACACTTGAAATCTACTCTCTCAGCAAATTTCAAGTATATAGTGCATTACTATTAAGTACAGTTACCATAGTTAAACAAGCATGTATATTCTATGTTTTTTAAAGTTTTCAAGATCTGGGTCCTAGGAAAAAATATTAAAATATTCATGTGATTCTTACCAGGTTTCACACACTTAATTAAAAATAAAATTTTATTATTTTTTAATTTAAAATTATGTAATGGAGGATATTTACAAAACAAATTTAAATACATTGCCAAATAATATTTTTCCATTTTATTAAGCTTTTTTTTTAAAAACAGAAAAACAAAACATTTGTATTACAGCAGATGTACATTTGAGCTTTGGATTAAAATGTTTATATTACTATTCTGACTCTGTAATTTCTAGTAGACCTCACATGTGTTACTTAGGATATTAGCACTTATATTATTTTGATCAATAATGAGGGAACATATTCAGTGAATTTCACACAGTGGAAAAGTAAGCACTCCAAAACAGGATAGGTTATTATATATTCCAGTTTCATAGTTTCAATAATTTTATATAAGTATATAAAATATATCTTTTTTATTTTTTCATATAGAGTACGTTATGTTTTACAACAAAGAATTTAATGCTAAAGGATTTTGTTAACTTTTCTTTTAATGTTATCTGAAAATTATTCATTGACAGTCATGACAAGATTACCACCTAGTGGCAACAATCGTGAATTGCAGACACATGAGCCTTGTGAAACTGGAAAGGCTCTCAGAAATATCAAGTTCAGCCACTATTTACACAAAGGCTAGATTTGACATATGTGTTTTACTTATTTTTTTCTGTTTTGGCCGCTCAGTGGCATATGGAGTTTCCGGGCCAAGGATCAGATCCCAGTCATATTTGCAACCAAAGCCACAGCTGCGGAAAGGATGGATCCTTAACCCATTGGTTTGGGCAGCAGTGGAACCTGTGTCCCAGCGTTCCCAAGACTATACCGATCCTGTGGTGCCACAGCGGGAACTCCAATATATGTATTTAAACCTGAAAACTGAAGATGAATGTATTTAAAGTGGACCCGGCAGTCATCCTGCATTACTCAGTGTAACACACCCTTTCCATTCACAAAAGGGGCAGTTTATATAAATTTGTTAAAATTACTTTTAAAAAGATATACTGCAATATATTTTAGGAAGGTAACAGAAGGTAATCTTGATCACGAAAGTCGTATGTACTATGGAGTATATATTGTAAGTGATCATATATTTTAGAGATAGTGTACACGGACTCTGAATTTAGCCCCATTCTTTATAAATGTCAGCTTTATCATTGTCTAATTTGGGAGCCTGGGCAAGGTATTTAATTGCAAGTTATTAATAATGTTCAGTTTCATGTATTCGTAAATTATAGCAATATTATCAGGATAATACGATATAATGCATGCACTACTTTTAGCAGGACAGAGCAAACACACAATAATGTTATTTCTCTATTATTACCTCAGTACTATTACCAATTCTGCAAATATTCAATCGCAATCACTCTAATATTCATTACTGTAATGATAATGAATATATCTGACCTTTTACATATCACTTCTTAATATCGTGCTCTAAAGAATGTGATCATTAGAAATCAGTATGTTGTTATTTAGAATTTATGATTTGCTTATATATTAAAGTAAAAGTCATATAATCAATTACTTAATGTTTACTGTCAAATAAACTTACGGATAATTATAGCAACATAAAATTACAATCATTTTGGAGTTCCCATTGTGGTTCAGTGGTTAACAAGCCCGACTAGTATCCATGGGATGTGCATGTGATCCCTGGCCTTGCTCAGTGGGCTAAGGACCCGGCATTGCACTGAGCTGTGGTGTAGGTCATAGGCACAGGTCGGATCCTACATTGCTGTGGTTGTGGAGTAGGCCATTAGCTAGAGCTCCAATTTGACCCCTGGGAAGAACCATATACCACAGGTGCAGCCCTTAAAAGACAAAAAAAAAAAAAAGTATAGTCATTTGTACATAGAAATAAGATGTATATTTTAATTCATTAAAATATTATTATATTATACTTTATGTATCCCAAACAGGTATATATCATCAAAGCTTATATTTTTATTTAAAATTCTAGTTTATGCATTACTTGGGATTATTCTTTTAAAATAATTTTTAATTTTCTCTTTTTTAAGTTATTTTATCTGTATGTTGTGAAACCAGCACTAAGCTGATATATCTCAAAAAGCACTAAGAAATTTAAGGCCAACTTTGATGCTAATCTTTGCAAATATAAAACTTATGTTGTAAGTAACAACATCTTGTGAATCTATTATAGTTGGCTACTGCACATTACTGCGGACATGTGATAGAATTGAGTTTGGCATATAAAATGAAACTAGCATATCTTCCTGAACATAGCTCAGCATTTTTGTTTAATTGTACAGATCTGATTGAAATTATGATGCTTTTTTCAACACTAGACACCATTTCCCTAAATTATGTTCATTATGAACTAGTCCAAGTAAACTGTAAGTGGGGCATTATGTATCTTATGTTCTCCCTAGATTGCTGCTTTAAAATATGCTTCAGGTGGTAGAAACAATAAACTTATTTGAGAGAGACAGAGAGAGAGAGGACTGTTGAGTACAATTACAGGGAAAGAAACTCAGACTTTGAAATAAGAATATATGTACATAGGATTAAAGTTATCAGAAGAGTTAAAGTCAGTAAGTTTGAAAGCAATGATTTCTCATGTTTTCTTTTCCTTTTTTTTTAAAGCTGTATATATTGAATATATATATAACTCACTGAGTTTGAAGATAAGTATACACCCATAAAACCATCACCAACCACCACCACCAAGGCTGGAAACATACCTATCATCTCCCAAAGTTTCTTCCTTCCCTTTATTATTATTATTACTAATATTATTTATAGCAAGAACACTTACCATAAGATCTACCCTCTTAGTAAATTTTATGTACGCAATACAGTATTATAAGCTATAGGTACTATGCCTTTTAGTAAATCTCCAAAATTCTTGCAAAACTGAAATTTTGCATCCTTTACCCATCACCTCCACAGTTCCTTTTCTCGCCTGCTAATGGTGACCACTATTCTATTTCTGCCTCTATGAGAGGACATATTTTGGCTATTTTCAATTCCACATATAAATGAGATCCTATGTATTTGACTTTCAGTTTCTGCCTTACATGTGTTATACTTAAAATAAAGCCATCCAGGCCCATCTATGTTGTCACAAAAATAGAAAGTTATTATGTGTTGATAGATTGGAAGAATTAATATTAATAAAATATTCATACTACCCAAAGTAATCTACAGAGTTACTGCAAGTTCTATCAAAATCCCAATGGCACTTTTCACAGATATAAAAAAAAAATCCTAAAATTCATTTGGAATCAAAAAAGACCCCAGAAAGTCAATGCAATCTTGAAAAGAATAACAGTGCTTTAGACATTTCACTTTATGATTTTGAATTATATTACAAAGTTATAGCAACTAGAACACTGTGGTAATAACATAAACTTATAAACCAACAGAACCAGTAGAAAGCTCAGAAATAAGTTCATGTACCTATGGTCAGTTGACCTAAAACAGGTTTTCTATAAATTTGAGCTATTTTGAAATTTTACAGTTCTCAGGGTAGGACACACTCGAATTAACCTAATCTTATAAATTTCAGAATAGTAGCCTGTGAGTGTCATATTGTATGACAGTTTCACATATGGCTATTTAGTTAGGAACAATTCAGTTTATAAAAAGGAAGAAAAGAAAGAATGAATGGAAGATTTTTTTTTTTTTGGTCAGAGCGAAGAATTTATTTTACTTTAGAAACTTAAAAAAAAATCTACCGTTGTATATCTTGGTCTTTGTCACACCCTGACCACATTGCTAAACTTCCACAATACTGTAAAATCTTTTGAAAGAAAAATCTTTATCCTCAAGAACTAGAATAATATCTGGGGCACAACTGATATTAAATGTTAATTGTTTGGCTAAATAAATTGGATTCATTTATTAATACTCTAGTATTAAATGTCAATAATTGCAACTGTCTTACAAGAACTGATACATTAAGAATGATATAAATTTATATCACTAAGGTAATACCTCTTGTTGTTACTTAAAATAAGGTATTTTAATTAATAAAGTAAGAAAGAACTTTGAACAATGAATATGAATTTCAATATAATTCTTGGTTACCTATAGAATGAAGTAAATAAAATGAGATATTATGATATTGGGCGTTGAACAATATTGACTACTTTCAAGAGCCAGTTAGAACAAGTGTTAATTGCAACCTGTTTACTAAGATAAAAAAAGTGCAGGGAAAAGGTTTGAATAATGTATATCTATTTTCAAAGTTGGTTTGGAAAATTTGCAATAATATCCTATTTTTGATAAAAATTTGAAAGTAGTCAAAATGTACCAAAGAAAACCCCAAGATCTGTTGCAAGCAGAGGCATTGTGAATAATTTACTTCTAAAAATAAGGATTGTTGCATGTAAATTATTAAGGATTTGGGGTTATGAGGGGAGACAGGGTAATGTTATACTGAAACTGTTCTTTTAGTTTATTTTCTTCTTTCTTATCCTTGATGTGATAACAATAAAGAAAAACATAAGAAAGATTTGACAAATTGAAGCTCAAGATATGTGGAATGTAGGAAAGTGGAACAACAAAATGTTTTGCTTTATAGAATTTAATTATTTTTTCCTATGGCCCATCAGTACTAGCAGGTTCTTCAAAACTTAATGATAGAACAATTTAATACAGCTCTTTCCCACTATCTGATCGATTTGCAGGGTCCAGTAACATGAGAAATTCTGTTCCTGAAACTGTTGAAGTGTAGATGTTATTGAAATAATTTGTAGGTTTAATTTTTAGTGACACTTTTAGTATGCTAAATTTTGTATCGTGGAAAGTTCCTCTAAAGGGAAAATAAGTTAGCTTCTATAAAAGAACAAAAACATGGAAATATTTTTGTATGTTTTAGTTTGAGCCTCAAGATTTTTTGTGTTTTCTCTCTAATTTCTTATAAAAATCAATTGTCCTTCTCATTTTACAGCCCCATCACATCAGAAAATCTTTGTGCTGCTCTCCTGGACAAGGTAGAGAAAAAGTTTTTTAAAATATTTTTATTTGTAAATTTAAATATCTATATATCTGTATCTATCTCTCACTACGTATATATAAACACAAAAAATATTTTAAGGTTTTGGGTACTTTCTGCAAGCCTTTAATTTTGCTATTGCCCAGGTCCTCCCAAATCTTACACATTTGAACCAGGTAAAACTCTTCCTGTACTTTTTTGGTATATGTGCTGTACAAAGCCTCATAGGGCTTCAGGGTGGAGTGGGGTTGCTGATTTCTTGTCTGGGCTTAATTTGTCAAAAGCTATGATATAATTTAGCCTGAAGAAATGTATGGGGTTTGTATTATGTGTCTTTTTGCGATTTCCATAAAGGTGTTGTAGTATATTTGGGAATCAACAAGTGGTTGAAGCTGACAGCAGTGGTGAGTTCTATCTGGGTGAATATCTAATTGTTGTTAATTTTTAAAGACCTAGGTTCCACCAACAGACCAGGGTCCTAATACCTATATGCCTAAGCCTTTTAAATATTTACTTGGTTTTGTACTTTAAGGATAATAAGTTCCATTAATTTTCAAATAAGAGCAGCAGTCTGTAGGTGAAAAAAATATTCCAAAGGGCCAGAATGTATTTAATGGCTTTAATTTTAGCATGCCTTGTATGTAAGAGATAACCATTACAAAATAAAATTCTCAGGCAAAGTTTGAGACAGCTTAGTGGTTAAAACTACAAAGCACTCTATTAGAAAGGAACACAGTAAAAATGGTTCCACTGACATTAGAAACTATCTTGAAAATAGGATAGAACCAATCAGCACTGAAAGCCCTAAGACATCTGTCTTCCGCCGGACAAAGTGGTAACACCTGGTCATCTTGTGTTGGGTCAGTGGCAGCCTGCTGATTTGTGATCATCGCTGAGTAAAAGACAACATGGCTGAGTTTATCCACAGTGATTCTGATTTAAAGCTACCAGATGTTGTTGGCACCTTTTACCACGAGATCTGGTTCATTTAGTCAAAACGATTAGTAGAAAAGCACATGCTGGAGTGAATCTACGATCCTGTAAGCAAAGCTGAGGCAATGATGGAGCAAAATAGTTTATCCACAGCAAGTCAGCAGGAAGTTTTATCCTGGCACCTCTCTTCATTAATCTGTAGACATGACTGCTTGGAGAGACAGTGAGTTGATTAGGTCTGCAGCACCATCAGCATGCAGACACTCATCACTACTTCTCATTTTCATATGACCCAGATGGTGTAGCTGCTTGACTGCAATTTTCCTTTATATGTGTTTTTAATAGTTTCCTTTTTTAGTTATTGACTTTGTACCCTCTTATGGATATTTAAAGCCAAGCTGAATTAACTTCTCTTTTAGTTACAACTTAAAGTAACCACATATTAGAAAGAAAAAAAAAAAAAAAACTCTTGCATATAATAGTAAAAAGTGATTGTTTTCTAATTAGTTCTGTGCCTAAGGAAACCTCATATGTCCAAATTATTAGCTCACTGATTTCTGTGATGTCCTAAGGAAATATAGTTGACATACATTCTCAGGATATAGTTGAAGAAGTGGAGACCAAAATTCACTTCAAAGAAGCGTCAAAGAAATGAAATTAAACCTTAGATAGGTTAAACTGATCCAATTAGTCATTTTTAAAACTGAGAAAAAGTGAGGAGAATTTAAAATGTTAATTGATTGAGGTTACACAGGGAGTGAGTAAATTCCTACGGTTGTATTTCTCCCTTAACTTCTGGCTCAAAACTTAAGATCATCTATCCTAGATATCACCTAGGGCACCCTGTGCCTTGAAACAGTATCTTGAATCCATTTTGTTTGGGACGCCCATTGCCTTCTTTGTAAAGTCAGCAGATTCCCAAAAATAGGATCCACCCTCTAGCATGTGTGCATCTCCAGGTAAAAGCTCTTTTGTGTGACCTCTGTTCGTATAAGCAGCTTGATTTAAAATGGATTATAAAATTCATGGGCCTATCTGAAGTATAGTCTTTTATTGATGAATGTTTGGAATAATTGAGCAGAGAAACTTTCACAGTTGTTTATTTTCTAATCACTGCACACGAAGAATCTTTACAGTGTTCAGGCACTGTTTGCTCTTTATATGAATGCTAGGAAACATGCTTTTATACTTAAATATACCCTTTCTAGTTAATTTATTCCACTATAAAAGAGAGCAATGATCTTACTACTCACAATACCATGATCCTTTAGAATCTATTGGTTGTGAAACAAGGTAGATAGTTTTGCTTCTGCAGTTTCCTAATGCCATTTATTTTAAGGCAGTTACATCATTATTTATAATGCTGCATCAAGCAGCATGCTGCCTGTGCATGCTGATTTCTCCTGAGTGACTCTTTCAAAGGTTGTTATTGTGCTTGATTGAAGATAGCCATAAACGCAAGAAAATGTGAATATTAATTGTTTTCTGGTCATGTTAAAATACTCTTCTAACTTTTGTAGCATAAATGTAGAGTGACACATCATCCAACCATGACGTCTCAAAATCTTTACGCTATACTTGCCGTTTCTAGAATTTAATGTCTTTAATGTTGATGGCATACTAGCCTTCCATATGCCACCACCAGCAGAAAGGTTAGGCAATAAACCAATGGGAAGAACAAGAAGAATAGTTGTATTCTGTGTCTATCTCATCTGGTGTGCCGTAACACCAACCTGGAAGAACACAGAATAACAACATCAGCTGTAGGAAAGGGTGAGCATTGAATGGGATAGTCCACTGACACTGCAGTGCTCTTGTAGGAGATAGGCGTGGTCACCCATGGAAAACCTCCTGAGGTATGGTATGAAATACAGAAAAAGATCTGGTGACCATCCTGGGTTACTGGCTGTGGGAGTTCAGACTAATGGACCCCACGTTTTCTGATTTGGAGTACTGTAGACTGGAGTTGATTCTACCATAATCAGAAAACTGATGGAGGTGATCTCCATCCCAAGGAAGCCATTGGTAGTTACCCACCCTGAATTGTTCCTATTTTTCCACCAGAAACACCATTCTGGTGGCTCAGTTATACACAGTCTCATGAGACATGACACTGGCCAACAGGAAATCTCTACTCACTAGACTATTCCCCAGAACTGGTTCCATACTCCCAAAAAGGAGAGTTAGGACTCAGAATAATGCAGGGCTTTGTAAGTTTTGACAAGGATGTGGTAAAGCATACTAGGGCCCTCTGAGGCATAGAGTCCAAGATACAGGTTCTACTTTTTAATGTCTAAGGACAATAATCTGAAGGTCTTACATTCTTTCTAGCTATCTTTGTTTTTGGCTGACAATTTCTGCTGTTGCTGAGTGCTTGCTCCCCACTGCTATTTTGTTTGTGGCTGTTGTTTCTTTGATTGAATTCCACTTTAGCATTGGCCCAAGTACAAGACATTACTTCATTTATTAAATATTTATTGCACACCTTATACTTGTTACTAATAATTATAGAGACCTTGGAGAAACAGCAAATATCAAAAGAAACAAAACTCCCTCACCTTATAAAGCTTCCATCCCCTTGGGAAAGATATTTAACAATATAAATGGATAAAATGCATAGTATACAAGATGTAAATGAGATGTATAAGAGAAAAGCAGAAAATCATAGAATGAGATGTCCTGGGGGTGAGGAAAATGCAATTGAAGGAGGACAATCAGGAAGGATCTGGCTGAGAAAGTCATAATTCAGTAAAGACTAAAGGAGAAAGGGAGAAAACCATGCAGATGTCTGGAGTAAAAGAAACTGCACAGGCCCTCAGGCAAAGATACGCTTGCCATGTTCAGGAAACAGTGTGGAAATCAAGCTGTGGGAACAGTGTGAGAGGTGAGGAGTCACAGAAGATGGAGCTTGAGCAGTCTGCTTCAAGAGGGTGCAACCTGTATGTTCACATAAGTGGCTTGGAACAGCCTTATACTTGCTTTAATGCTCTGCTGTTGTCCATCTTAAAATTTAACTCATAATTGGGAGTTAGGTTCTGTACTTTTAGCAAGAATACCACATGGATGATTTTGCCTTTTCAGTGCAGCAGGTGATGATATTGAACCTTCTTCTTACTCGTGATGTTTACCTTGATCATTTGGTTATTGTCTGCCAAATTCCTCCACTGTGAATACATACTCTTTCTCTTTGTAACTGATAGTTAATATCTTGTGGGAGATACTTTTGTTACCAAACCAAACTTGGGTCCACTCACCAGCACACAGTATACCCAATATAGTCACACTGCATTGTGGTGAAGGAAAGTGGTGCGTTTATTGTAGGGCACCAAGCAAGGAGTCCGGGGCAGATAGTGCACAAAAAGCTTGAACTCATCTGACATTGCTTTGAGCTGTGGTGTGGGTCACAGATGTGGCTCGGATCCCACAGCATTACTGTGGCTGTGGTGGTGTAGGCTGGCAGCTGTAGCTCTGATTCAATTCGACCCTTAGTCTGGGAATCTTCATGTGCCAACGGTGTGGCCCAAAAAGAAAAAAAAAAAAGAGAGAAGCAGCTCAAACTCCCTGATGGGTCTGCAAAGCATTTTAAAAGGCAAAGTGAGGAAAAAGAAGTCCCAGGGTATGTGATCAACTTGTGCACAGCTCTCAGCATGTGCACAATTGGTTGATGTGAATGAGGTAACAGACAATATCACAGGGGTTAACATTATCAATCTTTAGGCACCAGTAGGTCTTGATGCTAATGATCATCAAGAAGTTAATTTCTTCCATTAGGTGGTGTTAACATCTGTAAAACAACTCAGGAAATGCATACCAGATTCTATTGTCTCTGTACTTCAGAGAGAGCTAAAGCAAAGGATGTGGCCGGAGGGGATCTGTCTTGGGAAGATACCATAGGTCCTACTCAGTTAAAATCGGAGACAATACAATGCTCTCTCCTCATTCTTCCAAGCCACTAATTTTAGCATCCAGTGGTGGATCTTGTCAACCACATTTATTACTGTGAAGCCTGCTTAATTGTGATAATATTCTGTTCTTGATAATTACTTCAAAGTTATGTAAGATGTTACCATTATGAAAGTGGGGTTAGAAGTATAAGAAAAACTCAATACTAATTTTGTAACTTTTCTGTAAGCCTAAAAATAGTTAAAAGATAAAACAAATATAAAATAAACTGATATCATTTGTGTTTATGTTGAAGTCATAGGTTAATCATTAGTTAATTTGAGGGAAATTAACATCTTACTAATTTAGCTCTCAACTAAAACCTTACACATTTGGTTGTCCCATCCGATGTCATAATCCTACCTCTTTTATGAGTGAACAGTTTCATGGACAAGAAAATGTTTAACTTTGTCAAATGTTACTTCTGTGTCAAAGCAGGTGAAAATTTAGGTTTAATAATTTAATTTAGCAATGTGAAGGTTATAGGTGACCTTCCTAAAGACGGTTTCAGTGGAAGCCTAATCAGGTTAAAGCCTAATAAGAACATGTGCAATAGAGAATAATAGGAAAGGAATTGCAAACAACACACAAACACAATTATTTCAAGATAATTTTATGTAAAGGGCAAGAGAGTTTAGGTCAGTAGGTGAAAGATAAATTCATTTAAGATGTTTCTTTATCTTTTACTTTTATTAAATTTATTTTACATTAAATCACAAAGGAAATATAGCATGGTCCTATACAAGTGGTGATCATCCAGGAGAGAGGGAAAAATTGATATGGATATAAGGAAAGAATTAGTTGGAGCAATTCCTGGAATAGTATCCAGTACAAAAGTGGGAGCCTGGCTCACTAAAGAAGGAGAGAGACTGGTCAGGATTGTAGAGGGTTTTATTTAAGCCATGTTCTGTTATCCTAGTGTAGCCAGGACTAAAGAGAAAACTGAATTTGGCAAGTGTTTTGGACTTGCTTGTTTGTTTAAACCTTACCATAAAATAGAGAATTCAGAATCTTGAGGGTAAATACCAATAAATAATTATGACAGTTTATTATAAAATGTGAGCTTGGAAGATGAGGTATGAGAAGATAAGTTTTGGGGACAGTGAAAAAAGTCATGAGATCAGCATTTTATAAATTTAATTAAAGTTAATGGTTTATGGTGATGGGAGTATTAGAAGGAGGAGATTTTCATGCCTTTGAGTTTTATTTATAGGATTTTATTCCTCCAATTATATGAACTAAGCCTATGCCCAGAAATGTAGAATCAATTGTAATTAGTTCTAGTTTAAGATAACAATTATTTGCAAGGTAAAACATTCATTATTTCTTTTGCAAAGTCAGGTTTTGTAGAAGCCATGAGGTAGATGATTGATAGGTAGGTATAGAGATGCATAGATAAGTACATAGGTAGAATTTATAGATATTATGTATCACGCAGGAGATCATCTATGCCTGAAATACTCTAGGTAAAGACTTTTTTATAACTTTCAGCATATCTATCTACTTTTATTATGGTTTTCTATTATGAGAGTTAATATGATATATGTCATCACAAACAATAATGATTACCTGACCAAGTACTTTTATATTGTATTCTGTAACAGAACTAACATTTGATGAACACACACACACACACACACACACACACACACACACATACACACACACCTTGGAAGATATAACGGTTAAGGTGTAAAGTGTACCTGGAAATCTTTCTAAAATATCTGTTTTTACTGTTCGCTCATATAATATTTTCATATCTGCAGCATTGATATTACTGCTTTGCATTCCAGTTATATACTTAGTTGTCTCTCCATTCCCCTCTCATTCTTATACGTGACATAAACAATATCTTAATATTTGTAGCTCCAGCATTACATTAGTGCTGGGGACATAGGGAGGTACTGAATGTTTATTTGCTGGATAAATAAATACATGCATAATATAAATCAATAACAAGAGTGAACACAAAGAAAAATCCTAAAGAAATACCCTAAAAATAATATAAAATACCTTGGGCGTATAAAGCACTAAGGTATGATGAACTGATAAGTATTTTTTTCTTACTGAATTAATTAGCTTTATTAAAGGTACAGGTAATAGAGTTATATGATAGACTTCATGAACTCTGCCAAGTTTTTCATTATTTGGGGAAGTATCAAATTAGCCTTGAGAGATCTCTACTAACAACTTGAATAAAAACAAATGGATTTGCTCTACAAAGTTTGTAACAATGACCCGTGTTGTTTAAACAGTGTATCAAATACTGCTGTGACAGTGGAGTCATGTTTGGTCTCTGTTAGTCCATGCCCTACTTAAATTCTAATGTAAGAGAGTTTGCTTTGAAGTTAACCTGATTACTGTGAAATTAAAGGCTCCTGTCTCATCACGCTAAAAAATTTTTTTTTCCAAAAATGGGCCAAGGAATCATCCAAAAATGTGTACCAAGATAAAAGTTATGTGTCCATTTGCACCTAAGGAGGATATAGTCATAGAGCTGGCTGAATTCCCTTATTTTTTGAAGCTAAACTGTACATATTGCATATGTACGGTTTAGAGATAATTTTCTCAAAAACATAGTCTGCTTTTACTTTGTAATAATATTTACTTATCTTTATCATTGTTATTACAGCCTGGCATTTTAACCATTCATTGATATTTTTCCCTATGTCCTTTCCGCCCTTAGTAATGGCATGGACTGCATCTTGTTATTTGTAACCAAGGCATTTAGACCTGTGTAGGCTATAGGGCAGGCACTGAATATGTATTTTCTGGATGAATACATTAATGGATAACATGCATGCATAGAAGAGTATATATTGACCAAGGAATAGCGTGGCAAAAATTCTAAAAATAATATAAAATGTCTTATATTTATAAAATACTTTTTAGTATTTTAGGTATGATGAAAAGGTATAATGAAATGTTGAACTGATGGCTTGTCTTTTGCCTATTTATTTTTCTCAGTGAAATGAAAACAATCAACTATATGGTTCATCTTAGATAGAGCTATAGCATGGGAATTAGAGGGGTAACAAGCTGACTTTATGGAAAGAGGAGAAAGTACGCAAAGCAGAACAATGAAGAGGGATTTTTTTTTTTTTAATCTTTCTTCAACATTATCTTAAAGTGTGGAAAAACCAAATTCCATGACAAGGGTTGGAATGTGACATACAACACTTTCCTTTTCTTTCTTACGTTCAAGTGTTTCTATGCCATTAAACATAAAAATTAAAGAGTTTGGTAGATAGAGCAACCAACCAAAATAATTTCTGTGAACAAAAGATCATTTAGGGATATGAAATTTGAAAAAGAAGCAAGAGGAAGAATTAAGAAAGCTAGGGGAAGAAAAAGGAGAGCTTTTAAAAAATCACCAGAGCAGCTTCTATTTAAAGTGACTGTTAAGGGAACCTTCTTCTTCCAACAACTCCTATGTAGCCACCTGCCACATAACTCACTAAGGAGCACCTATCCTCATGGGAAAGGACAACTTGATTAAGTACAGTTTTTTGTTGTGTTAATTAAATCAATTACCTTGTTCCCAGCTCTCTTGTGATATTCACTCCTGGTAAAATAATAGAGGTGAATATAAAATGTAAGTTAAAGTTTTTATTAGCCTTTCTAAAATAATACTACAGATCAGTAAGCATTTTCATGTTGTATACTGTCAAAACGAGACATGATTCTGAGAAGCAATGCATTATTCGAATTACTTTAAAATTTGTTTTCATTCTGATCATTTTAAAATGTATTTAAAATTTATTTACCCATTTTTTTTTTTAACAGTGATCATGGTGGGGGTAGAAAAGGGCTGTGACAGAGTTGTAGTCAATAAAGGTTATGATAGAAATATCATCAATGGCAAAGAGAGAAAGATACATTAGAAAGGGAGAATTGTTGTAGGAATGACAGATCAAATTATTAAGACTAAACAACAACATTAACACTACTGCTCTAAGACATCTGAAATAGGTACTTGCAAAGAGAAAAGAATCTCAGCACAAAATTATTCTTTTGCTAGTTACTTGGTCTCGATCAGATAATTTTTACTTATTTATAAAAAAATACATAAATTATATTCTGCCTCACGACCTTTGTGTTTAATGCTCCTTATTTCTGGAATGTTCTTCCTTTAGATTTAGTATAGATGGACTGTTATGCCATTCAGATTTCTGCTCAACCCTCGCTTGTCAGAAAAAGACCTTCCTAGGAGTTCCCGTCATGGCTCAGTGGTTAACGAATCCAACTAAGAACCATGAGGTGGCGGGTTCAATCCCTGGACTTGCTCAGTGGGTTAAGGATCCGGCGTTGCCCTGAGCTGTGGTGTAGGTTGCAGACGCGGCTTGGATCCCACATTGCTGTGGCTGTGGCGAAGGCCAGCAGCTACAGCTCCAGTTAGACCCCTAGCCTGGGAACCTCCATATGCCACGGGTGCGGCTCTAAATAAAGGCAAAAAGACAAAAAAAAAGAAAAAAGAAAAAAGACCTTCCTATCCACTCAAACACTTTACAAACTGCATTCTAAATTACAGATTTCAAGTGACTGTCTAAATATCAGTGGCAATAGCCACAATTTCTATTGATTTGTTTTTACAAATCATACTACAATAGACTTCTCTGATCTCAGATCCCTTCTTTAGTTTTAGATACATAACTCAAGATATGTTTTTCTTTTTGAATACTTAAAACATTTTCACACTGCATCTAAGCATATTACTATTTAGGTTTTATATTATTTGACCACAACTATGGTAAATGATGTAATTTTCAATTTTCATGCATCCTGAGCAGGTTACTTCCTATATACTTTTTGGCTGTCCCATTTAGACTCACCAGCAGTAGCCATTTTAGATGCCACTGTTATTTTTATTTTTGATCTAGGCATTGTTTAAAATTATTTTATTTGACTTTGGTATAAGGAATGGACTCAAATAATTAAAATCGTGACTATGGTTTTGTGATATTGAAATGTGTGTACATATACATATATATATTTATCATATGTTGATGCAAATAGTCAATAAAAAATCTATAATAGGAAGAGAAGAAAGTTTTATTTGAGCCAAACCGTGTTCTATAGCCCAGGAGTTCTATCTTCAAAAAGGAAAGAAGTGTTCTGAAGAAGCACAGTTTTTAGCACAGTTTTATATCTTGTCAGAAAAAACAACAAACATCAAGCATGACAGGGGTATACTCCTTCCCTACTGTGTCCTTCTTGGGTGGCTGTCTTCCCTGTAGGAGACAATACCTCTTACTGGGTTGCCTTCTCCAAATAAGTCTTTTTAGCTTCCAGTAACCACTGTACTCTTGAACGTTCTGGCACAGTAGTGTTGATCTCTGGTTAGTAGTGTTCAAATATTTGCAAAACTATACTTTAGTATATTTTTTCAATCACCATTTTTGACCTTGACTTCTCCTTCCTGCCAGAATCCTCAATGATACACCAATTCACAATTAACTAATGCATCACTTTTTAAAACAGCAAGAAGTAACTATAAAAAGAAGAAAAGCAGAACCTATTATGGAAAATCTACTATGCATCTTCTTTATGTTTTTACATTTTATTTTATTTTTATTAGAGTATAGTTGATTTACACTGTTGTGTCAATTTTGCTGTACAGCATAGTGACCTAGATGTACATTCTTTTTTTCATATATATATATACATTCTTTTTCTCACACTGTCTTCCATAATAGTTTCATTTCTAAACCTTATGTCATTTCTAGCAATGTTCACTAACAGGTTCTACAAAGAGTATAAGAAAATCTAATACTCAATAGTCAGAGTCTATAAGAATTTTATATTACTCATTCTTTGTTTTTTTAAATTTTTATTATAGTTGATTTATAATGTTCTGTCAATTCCTGCTGTACAGCAAAGTGACCTAGTTATGCATTTATATACATTCTTTTTTTTTTTTCACATTTCCTTCATTATGTTCCATCATAAGTAATTAGATATGGTTCCTGTGCTATACAGCAGGGTTTCATTGCTTCTCCACTCCAAATGCAATAGTTGCATCTATTAACTCCGAACTCCCAGTCCACCCCACCCTGCCCCCCCTTGGCAAACACAAGTCTAACTTCTATATTCATGAGTTTGTTTCTTCTCTACAGATAGGTTCACTTGTGACATATATTAGATTCCAGGTGTAAGTACTATCGTATGGTATTTGTTTTTCTCTTTCTGACTTACTTACTATGAGAGTCCCTAGTTCCACTCATGTTGCTGCAAATGGCATTATTTTGTTCATTTTTATGACTGAGTAGTATTTAATTGTGTATATGTACCACATCTTCTTAATCCATTCATCTGTCGTTGGACATTTAAGTTGTTTTCATGTCTTAACTATTGTGAATAGTGCTGCAGTGAACATAGGGGCACACATATCTTTTTCAATTAAAGTTTTGTCTGGATATATGCCCAAGAGTGGGATTGCTGGATCACATGGTAGTTCTATATTTAGTTTTCTGAGGTACCTCCATACTGTTTTCCATAGTGGTTATACCAGTTTACATTCTCACCAAGAGTGGAGGAGGGCTCCCTTTTCTCCACACCTTCTCCATCATTTATTATTCATAGACTTACTAAATCCTGACTGTTGTGAGGTGGTACATCATTATAGTTTTGATTTGCATTTCTCTGATAGTTAGTGAAGTTGAGCGTATTTTCATGTGCCTCTTGGCCATCCATATGTCTTCTTTGGAGAAATGTCTATTCAGATCTTTTGCCCATTTTTTACTTGGATTGTTATTTTTTTGTTGTTGTTGTTTTTGTTGTTGTTGAGTTGCATGCATTGTTTGTATATTTTGGAGATTAAGCCCTTGATGGTTATATCATTTGAAACTATTTTCTCCCATTCCATAGGCTGTCTTTTTTTTTTTTTAATGGTTTACTTTGCTATTCAAAGGCTTTTAATTTTGATTAGGTTCCATTAGTTTATTATTGTTTTTGTTTCTATTGCTTTGGGAGACTGACCTAAGGAAGCATTTGTATGGCTGACATCAGAGAATCTTTTGCCTATGTTGTCTTCTAGGAGTTTTATGGTGTCTTGTCTTATGTTTAAGTCTTTAAGCCACTTTGAGTTTATTTTTGTGCTTAGTGTGAGGGTGTGTTCCAGTTTCATTGATTTACATGCAGCTGTCCAGTTTTTCCAGCACCACTTGTTAAAGAGACTTTTTCTCATATTTCTGCCTCCTTTGTCAAAGACTAATTGACCAGAGGTGTCTTGATTATTTATTTCTGGATTCTCTATTCTGTTCCTTTGGTGTTTATGTGTGTTTTTGCACTAGTACCATACTGTCTTATACTCATTGTTCGGATAATCAAAGAATATATATGCCTCTTTCTCAGAGATATGCTATGAAATAATCCACTAAGATCTCTTAGCTCAATGTTGGGGGGGGGGATAAGAAATTAGTATTAAGGAAAATTTTCTATGAAGTATCTAAAATATATCAGGCATTTTGATCAGTACTTCAAATGCTATTTTGTTAGCCCTCACTTTGAATGGGGAAATCTTTATTCAGCAAATGCAACCTACTTCTGAAAGTGAGTGAAGATGCAAAGAAAAAGGATTAATTTGTTTACTGATTTCACTTAGAGTGATATAAAGACCTTCAAACCTTATGGGATATTCTTGTTGAAGCTACTTTAGAAATGGACCATCAGACACAATTATTGTTCTTATACCTATTGACATGCACCATCAAGAAGAGTAATTTAGGACACCCTCAAGGTCACTAAGAGAGATAATGATTTCACTAAAGCTATCTAACTTATCTTAACCACTGTGTTTCTCATTACACTCTAACATATTATTCTTTAACTGAAATATAACTAAAACTTGCATTAACTCTACATGTGCTTCCCAGTAGATAATTCTTAGGAAAATACAATACAAAATAATTTTTTCAAATGCACAATATCATGTTAAAATGAAGTACTATTATGAAAATGTATAATATTAAAGCAAGCTGGACTGCATGTTCTGTATATTTCTCATTCTATTCCAGATATTTGAAATAATTAACCTGTATGTTATACATTCTTACTATATGCTTTTAAATGATACTAAACAAGGTGATAGCATATCCAGTATAAACTTCCCAATTAAACTTAAAGTGAATCTGGTTGAAACTTAAAAGACATCTCAAGTACATAGGAAAGTATTAATTATTTAATGCATTTGTATTTTTCGTTGAGATAAATGTATTAAATAATGCATTTTATTTTGCAGATTTGGATTCTCTTCATTTTTAATTCAGGTTTCTTTTAAAAATATAAAATAATTCCAAAATATAAAGGAAAATTCCATATTTCTGCCTTTAATCAGGAAATTTCTGGAGGGTGCCTGGCTATTTGGCGGATATGATTTCCTAGATAAACAGTTTTAAAACAAGAAATAATCCCTTATGATCTATCTCCAGAGTTTTTGTATAACAAATTGGAAGCTGAAAATCATAGAAGTAGAATGAAGACCAAGAACAGAGTCACCACCAGGCTGCAGATCTGTAGTAGCCATATGGTATTTGTGGCTTATGCTTGAGTCCTTCTGAACAAACGCACTTGTTTCCATGAGGTGTTGGTGTTTGAGGACAGAGGCAGTAGCTCAGCTGTCATGCTAATACTGCACTTGATGACGGATTAGCACATGGATGGGATTTTATGTTTTAAAAGATACTTCATATTAGACAAGATCCTTGATAGAGCAATGAAAGTCTTATTTTCTAAATTCCTAAATTCTATTATGTTGCTTTGACAGTCATATTTAACATATAAGACCACAGTAAGTAGCATTTTTATTGTGTATTGTAAAAATAATACTGCCTGGAAATTCTAGTTTAAGATTATACTTGTTTGTTATTAAATTTATTTTTTCAAATTACCCTTGATTTCAAGGTTACCAGAGATTAAAATAAAATAATAAAAATGCTTTCACAATATTTTGGAAAAACAATAACAAAAATGTGTTGGTGGGGTTCCCGTTGTAGTGCAGCAGAAACAAATCTGACCAGTAACCATGAGGTTGAGGGTTCAATCCCTGGCCTCCCTCAGTGGGTTAAGGATACTTCATTGCCATGAGATGTAGTATAGGCCGCAGATGCAGCTCAGATCCTGGGTTGCTATAGCTGTGGCATAGGCCAGCAACTGTAGTTCCGATTTGACCCCTAGCCTGGAAATCTCCATATGCTGTGTGTATAACCCTAAAAAAGCAAAAAAAAAAAAAAAAAAAAAAAAAAAAAAAAAAAAAAAAAAAAAAAAAAAAAAAAAAAAAAAAAAAAAAAAGGTGCTTTGGCCATTTAAGGAAGAAATTATACCAATACTCTACAATCTCTTTCAGAGGATAGAAGTTCAGGGCATACCACCTAACACATTCTATGAGGCCAGCATTACCCTAATACTAAACCCAAGGCAAAGATATTATAGAAACAGAAAACTGCAGACTAATATTTTTCATGAAAATACATGCAAAAATCCTCAACAAAATAATAAAAAATTGAATTCAAAAAAGTATAAAGGAAATTATACACCAATACTAAATGGGGTTTATCTTAGGTATGCAAGGGTGATTCAGTCTCTAAAAATCAGTTAATGTGTCACATTAACAGCCTAAAAGAAAAAATTCACAGACCAATATAATAGATGCAGAAAAAGCATTTGAAAAAATTCCAGCACAAATTCATGATAGAAACTCTCAGTAAAGTAGAAAAAGAGTGAAACTTCCTGAATTTCATAAAGACTGCCTAAAAAAAAAAAGAGATACTCTATAGCTAATATCATACTTGATGAGAAACTCAGTAGTTTTCGCAGTAAGAACACATACAAGGGAAAAATTTCTCTCACCATTCCTTGACAACATCACGATGTAATTCTTTAGTAATGCAATAGAAAAAGAAAGTTAAACAGACGTGGAAGGGAAACATGAAACTCTCTTTGTCCACAGATGACATGATCTATCTCTGTAAACACTCCAAAAAAGAATCAACAACAAAAAAAAAAAATCCAGGTACAAATAATATATTATAGCAAGATTTCAGGATACAAAGTTATAATCTAGAAAGCAATTGCTTTCCTACATACTCAAAATGAACAAGTAGAAATGGAAATTAAAAATGCAATAATACAATTTACATTAGCAGCAACAGAAATGAAATTCTTAGGTATAAATCTAGCAAAATGTATACACCCTCTATATGAGGAAAAATTACAAAACTCTGATGAACAAAATTAAGAAATTAATAAATGGAGAAATAGTCCATATGTATGTATAGAAAGACTAAAAACTGCCAAGATGTCATTTCTTCCCAACTTAACCTATAGATTCAATACCACCTCATCAAAATTCCAACAAGTTATCCTATGGATATGATCAAACCAATTCTGCAGTTTGTATGGAAAGATAAAAGAATCAGATAGGCAACATACTATTGAAGGAGAAGGAAAAAGTTGGAAGACATGCTTCCTGATTTCAGAAGAGTTACTATAAATCTGCAGTTAACAAGACAGTGTGGTAGGGTCAAAAGAATAGAAAAGTAGGTTAACTAAACAGAATAGCAAGCACAGAAATAACCCCTCCAAGTATAGCTAACTCATCTTTGACAAAGGAGCAAAGGCAATACAATGGAATAAAGACAATCTCTTTGACAAATGATACCAAAACAATTGGACATCCACATGCAAAAATTAAATCCAAACACAGACCTTAAACCCTTCGCGTAAATGAACTCTAATCATAGACCTAACTGTAAAATGTAAAATGATAAAACTATTAGGAGATAATAGAGGAAAACCAAGATGCCTTTGGGTCTAGTGATATCCTTTTTAGCTACAACTCCAAAAATGTGATGCATAAAAAGAGTAATTGATCACCTAGTGTTTATCAAAATTAAAAATTTCTGCTCTGTGGATAGATTATATCAAGAGAATGAGAAGAGAAGCTAGAAACAGGGAGAACATATTTACAAAAGACACAGCTGATAAGGCATTTTTATTTAAATATGGTAAGAACTCCTAAAACTCAATAATTAGAAAACAACCTGATTAATAAATGAGCCAAACATCTTAACAGACACTGCACCACAAAAAAAAAAAAATACATATCACAAATACAGTGTGAAAAGATGCTTTACAGTATTGGCTTTTCAATATGTTTTTCATAATCATAATTTTGTATGGCATACTATTCAGGAATGTTCATCTTTCATACTCAGTAAGATCCTCATATCATCTTTTAGTGCTCTTCTAGATCAGTTCTGCACTTTAATAATAGCAAAGGAAATTTGAAATATTCTATTGATTTTTTACTGTCCTTAAAACTGTGTCATTTAATGTTTTTTATCAGTGCTAAATCTACATTGATACCTCATAGTCACCCAAAGTCTGTAGTTTACCTTAGGGTATTATGACATATATCCATCGCTATAGTATCATTCAGGTAAATGCAAACAAAAAGTTGTGATTCCATTTCACACAAATCAAAATGGCCAAAAACTGAAACATTGATACCACCAAATGCTGGCAAGGAGCATGGCTGTTGGAATATATGCTTAGTTTCTTAGAACTGCCAAACTGTCTTTCAAAGTGTCTCTGCCATTTTGCATTTCCACCAGCAATATATGCGTGTTCCTGTAACTCCACAGCCTTGTCAGCATTTACTTCTAGGTGACTTTTTATGAACATTTACAAAAATGACAGAATAACTAAAGTTGCAATGCACACTAACTTATATTTGTCTTGAGTATAAATCCATTTCCCTTGTCAAAGTAATTTAGTTGAAAAAATCCTAATCATAACCAGACAAGAGGTAACTACTTTTAGAAACATCATTCGTGATTATGTATTATTTCCTGAAATAAGAGATATACTTTTATTCATCAACTGATGGACAGAATTTCAACATAATCAATAAGGTAATTTTTATCCCAAGTTATATCTAGAATTTTATTCTTAGAATTGAAACTGCATACATATGTTGACAACTATGTGAATAGCATTTGTTCTTTTTACAGACATTACCAACACAGCTAATGAGATCTAACAATTTCAAGAATCATATGATCATTGATGATCTATTAATTGCTTTCTGCCAGAAATAATGTTGACATGAGCATCCTTCTTTTTGACTTTACAAAGGTCAAAAGTAAAGCCAACACCAAGTAACAGGTCCAAGTCTAAAGCAAAGGTGTAAAATAAACATACCAATTCTATTTTCTGTACCATTATTTCACTTCGGTCAGAGTTTATATTCTACTAGATACTTGTCAACTTACATCATTCCTCTATCTACTAATTCTCTAACTCTGCTTTATTTATTTTGTTATTTTACTTCTATTTTTCAAGTTCATATGTTAAATTTTACTGAGACTGTAAAATGTTTTAAATAAATTATTTTTGTAATTTTAACTGCATTCTAGTTGGTGTCTGATGCAATTATTTAAAGACATAAATTATCTTTTCTTATTTACATATTCCAGAAAGATATCCAAATCTTTCAGATATTAATGTGGATATGTATTAATATAATGAATATCACTGAGAAGCATTCCTGAGAGGAATGGAGAAATCTGGGACTATGAGCAATTCCATTGGCGGAACTTCTTTTCTTTTATCTCTGAATATTATGCCCCATCTCTTCATCAGATGTGGCCTCTTTTACAACAGGGGCCAATTTTCCATTATCATGGAAAAAACCTCACTTCCTTGCACTTTTACATTGGAGATAGCCACTGGAATTTCTCATCATGGATACTTTCATGATTTAATCTGTAGCAATAAAACGTAGATTGTTCTCTACCAGTCTTTGCACTTTTCACAGTCTCCAGTCCTTCACCATCTAGTCAGGGGAATGTGTGAGCACCTTTTAGATCTTTTCTACTTCCAGAAATTAGACAGAATATTGCTGTCCCTGGCAAGATTGTCAACTTGATCTTAATACATTTCTCCATATGGTTCTTCTTGTACTTGATAAAAAAATAAATTGCTTAAGTTTTCTGGCATATGGATAACAGTCTTTTGTTAATTTTACATGCTTATATTCTCTTTCCTTCATTTATTAGCTTATTCTAATGGGAACATGGAAAAATGAATAAGCCACCTTTCCTAGAAGATGAGCAGGTGGTATATTGATAGAAACCCCTACTGTACAAAAGAAAAATTAATCATATTAAAATATTTTTTAACACATATTGAAAGAGGCCCTAGAAAAAATTACATCGATTACACGAAAGCCCAAGGCAATCAGATAAATGATTTTTTAAAGTGTTAACCTAATTATGGCATTCCATTTGTAATCTTGATGTCTTATATTTTATAGCTTTAAATTATTATTATAAAAACTTGCATCTGGCCTGTGCACCGTAGTTTTCTGACTCCTGATTTAAGAGCGTAGAGTTGATTGACTTATCATGAGACTTAGTAAACATAACCTTGCAGTATGTTTCACTAAGACATGCAGTAGCAGATCCCGGAAGTGCTCTGTCCATACCTCTGAAGGCTTAGCATTTGCATACATGCTGCTGGATTTCTTACTGACACCTGCACCACTCTTTACCTGAGGGCTTTTCCCTAGTTACCAGGGCCGGCTTTGTCCCTGCACAGAAGGACAAGAAATGAGCATTCCCATCCCCCAGAGCTGTCCTCACTAATGAAACAGAGGGCAACATAAATATTTTAGCCCCCTTGCCTCTGAGGTATATGTTCTGTACCATCCCCTATCACACCCCACTGGGATAAGGTCCCAGGTCTCAGAATGGAAACATTTGAAATAATCTCTCATTGGCATCCTTATATTTGTTTTACCTTCTCACTCTCCATGAGCATTTTTGGAAAATACCTCTGAATTTCAACTTTAACTCTGCCTCAATAACCGGCTATTGTTGGAACCCAAACAAACATGTAAGTTCCATTAAATAGTGCTTATGTATACAGAATCGAATAGCAAAAAAGCCAAACAAAACAGAAACTTTCCAACATAATCAATAGATAAATATAAATCAAGTTTATCTTAATATCATGAACACTGATATTCTATATCTTAATCCAGAAGCTGCCCACAGGTGTTTGGATGTTAACAGATATGTCTCAGTCGTGTTATAATGTGCCGAGGTATTAATTATCTTATCCCTGGGAAGCCAGAAACCCTGATCAGTGTGTCTCTACTTAAAGATAATCTCAGTTTGTCCTATTCTACTATATAAATATTATTAGGTTTATCCTATATGTGCCAACATTTTAAAAATCTTGGGAGAACTGCCTTGGACTACTGTCATCGGATTTGCCTGCAAGATATATAATACATAAGTTTCTATGAATATAAATTTAGCTAAAGTTTGAATCAATGTCATATAAAACAAGGCTCACATGAATCATTAGTTATACTGAACATTAAATGCCTGACAGCTTTCCAAGGATTAAAGAAAACATAGGTATATTCAAATATGGAATTCAAGCTTATATAAATCTTTACCAAAATTAACTAACTCAGGATTTTGATTATTACATTTGAAGAGGTAAGAATTCTCAATGAGACAGCCTAGTCAAAATATTGTCAATAATGTCATTGTCTTTGTTAATAAATTGGAGAATGAAAGCTGGTGGAGGCACTAGGGTCTTCAGATTTACCTAATCTCAAGCACTGAAGTGTAGTAGTATGGATGTCCATATTTACTACCACTGCTTCTCAGAAATAAAGAAATGAATGCTACGCTCATAGAGAAAAAAAATAATTAAAAATTTGTTTTAGTCATTAGGTCAGATAAAGTAAAAAAATTTTCTTATATTGATAGTCAAATAAAAATTATTCTCCTGAAAGAAGGCCCTCTATGGCATATACTCTCTAGAGAGTAGAAATATTTCAGAAAAGTTACAAATTAAACCTAACATGTTTCAAAAATTATCTTATTGTTTAGAAGTAATTTGTTACCACAGTTTATGGGTGACACTAAAGAATTATAATCATCATATTACAATTATGCAAACTAATATTTAGTCATTATAAAAAATTTAAGTTACACCCTCGAATTTCAAAGAAACTTGGGACGTTTTAATAATCTAAAATTAAGTGACTGAAGTTTAAAACAAGGCAGAACCACTCTAATCGAAATTGAGAAATTTAGTGTCATTAAGCATTTTAGATGGGTTAATTAGCAATTTTAAAACCTAAATTCAACTCCATTTTTTTCTTGAGTGTCATTCAGAATTCATTGCATAACATATAGGATCCAAAAAATGCATTTTTTTCTGTGAAGAATTAATATAAAGGACGTTATTGCCTGAAAAAATAAAAGTACTGGGGATTTGTATATGAAAATACTAAGAGCACAATGTTTTAGTCAGATTTAATAAGAGTTTGCAAAAAAAAAGGTAGTAATACACAGTCACAAAATGCTAGCATAGTGTGAAAGTCTTCTGCAATATACCTTTTTTTTTTTTTTTTTTTTTTTTGCTGTGCCTGTGGCATGTGGAAGTTCCTGGGGCCAGGGATTGAACCTGTGGCCACAGTTGTAACCTGTTCCTCACATGCAGCAGTAATGTATCCTTGACCCACGTGTCACAGGGGGTCTTTTGCAATATAGTTTTAAAATTCCTATTCTATGTTAAAAATGCCTTGCAGGACATTTGGTTGCATCCAAAATGTTCCAACTGAAAGCAAATCATATACTAGGTAGGAAAGGAATGCCTAAAGTCTGTTTTTGATCCATTTTCATGTTGAGTTGATTATTTTCCACTAATTTCCCTTTATCTGAAGTTTTCCATACTCATTTTGTAAATGTGTCTTTACCACAGAATGTTATTATTGTTTAGTTCTATGACTCACAATCACAGTTCATTTTCCATTTGCCCGGATCGGTAAGCAGTATTATAAATATTTGAAAATAAACCAATTTAATGTAGTAATAAACCTGAACTTTTATCATACTGAGGATAATATATTACAAAATAAATATTTTTGGAGTTTCTATTGTGGCTTAGCAGGTTAAGGACCTAACATTGTCTCTGGGAGGATGTGGGTTTGATCCCTGGCCTCGCTCAGTGGCTTAAAGATCTGGCATTACCATAAGCTGAGGCATAGGTTGCAGATGCGGCTCAGATCTGGCATTGCTGTGGCTGTGGTATAGGCTGTCAGCTGCAGCTCCAATGCAAACCATAGCCTGGGAACTTCCAATGCAGCAGGTGCAGGCCTAAAAAGATAAAATAATAAAAATTATTAATCCAAATGAAATAGCATATGAAACCGTGTAACATCAAACTGAGAAACTGCATTGGAATCTAAAAAACAGTATACAAATATGTGATTGTGCTGGGTTTTATTGTAATCAACTATTTATTAGTTTGTAAAAATAAAAAAAAATAGTATCTATGAAATTGTCGAGAATAATCATTTACTCCTAGAAGGTATATAATAAGCTTTAGTTCAGTCTGTAGAAAACTTTATCTAGAATTCATGGATAGAAAGTAGAGAGCAATTTTTTTTCCTTTCTATCAAGGAGAAAACAACTTAATAAAACAAAAGATAGGCATACATTTAAAATAATTATTTATATAAGTTATTCTTTGCTAATACAGTTATATGATTCAGGCTGAAATAAATTCTGTCTTTGAATTATTATAGCACTTTTTTGTACCCTGCTTATATTTTTGTATGTTGTCTTATATCTGAAACGAACTTGTGTGTGTGTGTGTGTGTGTGTGTGTGTGTATTCTATTTTAGGATGTCTTCTCCAATACTTGGTGTAATTTAACATTCTATTTATTCGGCATAATATTTTTACAGCTGTTCAGGAACAATGACAGCAATTGAATAAACTAGGAAGAAAGCACCACAAGTGCTTCGTAGAGGAGCTCTAGCTAGGCTGTGGAGACTGGGTGTCACTGGAAAAAAATATTCAGGAAAGAAGTATAAAAGTGTTCCAAAAAGTAAAACTGCATGCCAGAATAAAGGAAGCAGGTGTGCATGTGGCATGCTTGGGAAACAGTGATTACACACATTTGGATGGAAATAAGAATACTAAGAGAGAAACTGGGACAAATACTTCTGTTTATAACACTACAGTACAAAAAGATTTTCAAATAATCGTGTGATAGATAAAATGTATAGAAGTCTTATTTTTCTGGTGAACACATAGGGAGGGCACATCCTAGGCTTGGCAGAGATGATGACAACCAAAGAGGCTAAACAATTAGATTCACTCATTAATTCTCAGCTATTCTTTTCTGGCATGCATTAAAAAATGCAATGTTATATAATTCCATAATGTTAAAACTCTGACAGCTCTCCTAAAAGTCTTTCTGGTACCATATTTGTAAATGGTTCTGGTTCACTAGCTGGCAAAGGACTCAGAAATCTCTCTAAAATATATCCATTCTCATCTTTTCAAGTCATTAGTTTTTTGGTGAAAGTCATAGCAAGCCCAGATCTCATGCTGAGGACATCTGCATCTGAACATCATAAAATGGCCTTGAACTGCAAACTTTAGTTCAGAATAGGCAACTGCATTGATTCGAATGAATGCACTGAACTGGTTTTCCTTTTTCTTTTTTTATTAATCTTCAAATAATTTGATCCGAGGGCCATTCCAAAGTGCATTGCAAAGTCAGTGAAACATAATGACTCAGCAGAATGTAAAAACTAAATTTAGAAATAAAATTGAGGTTGAGATTGAGAAGCAGTCTTCATATAATCTCCCCATGTTCATTCAGCTCATCTGTTGTACAGAAGCAAATTTTTTAAAAAATTGCAGACAGCATATGGAAGGATAAAGGGAAGAGAATATTGCAAAAACTTAAAATTACCTTTTAACATTATAACTTGAGTCATAAGTTTTATACCAGAATGCCAAGCCCTTAGATATCTTTTCCTTCTTGTTTGTCAGTATTTGCATTATTGGAGAAATTTTACATCATAAAATTTTCTCTACTGTATTTTTGCCCTCTTTCCAAACTAGATAAAGGTTGTCAATTTATGAGCCTGAATAAAATCCTGGACCTCTTACTACTTTTCACAGAGGTATAATGAGAGTTTCTTTACTAGACACTAAGGTGCATAAGTATAGAGACATCCTTTACCTGGATCATTACTTTGTCTCTGGGTAAGCTAGTGTCAACATACAGGGCACAGAAAGAAATATTTATTAAATGAATGTACCTATTAGGTAATTATAAATATAAGAGTTTTAAGAAGAAGTAAGGGAAATAGGAAATATTGGACCAATAGGAAATCACACTTAAGTTTGAGACTTAAAACATGAATAGGAATTAGCTATAAAAACAGAGGAGATTATTGGACTATAACGAAAAGTATTCGACACTGAGGAAATTGTTATATATTGAGCAATTTCTCAATTACTACAGCCTGTATTGGGTGTATCTATGTATATGTGTGTCTAAAATGTGAATATATGAAAATAATTTATGTATATAAGACACACATATATATGTATAATCGATAAACAATTCTTCAAGATATAAGAATCTCTTCTATTACCTCCTTGTCTTGCCTTGTCAAGGATGATCAACCTAGAGTTTGGGAACTACTAAAACAACGTCTTAAAGATAACTCTAGAGACCACAAAAGTTAAATGGAGTCATAAAAGTTGATTTAACACAACTTAACTTTAGTGGCTATTTTCTTCTGAAACTTTTCTGCTCTGGATAACATGACAACAGTGTTTTATCCTGCTTCTCTATTTCTTCTGCGTCTTTATCCTTGGCATTTATTCTGCTTCTGATCTTCCAAATGAGACATTTCTGGATATACCTGGGATTCTTTTGCTCTCTCTGTATAGCTTTATCTGTCTCTTGTTCTGCTCTTTAAAAAAATATTTTTAATTTCTTTTCATTTGTCTCTACTGTTTCAACTGTCAATTCTGAGACATGAGGCTTTTTTTTTTAATCTAAATCTCTGATCTCATTTTATAGCTTCAATCCTGAATTTCAAAATTGTCAGTAGACATTTCTACCTCCCTGAAATGTTATTATGCTAAAATCAAATGGTAAAAAAAAATCAGAGATAATTAGAATATGTAGGACATGAAAAGAAAAGGTCTGAAGCCAAAATTCTGGAGATTATCAACATTTCCATGTAGGGAAAGTAAAGACCATAACAGATTTTAAAGTGAACTAATAAAGTAAAAAAGTTGAAGAAGTGTGTCAGGGAAAGTACAGAAGAGAAGGTTACCAGAAAAAAAATGAATCTATCTGTCTGTTTAGATAGCTATCTGGCTACTTTTTTTAATCAAGAGAGTTGTCCATTAGGTATTAACTCTAATAAGAGGACATTATGTATGAGTTTAAGGAGAGTGCCTAAAGAGAATTGGTAAGTGTAGAATTAGCATTTGTTTAATCTGTGAAGCGAATGGATGGGAAGATATGGAAATAATGGATTTACTCTTCCAGGAAGCTGGTTTTGAGGGTGTCTTTGCTAGCCCTGGGCTTTTGTTCAGGCTAAAGAGGATGTGAGCTAAGTCTTAAAGGGTGTGTTATGTTTTCTGGATAACAAGAGTGATCAGAGTGGCATTCTAGAGCAAACAAAAATACAAGGTATCATTGAGAAGTTTTAGTAGAGCAGATCAGGATCACTGTAAGGCAGGAGCAGTCAAAGGCAAGGCTCAAAAGAAAATAAAGGATCATTTTATTTTTGTAGAAGATACTATGTGCCTTGCTGAGAAAATTTAAATTCAGTAATAAAATATCAACATCAGCATATAGTTATTCTATGTCAGATACTATTTTAAGTTTTTTTATCCATATTATTTATTCATTTCTTCAAAAATATTATAAGACATTTAGACTGAAATAGACATCCTGGACAATTTACTTAACCTCACTGTGCCTGGGTTGCCTCATCAACAAAAAATAGAATTTAGTTGATAAAATGCATGGATTAGAGTATATGTAGTCCCAAAGACCATATTCTTAATATATGAAATTCTTATTAAGATAAGGCATATACGAAGAAGCAGGTTTTCAAGGAAATACAAATTGTTTAGTTTTGGACATAGAAATTTTGTGATGCATCTGTGATTACAAAGTATATACTGTTGGACACCTAAGCGTACATGTCTGTCATTGGAGAGAGTGAACGAGGGTATTAATTGAGACTTTGGTCTTAACATTTTAGTTGGCAATTTTATTATATTCTATACTATGCAATAAGTTTGACCACAGACTTCATGTAGCATCAATGAGAACTGAGACAGAGGTTCATGGGGAACCGATACTGTAAAGGAAATTAAAAAAAAGACATCAATAAAGAGTCCAAGAAGAAGCAGCCCAAACCTTAGAAGCAGTTTGGTCAAAGAGTCTAATCTGAGTCCAGCTGTGGCCCTATATTCGACACCAATTTATAGGAAATACAGATGACAGAGAATGCTGTCAGCAGTGTTCAGACTGTGAGAAACTTTAAATTCTCCAATGACTTTTCCAAAATAATTGGCAGAATTGAATGGTGAAAGAGAAATGTGAAACAAAATCTAGAGATAAAAATAACCATAGAAGCACAGTAATTTGTCACAAACTGGGAACCTTCAAGCAAATATTTGTAGTTATTTAAATGACATTTGTAAGACAATTGTAAACTTATTCAAATTTCCACTGACCTTTGGATGTGACAGAAAATACCATTAAATAACTATTGCTAAATTTATAGATGTCCAAATGGTTCTGTCATTACATTTTACTTTTAAAGGACATTTTATCTTTTAGAGAAATATGTTGATGAAGTGATATCTGATATATGCCATATTGTGATTTTTTTTAAAAAAATTATACAGCCAAGGAATGTTGGGCATGTAAGGAAATAGCATTGGCTGTGAGTGGATGATGGTAGAGAGTAATGGATACACGGGCATCAATTATATTATTATCGATCATTACCTATGTTTACATTTGCTTAATGTAGTATTGTTTGTAATGTATATTTAATTAAATATCTTTAAAGTAAAACGTAAACAAAAATAAATAAGAACTCTTTTGGAGAAGTAAACATATTTCTTCTTTTTTTAAATCTTTTTAGTGCTTCACCCATGGCATCTGGAGGTTCCCAGGCTAGGGGTTCAGTTGAACTGTTGCCGCCGGCCTGTGCCACAGCCACAGCAACATAGGATCTGAGCCACTTCTGAGACCTACACATCTCATGGCAACACAGGATCCTTAACCTACTGAGTGAGGCCAGGGATCAAACCCATGTCCTCATGGATGCTAGTCAGATTCCTTTCCCCTGAGCCATGATGGGAACTCCATAAATGTATTTCAAAATATAAGCCGAGAGAGGAAAATTTTCACAAGGGCATAGGGCTGTGAAAGGGTGAAGTTAAATATGGCAAGCTGGGATCCTGTGATTTTAACAGTGTAGAAATGATTAATGGTTTCTGTTTTTATTGTTGTTAATACAGTTCTGCCAATCACACCCTCATAAGCCTTTAATTCCAGTTCTCCCTCAAACCCTACATGCACTACCCCTTTCCTCAAGTTCAGCATTATGTTAGAGGATGTCTTTTCTTTCATACGTCTCACACAATCCAGGATGTTGTTTTCTTCCATGCATATTCTTTTCTTCCTGTAACAGTTGTTAGTATAGATTGCTTTCACTGTTATAAAGGCTGGCAGTTCATCTTTTCTTAAGCTTTTCCTTCCAATGTATACTGCAGCCAATTTATCTACTAAACACAACATTATTTAACATTATTTAACTCCTGGGATCCAAACCCCTTAATTTTTCTTTACTAGTGTTTCCACTAAGAAAAAGATTTAAGCCTTTCATTCCACATCCTTCTCTGATTTTCAGGCATATATTTCTAGACTGAACCTCAAATGTAAATAAAATAATTTGTTGATTACAATTCTAATTTTTTGTGGGGAATAAAGTCATTAGTTTTTTTTTTTTTTTTTTTTTTTTTGCCTTTTGTCATTTTAGGGCCGCACCTGCGGCATGTGGAGGTTCCCAGGCCACTGGCCTGCGCCGCGGCCACAGCAACGCAGGATCCGAGCCGCGTCTGCGACCTACACCACAGCTCACGGCAATGCCGGTTCGTTAACCCACTGAGCAAGGGCAGGGACCGAACCCGCAACCTCATGGTTCCTAGTCGGATTCGTTAACCACCGCGCCACGACAGGAACTCCAAAACTCATTAGTTTATGAAAGCCATCAGTCTATATACTAATATTTTTAAGTTGTAGAGGTATTTCTCTTCCCATCCAAGAAAAAATTAAGCCCTCCCTAACATCAATTTATTAGCTTAATGGTAACAAATATTAAAAAATTCTTTATGATATGAAAAAGGTAAGTCAATAATATTAAGTACTATTTCTTTTAAGTTCAAAGGCACTATAAATTTTGAAATGCTACAAAGTATAGCACTTTACTAGAAATTTCAATAAATTTAAAAAAGACAGTTTTATTTTCTTTTTTTGCTGCACCCATGGCTTATGGAAGTTCTTGGACCAGAACTTTCCATGCCACAGATAAAGCCCATACCACAGCTGTGATCCCAGCCATTGCAGAGACAATGCCAGATACTTACCCTGCTGAGCCACAAGAGAACTTCAATTAAGACGTCTTGGGAGTTCCCTTTGTGGCTCAGTGGTTAACAAACCCGCATAGGAACCATGAGAATGAGGGTTCAATCCCTAGCCTCGCTCAGTGGGTTAAGGATCTGGTGTTGCTGTGGCTGGCTGTGGCTGGCAGCTGTAGCTTCCATTCAACCTCTAGCCTAGGAACTTCTACATGCCGCGAGTGCAGTCCTAAAATGCAAAAAACGAAAAAAAAAGACGTCTTGATCTTTACATTATTAAACTGTACATTCCTACTTTGATAATTTAATATGTATCACAAATAAGTAAATTGATGTCATAACATTGTGAACAGGTTTTTCACCAACCATGAGCCATGGATTTTAACTATTCAGGGAGTCCACATTTATTGTTGTAGCAATAACTGAAGGTTTTCTTTAAAAATTGATAACTGGTATTCTTTAACTAAATGACATCACATTTCCATGTTTTTCTTCTGTTAGTGCCATATCTTTCTTGCCGATATGTCTCAGTTTCACCACCTATTCTCTATCTCTTGAACATATATTTAATTTCTTGGAATTGTTCCATCTTCTATAAAATGAAATCAATTCTGGTGCCCTCATCTATAAATAGACATTAATATAATTGTCTTCCACATAGTATATACTCAATAATTGTGGCCACTATCATTGCTCATTAGTATTTGCCCTTAATAGACCTGCAAATTTTCAACAGTCTTTCATATTACATTTGTTACAGAGACTGGTTTTGTTTGTTCTCCATTGCTGCGATAAATGACCACAAATTTAGTGACTTAAAGGAACATAAATTTGTTATGTCACTGTTCTGGAGGTCAGGTGACCAAAACGGATTTATTGAGCTAACATCAATGTGTTAGCAGGGTTGCATTCCTTGCTGGAGGTTCCAGAGGGGAAAATCTAAGTCTTTACATGGTCTGGCTTCTAGAGACCACTAATATTCCTTAACTCCTGGATCCAGTTCTCCATCTTCAATCCTGCAGGGCAACATCTTCAAATTTCTCTCTGACTCTGATTTTTTAACTCCCCTTTTCAGTTAAAAAGACCCTTATATTGGGCCCAACTGGCTTATCTCCTTATCTCAAACTTCTTAATCTAATCACATTTGCAAAATAGGTTTTGCCCTGCAAGTAAAAGAATCATAGATGCCAGGGGTTAGACTGTGAACATCATTGGGAAGGCATTTTTTTGTATTCCACGCTAGTTTTCTTATAATAATTGAAAAAAAAGCAACCTTTTGACTACCTATTTACCTAGTTAATCAAATGTTAGATTACTTCTTCTTAAAACTCTCCTACCTGCATATTCTAGTTAATTTGTGTTTTCTCAGCACACTGCAATCTCTATCACAGTAATGCCTTTCTCAAATAGAAGTAATCTTGCACCAGTTACTTCTGTTCAGTCATTTAGTAGCTACTTGATATAATGCAAATGTTACCTTTTCTAAAGCTCATTTTACTCATATGTAAAATGGAAAAAAATATTAGTGAGAGAGATAATACATATAAAATGATTATAGTTCTTAGCATGAAAAATGCTTAGTGAAAGTTAACTGTTAATAATATTTACTGTGATTATTAGAATCTGGTAGGCAAATGGATTCCTCAATAGTTCAATTCCATTATACTTACTGTGACAGAAAATTAAACATTTCCTCGGCCCCAGGAGTATTATTGCTTTTCTACTTTATGCCCATTTTATTTGAACTATAATCTTCTATGCCTTAAAGTAAAATATTTTATTTTTCTTAGGATATAAAGGATTCAAATCAGTCCGTAATTAGGCTGCGGTCAGAAATGATGCAGATGCTTTTTTAAGTTCTATACAGAGTTATAACTAAAACATATAGATACAGATTCCTTATCCTTCCCTCCCCAGTGGCAGAAAGTTTTATTAACACTGTCATCAACTTCTTCATCCTCTACACTCCATCTGTGTGAAGTATTATCAGTATAACAACGAAACATCTGTATGTTCAGAAATTAATATCCTCCAGAATACCAAAGTGACAATATAGACCACAATATGACATTATTCCATTCTATTTATTACTCCACTTTAGTGCCTATCTTATCTGACATAGTAACTTCTTAAATGAATGTGTGGAATTTCTTGTGGACAGCTGAAAATATGAAATTAATGAATGGTTGCTGGGTGAGGGAAGAAATATTAAAAAAAAAAAAACTGGTCTAGGGTCAGTGAGAAAAGCATTAACTTTACTGGACACCAAATACATACTATGTGCTGCTAAGTGCCTTATAAATTAAGATAAATAAATAAATGTTCAAACGGTTTTAACCCTCATTCTCTCATCATTGCCCTGTTCCTTCCTTCTGTCTCTGAAAGTGAAATTTTATGACCAACTTTTAGCTGTGTGAACTTGGTTAACTTATTTACTTATTAGGCCTTAGGATAACACAGAATTTAGAAAAAGATTCCTCTCAGAAGATATCCTATAGAAACTAAGATTCACTAAATACTCTGTTTCCCTCACGATGTCTGTCATTCATTATCACTTCTGTTCTCTTTGAATTTGATCGGTTTAATTTTGCAATGCTGTCTGGAAGTGGTGTGAGTTTTAAGAAAGGTTACACCGCTATGTAAAAAGAACTTACCAGCGTGTATTAAATCTTGAGGCAATGTCAAGTAGCTCTCTTAAGTGTTTTACATGCTCTCATTCAATTCTAACAACAAATCCATCAAGATAGAGAAAGGTGAAATAAGGTATCTGTGATGACACAACTATTAAATACAGAGATGGATTCTGATCTCATGTGCTCTGTCAGCATGGAAATATAAATATAACCCTGCTTTTTTTTTTTTAAACTTTTTTTTTTTTAAACATTTCTAAGCTATATTTGTTTAATGTATTGGATTAAAGGGACATAGTTGAATTCCTTACAAATATAAAAGTTAATTTGAATAAATACAGGGAAATTTAATATGACTCAACCACAATTAAATTTCTTAATTCATGCCTGAAGAGGTATATTTTGGTTGGATTGTTCATATCCTTAAAGAAGCTTATCACATTACATACAGTAATGTTTATCACATTACAGTATAACCAAAGCAACCCATGTTCTCTCATAAATTAATTTTGTGCTGGTTGAATATTCTGTGTAGACATAGATTTCTGTTTTAATCAAAAACATTTCCTGTTTTTCATTGCCCTATACACATAAAATATTTTTACATTTAAGAACTTTATATTTCCAATGTGATTTATTTTACATTTACAACTCTTGCGAGGTAATTGTTTTTCACTTTTGATACAAATATCTCCACATCATTAATACACCTGCACATTTGCTTTATCTAAAATAAATGAGATGGGTACGTAGGGAAGATTCAGTTATGTGCTTGAGCAATTTTCAGAGTGTTAAGTAACAAGTCTTCTTTAGGCAATAAACATGCACATTTTTTCATGGACAAATGGCTAGATGATTCAATACTGCTCCCCCTGTCCCTTTTTATAGATCAAATTTAGAAAATATCTAGACTTCAGATATTAACTTACATCGAATCTCTGAAATAACCAATGCACAAGATCTTAATCAGTATTCAGGCCCACTTTTTACAATATCTATCACTGCAAAATCTTTTAAAATTCTACTTCAAGGCTATCGAATTTAATCAACTCATCATTTCTGAGCCAAAACCTTGTACTCTTTACATCTTAAGTGTGTCACAATAACAGACTACAGACTCTGGCTGTTCATATTTTATTTCTAAATCTTATTCTAATCATATAAATAAGTAAAGCAAAAGATTACCTTGAGCCATTTTGGTTTTCTCTCGTCATTAAAATCTACTAATTTCTGCCACCTGACTCTTTTCATACTATTCTGAAATATACACACATTAACATTCATTTAATAAGAGAATAAATGGTATCATTTGATCTATTTTCTGAGGTAAACAAAACAACATGTTTTACAAAGTCAATAGTTGCATGTAGTTTGCCTTCAAAATGATGGAACTGATATTTCAAACAGTTGTTTGCAGCTGGCTAACTGATTAGTTTTTGCTTATTATTTATAGTTTCTCTTTCACCTCTGTTAACTCTTTTCTGCCTGTCTCTGTGTGTCTCTCACATATACACATACAGTGTAAATAATATTAGAGTAAGATAAAAATCAGTTTAGATGCCAGTTCTGTCATTCATTCTCTTTGAGTCTGTCAATAAGTTATTTAATAACTTGAGGCTCATTTTCCTCATCTCTGAACTAGGGATAAAAATTCATCTTATATAGTTGCTGCGAGCATCTAATGAGGGAGTATCCGTAAGTGCACAGTACTTAGGTTCAATACCATATCATATAAAATTGTCTAAATGATAAACTATATAAGAAGTATTACATATAATCAAAGTTTCCATCCTTTTTGGATGTTACTAATTTCAATATTGCAAAAATATTCTGTTCAGTAGCTATAATTTAGAAACACATATTTAAACTTCCACAAAAATATAAAATTCTTCCAAAAACATTGGACTATAAAATCATAGAAAGGAAGTGTTAACAACTCTGACTGCAGCTCTACTCTGTTTGGAGATGAATGACTGAGTAAATGACCTCAACTAGACCTCCTTGCAATTGTATTCAAACAAACCTCTTTATAAACAGGTTAACAGCTTTACTATGGAAAAGAGGGTTCCTAGCTCTAAAATAATTTAACAAGGTCTTCCTGCTCACATTAAAGTGATTATTGTAAATGAACTGGAATTTATGTGTTTGAGGGACATGGTTGGTTCAAGAATGGAAGGTAGCCACATAAACATGTACCATTTGGTAATTAACAGTGTAGAAAATGAAAGAGTCATCAAACCAAAATTGCTCCACTTAAACTGGTTTTGTTGGTAGACAACCGGATTCTAGATCCTCTATCACTATTTTCTCAGTGGCCTTAAGCATATTAATAAACTACTCTGAGTCTTTTCATGTTTGTTCTGAGTATTCAAACCTACATATGTGAAACATCTGTAAGATACTCAAAAAAGAAAACTGATAACTATGATAATTTTGACTAAACATAAACCAAAGTCCTAATGCAGGGAACAAAAAGTTATTAGAAGCTGCAGTTGATGGATTTTAGTATTTCTAGAAAATAATACCTCCTCCATGGTACATGCTTATCTTTAAAATTTTAGTCTCCAGGGAAGTTTACTGTATCTGTAATGTGTGCTTTGACTTAACAATTTAACCCTTTGTGTTAACAGGGCATCCAATATCTATCTATCTATCTATCTATCTATCTATCTATCCATCCATCCATCCATCCATCCATCCATCATTCCATCTATCCATCTTTCTGAATTAAAAAGTTCCTTGCCATTTATCACAATATAATACTAGCAGTAATATATTTTCCTCAATTTCCCATTTCATCCTTGTCAAAATCACTGGGAAAATAAAAGTTGTCACATGCAACATCTCCACTCTGTAATTCCATGAGTTACGAATCTTTTTATACCAAATTAACATTATATAATCACTCTCTGAATGAAATGCATTGAGTTTTAGTAAATAACAGCTATGTGCACATTAAAGTTTAGGAATTTTTGCATCCCTTTTCATACATCATACTAGATCAAAAAAGAAAAAAAAAGTAAACACACACAAGCACTTCTTATTTTATTTTGACTAGAAACTTGTGTAAGCAATTGAACCTTTCACACAGCACCCAAATGCACTCCAACTCTAACAAGCTCTCATTTTTTACATTAAAATCAAAATATGTTTCACGTGGCTCAGGTTGTCTTTTACCATAGTGTACTATGTTGTTGGAAAGGCAGGGAGTGGAGGCCGGAAGAGGAACTTTATAGAGAATATCCTAGGTTCTAGATGGGCACTACCCGATATGATAGATAACAGTCACTGAAAGCTATTACAGAACATTTGAAAGGTAGCTGGTGCAAATTGTGATATGCTGTAAGTGCAATATGCACATTGCATTTTGAAGACAATCTAAAAACCAGACAGTTCAAGTAATAACTGATCTGTAACAAGTAATAACTTGTTTTACATTTATTGCATTTTGAGGTAACATTATTTTGGATGTATTAAGTTAAATAAACATATTGTTATAATTATTATACCTGTTTCTTCTCACTAGTTTTAATTTTATTACTAGAAAACTTAAAATGCATATGTATCTTACATTTGTAGTTCATGTTGTATTTCTTTGTCAGCACCGCCATGGATATTTTGCAATAATAACACTTTGAATTAGGCATGAACACTGTGCTTCCTACCTGTATCACAGAGCTTGGTCATTGGGCACACAAAATCCTGCTTGTATTCTTTTTGAATTGCTACATAACAAAATACTACAAACTTAGTGACCTAAGCCAATACTCATTCATCTCCCATTTCTGCATGTTGCAAGTCCAGGTTTGGTTCAACTCGATCCTATTCTATCTCACACTCAAGATAGCACCTGGGTGGAGCATTTATCTGGAGACTCTAGAGAAGAATCCACTTCAAGCTCATTCAGATTGTTGGCAGAATCCCTCTGTGGAGGATCTCTCTCCTAGAAGCTACCTGCTGTTCCCTGCCCCTACTTCTTCAAAGCTAGTGAAGGGAAGTCAAATCCTTCATGTGTTTTGAATAATCTTTTCTTTCTCTCTCTCTGATCTCTACTTGAGATTTAAGGAGGTCATGAAACAGGTCAGGTCCACCTGCACAATCTCCATTTCAATTAGCTCAAGTCAATTTATTATTAATTTAAATAACACTTGCATCATTCTGTCATTTAACATCTTCATAAGAGTGATATCAGATATCTTTCTACGTTACAGGGGAGAGAATCACACAAGAATGAGTGTCATTGGTAGTGGTGGGGGAGAGCAGATTTATGTTAGAATCCTGCCTGCCACATAGCTCAAACTGAGATTATGCAGGATATATAAACTAATCCTGTGCATGCATATGAGTAGGTTTTCTTGTCTATGTTGTATACTTTCCGTTGGTAAAATGAAAAAGAAAGTCTTGGTGTCCTCATTCCATGTAACTCACTCCATCTGAACTGACAGTAGACACACATCTTTGTTATCATTGTACCGTTTTTGCAGATGAGGAACTAATGATGAGTTAAATTAACCACAATTCCAATGTACGCTATCATCAACTGATTACATGAGAAATGACAATTGAGACAAGAATGTGACAATTCTCAATTGAAAAGGGTCACATATGAGAGTTGTGAAGGAGAAAGGAAACATCTTTTGAAAATATTTTTAAGCATTCCCAGGAAAAGGCAGGAGCAGAATGTACTCCGACACCATTTTCTTTTTATTGTAGTGAGGCATGTGCAGTCATATATCCATTCAAGTCTGCTTGTTAATTAGGTTGCATAATTTGAAAAAGAGCTAGAGAGAACTAAAAAGGAATTAGGTCGAATCATCCGAGAACTTTGTTTAAAATGAGATTCGTGAGTAGTAGATACCATTGTTTGTTTCCGTTACTGTTATCTTTGTTAATGCATTAAAAGAAATTAAATTTTTCTTTTACCAAAAAACTCATGTAGTATAGCCTTGACATTCACTCTTGTAGTATTTCTTCTGCAGACAACTGATCATGGTGTTTATTCTGTTGTTATCCCTGCGTACAATCCTTGGCTGTCAGAATTTTGCATGTCTAGACCCTTCCCTTTCGGGTAAACGTGAACAGATCATTCTTGTTTGTCCCCTCAACTTTCCCAATTTTAAAACCAAAAGTTCTATCCCCCAGGAATTCCCCCAGTAATGGGCAAACTGAGACAGTTAGCTTCACTAAGTCTCCTATCAAATGTCACCTCCATACAGGTCAATTTCCTCTCCATCCAACCAAATTACTTACCACCCCCTCCCTTCCTCAATCAGTCTCTACTTATAACTTTCTTTCACTTAATTCATAAAATATACTATTGTGTTATATTAACTACTCATGTAGCTGTATATTGCATACCTCTCTTTAATTATTAAAACTTCAGGGTATGAGGGCAAGGACAAATTTTGTTCATCCCCAAAACCCCAGGACATTAAAAAAAATCGTTACCTATTAGGTGCTTGGCAAATATACTTAGATTGAATTAAGTAGAAATTATCTATTTTTAATTATAAATCTATCACTGTGTTACATGGTGGGGTAATTTGGAATATAAATGATGCATTTTACTTTTCAAGCACTCATTTTCTTCTGGAGATCTCTTTGGGACAACGAAGAAGTTCAGAAAATATTGAAAGCTACTAAATATGGCTCCAATAAATGAGATTTCCTTAGGATCTAAATTTCCAAATTGGAGCAAAATGTCCATTTTCAGTTCTAATCTACAAGTTCCTAATGATGGAAAACCCATGTTAATGGAATAGAAATTTTTTGTGAGGTAACTAAACCTGATTTTTATTCTGCCTCTATTACAAATCATTAACATCATATCCCATCATATATGTACTTGGGTACTGATCAAAGAGGGATGAACCTGTTACATTTTATTTTGAAACATTTTATACTGTGAATTAGTTAGATTTGCCTATTTTTGGATTTCCTTTCTCTTAGTACTTATGTCACACATCTGGTAAACATAAGATCTTTCTAACAAATAGATCTGGTATTTCTTTTAGGCACATGGTGGCATTGTACTTCTCTATCTCCTGTGATTTTCTTTGGCAAAAAAAATAAATAAATCGGAAATACATTTTGTCAAAAATGACTTTTTTTGCCCCAATCCTGGTAGAGTCATAAGGACCTACACCCACTTTACTATCCCATTGTCTTCTTACCTTTGTCATTGTGGAAACACAAACTGAGATGAAACCTCCAGTTACCTGCCCCTGAGTGGCAGCGTGTACAACTTTTCTCTTTCACATCACTGGCCCCTGGTCCTGTTCTAAGAAATAACTGCTGAAAATGTGGGTAGTGTTGTTACCATGGTGTAAGATAACCTATCCTAATGGATACATGTGAATAAAAATGCTACTATGTTCCCAAAGATTTTAGCCTTGAATTCACAAATGTGTATTACATAAATGATTTCCTGTTAGAAGACACGTGTTCAATAAAAATAAGCATAATAAAAAAGTAAACAATGGAAAGTACACTCAAATTTAGAGATAGATATTCCATAGGCATATGGGTTAAGGAAAAGAGAATTTCACAGAAATGCTACTGCTTTGTCTCTTTCCGGTTGCACCCTCTGGTAAACTGCTTATTTTCATTGAGAGAGTTTTCTCTCTCAGTGGAGAAATAAATATGCTAACACTTTGCCTTTCCGAATTATGATATATATAGTTTTAGAATTATTTCATAAAGTATATGACTATGTAATATACACACACATACATACAATACATTGCTTATGCAAATGTAAGTGATTGCTATCATTTAGAACATATCTTAATATGTACCTTTCAGATTCTTGACCACTAAATTTTCCCAGGTCTTTTTTGTTAGGTGATTACCATAATTTGGCAGAAGTTCCAAAATAACATTTCTGTGCTCATGGAACTCCTAAAGAAAAAGAGAAAACAAAATAAGAACACAAATGTATTTTTACAGGAAACAATCGAACTGAATCGTATTGGAAAGTTAATTGTGCCTTCAAACATTATATCTTAAATTTCCTCCTCTGTGGAACACATAAACAGATGGTATAATCTACGTCGCTAAAGAAACTCAGTTTATTCTTTTTCTTCATAATTGACAGTTGAACTTTACATATTTGAGTCATCTGTAATGAGAAAACCCTTCTTACACATGGGTTAGCAGATCAATACAGCTTGCTCTGCCTTCTGGAGCAGTGTTGTCCTTAAATTAGCTCAGAAAGAGAGTTCTAGAATCAAAATTCTGCTTTCTTAGGTGTATATTCCAAGCAGGTCATTGTTTATTGTTTTTTTTTTAATCTGAAAGTTGTTTATCGTGGAAGTATTTTAAGGGATATGAAAATGAATATTGCTTATTAAGGCATCAGTTTTAGGGAGAGTATATGTATGTATAGGACCTCAATTATTTTTCCTTTTCCAAACAATTTCAATAGATATTTATCAAGCCCTGGGGATATGCTTGGCACTGTCTAGGTGTTAGAAATAACATAAGAATTAAAACAGGTAAATTTCTTGTCTCGCTTTCATGGTCTTACATTCTAGTTAAACAACTAAACAAATAATTTTAAAATACAGTGACAAATGATATGGAAAAGGAAAAGAGGGTAGTGAATAAGGAGCTGCTATTTTAATGAGGTCTGGGAGTAATCTCTCCATAAGGTGACATTTGAACAGAGAACTAAAGAGAGTGAGGAAGCGATCCATGTAGGTACATGAAAAAACAACTTAATAAGGAAAGTACCAAGTGAGCAAATGCCAAAAGAAAGGATTGTGCGTGGCCTAGATTTTGAATAAACGGCAAGGAGGCCATCGTAGCTAGTAATAGATGAGCATTCACCATAGAAAGAGAAGATGAGTTTAGAGAGCTAGAGCAATTGCTGTGATGCAAAGTCATTGGATAAAGTGACCTGAGAAATTTGTCATTATATCTCCTGGGTAGCTTACATTTTATTCATTGTTTTTTCCAAAGTACTCGTGTATTATATCAAATAGAAAACTAAGATTCAGAAAGGTTGAGATACAAAAAAATACTGACCTACAAAAGGTACTGAGCTGTAAAAGGTGCGTATTTCCTTCTTGTGATTTGTATTTTTATTGATGTACTCACCCATATTTGTGAGTTTGTGTGTAAAACAACAAATTGGGAGTGTATTCCTTCTACAATTTTCATCCAGTTTTTTTTTTTTGCATGAAAATTCAATCTAGTCAAACTTCTGTTAAAATCAATTAATTTTAACAACTCGTATTTTAATGTTCTGTGGTATCAACAACCCTTTATGATTTGCATTCATTCAACATGTATATTATTCCATGCAATAAACAAAATGAGTGTAGGCACAAACTTGTACATATATACATATACATATGTTAGAGGAAACCAAGTTTTTCCTTATGCAGTGAAACAATGTTGACGCTTCTAATTCTCCAGTTAGCTTGTACTATATGCCCGGCTACCAGCATTGATGAATCTCCTAATTACTTTATTTTATTTATTTTTTTTATTTTATTTTTTATTTTTGCATTATAGCTGGTTTACAGATTTCTATCAAATTTTCCAACTGCACAGCGTGGTGACCCGGTTACATGTACATATATGGATTTGTCACATGTGATATAGACATAGTTCCCCATGCTATACAGTTGGATCTCCTTGCTTTTGCATCATTAAAGCACTAGTTGTCCCCATTCCCTCTCACCCATCCCCCACCCCTCCCCCACCCCCTTGGCAACTACAAGTCTGTTCCCCAAGTTTGTGATTTTCTTTTCTGTTGAGAGGTTCATTTGTGCAGTGTTTTAGACTCCGGTTATAAGAGATTTCATATGGCATTTGTCTTTCTCCTTCTGACTTGCTTCACTCAGTATGAGGGTTTCTAATTCCATCCATGTTGCTGCGAATGACATTATTTTATCCTTTTTTATGGATATCTTCCTAATCCAGTCATCTGTCGATGGACATTTGTGTTGTTTCCATGTCTTGGCTATTGTGAATAGTGCTGCAGTGAACATGCGTGTGCAAGTGTCTTTTTCGAGGAAATTTTTGTCTGGATATACGCCCAAGAGTGGGGTTGCTGGGTTATATGGTAGTTCTATGTATAGTTTTCTAAGGTACCTCCACACTGTCTTCCATAGTGGTTGCATCAGCCTACATTCCCACCAACAGTGCAGGAGGGTTCCCTTTTCTCCACACCCCCTCCAGCATTTGTTGTTTGTGGACTTGTTAATGATGGCCATTCTGATGGATGTGAGGTGGTATCTCATAAACATCAGCAGGATGTCAAATCCTTCACATGCTTCCAGTATCCAACTTCCCTAATCCTGAGGTCCATATTCAGGTTTATATTCAAGAAACTCAGGCTCAACAGAATAATTTTAAGGCAACCTGAATTGGAACCTCAATTACATCTCTAAGTCACTCCCAGCAGCACCTATTATAGTGATTGACCAAGGCCAGCAACTGAACTCACATCCTCATGGACACTAGTTGGGTTCATTCCCATTGCACCAAGATGGGAACTCCTATTAACACTTGTTTTGAGGCCTAACATATCTTGGGAAATGGTCCACGTGCACTTGAGAAGTATATGTGTTCTGTTGTTTTGGATGGGTTGTTCTGTAAATATTTTAAATCTGTCTAGTCCAACATGTCATTAGGCTGATATTTCTGTGTAGATGATCTATCCATTAATGTAAAAGGTGCATTAAAGTCCCCTTCTATTAATATATTTCTGTTTATTTCTCCCTTTATGTTCATTACTGTTACATTCATATATTTTCATGTTCCTATGTTTGGTCCATAATTATAAATATTATAACTTCTTGTTGGAGTAATCTATCATTATGTAACATCTTTGTTTTGTCTCATTATAGTCTTTTTTGAGTCTTTTTTATTCTAATGTAAGGATAGATGCTGTAATTTTCTTTTGATTTCTGTTTGCATGGAATATCTTTTTATTTTCCCTGCTTTCACTTTCAGTCTGTGTGTGTCCTTACATGGAAAGTAGGTCTCTTATAGGCAGCATATTTTGTTCTGATTTTAATCCATTTAACCATTTTATGTCTTTTGTTTGAATAATTTAGTTCATTTACTTTTAAAGTAATTATTGATAAGCATGTGTTTATTGCCATTTTGTTCATTGTTTTCTGGCAATTTTTATAGCTTCTCTTTTCCTTGTTTCTTCTTTTGCTCTCACCTTTTGTGGTTTCATTCTTTCTTTAGTGATATGCTTGTATTTCTTTCTCTTCATCTCTATGTATTTACTCTAGATTTTTGCTTTGTAGTTAGCATGAGGCCTACATGTAACAGCTTATATCTGTAATAGCCTATTTTAAAATGAAAACAATATACATATGACTACATTCTAGAGCTTAACACAGTTCCTTGTTCACTCAATTTTTGTTTTTGTTGTCACATTTTACATTTTATCTTGTGTATCAATTCAACTTTTTAAATTTAATTATATATATTTTTAGACTCATGATTTATTGAGAAATATATTATGTAATTTCACAATATTTATGTTTTGTGTAAATATCTATTACTAATTTAATTTTAATCTAATTTAATGCTCATCCAATTTAATTTCATTTTGGTCTTTTAAAAATATTTGACTTTCTTTAAATTTATTAGGGCTGACTTTAAATCCTGAGTACGATCTTTCTTGCAATGTAGTGTCTGTTTATTTAGGGGAAGAAAGGTATTCTGCTGTTGTTAAATGGAATGTTCTTAGATGTCAGTTGAATAGAAGTTGTTGATGATGTGGTTCAAGTCAAGCGATTTTTTTTTTTTTTTGGTTGCAACCAAGGCGTGTGGAAGTTTCCAGTCCAGGGGTTAAACCCATGCCATAGCAGTGACCTGAGCCTCTTCAGTGACAACATTGGATCCTTAACCCACTGTGCCACAAGAGCGCTCCCAGGTCAAGTGATATTTGACATGTACTATGTTGATGATATTTTGTTTTCTATTTGTCTTTTTCCATTTTTATAGGTAATTTTATTTACTTTTTTCCAGATTTATTGAGAAATGATTGCTATATAACATTGTGTATAGCATGTTGATTTTATACACTTATAATATTGCAAAATGATTACAATAAGGTTAGTTAACACCATCATCATCTTACGTAATTACATGTTTCATTTTATGATGAGAATATTTCAGATCTACTCTCTTAGCAACTGTTAAGATGTAAAGAAAAAATAATATCATTAACTACAGTCATTATGCTATGTATTAGATTCCCAGAACTTATTCATCTTATAATTGAAACTTTATACACTTTCACTCTTTTTTCCCCCACTATATTCCCCAGCCCCTAACAACCACCATTCTCTTCTGTATTCCATTCTTCCATTATTTTCCTTTTCATTCATATTTTAGATTACATTGATCAATTTTAATGACTTCATTGTCATATTAGCAGTAGCTATAATTTCTGTGTCTGTGTACGTGTGTTTGCTTACTTTAAGATTCAGTAAGTGCATTTTAACTTAAATATTTTACTGCTTCATGGTAAAATAAGAATGTCCCAAATGATTTCTCCAAAATTACCACCAGCTTTTGTGCACTTTCTATCATACATTTTACTACTAAATACACTAAATTGCATAATACATTATAATTATTTATGCATCAATTATTTTTAAACACTTTTAGGTTATAATATACTTTATAAGTGAATACGTATTTACTTTTTTCACTGATATTTATTTGAATAGATAGAGGTATCAATATTGTATCAAGTGTTTTTTCTAAAGGATTTTATACAATCCTTGTCTACAATTTATTTCTTTCAGCATTTGCAGCATTTGTATATCTGAAAAAAATATTCTGCTAATTTTAAAAGGTATATTTTCACATTATAGCAGTCTAGTTTACTAGCTTTATTCTTTAGACATTGAAATATGTAACCTCACTGCCTTCTATCTTGTATTTTCAAATTTTTGTCTGGCCACTTTTGCAGCATATGGAAGTTGCTAGACCGGGGATCAAATCTGAGCTATAGCTGCAACCTATGCCATGGGTGTAGCAACACCAGATCCTTAATCCACTGTGCCACAGTGGGAATTCCATGTCTTGTATTCATTCTAAAAGAGGTCTCCTATAATTCTTTTGTTTATCTTCACAATATTTCTTCTTCTTGCTTTTAACATTGTCTATTTAGCACTGGCTTTAAGGACATTAACTTACGTGACATGCTGTAGTTTTCTTTGTATTTCTTATACTTGGGTTTTGCTGAATTTGGCCCTGTTGGTTACTGGTTTTAATAAAATATGGCACGATGTCTACAGTTAATTGTTCAAATAATTTTAACTTTTTTCTTCTTTTAAAATTTAAAATTATTCAAATAGTTGATCATTAAAAGTTGTTCCACAGCTGTTAGTCTCCTTAGTAAATTTCATCCTTTTTTCTCTCTATATATGTCATTTTAGATCATATCTATTGCTTTGACCTCATTGCACTGATATTACTGTGTTTTTTGTTTCCTTTAGTTTCTAATCTATTTATTTAATAAGTGTATGTTTCTTAGACCTTGCCTTTTCAACTCTGGAAATTTAATTTTATTGACTTTTTAGATGATTTAAATTTCTTAAAATAATCTTATATCTATTGTGTTGAACATGTATTTTAATTATAATAAATATTTGAATGCCTTTGATTACTATCACATACTTTATAGGTATGAGTCTATTGATTTATCACCTCATTAGGGTTTATATCTGATTTTTGAATACCTAGTTAATTTTGATAAGGGGTCAGACATTGTGAATTTTTAAAATTTTACCCCGTTGGCTGCTAGATGTTTAAGTATTCCCAAAGCATTATTCAACTTGATTCTCAGACACATTAAATTTCTTGTAGACAGTTTGTTTCCTTCAGGGCTTGTTTTTAAGCTTTGCTTTTATAGGACCCAAGTAGCTATCAGTCTGTTGCTCATTTTAGCTATCTACTGAGTCAATATCCTTCTGAGTACTCTATCTGATGCCCTGTGATTTATGGTTTTTCACCCTAAGTGTTAGAAACAGGAAATCTTCTCCACTTTTTGTAAGCACATAGAATTGTTTCCTCTTGACTCTTTTGGGTCGCTATTTTTCTGGCTCTGTATAGTTTTTTTGGTTCACTTTTAGTGCTGATTACTACTTAACTAAGTTTTGAAAGAACTTCTCTTTTCGTTTTTCAGTAACTTTCTCTCTTCTAATATGCTTTCCTGCAAACTCTATGAGAGTTGCATTTTCCAGGCTCGGCTTTATCTCTTGAACCGGTAAGTTCCTGGGTCCATTTTGATTAGGACTAATCCTCTTTGCTTCCTCATCCCAGGAATCAGTCTCCTGTATTGTCTACAATTTAATGTATATGAAAATTAACCAAATGTCTATTAATTTTATTATTTTGCCTGGGTATTTAGTTGTTTCAAGTAGGAAGGAAATTTCCAGTCCTTTTTTTTTTTTTTTTACTATATTGGCCTGAAGTTGAAGTCCTCTTATTTATAATCTTAATAACTAAATTTAAGGCACCACATTATTTTATATTCTTTGTCTTTATGAAGAATATAATAGAGTAAAACTGTTGATAATGTCCCATCCTTGTGATATCCATATTGTACTAGTATTCTACACACACTGTTATAATTAGTATTGTACATATTACTGTTTTAACCCATGTCACTGAATTTTACAGAAATAAGTACATGTAAATTGTAAAAGGCAAATTAAAATCTTACAATTTAAAAATATATCACAAGAGAGTTCCCATCATGACTCAGCGGTTGTTGAACCCAACTAGAATCCTCAAGGACGCGGGTTCAATCCCTGGCCTCGCTCAGTGGGTTAAGGATCTGGCATTGCAATGAGCTGTGGTGTAGGTGGCAGATGTGGCTTGGATCCTGCACTGCTGTGGCTCTGGCATGGGCTGGCGGCTACAGCTCCGATTGGATCTCTGGCCTGAGAACTTTCATATGCCATGGGCACAGCCCTAAAAAGACCAAAAAAAAAAAAAAAAAGGCAGATACTGAAATTGGAAACAACTTTGCTAAAACTCATGAAAAGAAAATGTAAGGAAGAAAAGAAGAAAAGTTCGCTTTAATTCCACTGGGTAACGTAAAAATACATTTTCACTGTCAGATTATTTGCAAGTTATATTTAAAGATACCATCTCTGTGAATATTTATGTACTGTGAACATGATTCCCCTTCTACTAGTCAGAAATTTGTGTTCAGCTGTCACTCAGAGCAGCTACTTCAAGATACACTGCTTTGAAAAAAGTCATTGAAAGTTTTAACATCTTTCTTCAAGTACATCCTTTTAGAGGATGCCAAAGGGCACCCTGGAAAAACACAAAATGCATCTTTATTTTCCCTCTTTTTAGGATAGTCAACTAATACTTATCTAAACAAATTTCAATTACTCTTTGCATGTTAGATATTTTTGAGGCTAGGTGGTGCTTGAGTCTAGATAACATTTCAGAATATGGAGTATTTTTTTCACATGAAGACCCTTCCATCACATTGATATTTAACCAAAAATAAAATATTTAGAATCACAAAAAATTAAATGAAATTTCTAGTGGTATATTTCACTCGAGTTAAGTAGAGTCAGTAAATATATCTTAGATTTAGGTTTTCTGTTAACCTACCACACAGGCGTTTTTCTTACAATTTTTTGAACATTTACTATTTTATTTTAGAATGCTTTTAGGTTTACAGAAAAGTTGCAGAGAGAGATTTTCAATATGCTTCACACCCTTGTTTTCCTGTTATTAGCATCTTTAATTAGTATGGTATATAACAAAGAGCTAATGAAGATGCGTAATTATTAACTAACGTCTGTAATACTCATATTTCCTTGGTTTTTACTTAATCTCATTTTAAATTCCTATCATGTATCCTTCCAACCTAGGATACTATATATTTATGGTTGTCATGGCACCTTAGACTTCTCTTGGCTGTGACACTTCTTTGAGCATTCATTGTTTTTGATGACCTTGATAATATGGGGGAATACTGGTCAAATATTTATGGATACCCTTCTTGAGATTTTTTTTTTAATGTTTAATGATGATTAAACTGATTTTACGGTTTTATCGCTTATGTATCTTCGTCCAGTGCCATGTCTGTTCAGTGTATTTTTAAATTGGGTGGTTTGTTTTTTTTAGTATTGAGTTTTAGGCATTTTACGTATATTTTGGATATGTCATTTTGAAATATATTTTTTCTATCTATCTCTAGTTGAAGAGTACAGCTCCTGTTTAATTCTTTTTTTTTTTTAGGTCTAATCATAGGCAATTGCAAAGGTTTTACTGGCAGGCTGCACTCCCCACATCAGACTCAGCTCATAGCCAGTGAAATACAGTTTCTGAATGGATTATAGTCAAGGCCTCAGACACCTCTGGCCTGTCATGTTCTTTACCCATTTATATCCCTAGCCCTTGCACCTGTATTCCTAGATCTCTTTATCTGAGACCTTGAACTGAGTTCTAAGACAGCTTTGCAGAAACCTCCCTAAGTGGGAAGAAGGAGGAAACATGGAAGACACAATTTCCAAGTCTGACTCACTACCCAGTAATTTTTTACTATTAGACCTCCCGTTTTATTGTATTCTCTGATCCCAGAATCCATAAAACTACTGTAACCTTTTGTTTAAGGCTCTCCCAAGAGTAAGATGGCCCCTGTATCTGCACTCGTTCACCAAACCCATTTCTGATGTGTAGTTCAATGGGCAAAATGGGAACTGGAGATTGAGTTGGTTCTTCCTCTGGTTTTAGATTATTGCTTATACCATCAGAGCAAGTGATTAAAGGCTTAACTCTTCTATTTTGACTTGCTGCTTTAATTGGCTACTTCATTCTTTTTAGAGTATCTGTCAGAAGAAGTAGTTTTTTAATTTTAATAAAATCAGATTATTCTTGGGGTGTTGTACCTAAAACCTCATCACCAAAAACAAGATCATAAATTTTTTCTCCTATACGTTTATTATCTTGTGTTTTACGTATAGATTCATGATTCATTTAGAGACATTATGACGTAATGTATTAGTGCCGAATCCAGGTTAATTTCTTGGCATATAGATGTTCCATTGTTCTTTTATCTTTTAGCATAAAGTCCGTTCTTTCTCCATTGAATCGTTTTTACATCATGTGCAAAGTCAGTTATATTTATATTGGTCTATTTATGGGAAATCTATTTTTCAATTCACCCATGAGTGAGTCCTTTGGCCAGTAATATTCTGTTTCAATTTTCATGAAGGTATAAGCAACTTGAAATGAGATAGTGGGAGTTCAACTTTTATCTTCTTCCGCTATCTCGTGTTAGCTATTCTAATTCTTTTATATTTCCATAAATTTTTTAGAAATGGTTTGTTGACATTGATATGCTATGTTGCTGAGATTGTGACTGAAGTTGCATGGAATGCAAATATTTAATTGTAAAGAGTTAGTTACCGTCTTAAGCTATTGTCTTTAAATACATGAATATAGAGTATTTCTCCATTTATATAGATCTTTGACTTATTTCATCAATGTTTAGTAGTCTTCTGCACACAGATCTTGGACACATTCTGTTAGTTTGATAGAATAAGTTAAAACTGATTCCCTATGTTCTCTTTTCTGGAATGATATTGCAGATGCAGTAGTACTTCCTCAATAAATGCTTGTTAGAATTGTCCAGTGAAACCAAATATCTTCAGCACATTGTTATTTATTCAATGTCTTTCATACTGGACTACTTAGTTACCTATTTATTCCTGTATCAGTTTTGGTAGTATGTGTCTTGCAAGTATTTGTTCCATATTACCTAAGACAGCACATTTATGGCTGAGAGTTTTTTTTTCTATCTTTATTATAGTTTTAATATCCATCAGATTTGTAGTAATGGCCCCTCTTCAACTCCTAATGCTGGTAATTTCCCTAGTCCCCTAATCCTTCCCTGGCTTTAATGTTCTTGAAGCACTGTTCCCTATTGAGTGTGAGTGTGAGTGTGTGTGAGTGTGTGTGTGTGTGTGTGTTCATTCCTCTTTTTAGGTGAGACAGGGAGACTGGGGGAGGAAGAGGAGGAAACGGGAGGAACTGTCTTTCTCCAGGTGAGATAAGGCTCTGGCAAAATCTTTTCCAGTGGAGTGGAGAACTTTTTTAAGGAGTTTTGGAATGGGTTCCACAATGAATGTTCTCCGCTTTGCAACAGGCAAGAGGTTGTTTTCTTTTTCTTTTTTTTTACCTAGCAGTAATCCTGGATGTAAAGTCCATGAAAGTATGGGCTCCCTAAAACTGGGGGTGCCCAGGAGTTACTCACTTTCATATAGTGCATACTCATGTTCCAGTACTTCATCAAAATTACCATGTTAAGTCTTGCTCCAGTTTATGGCTGCAATGGCATGGGCTCAAAGTAAGCAGATCTCAGCTGTAACTCTGGACTCATTGTATCTATAAACTTTGGGCTGGCAGTTTGGCCTGGAAATTCATGTCTGTGGTCAAAGGAAATGTATTGATCTTAAGATTTTCTAGCTTTCTCCTGTTTTAAAAACAGAACCTATGACCCTCACCCCACCCCGCCTAAACCAGAAGTACATTATTGTACACTGAAAGAATATGAAATATCTTCATCATTCCCATTACAAAATATACAGTACATGAATGTCATTTTCACTCCTTTCAATCAAACTAAATTTGTTCACACACACTAAATCCCAAATACTGAGCAAGGTATCTAAGATACAAAAGGACCACAACTCAGACTTTTGTCTTGTAGTATGTGCTAGTGTTTTTATTCACTTTTCAACCATACCTTAAGTTTTCCCAACTGCAGAGAATCCAGCCCTCATCATCCTTCCACTAATGGTTTTTATATTCAAACTGTATTTGAATTTAAGCAATTTAATCACTTTATTCAGCTATAGATGACTGTTACCATAGCTACCAGATACCAGTAGAAATGCTATGTAGTAGCAGCACAGATCAGAGAACACTTCAACAAACAAGGATTGAGACACAAATAATCAAACCAGAGCCTTCACAAATTTTTTTGATGCTGTTTACTGTTAACAGAAGAGTTTTCCTTTCTTGTTTACCTAAACCCATTGTCTGAACCAAATATCAGAAAACGTAACAATGTATAATCTGTAACTGGTTGTCCTAAATATGAGAATCATCATCGTGTACCATTATACTTCTGATTTTTATAAGGATTGTAGAAATTTCAGAAGAACTCTTCAAAGATCCATTATAACATGTGTAGAATTATCCTAAGTACTGCATTTTGTGAAGTTGGTGGAATTTTGTTTTCATAATTAACAGTTATTGCTCATTTAATACCAAAGAGAAAAAAAGACATATTAATGGTAAGAATATATAGTGAGAAAGATAAGAATCTTTTCTCCACTATGCTGACTTAAAGTAGTCAGATGAAGGGAGAAAAAAATGATAAGAACAACAACAAAATTCCAGAATCATTTGGGAATTACATGGTCTGCAAGGCAGTTCATCCCACTGGCAAGCGCACTCAGTTCTTTTTTCCCCATGACTTAATTACAAGTTAAATAGCCCACATACCTCTCATTTCTCACAATCTCTGAAATCGCCTCATTTTCTAAATCTATGCTTGTAATTAAAACAAAAATTTGATCTGAGGCAGAAAATGAGACTCAGCTTCAGGTCTAATTTTTTCTCATATTTCTGAGATCCAGACAAAGCTACAGTTAAATCTTATTGTGACACTCTCTTTACACCCCAAACATAAGCTTCAAAGGTACTTTCTAATCCCTCAAATTTCTTTTGTGAAACACTTGTAGCATCATCATTCTAAATTTCATTTTATTTTATTTTTTAAAATAATACCTATCTTGGATTTGTGTCACATTTACCTTTGTATCTTTGGGAAGTTTTGAAGGAAAAATATATATTTTTAGATTAAAATGTTAAACTAAGGTCATTAAAGAGAAACTTTAACCTCAGTTGGGAATACATACACCCTTGGCTCTCTCATTTCACCCAGTAGAGATGGTGCTTTTGCCTCTGGTGTGAGCTGTTTTCCCTATCGTGCTCTGAAAACAAACTCTCCCTCCTAATTCCCTTGCTCCATTTATTTATCTTACTTTCAGTCTTCAATCAATGGTTATCTACTTTGGATCCCAAAACATAAAATAATGTTTGCTTTCCATGATTTATATTGACTCTTCGATCTTTACCTTATTTGAAATCTCTGCAGTTTTAGACACCAAGTGCCTTGTGTTTCACTGTAATACATTTTATAAGAACAAACTTACCTAGCTTCCCCTTTAAGGATTATTCTTTTCTTATCTTACCTTTAAATAATTTGAGATACATTTCCCTAGTTCCTTTTTTTCCTCCTTTTTTAACAGCCTACTCTTTCTGGGTGGCATTCCCCATATCTTCATCTTTAAGGATTCCCAAGTCTATAACCTCATAACTTTATCTCTCAAGTTGGAAAGCTATTTATCCACCTGATCCCTATGTTTTTCTATGCCTGAATACTTAACAGTAACATGATGCTCTGATTTTCCAAAGCTGAATTCATCATTTCTTTCCACTAATCCACTTTTCCTTATAGTTTACGTTCACACATTCAGTGATAACACCCAAATGAGCAAGCGAGAAGTCACCTTTGATCCTTTCATCCCTATCCTCAAATTATATATATATGTGTGTGTGTATGTGTGTATAGCTTATAAGCCTCTTTAATATGTATTGATCCTACTCATTTTTATCTCTGTCACCACTAGTTATCCCTTCGCTGTAAGCCTAGTTGTACTGCAACATCATATACTCTTTTCTTGTCTTTAGCCTTTCTTTTTTCTGAATTATTTTACACTTGGAAATCGAGGTACATTTTTAAATGCAAATTTGATCACTTCACTCCCCTACTTAAAACCCTTCAATAACTTTCCAATTCTTTACTGATAAAAGTCTAAATTGCTCAAAATAGAACCTAAATTCTTAAGAAATCTCTCTTTTCTAACACTTTTAACTTTATTTCTTTATACGTCTTTAGTCCCTTAGAATACATAATCTACCCATGCAGAACTACTTACACTTTCTCAAATGAGCTGTTATCACATACCCCTGCTTCTTTTTGTTGCCATATGGCAGTGCAGTTCTAGTTTAGACATTTGCTGTCCACTACTTTTCTTGGTCCTTTGAATGCTTCATGTCCAGACCTCTTTAATGATGCAGTATGACAATTACTTTACTAAACTATATTTCAGTCATAGGACTATATTTTGTCCTTCTTATGTGATTCCATATCACTCCATGCTTACTTCTGTCATACACTTACAAAATTATTTTCTGCTTCGGTGTTTATGACTCCTATTAGAGTATAGGGAAATTGGAGTTCCATGGTGGATCAGCAGCTTAAGGATGTGTCATTGTCACTACTGTGGCTCAGATCACTGCTCTGGTGCGGGTTTGATCCCTGGCCCAGGAACTTCTGCATGCCTTGGGTGTGGCAAAGAAAAAAGAAAAATAATATAGGGAGATAGATGGCTAAAGTACTATATTTTCATCAAGGTGTTATGCTTGATCTGTAAGACTGTTTATAGGTGTCAAAAGAATGGCTAAATTGACATCCTTATGAATCTTCACTTAAAATGTACTAATAATGCAGTTAATGATTTTTTTTAAATAATTTTCTCATTGGCCAGTAAAACTATCATCCATCCACCTACTTACTCACATTGTAGATGTGAAATAAACCTAGCACTTCAAACAGTTCCTAGAACATGTGTGTTATCCCATACACATTTGTTGATATGAGCTATTGAAAATAAAATAATCCTAAAATTACTTTCCCAACCTTTGTTTTCAGTATTCAATCTGACATCATTTTTTATTTCATATCTCTTGAATCTTTACATTACACTGCCATAATAAGGCCTCATCAAGTCTTGCCTTGACTATTAAAATATAATCCTGTTTTTTTTCACATCTCAATAGACAATTCATCCTTTATTTTCTGTTAGAGCACTGAATTTCAACTGAGGATGAGTTTGAATCCACCTACCCAAAATATCTGTCATTTTTTTTTTTTGCCACAACCTATATTGGGGGGGTGCTACTGGCATCTAGTAGGCAGAGGCCTAGGATGCTGCTAACCAGCCTACTATGCACAGGACAGCTCCCAACAACAAAGAATTATCTAGCTGAAAGTGCCAGTAGTGCTTAGGTTGAGAAACTTTTTGCTAGAGTGATTATTCTCAAATGTATGTTGTTTATCTTTGTTAAAGTGTCTACACTTGTATTATCTGGAGCTCCTAGGTTTCTGTAGAGCTGCGTCAAACATTTAACCAGGACACCTCTTCTGTCCACTGTTTGATAAGTTGGGAATGATAGTGAGATATTATGACAAAGATTTTTTAATTGTTTCCAAATATCTGTTTTTTCCTTCGAATTTCTAGTAGCTGGACTGTCCCACTTAACTTTTAGGAGGACATAATGGCAAATTAGAGACTACATTTCCTAGCTGTCCATGTGTACTCATTCACACGTAATTCAGTTTGTTCAGTGGATTTTGAGCAGAGGTGATTTGTACAAAGCCACTTTCCCAGGACTGTTTTTTCTCACCTCCCAGCTGGATGGGAATGACCTTTGAAGTCATATTTTGAGGGTGGTGGAACCAACCTACAGTTATGACTGCTTGACTTATGACCATTAATTTTCAGAAGAGGAACTTTGCTTGGGGTCATCGGCAACTGAAGTTGAACTCTCACAAATACAGATGAAACATATTTTTCCTGATAAGCTAATGATCTCTAAAATCACTTTTGCAAAAAAGATGAAGCTTGGCAACATAATGTGATACACAAAACACTTTGGGATATAAACCTCGCTAGCAAGTCTTGCTCAGTCTCATTACACATCAGCACTCTATAGGACTTTATATGACAGAGCCTCAGCTCTGTCCATTTCCATCCTTTTCTTAAAGTGTCCTATCATTTTATTCTCATAGTCTCATGATCTAAAATTACTTTAAACAGAATACACATTCAAACATTCAAACATTTTTCTAAATAATTATCCATGCAAGATTTCAAAATTATTTGGTTAATGTCACAACCATTATAATACTCAACAGTTTTGATATCAGAAAACATTGGTGATTGATTTTATAATCTTATCATTATGATCATAATTATATAATCTTACCTTATAAAGTATCAATGAATTAATGAATCATAGATTAACTGTGGCATTAGTTAATAACTATTTACAAACAAAATTGAATTTCCATTAAAATAAGAACCTGGATTTTGACTCATTTCCAGATTCTACTTTTTTTTTTAAGCTTACCACTTATTGTGAATTATTTGCTTCTGATTTGATGTGATGATCAAATATGCAGACTTCTGTAAATCAAGATTTATTTTCCTTTTCAGTCAGTCAGTTTGGGTAACATGAGAAATCAGGATTAGGGTAGTATTGGAGATCTCATGTATTCAATTTACTCTAAATATTTAGTCAGATAATTATTTTAGCAATTATGGAATTTATTTGCTTATGACCCTAACTACATAACATATCTCATATGTTATTCAGCAAATATGAATAACCTTAGTGAAATTTTATAGTAAGAAATCTATTTTATAATAGATTCATGATGCCTGTATACTAGGTTAAAATTATTGGTGAGAAGAAAGTTAACTGGTAAAATTATTAGAAAATAGAACTACTTTAATCACAAAGGTAAGACAAATAAAAAGACAAGTGGTGAGTTATTAAGATACTGATATATGTTCTGAGCTTGCTAATCAATCTATATATAATAACTTCTAAATAAATGTTATGTATTCATCATGGGAGTTATTTCAAGACTTATAATTCTTTAGGATTATTTATATAATTGTCCCCATATCCCTTTAAGGAAGTGTCATGCTAGTTTAAAACAACAAGTAAACAAAGCAACACAAAAACCAAAGGAAAACAAGAAACAACACCATTGATTTTGGTGTTATTTATACTTGATTTGAATCCTAGTTTTATTATTTATTAATTATATAATATTGGCTGGGATAGTCATTTCTTTACTTCATTTTTTTCATTAATAAAGTAGGAAAAGTAAAATTACAGGGCTAATATAATTAAAGGACTAGGAGCACGGTCATTTTCAATAATTAAAAATGTCCTACTTCTCTAATTAATAAAGATATGATGATGATGTTTTCCTAACCAAAACTTAGATATTTCCTGATAACTTTCACTCTGAGTTATGATTGTATTGACATGAAAATTCTAAAAGAAAGTTGAAATGTTAATTTGTTAGTAATTGTTTTAAAGTGTCTATTCTCAAGCAATTGTATATACCTATTAAATTTTTTTAAGATATTGGCAAATGTTAATTATTAGAGGTGCATGAGAGTTCATCACTCCTGGCTAACCTCATTGCCAGCCTAAAAGGATAGAAGTCGCAAACTCTGTCCTGACATATTCCAACCATTCATAAATTGTAGGCAGTGATTTTCTTATTTACACTTTTATCATTTGAAATAAAGTCTTACCTACTTTTTCTTTGTGGTGCTCCAAAGGCACCATTCTCAAAAATTCAGATGAGTTCTCTGACAAAAGACTCAACAGTAAGATTAGTCTAGTCAACTCTGCAGACTCATATGATCTGTGTGTGCGAGTAGCTGAGCTCAGAAATTTTTAGGGGTTAAGCCCAGGAGGCAGCATTTCAGATAGCTATGAAAAGCCACTCCAAAGACAAGGCAAGATCAATACATACGTGATTGTGGTGAAGGGGGAGATTCATGCAGCCAAGCACAGATTTTACAGAAGGTTGCTGATAGTCTTGTGAAGGTTGCTGCTGGTCATGAGAAGCAGATATCGCCATGAAGGATTTTAGTGTTTTTACTACATAGGATGAGAGGCACGAATTGGGCTCATAAAATCTTCTCCTGAAAATATCTAACTATCTGAAGTTCTGTTCTGCCAGTTTTCTCAGAGCACAGAGTGCCTTATGCTTGATCTCTACCCTGAAGTCTTTCAGGGGGTGTTGAGGGTTGGCAGCTGCACTGGGTCATGATTCAATCCATGTAGAGGCAGATGGCAAGTGCCCATCTCCAGTTCATGACTGTAAACAAAATGCATAGCTCAAAAACTAGTAGTTTTACCAGTACCAGCCCACTTTTAATTAGTAAGTTTCCTGAGATTGAGTCAAGGTATAGATTGTAGAAATACTTGAAATAGTCACCACTGGAGTATGTACTTTTTGAATAAATCCTAGTTTACCATACCCATGCTGGGAGAATCAATTCATGATTAGATTAACTGCATGTCCCAAGGCTACAGATTAGCACAAATGCATATACATTTATTATTTACATGGTTAATTCTGAAATCTTTTATGTGTAGATAGTACAAAATTATATCTTTGTTTTTTTCTTTAAATAATGAAATTAGATTATCATAACTAGCTAAGGGAATTCAGATTATATATCTCTTGTATGTAGGTACATATAAACTATTTTATGTAAGTAGTTTTGGAGAAAATTTTCTGTAAGAGTTGACTTACCAGTTATGTTTTTAAAAATAGCTGTTTTATATAAAAATAAAAGTAGTTAATATTATTGAAGGCTTACTTAGACACTGTCCTCTGGTCTTTTACATGCATTAATTTATTTCTAAACAAACATGTTCACACATATATGCAAAAATTAGATGCTATTATCAATGACTGTGCAGAAAGAAATCAATGAGGCAGAGAGCTGTTAAGTAACTTGTCCAAGGCCAAACAGCTAGAAAATTATTAACATAGAATTAAAACTTAGGCACATGGCCCCTTAGGCCCTACTCTCAACCATGAAAATGTATTGGCTCCATCATATTGTGAGGCCCAGACTAGCTTTAAGGACATGTGATTTATTCAATTACACAGGGCACCATGCTTAGAAGGGCACTGCTCTTGGTTTAATACTCTGTCCTTGCCATTTTGAAATTAGTAATAAATTATAAACAAGAGACACCACATTTTCATTTAGATCCCACAGATGATGTTGCCAACCCTATGTGTGACCCTTATGAGCACTGAAAGTTTGCAACTGCTGGTTGAAGTGTAGATAATAGTCTGAGGAAGATCCTCTCAGTTACAATTATTGGAATGTGTGATTCAAACTGAAAGGAAATGAAGCCATCAGTAAAGAGAGCGGTTATTCTAGGTGTGTTAATGGCTGCGTTGTTTTCTTGGCTCTTGCCTGAGCACATTGAAAGCATAAAAAAGCTCTTTTACGCAAAAGTGTCATAGTTAGAGAGTATTACAGCTCTGTTGGGCACTTTAAAAAAAGGGTCAGCAAGTTTGCCAAGATGAAATTGTTGCAACAAGTTTATTAGAGTGAAAGTACACTCTCAGAAGGAGAGCTGCCACCTTGCCAGCAGGGACTGGCCCAGCTTTACAACTGGGTTTCCCTTTATATGACCATGCTACAGATCTGAGTGGGGACCATATGTTTTTCTGCACCAGGTCTTGTGTGTGCGTGTGTGTGTGTGTGTGCACACGCGTGTGTGTGTTCCTGAATGGTCATATTTGATCTCTGATTGCCCAGGCAGGATACCTCATTTGCATGAGGTACAGGAGACCAGGAAGTTCCCCGGAGAGTCCCTCGGTGTTGTGCCTGTGTGTGTTCTCATTGTTTAATCTCAGGCAAGAGTTTTCAGCCTGTTCTGACTCACCCGGGTCCGAATCCCTTTCTTTTCCTACCTAATAGATGTGCAACAAATAATGCGCTGTTATTAAAAACAAATAAACATAAAAGAAACTAGCTTATGCCTTTCATATGAATATAAGCATAAGAATATATTAGTCTTGGAGTTGTCACTGCGGCACAGTGGGTTAAGAATCTGACTGCATTGGCTCTGGACATTGCAGAGGTGCATGCAGGCTTGGCCCCTTGGCCCAGTGCACTGGGTTAAGGATCTGGTGTCCAACTCAGCCCCTGGCCTGGGAACTTCCATGTGCTGTGAGTGTGCCCATAAAATTAAGAAATAAAAAGAATATGTTATTCTTCATGTTTACCATGAAAGGGAAGATTTAGAATTCATATATATATGGACTTTCAAACAGAGCTCTGCAGCCAAAAATGTTACTAAAAGAGTCTAGGCCCTCATCAAAAATTAAAAAAATAAAAACGTGGTGCCTGACAATAAAATTGCAAATGGCATCTAATTAGTAAATATGTTAATTATTTTCCTCCCTTGTTAACAATAATAGGAAATGATACTAATATTTTCTATAGCTGAAAGGGGATACAATTAAATTTACCTTATCATATCCAAAGAATTACAATAACATTATAGAACCTACCTTTTCATATATTCCTGAAGAAAATGTGATCTTCCCTTATTAGAGACTTTAAAATTTAGAAATCAAGAACTGTCTGAAATTAGAAACAGGATTATTGAAAATTCACAAATGTTTCTCCTTCGGTGAGTAAAAAATAAGTAAAGTAGTGATAAATTTTAAAGCACGTTGTGGAGAGAGGAAAGAGAATAACACAGACATGAATATAACTTTCACACCCTCCATCAAGCTTTGCACACAGCATTTTTAGGGTAATTTCTGTATTTCATCTCCCTCATTTAACTCAGCATAGAAGTGTCATTTTGAATAAATATATTTCCTTTCCATAAATTCATGCAGTCTTTATGCATAATTTATTTACATAAATTTCCTTCACACCATCTTTATTTGAGTTTCATTTAACTTATACATGTACAAGTGATCAACTGAATTTTTATCTTTTAATGTAAGTTACCTTATGTTATGCGGGCATACCTAATTTTATTGAGCATTGCTTTAGCTTTATTGCACTTCATAGATACTGTGATTTTTACAAATTAAAGATTTGTGGCAACCCTGAGTTGAAGAAGTCTGTTGGCTCCATTTTCCAACAGCATTTGCTCACTTTGTGTCTCTTCACATTTTGGTACTTCTTGTACTACTTCAATTAACTTCATTCTCATGGTAATCTGTGATCAGTGATTTTTGATGTTGCTATTGTAATTGTTCTGGGGTGCTACAAACTACACCCATGTAAGACAACAAACTTACTACATAAATGTTTTGTGTGTTCTGATTACTCCACCAACCAACCATTCTCCAGATTCTCTTCCTCTCCTCAAACCTCCCTATTCCTTGTGACACACCAATATTGAAATTAGGCCAGTTAAAGAACCCACAGTGGTCTCTAAATGCTCAGGTGAAAGGATGAGTCTGGGAGTTCCCTTTGTGGCTCAGCAGAAAAGAATCTGACTAGTATCCACGAGGATGCGGGTTGATCTCTGGCCTCACTCAGTGGGTCACGGATCCATCATTGCTGAGAGCTGTGATGTAGGTCACAGATGCAGCTTGGATCCTGTGTTGCTGTGGCTGTGGGATAGGTTGGTAGCTGTAGCTCTGATTCGACCCCTAGCCTGGGAACTTCCATACCTGCAAGTGCAGCCCTAAAAAGAAAAAAAAAGGAAAGAGTCCTATGTCTCTCACTATAAATCAAATCTGGAAATGATTAAGCTTAGTGAAGAAGGCATGTCAAAAGACAAAACAGGCTGAAAGATGAGCCTCTTGAACCAAACAATTAGTCAAGTTATGAATCCAAAGGAAAAGTTCCTGGAGGAAATTATAACTGCTATTCCAGTGAACACAGAATGATAAAAAAGGGAAATAGCTTTGTTGCTGATATGGAGAAAGTTTTAGTGTTAGGGATATAACAAGCCACAACATTCCCTTAAGCCAAAATGTAATCTAGAAAAAGGCCCTGTCTTTAATTCTCTGAAGACTGAAAGAGGTCAGGGAGCTGCAGAAGAAAAGTTTGAAGATAGTTTGCTTCATGATGTTTAAGGAAAGAAGCCGTCTCTGTAACATAAAAGTGAAAGGTGAAGGAGCAAGTGTGGTGTAGAATCTGCGCAGATTATCCAGAAAAAAACTGAAATAATTACTGAAGGTAGCTACTCTAAACCACGGGTTTTCGATGTAGATCAACACCCTTACACTGGAGGAAGAAGCTGAGTAGGTCTTTTAGCTAGAAAGCATTAGCATTAGATAGAAAGAAGTCAATGCTTTGTTTCCAAGCTTCACGTGACAGGCTGACTCTCTTGTCTGGGGCCTAGCATAGATGGAGACTTTAAGTTGCAGCCAGTGCTCATTTTCCATTCCAAATATTCCAGGGCCCTTATGAATTATGATAAATATATTTTGCTGTGCTCTGTAAACAAAACAACAAAGCTTAGATGACAGCATATCTGCTTATGCTTTATGAAATATCTTTAGCCTATGAGAACTACTACTCAGACTAAAAGATTCCTCTCAAAATATTACTGTTCAGTGGCAATGCACCCAGTCACCCAAGAGCTCTGATGGAGATGTACAAGGAGATGAATGTTTAGTTCCCATACCTGCTAACGTAGCATCTATTCTGCAGCCCATAGATCAAAGAGATACTTTGACTTTCAAGTCTTATTTTTAGGAAATACATTTCATAAAGCCATAGATGTCATGGATGATGATTCGTTTTTTGGATCTGGGCAAAGTAAATTAAAAACATTCTGGAAAGAATCCACCATTCTAGATATCATTAAGACCATTCTTGATTCATGGGAAGAGGTCAACATATCAACATGAACAGGAATTTGGAAGAAGTTGATTCATTGCAATCTTATGATAAAACCCTTTTTTTTTCTTTCTCTTTAGGGCTACACCCACGGCATATGGAAGTTCCCAGGCTAGGGGTACCATCAGAGCTACAGCTGCTGGCCTATGCCAGAGCCACAACAATATGGAATCAGAGCGGCCTCTGTGACCTACACTACAGCCCATGACAATGACGGATCCTTAACCCACTGAGCAAGGCCAGGGATCGAACCTGCACCCCCATGGATCCTAGTCGGGTTCGTTAACTGCGGAGCCATGAAGGGAACTTCCTCATGCTAAAACTTTACAGGATGCAAGTCACTTTTAGAGATGTGCAAAGAAAGTGATTTTCTGACATGCAATCTGTTCATGGTGAAGATGCTATGAAGACCATCAAAATGACAACAAAATATTTTGTGTACGACATCGACATATTTGGTAAAGCAGCAGCAGAGTTTGAGAGGATTGATTCCATTTGAAAGAAGTTCTATTGTGTACACAACACTACCAAAAAAGTATTATGCTATAGAGAAGTCATTCATGAAAGAGTCACTCGGTGCTGAAAATTAATGGCCATCTTATTTTAAGTAATTACAACAGTTGCCCCATCCTTCAGCAACCACCACCCTGATCAGTCAGCAGCCATCAACATCAAGGCAGGAGCCTCCACCAGCAAAAAGAATAGGACTTACTGAAGGCTAACATGGTGGTCAGCGTTTTTTAGCAATATTTTACATTAACATATGTACATTTTTAAAACATAATGATATTGCACATTGAATGGAATTATTATAATGTAAACATAAGTTTTATAAGCACTGAGAAACCAAAAAAATGATGTGTTTTATTGCAATATTTGCAAAAGGTCTAAAGCAGAACAATCAGTATCATGGAAGTATGCCCATAATAAGTTATAATGTATAAAAATAAAAGTAACTTTCTGTGATCATATCCCTGGAATACTGAAAATCTATTTGATATATACACTGAGTCATCCAAGCCAGCCTTTTATACTTGAATCCAAAATTCTTCTGCAAAATTTTATGGACTAGACCAAAATCCCCATAAATATTTAACATCATTTTCATTTTGTGAAGTGCTAACCAGTGTCACTAGTTGTCATCTGCTGATGTGGAAAAGGACAAAGAGATCAAATAACATTTTTTTTAGGATACTCAGTTCAGTCAAGCTAGTCTCATTCATTAACAGCATGAAATATTAATAGATATAAATCACTGAAATCTTATTAATTTCTAAAAACTTTTCCCTAATGAAACATTATAATTTTCATATCTCAAAAATATTAGTTAAGTTGGTGTATAATGACAAATTCTTTAGATCTATTCAAGTCACATTAATTTGGGCAGATTCCTATAGTAGTTTTAAAACTGCATTTGATGATTTAGCATGAATTATACTTAATGTAAATAATACTCTACGGAGAAAAATATGTTCTTATATAAGGAAAATTTAGATTAATACAAAATTAATTCCTATTGCTGGATAATGAACAGTGTGACAGTGTTTATATTAAGCACCGATCATATGCAGAGTACCGTGGTAAACTTTAAAAGTGTGGAAAGTGGAGTTCCTGTTGTGGCTCAGAGGGCTGGGAACCTGACTAATATCCATGAGGATGTGTGTTCAATCCCTGGCCTCACTCAGTGAGTGGGTGAGCTATGGCGTAGGTCTCAGAGGCTCAGATCCTGGGTTCTGTGGCTGTGGCTGTGGCCAGCAGCTGTAGCTTGAATTCAGCTCCTAGCATGGCAAGTTCAGTATGCCATGGGTGCAGCCCTAAAGAGACCAAAAAAAAAAAAAAAAGGGAAAGAAAAAATAAGGTCCCTGTATTGCTGTAGAGATAATAATAAACTTCATGAATACATTACAGAACGAGGCAAAAACTTATGATACGCATTGTATAAGATATAGGCTTTTAATAAACATGGAGGAAAGCAGTAAATAACGTGTTGTCATGGAAACCCAGAAAAACCTCCAAATATTGGCTTTCCAACTTTTCCTATCTTTACACTCCTTGTTCATTATGTATGACTATGTTTTACTTTTTTCCCCAAACTAGTTGTCCTACTTGCACTCCTGCCCTAACTGCATCGTTCACCCACTATGTCAAGATTTCATTCTTGTCCAAACCCCACTCTACTAATGGTCAGTGATCATCCTTCATTATTTTATTTTTGTCATAATTTGTAATCACCAAAAGTTATTCATGTATTTTCATGTTCATCTTTTCAATATTGAGCCACTATTACTAGTATACATTTATGAATATTTGAAAATATATTTGTATATATTCTTTAATCTGTAATACTTATGATATAATTAGTATACTATAATCCCCCTTCTCATTAATTGTCCACATTCCTAGAAAAACTGCCTGTGCTCCACTAATCTTGTTTCTACCAGCTCTTTAAGAGCTCACAATATGGTTGTCATCTTATCTCAAGATTTTTTACACTAAATCAACCACAATTCAGTTATTAGAGACTGTGATGTTAGAAATTATGAACTATTCACAGTCAGATAGATACGGAAAAAGATAAAGTAATCATAGACATCGTCATTTAAATATCTAAAGAGAGTTTTCAGATTTCCTTTATTGAAGAAAAATAATTATATAATATAAATCTAAGAATATTGGCTTTATGAACAAGTTCTATATGTTATGGAGTTCCTGTTATAGTGAATGTAAATAAAGATCAGAATGGATTGCAATAATGGCCAAAAATGTATGTTTGTTCTGGGTGAGAGTATGGGGTAGGGAGATGGTGGGTTTCTAATGTTACAGTGAAACTTCAACCATTTGAAATTATTGGTCAAATGTTTCTTTGGGAAAGTAACTTTAAAACATGCAAGTTTTCCCTAAACCTAATTATATTTACAATGAAATGTAGGTGATGAACTGTTTTAAAACAAAATATTTAGAAACTATCTCTGGATATTTATTAATTTTTATGTATTTCTAATTTTGAAGGGAATTCATCCATCGAATTACATACTTGGTATTTCAAGTAAAATTTTAATTAAGCAAATTAAAAAGAGCTATTAATGTAGGTTTAAATTTCACCAATTTATAGATGTTATTGTAATACTTTAGAATATCAAAGACCTTTGTATTTACAAATCTAATACTTGAGTATTTGGGAAGATATCAGTAGTCCGAAAATTGAAGCATAAATAAATTTAAAAATATTATGTTTATAAGTTCAATTTAAAGTGAATAGTGAAGGAGTTCCTGTTGTGGGTCAGTGGTAACAAATCCAACTAGTATCCACAAGGATGTAGATTAGATCCCTGGCCTTGCTCAGTGGGTTAAGGATCTGGTGTTTCCATGAGCTGTGGCGTAGGTCACAGACGTGGCTCATATCCCCCAGTGTTGCTGTGGCTGTGGTGTAGGCTGGAAGCTGCAGCTCTGACTGGACCCCTAGCCTGGGAACTTCCATATGCTGTGGGTTTGACCCTAAAAAGCAAAAAAAAAAAAAAGTTGAATTGTGAAAATTATATTAATAACATGTAAATATTCCTTAAGTCAAATAAAAATTGCTGATAATAAATTAACATGCCTTATAGATTAATACTAAAGTTTAGGGGAAAACTTTCTTAATTTGTAACTTTAAAAAGACATTTTAAAGAAATTTCAAAATAATATATAAATTCAAAGAAACCCTGCTCTTTAGAACACCTGTAAGTTCACATTTATATACCATACTGTTAATCATGTGCAAAGGATGACATTCACTTGATCTCTCTTTCCACTTTTCCTGTTCGCCTTGCTAATTCACTCAACCGATACTCTCTTTCTGCCTATTGAAATATTTACCAAACTTCAAGGGCCAAGCCCAATACCATTATCTCCTCCCTTAAAAATAAGTATCTCCTTTCTCTATATATTTCTGTTTTTACTTAATGATACTATTTATTATATTTGTTTATATATATATATATATATATAAATATCATATCTTCCTTATCCATTCATGCATTGATGTATGCTTAGTTGGCTAGCTGGCTATTGTGAATAATAACGCTTCAGTGGATATCAGGATGCAGTTATCTCTTTGATATCCTGTGAGTTTTTTTTCTTTGTATCGTGTGTGTGTGTGTGTGTGTGTGTGTGTGTGTGTGCATCCCTTGTCAATATCCTGTATTTATTTCCTTTGGATACATACCTAGAAGGTATGGGGTTGCTGGATCAAATGATAGTACTAATTTATTTTTTGAGGTATCTCCATACTGAGTTTCATAGGGGATACATCAATTTACATTCCCATCTGCAATGCACAAAGATTCCCTCTTCTCCACATTTTCACCAACACTTTTGATGACAGCCATTATAGCAGGTATAAGATGACAGGTCATTATAATTTTAATTTGCTTTTCCATAATGATTAATTATATCTAGCATTTTTCAGGTACTTGTTGGCCATTTGGATATCTTCCTTAAAAAAAAGTCAATTTAGTTCCTCTGCTCATTTTTTAATTGGATAGTTTATTGTTCTGCTTGTTATTGTTATTGAGTTAAATGAAATATTTTATATTTTGGATATTAACCCATTATCTTATATATGATTTGAAAATATTTTCTACCATTCCATGGGTTATCTTTTCATTTTGCTGATGCTTCCCTTTGCTGTGCAGATACTTTTTAGTTTGATGTGGTCCTACCTGCTTAACTTCGCCTTTGTTATTTGCACTTTTGATATAAAATTAAAAAAAATATTTGCCAAGACCAATGTTGAGGAGCTTATTCTTTATGTTTTTTTTCCCCCTAGGAGTAATTCAGGATCAGGTGTTATGCTTACGTATTTAATTCATATTAGCTGAATTTTTGAGTGGTATATAAGATAGGGGTCCAATTTTATTTTTCTGCATGAAGTTACCTAGTTTTCCCAACACCATTTACTTAAGAGACTGTCCTATTCTTACTGAGTATTCTTGTCTCCCTAGTCAAATATTGGTTAATCATAAGTGCAGTGGTTTATCTTTGAGCTCTTTATACTGTTCCATTGATCTGTATGTCTATTTTATTGACTATAGCTTTGTAGTATACTTTTAAATGAAAGAGTGTGGTATTTATGACAATGTTCTTCTTTTTCAAAAATGCTTTGTATATTTGGGGTCTTTGGCAGTTCCATACAAATTTTATGACACTTGTTTTTTTTCTATTTCTGTGAAAAAATAACTTTGGAATTTTGATGAGGATTCATTAAATCTAGAGAATGAGTACATGGACATTTTAATAATACTAAATCTTCTGATCTAGAAGTATGGGGGTATTTTTCTATTTGTAGCTTCAATATTTTTTATTAAAATTTTATTGCTTTCATGTACAGGTCTTTAACTTTGTTAAATTTATTTCTAAGTATTCTACTGTTTGATGCTATTGTGAGTGGGATTATTTTCTCTATTTCGTTTTCAGCTATTTTGTTGTTAGCAGGCCAGCATTACTCTAATATCAAAGCCAGTTAAGGACACAGCAAGAAAAGAAAATTATAGGCCAACATCAGTGATGAATATAGATGAAAAATTCTCAACAAAATACTAACAGAGTACAATAATATATTAAATGGATCACATACCATGACCCAGTGGGATTTATCCCTGGAATGTAAATATGGCTCAAGATATGCAAATCAATAAATGTAACACACCATGTTAATAGAATGAAAGATACAAATCTCAAGATAATTTCAATAGGTGCAGAAAAAGCATTTTATGAAATATAATATTCTTTAAAGATAAAGACCCTCGACAAATTAAGTGTAGAATAAACATACCTCAATATAAAAAAGACAATACAACAGCTAACATCACACTCATCATTCAAGAGTTGAAGGCTTTTATTCTAAGATTAGAAACAAGAAAAGGCTGTCCACTGTCACAACTCTTATAAACATGGTACGGAAAGTGCTAGCAATCAGGCAAGACAGAGAATTAAAAGGCATCCATATTGGAAAGGAAGAAGTGATACTGTCTTTATTTGCAAACAGTATAATCTTACATAGATAAGATCCTAAAGACTCAACTAAAAATGTGCTAGAACTAATCAACACATTCAGTAAACTTTAGAATATGAAATCAAAAGAGAGGCATCAGTTGCATTTTTATATACTAACAATGAGTCAATTCACTTTGGATTCCTCCCTTTTAACCTATAAAACTTTCCAACATAGTCACCTTTATTTTTAATTTGAATTTACAATAATAACATGTTAATGCATCATGTTCCATGATGTTCCTGGATGTCTTGTTTCAGCATTTGTTCCAGATATATTTTCAAGAATACTTGGACACCAAATGTTCTTGAAAAATAAAGATAGTATTTACTTCCAGGACACAGGGTAGATTTGTTTCCTGACCAGGAAAAGAAGGTAATCTCTCCTTTTGAGATAAAGGTTGCACAGGTTTTCTAGTATCTCCCTTAGTATAATGAGAATTTCCTAAGCTCACTGTTTCTGAAGTGTGATAGTACACTATGTATGCACTGTCCTCCTGGGCTGCTCCTAATGTCTCCCAATGAATTTGAGAAGACCACAGGAACAAACAGAAACACAATGCTCATGTTACCTGTAGTAACATGAATAACAGAGTTCTTTGTTTTTGGTCTTGGAGTCTCCTGTTTCTGTCAGCATTCATAGAATTGTAACAGGATATAGTGTAAACTTGCAAGCACAGTAAAGTTTTTGACCTTTCACAGTTCTTGACACAAAATACACAAACTGTCAATATGAGATAAATTTTAAAGATTATTGTTCAGACACAGAGAGTGAGGAACATATTTAGTTGGCTTGCCAAGATAACTTGAAAATAACCACTTGATGTTTGTTACTACCAGACAATTTTTGGTACAATCAAATTTTCCTGTTTTCAATGAGTATTTCTCCTTTCTCCTCTATTCTCAAAACTACATTAGTGTGTCTTCCTTTCTTATTCTCAATGACTTTACTTTTGACTTTTTTGAAAAACAGAAATCATTCCTCACTCCTTCTACCTCTGGTAATATGTCTGGATCTTTGTTTATACACAGTGATTTCACCTTTATTTTATATTTGGTAAGACTAGCACTTTCTCTTGTGTACTAAATCCTATTTTCTCATTTGGTGAAGTACATGATCCAACTAAAATTGTCTTTATCTCCTATGCCTTTAATTAAGGTTTTTCCACTGAGCAATTCCTACTAATAAAGCTATATGCACAATATCTACCATCTTAAAAAATAATACATTTTATGTTCGTTCTCTTTGCTATTCCATTATGTTCCCCATTTCAGTAAAACTTGTTGAAAAATAACTTCAAACTGTTCACCCTTGAACATGAGTTTGAACTGCAGAGGTCCATTTATACTCAGATGTTTTTCAATTGTAATTAAAACAGCACTACAGTGCCCTTGGTTGTTAGAATCTTCAGGTGCAAAGGGATTGCTGATACAGAGGGCAACTACAAATTATACTCATATTAATTCCTTCATAAAGTAAGGGTCAACTGTACTTTGTTATCCAAACAACTTTATCATCATTAGGCTATTAGAATATAACTTGTTAAGGTCATCAATAAACTCACATTGCTAGAACCAATTATAAAAGTGGTTGCCAAGAGGGTGGGGGAGGGAGTGGGATGGTAGGAGGGTCTGGGGTTAATAGTTGGAGACCGTTGCCTCTGGGGGGAAAAATTATTGTTACCCATTAATTTAAAAAAAAGAAACAAATTTACAAAGAAAAAAGATCAGAATCTTCCTGTTTCCTTCTCTTGTGGCATTAAATAACACGGTTTATCCTTCTTTTTGAAGACACTTCACTTGGCAGTCGGGACACTGGGTTCAATTTTTGTATCCCTTCTTACTTAATTAGTCTTTCTTAATCGCTTTGCTGCTTTTCATCACTTCCCAAAGCTCAATACTTTCACCTCTTCTAAACACAACTCCTTATGATTTCATCTGATCTCATGAATTTAAATACCCTCCATATGATGATAACCTGAAAATTGTTTATCTCCATCACAATTTTCTCCCTCTAATACCTGTCCTATAAAACTGAATGCTAAGATTAAGTGTTGGAGCTTCAACATGTGAATTTGGGGAGAACTCAAATATTCAATCTACAGCAGTTTCCCTTTTTTCAATGTTTTTCAGGTTTTGATCCTTATGAAGTTTTAGGAATAGTTAATGACTTCTCCTAAACTGTGACATGCAGTTAGTTATCTCTTTCTGCTTTGTCAATGTTTTTCTCTCTTCTACTCACTAGATTGCATCAATGCATACTATTTTATTTAGATTTTTATGTTAATGTCTGTATTTTTCTTTCATTGCTTCTTAAATTTATGCCATTGTTAATATTTCCCCCATTCTCAGATTATAATAACAATTCTTTAAATATTTATAAAGTATTCATTACTAAATGAACTGGTGGATCCTTCTAGTCATTGATTAATAATAGTGGCTATATTAGGCATACAATTTTGTTACTGACATTAACAATAATTCCTGCATGTCTCTCCATTTAAAGAGTTCTGGTTTTGGAACTGTACAATATATACCACACACATACATACATTCAAATGCATGTACTATGTATGTATGCATGTGTGTATGTTGTAGTGATCTACAGAAACTAGATTTACTGACCCCCATCAAAAATGTGAATTAGAAGTCCAGATTTATGACACCACATGCACACTAAGATGGTATGAAAAGGTTATTGTTCCTGGTTTATTGCCAACATAATGAGAGTTTCTGGAGAAAGCAGAGTGACTCACATGCAACTCTGAACATTATTTCAGAAAGAAAAGAGCAAAAGAGCATTGTAGTTAGAGTGCGTGGACAGGTGAAGTTTAGCTTGCACACAGAAGGGGCCATGTGGTTTGAACCACCTGCCATGCCAGAGGGAACCACAGGCTTTCTTATCAGTATACCCAGATGTGAAACGGATGGGGAATGTGGGAGTGGAAGGTGTTGTGACGCTTAAAACTGACAGCAGTCAAACACACACAAAAAAATGGAATTAGACAGTAGTTACTAAATACAAATATGTTGTTTTAGCTTTTTTGTTCCTACTAGAAATTTGTATTTTCTGAGAAAAGTAATCATTTTATCTGAACTTTATATTTACTTGTTTAGATATTTCAAATTACTAATACATTTACTTAGTCATTTTTAATTTTCTCATATGATCTTTTATTTCCCTTTGTTTCTATGAGCGTTTTACATTAAGAATCTTCTACTTTGTGAATGTATAAATTTGTCCTAACTTCATAGATTTGCTGCACACATTTTTTAAAGAATTAATTTTTGTTAGTTAAATTATCCTTTTGTTATCATTTCATTGTTTTATTCTTTTACTAGCATATTGAATTGTGTATTTAATATACTTTCTAATTGCCTTTCTTAGTGTTAGTATTTAAAGCTATGGATTTTCCTTTGAGCACAACTAAGTAAAATTAGATGACAATTTACAAGTCCATTACCAATACGATTTTTAGTATTTTAATGAAACTCTCTTATGTTTCTGATCTCAAAATAATATGGCTATATTAGGAAGAGGCAACCTTATTATTTAAAATGTCACTAAAGGAAGCAAAATCTTTCATCATATAGGAAGCTACAGAGGGTTGTAAAGCATATATCAATTTTAACTTCTTGAAACAGAACTGATAACATAAAATATGAAGTAATATAAAAAACCTAGTGACTATGTGAAATAAAGTGAATATTAACCATACTGTAACATATACACACATGGAAATTGTTCGTGTATGAAGAAGAAATGGGCTTAATTTGAATATCTGATTAAATCAAGTAACAAAATGTTGATTTCTAATTGTGAACAATCTACTTCCAACACTTGCGTTTCGCTGAAATTAGTAGTTCTTTTGAGCTTAATACATACATATGAAAAATTATGTGAAGCTGACTTATGTTTATGAAAAACCATTTATAGCTATGTGATAGAATTTTATTAAAATTAATACTTATAATACTTTGTCTCATGTTCCAACAATATTACTGGTAAAACAATGCTTAGGGCTTACACATTAGTTTTTACTTTTACATAAAAAGTGCTTTAACAGAAGAGGCACTTTGAAAGAAGAAATACTGTGAAGTGGCTTGAGAACTTGCCTGTCTTAGAAAAATGTTCATTTGCCTGTCTGTCCCATAGAAGTTGTGTAAATGTTACCCATGTGTGATCAGGCATATTTTTTCAGCTTCAAGTGAACCGAAGAATGGCTTAAATTTAATATTATTTTACTTAAAAATATGCTTTACTTTTATTCTATTAAATAACATTTTACTTTTACTGTTTAATGTCATTTTACTCCCTCTCCATCTCTTTTCCTCGTACTCAAATTTAGTTCATTCACTAGCATTGCCTGGCATGACTGACAAATAATTCCTTTCTGAATTTAGCCTTTATATTCATCAGTGCTATCCATTTCACCTTACTCTCTTGTGTCTCCTCATACAGGCTGTGCATTTTTTGGTCACCTCCCTTATTATCCATAAGATTTATAAATTTTTGCTGCTTCTTTCTCATTGCAGTGCCTGATAGTTTATTTTCCTCCAGACTCCCAATGTTTCTCAGATGCATACTCATGCATCTGCATTCTAATTAAAGTTATGTATTGATGTACTCTTGGTTTCATTGGGTAGTACATCACTAAAGTGGAGAGTAGTTGGATAGTAAATGTTCCCAAAGCACTTTACAAAATGTGTTGCTCCTTGAAATCACTTCATTTACAGCAGTTTTGTTTGTACCATTATTCTGTAATATAAACTGTAGAGCACCCAGGCTTATGACACAGATAGTAGTAACAGATAAATGAATAAAAATAAATCACAGTTATATTTTCCTATATTCAAACATTTTCCTAATATATATATATTTGTTTATTTCTGTTTTTTTACAAAATTTCCCTTGAATGATGTTTGCCTTAAATATTATTTCCTTAATACTGATTAGACTATGCATTGATAAAAGCCAGAGTTAGAAATTTCTATGCATTAGATGTCTTGAATTATTTTCTGTTATTTTTGCTCTGTGATGTTTATTTCCAAATAGAAGATGCTGAATGTCACCATTAAACCAAACAAAATACTTTTAGAATGGCTTAGCTTTCCCTTGAAAGATGTAAACAAGGCCAGGGCTCTCCAGTGTGTGTGTGTGTGTGTGTGTGTGTGTGTGTGATGAGGGTAGGCTGAGGGTGGTGGTATGATCTAGAATATAAGGTTATAAGACCTTTTCCAGTGCTGCTAACAAAATTCGAGTGGATTTTATACTCAAACTCTAATATTAGCACAATGATTCTGAAATCAAAAATGGGTTTTGCTTTACTTTATATTAATTATAGTTTTACTATAAATGCACACAATACATCAGAATTTTATGGTAGAGACCCAAGTACCAGAAGTCAAGATGCTGATAAACATTTGTTAAATTAACAAATTTCAGTAACTGATAAATGGACATTTTGTGTGTGTGTGTGTATGTAAATGAAGTGAACTTTTGGTTTGTTTCTAATCTAAATGAAAATGAGAACAAGCAAGTAAATTAAATATGAAAAAGGAGTGACTTTGGCAGCATAAATAGAAAAACAGATCTGATGATCTGTGGTGTGAGAGAGGCCCAAATTTGGGGATTTGAAGGCAAGAATGGAATATTTAAAAGAATGAATTGATAAGTCGAAGTTAAAGAGATAAATTTTATTCTAGAAATGGTTTGAAAATGGGGTGATATTAAAGGCAAACAACTAAAGAGATAATGTCATTGACATTAAAATATAAAGCCTAGAATATATTTCAAGGAATTCCAAATAAGGCTTGAAACTACCCCTCTTTCACCTACTCTCTCATCCCACAAATCACATTTTACATTCATTCAAATCAATGATGTTTTTTCAAAATACACCTCATTCACTCTCGACTCTGAGAAAAGTCTAATACTTGCCCCCTCCCATCTCTTTTCCTTATATGCAAATTCAGTACATATTTCAATTCAAATTCTTCCACCAGCCTTCCTGAACTAATCTTATCTACTAGATAGTGGGCAAAGTTCTCTTCTAAATTACTAGAATCTATCCACTCTAACTTTGGTATATAAACAAGATAGTAAGATTTTCAAAGGAAAATTGTTAGCACTCCTTACAATATTCTATAATATTCAAAATAACAGAGTAAGTATTTAAGTAATGTTACATTGATTGACTAGAGAGAAATGATAATATTTAAGAGTAGCAGACCATGACTTCCCATTGTGGCTCAGTGGGGTTAAGGACACAACATTGTATTTATAAGGATGTTTGTTTTATCCTTGGCCTCCCTCAGTGGGTTAAGAATCCAGTATTGTCAAAAGCTATGGTGTAGGCATAGCTGCAGCTTCAATTCGACCCCTGGCCTGGGAACTTCTGTATGCCATGGGTGTAGCCATGAAAAGAATTAAAAAAAAAAAAAGACTAGTGGATTAATTTTGTTTTGTTTTTTATTCTTTATTGGTTGCTGGATATTTCAGGAAGGAAATTTTTCTGGCTATATATTTTTTCATATTCAAATGCAGTATAAGTTATGACATAGGTAAATCCTAAATATCACACAATAACATCTTCTGTGAGTCATATACTGTTTTCATCTATTTCTATTTGAGAATATCCCCAACAATATTTCATGTACCATCAAATACTTCTTTACTCATTCTGCTCATATACTGAACTTATTTGAAAACAACATCATTATTATCTCCTTTTTGTATATAATTAACAATGCTGATTATACATTACTATGACTACAATGATTTTTCAATAGAAATTGACAGGTAATTCTGCAATTTTTTTTCTGAGAAAATTTGAGTTTCACTCAAACATATATTGGTGGAGGTGCATCGTGTAATTTTTTTAGTAAGAAAAAAATATGACTTTCTGTAATACAGTTCAGACTCCAAATGCCTCCCTGGACCTGAGCTCTGTCCCCTTGAATAAATTTGAGGTTGCCGCTGCAATCTTTGTCTTTTCACCCTTTTCTTTGACTTCAGCTTTCTTTTTTCCCATTTCTGCTTTGAAAACCTTCTTCTGATCTAGTTATAAGGCAGAAACCTTTTTATCATGTTGAAAAAGTTTTCTTCAAAGCCCTATTTTCTGAAATTTCTCCTGTATCATCACCTTTTTATCAAAAAACAAAACAAAAACTGTATTCATCTCCAGGCCCCCATTCCAATTCCCTTTTCCCAAAATAGATCCTTACCATAGCTTATGGTTTTCCTATCATTTTTATATTTATTTTGATTAAACCAGTAACCTTTTTTTGTATAAATCAATATAGGACCTATATGAACTCTGTAAAATATCTAAAAACATGTAGCAAAATATACAGAAAAGAGTGTTTCCATCTGGAAATAATATTGAATATAATGTGTCATTTTCTATTGATTTGGTATGTTTCCCTGCTTGGCTGATGTCATACTCTATGAAATTTGTTTACATTTTTACATGTACTAAAAATGACACATAAATAAGACTTTTAAAGAAATTACAGTTTCTATATGTGAGTGAATTTAATAAAAATAGATGAACTTCACAGCCCCACAGTACTAAATTGTGTAACAGAAAATGAGACCTTCTCTACCCCTCAGTGTCAAGAGTTCATTCTTCTCTACTAGATCATTCTCTTTAACATAAACCATGCTATTATTTCACCAACCTAAAAAAAATTCACATTATTTATTTACTCCTCAAATTTACTCCCCAAATTTTTTACCTCAAAGACAATCGCAAATATCCTTTACTGTTCACAGTGAATTTTGTAAAAAGAATTATCTAAATTCATTGTCTAATTCATCTCCATTTGTTCTTGAATTATTCTAGTCAGATTTGCATACACTTTACTCCACAGATACTGCTCTTGCAAGACCATCAGTGACTTTCATCTTTCTAAATGTATTCAATTCTCTCTAATTATCTTACTTGCCCATTAGCCATATTTGACACAGTTAATCCTTCCACCATCATTAAAACAGTTCTTTTTGTTTTCAAGCTTCTCTGTGCTCCTTGCTTTTCTCCTACTCAACTGATTTCCCTTTTGAGTCTTCCCATGGCCTCATCATAACCCCAAAGATCATGTCTCATTATTGGAGAGACATATATCTTTTGTCTTTGATCTTTCCCTGTCTATACAGACTTGTATTTCCTTGATGATCTCATGTGATCGTGGTGTTTAAAGTAGCATATATATTCTGACAACTTCCAAATGTATGAAATTTATATTCTGTATTCAAATCGGTACTCAACAGCACTATTTGTATAACTAAAGTAAATCTCAAATTTTTCATTTCTAAGACCACATTACTTATGTCCTCCCAACATCCTACAGTGTTCCCTGTCACAACATCCTACAGTGTTCCCTGTCACAAGGAATGGAAAGGTCCCTAACTTTCCAGAGATGATAACTGTTAACAAATGTGCACTTTGAGTCAATTATGATGCCATTTTTTTTATAAGTTCAAGAGAGATTAATATAATTCCCTTTACATAAGAGGCACACAGTGAAGAGTGACTGGTTTATTATTAACTCTGATGAGTAAACTCTCCATTGGTGAAAATAAGCTCCATGAAGAAAGTTTTACATCTGTTTTGTTCACTACAATATTATCCTTAGTTAGAAGCCAAGTACTCTTCAAATTTTGTATGAATGAGTCATGATGATGATGATGGTGATAATGCTGGATTTGGGGCTGTAACACTGAACTGGTTCAGATGTCATATTTTGTATCTTGCTTTCTGGTTAATACAACCTACCTTTTTAGTTTTTGTGAAAAAAAACATTTATTAAATATTCAAAGTTACATGTATAATTGTTTTTTTTCGGTTATCATTATTTTGTAATCTGCACATATCTGTTGTATGTTAATGATGTTTTCTTTGATTATTCCTTCAGTGTTTAGTGTTGCCTTGCTCTGAACCCAATTTTGTTGGCTAGTTTTCATTCACAAATGAAGAGATTTATTATCAGCAAAAGTATAAGACATTATGGGATTGGAGTACTATTTCTAAACTTATGAGATCTCAGATTTTATTTAGCATATTTACTACATAGTTGTTGAAACTTCTATGTATGTGACTTTAAAAACAGTATTGTGAGCAGAATTTAATAACTATTTGGAATTTACTAACCAGTACAATGCTAATCTGGACTTGATATAAAAGGAAAAAATATTTGGGTATAAATTTCAGAAAACTAAAAGTCCCATCTTATAGTGTCTATAAGAAAAATGAGGCATTCTTATGTAGCTGTTAATATAATTTTTATCTTTTACTAGTTTTATTTGGATAAGAGAAGGAAATAATAATCCCTAGCTGTTATGAAAAGGAAATAGATGCTATAACCATAAAAGGAATACCTTCATTTCTTAATGGACATTTTTAAGAAAAATTCACTTACATGTAATTTGTTTTCTATCAACACAATTCTCTTCTCTGTGACAACCAAGTGTAGACAGTTGTCTTATCAACATTTCTAATCTTCAGATATTTGCATATAATCGTATTGTTCCCTCCATGGGTTCCTCTTTTGTAATCAACACTTTCTCATTGCCTTTAACTATTCCTCTATGACATTCTTAATTTTTAATTGACAGTGATGCATATGTATGTGCATAAATTAAAACACGGTTATGCTTATGTTTTCATAGGCAATCTGGAAAACCAGAAAACATTGGGAGGGCAAAGTATTCTTTAAAAATGAAATAAATGCCATTTCTAGCATCTTTTAAACAGGGTATGCGATTTCCCCTTCCTTTTAATAAAGAACGTCAATGAATTGAACTTGATTTTGCAGGGGAGCAGAACTTTCCACCCCACAATATCTTTTTGGCATATAGATTATTACAAACTGAAAACAATGAAGACCCAAATTTCTTAAAAGCTTGTAGATAGAGAACTTGTTCCAGAAAGGGAGCTGTTGACACAGGAAACCTAATAATTAGGTGTGGTAAAAAAGGAGGGACAAAGCTAGCTGTTAAAATTCCATTCTGTGTCCCATTGCCTCTGGAAGGTCCAGCAAACATTTGTTTACCAAACTTTTGCTTTTTCTCTCTATGTGAATTGCCTTCCTCTTCTCTCAAATCCCAAGCCACTATCCCCAACATCTTCTTGTTGCTGTAGGTATATTAGGGTGAATTTTTCAGACATTTTGTCAAATGACTCAGTTTTTTGGGTCTCTCGCATATACACACATTATGAAACTTTTAGTTTCTCTTGTTAATGTGTCTCATATAAATTTAACTCTTAGATCAGCCAGAAGAATCTAGAGGAGTGGAGAGAGATCTCTTCCATCTGGACAGTGTCTTTTAAAATCTTTTGAGAGGAAATAAAATTAATTATGGAAAATTTTTACTCCCAGTCTTAGTTTTTCACAGAGAAGGGAAGATAAAGTACTATAAAATGCTTATTAGGAGTTTCTGTTGTGGCTCAGTGGCACTTAAGCTGTCGTACAAGTCACAGGTACCAGTGTTGCTATGGCTATGGTGTAGGCTGCAGCTGCAGCTCCAATTTGACCCCTGGCCTGGAAACTTACACATGCCACAGGTGCAGCCCCAAAAAGAAAATTTAAAAAAAGAAAAATATATAAACAAAATAAAATGCATATTATGTTTTTAAAATTTTTAATTTATGGCCATACCTGTACCATAAGGAAGTTCCAGGGCCAGGGATTGAGTCTGATCAACAGCTGTGACCTTTGCCAGAGCTGCAGCAGCACCAGATCCTTTAACTCACTGAACTGGGCCAGGGATTGAACCCACACCTCTGCAGTGACTGAGCCACTGCAATAGGATTCTTAACCGAAGGTACTACAGAGGGAAGTCCCATATTATTAATTTTTGTGTTGGTTTAATGGGGCTTTAAAGTTCTCAGTGTGATGCTTTAAACTTATTTTTGTCATTATAATTGGAGTTGTTTTGGTTTTAATTTTATATAGATTATTTATGACTTGCAATCAAATTTTTAATATATACAGTTTATAGTTTCTGTGGTATGTGTACTAAAGACCAAACTATCTCAGGTGACCACACACTACACTTTCTAACATCAACGTTATCATTATATTTTAATGTTATATCTTTGCTTTAGCTTGAAATAAATGGTGTGGTATATTGGGGGTCAAATTTAGCTTTGTTCTTTATAGTAGTCATTGTTTCCAACTACATTTTTTTTTCTGTCTTTTTAGGGCCACACCCGTGGCATATGGAAGTTTTCATTTAAGGTTCAAATCAGAGCTATAGATACCAGTCTACACCAAGCCACAGTAAAGCCAGATCCAAGCCATGTCTGCGAACTATACCACAGTTTGTGGCAACACTGGATCCTTAACCCAGTAAGCAAGGCCAGGGATCGAACCCATGCCCTCAAGGATACTAGTTGGGTTCATTACTGCTGAGCCACAATAGGAACTGTTTCCAACTACAGATCTTAAAGAAAACCTTTCCTTTTTTACTGATTAATCACCGTCTTTACTGTGAATAAAATTGCCACATATAGCAGGACTATGTTAATCAGTATTCTGTTTATTTTCAAACTGTGTATATCTGAATTAGTTCCACACTATAGTTTTTTGATAGTCTTTGAATTGAATTTGTAAATTTAGTTAAGAAAAACTGACTCTTTATGTCTTTTTAATCTCCTGTTTAAAAAAGCCATCATCGCAGATGCTGTTATAGCTCCAACCGTATAATCTCCAAATTTTTTGCCAAGATCCTTTCACTTATTTGAGTCAGTTCCTGATTCTCTGTGTTGAAGAGCTGTCCTCAGTCTTCCAGCATTCATTGTGCTTGTGTGTTTTGTACACAAGAGTAGGTTTTAGGTCACAAGTGGCAGATTATAACTGAAGCTTGAGAGGAGAGGGAATATTAATACTTCAAGTCCTTGACAACCAACTGGGACCATCCCAGAGTGAGACTTCCACCGTTTCCAAGGTATCTGTGCATGACTGAATCATGGGTGCTCTCTCAGGGACTCTAGATATTATTTCCTTGCTTGGTTGTTTCTCATTCCATTCTATTTTCTTTTTCCTCTACTAAGTTTTCCTGAGGACTGATAAATTACTTCCACACAAAGCTTCCTCTCTGGGTTGGCTTCCAGGAAACCTTACTTAAGACACATTATTAAGAAATCAAGTTATGGTGATACTGATAATGGACAAAATATTAATCAATCAAGGGAAAGTTTTATATTACTACATATTATAATCGACCAATATGTAACTTGTTATCAACCATAGTTATTGTCAGGCTACTAGATTTTAATCATGTCCTATAAAACTCGGGATATAAGAGTGAAGACAACAGGTGAAGTTTCTATTTTCATAAATTTTCATTCCATTTGGGAGAGGCATAAAAATAAATAAATGCATGTATACTTGTACATACTTCTATAACTCAGTACACAAAAGATGCAGAAAAGTACTTTAGTGATTAGTGCAATGTAGAAAATTAAAACAGAATGTTATAGAAAAGAAATGGGATGATGCTTCTGATTCAGTAGTCAGAGAAGGACTCTTGAAGGGGGCTTGGTTGTATTGAAGTGGAGTTCTAAAATGACAGGATGAATCTAAACATTGGAAGATCAAGGATAAACATATTTCAGCCAGAGGGGACAGCTGGTGCAATGGCCCTGACACAAAACAGAATTTGGCCAGAAGAAAAAAAAAAAAATTGAAAGTGTCCAGAATGTTTTGAACAGGCTGAGTAAAAAAGGAAATTAAAAACAATGAGTGAGAGATCATCTGAGTCATTATTGATGAGGACCTTGAAAGGGCTACCAAGTACCTTTTTTGTGAGTACAGGAGAAAATCATTGGTTACTTGAACAGAGAAGTGACTTGATCTGATCTGAATGGAAAGATATTGTAAACATTCTGTGGATAAATTGTTCTAATATTATGTATTAGGTTTGGTTGTTTAGAAACAAAAATAAAGGAAGCAGGATTGGGAAGAGGGAAAACTTAAACTGTGATACAGTTGCAGCAAAGGCTGAGACAGTCCTACACGGAGCTTGGCAGCTGGTCCTCCTTGGTTGTCCCAGAGTAAAGGCATGGTGTTTGCACCTTTGCACTCTCGAATAAGACGGTTGCAAAGGTAAGGCACCTACCCTTGGCTAAAGACAGTACTAAAAAATAATCAAAGTTCCCAGCAGCTGGGGGAAAATAACTATTAAAAGGGCAATCTAGGCAGCACACCAGAGCATGTGCTATACTTGAAGAAAATGGACATAGGGGACTATATAGACTGGGTGTTAGTTAACTGGCCAGCTGCAGTATCAGGGTTGGTGGAGCAAGCTGTTATATTTGAGATGTATTTTGAACCAAACTCTAATTTGCTGATAGAATTGGCAGAGTGGGTAGAGAAAAGAAAAGGCAAGAGTGACTCTTAGTTCTTTCTCTCTCTCTTTTTATTCCTAAGGAATTGAATAAATGACAATGTAGTGACATGGGAAAGAACTGGCAAAAACAAAAGTTGATGGAGTAAATCAAAAAAGTTTACTCTAGGAAATGCTGTCACTTCAATGCCTATGGTATGTCCAAAGTCAAGTACTGAATGTACCGCGTAAACCCTGAATTTAGGGAAGCAGTTAGAGATATAAATGTGGGAATCACCACATACAAATTGTATTTAAAATCACGGGACTGGAAAAAATGACCTAAACTAATACCTGTTAAGCTTTTTTAATCCATAATAAAAAGCATTTTACAGCTTAGCCCATATTCACGTATAAAAGCTGAAATAAAATTTTCACAAAATTGCTTGTACTGATTATACAGAATCGAATATTTGAAAGGACTCACAAGGCTTCACAGGTTGAATACTTATTAAAGCTTTAATGTAAAAAATGCACTGCAACTGGAGAAAGAATACACAGGCAATTATTGGTGACCTAAGGCATTTCTAGTCCTAGTTCCCCAGGGTCCTTTCTAAGCTGCACAAGAGGCATTTCATCTTTAGGTTATGGCACCAAGACATGCACACTGAACTTGTCTTAGGGAAGCTTGGGAAATTTTTTCGTTCCCAGGCATCTCGTGCACCTCACTGGTCATTTTCTCAAAGCAAACTGTGTAAGCAGTGAATCCAGGTGGAAGCTATCAATTTATATCTTGGTAGATAATGTAGATAAGCCTGTCCTGGGTGCTTTTGGTCCCAAACCAAATTCGGGTTCCCTTATCTGAGAGCATCTACTGATACGAGTTTGTGCTGAAGGAAAATGCAATGTTTATCGCAGGGGGCCACGCAAGGGGTCCAGGGCAGCTAGTGCCTCAAAATACCCAAACTCTCAGATGAGTTTCAGGAAAGCGTTTTCAAAGGTCAGGAGAGGGAGGGGAGTCACAGAGTATGTGACCAGCTAGAGTATAATTCCCTGATTGGCTGAAGGCAAGGTAAAAGGGCAGTGTCACAGGGTAAACAGTATCAGTTCTCAGACTCCAGTACAGCTGGGGGCTACATGCTCATGGTCATCAGGTAGTTAATTTCTTCCATTTGGTGGGAGTTTTATCATCTGCAAAACAATTTAGGAAATGTGCATCAGATACTATCATCTAGGTACTTTGGAGAGGAGCAAAAGCTGATATGAGGGAAGGGTCTATGCCAGGAGGGCCCCATATGGTCCTGTTTGGTTACCCTTTCAGAGAATTTTTCATCCTTAAATAACACAGTACATAATGCTAGTTATTAAAACTCATTCTGATTTAACCAAGAGTTAATATATAAGACGTTGGGAAACCTTGGAGATAAGCATAGAGCTGTCCCAGGCCAGTTGCAAAATAACTTTTTCTCATGCACTTAACTATGTGTGAGATTCACTGACATTTTCAATGCAATTCTTATTTCATTTCATTAAAAACAATTCTGGCCATGATCCATTAAATTGATTTCATGACTCTTTGATTTTAGCTCTTAATTTGAACAAAAAACAAAACTCTGACCTAGGAAAAATGTAGAGGGAGAAGGGGTTGGGGTCCCTGGAAGTACCAATACCTAAAAGTTTGAGAGGAAAAAGAGGAAATAGGGAAAACTTTTGAGAGAAAGCTAATATAGGAAGAAATACAAGGAGGTTATGGTTTCCTGAAAACCAAGAGAAGAAAAAAAATCTGGATGGAAAAATGATCAACTGATTTGAATACTACTGAGAGATATCAGAATTCATAGACTGAAAAGTAAGCATTAACATAGATTAGGAAAAGGTCATTGGTGATCTTGACAGTAACTGTGGGAATGGATGCCTGTTTGGAGTGGATTGATGAGAAAACGGTAGGTAAGAAATCAAACACTGGGGTGATGGGCCCTTTTAAAGGTGATTTGCCCTAAAGCAGAGCAAGAAACAGGGCAATGATTGGATTGTGTCATGGGGATCAGAGAGAGTGTATTTTAATGGCCTAAATAGAGGCATATCTGTATGACAAGAGTAACACTCCAATTAAAGGAAAAGCTTGGTGATTTAAGAGATAAACGGGAATACTGCAGAAAAGAACTAGAAAAGACAAAAGACGGCCTTGCCCAAAGAACAACATGAGAGTGTTTATTCTGTGTGAGAGCAAGGACAGTTTATCCATTTCGTAAGGAAGCAGACAGAGTATATGACAATATATGGAAACCAGTACAAAGGATGGCATGAAGGTGAGAAAATTCCCTGGTGACTTTTGATTTCACAGGTGTGTTCATTCCATAAGACAAGCATATTAGGTCTGAAGAGAAAGGTGAGATGCAAGATAGCTACCGAGAAAGTGGGAGAATAAGTTAATAAAGATATATGTTTCCAAGCATTGCGGAGGGCTCACTTAAGACTTCTTAAAGACAGACCAGATGACTGTGTGTTTTTCTATAGCCATTCTACTTTTGGGGCATAGAGAGTTAGTCAAGGGCTGGATGTAACTAAGTTTGACCGTCAGCTGAGGAAGTGTGGTAGGAGAGAAAAGGAATTGGGGGTATAGATATAAATAAGAATAGAACTTTCCAATCTAGTTTAAGTAAGGAGGCAAAGATATAAGGGTACTGTAGAAAGAAAAAATAATGTGGGGTGCAAACTGCAATGGGATAATGTACAGAGTGGGGACTTAAGAGCAGGTAAATTCTAAAAATAAGAAGTAGGCAGAGGATAGAACTCCTGAAATAGAGACTGTGGGAGATGTTACAGTTTTGATGGTGACAGCAATTTGCATTAAAATAGGGCGCAGGAAAGGATAGTTGGAATTGAGATAATTAAAATATGAAAACTCAGAGAGCTAGGAAGTTTACCTACATGGGTTTTGACAGCTCCAAGAATGAAGACTGAGATTAGAAGGTAGAGGACAAGCAAAATGACTCTGCTGTATAGTGAGGGTGTCCCCTGACTTTTGTGGCTCTGATGTGAGATCTCTCCAGCCTCCAGCATAGAAAGAAGCCTCCAGGCGGCTGCCTGAAAATCCTCTGCTTTTATGATTTTGACCCGAGGTACTTGGTAGATATTTTCTTCAGTCATTTCACTTCCTGATTCCTGAAAGATAACAAGATTTCCCAGGTCCTTGGTATCCTCACTTTCAGTATCACCGTTGTACCTCCATAGTACTTAGGTAGTACTTTGCTTTTTTGTCCCTTCCATGTATAAATGGGTGCCCATATACTGTGAATATACAGCACAGAAGAATAGATTAGAATATCCTTATTTAATGGAAGGAGCAGCATTTTATGACTGCTTTTTATGCAGATTTTCAGTCCTGTTCCCTGAATTCCCAGTGCAAAGAGTTTCCTGTTAGGGAATGATAAGAGCACTTCTTGGCTTTCCAAACTTCATGGAAACATCATAAAACTGAAACTCTTTGAAAGGACATACACGTTACATGATTATAAATTTCCAACTCATTTTTTCACCTGTTAGTTTCTGATGCCCCCTCTATTCTTCTGATTCCCAGTGCAGGTGAGAATCTTCATTGATTCTCTCTAACACACTCTCTACCTGTGGCTCCTTCCCCTTAGA
>PVHT020000230.1:11981322-11996157 GCA_004024745.2 Catagonus wagneri
GGTTCCCAGGCTAGGGGTCTAACAGGAGCTGTAGCCACTGGCCTACGCCCCAGCCACAGCAACACAGGATCCGAGCCGCGTCTGCAACCTACACCACAGCTCACGGCAATGCTGGATCGTTAACCCACTGAGCAAGGGCAGAGATCGAACCCGCAACCTCATGGTTCCTAGTTGGATTCGTTAACCACTGCGCCACAATGGGAACTCCAATCATGCTATATTGATTTACATAGCTATCTTGTTCTGTAGCCTGCAGTTTTATCCATGAGAGACTTTTTTTTTTGTCTTTTTCTTTATATATCTTTATGTTGCTTAAGTAAGTTCTTGGAATATAGGAAGTCTTTAGTAAAATGATTACTGAATGTGTGAATGAGTTAAAGGATCACTTAGCTTTACGGCAAATGTCTTACATGATCAGCATAATATGATGCTATGTATAAACTTGAAAGACTAATGTAACACATGGAAATTTGAAGTCTTCTTAAAAACATATGTTTTGTTTATATTTTCAACAAGTGATATCAAATTCAATAAACAAATTTATCATCTTTCAAATACAGTATTTCCGGGGACATAAGCAAGTCAACAGCCATCCCTTTTACTGGGTAGAATCATGTCAAATTGCCATTTTTGTGATCACAAGTCATTGAACATTAGCAATTTCATGTTTCAAACTAAATATCATTCAGTACAGAACAAAATCTGCATGTGCATTTACACTTTCCCCAGCCTATAAAATTCTATTTAAATTTTTAGCAAACTTTAAGTGTGCACATTTGATTTATGACAAATAGCCCTTTGACAGGGCTGATATAAATATCCTATTGCCTTTTTGATCAAATTTTGCATAGTAAGGATCTTGCATTTGAACAATGCTGAAACAGCATAATATCAGTGTAATTGCATTGACATCATAACAGTTCCTTGGCAGCAACTGTGCTCTCAATAATGCAAATATAGTGCATAATTAAGGTAGAGGATACCACCATGATCAGCAGAACGCCTCCTCTGGAGCCTATACAATGTCCCTGTATTATTGCTATGAGAGCAATGATTGCATCCTGTGCCTTCTGAGGATAGCATATAATGGGCAATATGTGAGTATCATAAATGATGGAAACTGACATGTGCACCAGCTGTGCATCTTGATTTCTTCAGATGTTTATTCATAAAATACATATTGCTCTTGTCAGCGTGCCCATATACTGTGAATATACAGCACAGAAGAATAGATTAGAAAAGTAAAAAGCCAATTAAATAATTTGCTGTGTGTTTGAAACTGTTTTAAAGCACGAGCCATTCGTAGTCATGTGAACTGTCAATTTGTAGCACATAAAATGGCAAAATATTTTATTAATGTTCTCAGTGCCTTCTTTAATATTTTAATACCATAAAGCAAATTCTACCTCATATTCATTTATTGATAATCTCCTTTCTAAGAGACATAATTTAACTTAGTTAATTTTTTATGTTTCTATTTTCTCATCTATAAACTGAGAGAGATGTGCTATATAAGTAATATGAGGTTTTCTTTAGATTTAAATAAGATAACACAGTGCAATGTTTGTTTAGCTTAGTGCCTATCATGATGCAGATACTCAATGAATTTTATTATTACTATCACTGTTATTATTAGTCAATTCTGACTTCCTCTCTTATAAACATTTATGATTAAATATTATCTAATTTAATGTAGGTATCAGTATTTCAGAGCAGGATGTCTATAAAAGGAAGGGCCTTTTTCCATCTGGTCATGCCTAAACCTCCAATATATAAAAGAGTTCCTGTCTTGCAAATGGAACTTATTTGATATCTGTCGAACAGATTAATAAATTCTCTGAAGCATGTGTAATTTTAAACAAAATCTGAAGTGACTGATTTCAGCTTCTAAGTATTCTTAGATTCTCATCTCTTGTACATATGACCCATAGGTACAAGGAGCTCTAAGAGGTAACTGATTATATATATTTGCAAGAGAGAGTTAACCAAAACTTCAGATTGTTTATTTTTATGGTCACTTGTTAACCCATTACATTAATTTTCTTAAACTTCATAGATATTAATTATACTTAAAAATAATAGAATTAAGTAAAAAACAGAAGGTTCTGTATCATACAGCCTAATAGATTAGATAGCCTATAAGATCAATCTGACAATCTTGCCAGATACAAGATTTCTGATAAATACTCTTTTCCTTACAAGTATTATTATTATTGTGGGTCATTTCTGTAAACACTGGAAAATTAAACAGGTTTAGTTAGAGCATATATTTGAATTATGATTGGCCTGAGGGGCCTATGACTCTTTTTTAAGCCTGAAATTCTAAGTTTTTTTTTTTCCTGGTCTGATATTTTAATAGTTCTTTGAAATATTAATTACATGGATTTTGTTCACCTTCTATTTAAATCCTATTCACTTTAATTTTTTTAAAGCAGCGATGTCTTGATGAAGACTTCTTTCATGTTTATAAAATTGCTTGTTCTGAATTTCTGATAAATACTCTTTTCCTTACAAGTATTATTATTATTGTGGGTCATTTCTGTAAACACTGGAAAATTAAACAGGTTTAGTTAGAGCATATATTTGAATTATGATTGGCCTGAGGGGCCTATGACTCTTCTTTAAGCCTGAAATTCTAAGTTTTTTTTTTCCTGGTCTGATATTTTAATAGTTCTTTGAAATATTAATTACATGGATTTTGTTCACCTTCTATTTAAATCCTATTCACTTTAATTTTTTTAAAGCAGCGATGTCTTGATGAAGACTTATTTCATGTTTATAAAATTGCTTGTTCTGAGCCATTAATTGTTTCTATCTTGCACACAACAGTAGCCAATATCTAGTGAACTGAGAAACCTAAAATCACTTTTGGAAGTTTCGAAGTCTAGCCAACTTAATAGGTTTGTGTTATGGCCAAATGCTTTGTATGATATTCCTTGTTAACCTTAAAAACAATCATTCTCCAAAGATAAATGGTAGATTGTGACATACGAAATTATTCACCTTTTATTTTTAGTATGTACATAAATAAGAATTAAGTAAAATACAACTGACTACATAGTATTATTATTTAAAAGTAAGACAAAGGGCTCCGGAAACTTAAGAACTTTTTGTTACCACTTATATTTACAGTGGAGTAGTTATTTAAAGCCAATTCTATCTGGTTCATTTCTCATGTTATTTCATAGTTTATCAAACCTAACATTTTTTAATCTCATGTTTTATCTATACAATCAAAGAGCTATTCCTTTGAATTAAGGGTTTCTTTTTTTTGGAAACTTTTTTTTAAGCAACAATAACAAAAGTAATTTAGGAACACAATATTTATAGGTATATAACTATCTTTGAGATTTGTTTATCAAAATATTTTCCAAGTGGCTAAATAAGTTTTAAAGCAGAAGAGAATAATGGAATAAAAAGATACATGCAGAAAAGATTTTTAAAAACTGTTCTTCCTAAGGCATGGAAAAATTGCTTATAACTGCTATTATCCACAGCCATTAAAGGAAATCTTCAGGAAGGTGTGAATTACTTCCTAACTATAACCCATATTATTTCCCTGTGGCTTTTAGCTTACTGGCATTTACAACTCTGCCATTTTTCCATGTCCCTACTGAAAATCATTTAGTATTGAAAACATTTTTCTGCACTGCACTGCCAACTCTCAAAAAAAAAAAAATTAATGCATTTGCATTCCCACTCACTGACATAAATAATTAGGAAGTATAATAATGATGAAGTAGATGATGGCTTAAACCAGTTTCTCCTGGTTTGAAGGAGAAAAACAATCACATTTGAGAGAGGACAAATCAATGATAGCAGATTTTCACTCAACAGTATTCTTTCCTCCCTTTATTGGAAAGACTGAAGTTTTATACCCACAAGTCAGAACTGACAACTCTCCTTTTTTGCTTTTACATTACAGGCATCCAAAAATTCCAAATACTAGAACAAATAATACTCAAAAGGCATCTTTATGATCCCCCAAAGACTGGTAATCATAGAAACTGTGAAAGTATTACAGAGGCACAGGGGAGCATTTTTCAGTTTTTTATTTTTTTCTCAAGGAAAGCAGATACTGACTTGTTAAGTATTGGAAAGCAAGAATATGACACCCTGCCATCTTTGAAAAACATCCATTCTCTTATGTTAACCCATCTGATCTATATTTCTATGGAAACAGGGTCAAAAAGTAAGACAACAACTGAATAGGATGGATATCAAATGTTTATCATCCATGGAACAATTCAAGTTTTAATATATAGAAAAATATAAAAATGTTTACACACTTTTCTCAAAAGTCAGAGTGCTTTTATATTTTTATAGATGAAAGACTGAAAAGTAAGGACATATTTGAATTTATATCTTTACTGAATTTCTAAGTTTACGTGGCTTTTAACAAAATGTTTCATAATTGTGGTTTTTATATATAGCTGAATCTAAAATAGGTGTATAGTATATATTTATATTTATGTAAATACATACAACTATATGCATTTGTATAGTTATACTTTAAATACTTTGATATTACTTTATTCCTCTCATAAATCAGACATTAGATCCTTACACATGCTATATATGTTTATATCCTTTTGGTATAGAACATAGGTGATTTTAATATTTCTACTTTTGTTCTTACATTGCATAAGTCCTTGTAACTTTTAAATGATTTTATATTGGCAAAATACATGACAAATACAAAAAGCAACCTCTGACAACAGTCAGTGCAGCTGTCCTGACTTGAATAGCTAGATAATCGTGTTTTCCCATTGATCATAAACAATTTCACAGAAAACCAAAAGCATTCAAGGTCATTCTGAGGCCATGAGAGAGTGAAAACACACAAAAAAAGGCCAATTTATAATAGTGACTGAGCCCAAAGAAAAACAGAAATACTGTACCATTCGCACAAATTATCTAATATCTACCCACTCCGTATTTTTATATTTAAATGTGAATCTCATCTCTCCAGATTATTGCCCCTCTGGAATTACATACACAGGCTGATAATCTTACATCTCTTCTCAGCTCAGAACTCAGTGTTAACATTTATTACAGAATTTATAAACTCTTCTCTTTCTGCCTTTCCTCTCTTCCTCCTCCTCCCCATCTTCCCCTTCTTTTCCACTTCTTTTTCCTACACTTCCCATTGCTCCAAACTCCATGATTTCATATTTGAAGATTAAAAAAAAAAAGATTCAGAAATTTAAAAGATGCACCTTAATGTAAAAACTGGTAGAATAAATTAAGCAGTAAAGATTCTTAACATATTTTTTCATCTAACACTTCATGTCTTCTCTATATAATGCTCCCCTTTTAACTCTATTAGCGACTATAAGCTATTTTGATAAATATACTTCTGATTCTCTAGAAGAATTTAATAAAAAATGAAATTAACAAGATTGAAAAAGCTTAAAAACCTGCAACCATTCAATATTGTTACTCATAATATTTACCTGTGTGTTGTTATTAAAAAGATGCAAGCATTAACTTAATTCTTGTCAGTCTTTGTCAAACGCATTTACCTTCGCAATAAAATGCTTTGTGACTCATGGGAAATAGTAATCCACCTTGTAAATTTAGAGAGACCCACCTCAAAGATAGATGCATAATATTATTACATGCCAAATGGACCTAAACTGAGTGAACATTTATCAATTTAACAAATGTAGATCTCTCTTATTAAGTGAAGTTGACCTAAAATAGCAAAATGTATTCTAATGAAATGATTGTTTAAATCATGAGTGTTGTTAAGCAAAGAAAGCCCTTAAAATACTTTGAAAAAGTTGAACACAGAAATCCCAATTGTGTGCCAATATATAGAACATTTACCTAGGTAGATAATCTCAATGATGGAAAGACCATATAGGTATATAAAACTAATAATATAAGAAATTAGTTTTACATAATACAAAATGGTGATTTCATCAAAACATCTTATTTAAACAAGCACATTAATAAGATTAACCAACTATGAATTACTTGAAAACACTATAAATATTTCTATATCTGGATACGTTATCTGTTTAGACACATTATGATGCAATATGATTTATGCCACAAAAGTTAGGGTAAGAAGACTCTTCTAGAGATCTGAGAAGAGAGAAACACATTTGACTCATAGAAATCAATGCAAGTGAAAGTGAAGCTTTGTTTTGAAAACAAAGAGGAAATGAAAGAAGTATAAAATATAACCACTGAAATTAGCGTCATGTGAGTCATCAGGACATGGCTGATAACATGTGGGAGATGGATGTACAATTGAAGTGTGTTTAGATGGGAATGTTTGTGTGAAAGGGTAGTACATAAAGAATAATTTGAGATATCAAGGAATTGGTTTTGAATGCTCAGTTTTGTTGAAAAAGTGGATTGCCTGGAGTATGTTCAAATATTGATGAGAACGATTCAGAGGTGTGTTTAATAGTCAAGAAAAACAAGGAATAAATATCCTAGAAAGGACACAGAACATAAGTGAGAGAACTACCCTTTACAAGTGTTACCAAACCAAAACCTTGGTCTGTTCACGCACACACAGTCAAGCAAATCTATTGACACCAACTTGTGCTGAAGGAAATTGTAGTGTTAATTGCAGGATGCCAAGCAAAGAGTCTAGGCCAGCTAGTGGTCAAAACACCCAAACTCCCAGATGGGTTTCAGGAATTTATTTTTAAAAGTCAAGGTTAAGGAGGGGAGTTGCAGAGTATATATGTGATCAGCTTATGTGCCATTCTTTGATTGGTTGATGTGAGGGCAGTGTCATATGGGTTTGTGTCAATCCTTAGGATCCAATAGGTCTGTAGCTATGTGTTCGTGGTCATTAAGTAGTCAATATCTTCCATTTTGTGGTGGTTTTAGAATCTATAAAACAACTCAGGATTATGCATGAGATACCATTACCTAGGACCTTCAGAGAGGGACCAAAGCAGAGGATGTGGGGGTAGGGGATCTGTCCCTGGAAGGCCTCATAGGGCCTGCTCAATTACAATCGGAGAAAAATTGCATTCTCTATTTAACAGATGAGAAGAAAGAGGTAAAGACAAATGAAGATGTTATTTATGTTTGTTACTATAGTATTAGAAATTTGACAAAATTACCATTTGTTGGCTAACTAGTCTTTGTGAACTGAAGTAGGGTCATCAGCTGATGTGAAGAAGGAAAGAAGAGTGTTCAAAGTATAAAAACAGAGGGGGAAAAAGCAGCAATTACTTTAGAAAGTGAGCCATTATTATAAATGTTAAAAAAAAAGAGTAATAAAGACTCAGTTAGACGTATGTTATGCTTTTACAAAGAATACAATTTGTATAATTAATTCATACAAACCCAAAAGGAAAAAAAAGATATTTAAAAATCTGGATAATAGAAATGCTCTGAAACTTTACAAGCACAATCTTCAATTGTAATAATTAATAAAAGGCAGATTAAAGTAATAATGAAATATTTTAGTCATGATACTCTAAATGTCTATGTATCTCTCTCTCCCCATTTCTCTCCCTCTCTTCATTTTTCTCTTCCTCCATTTCTATGTATTCACCTCCATGTACTTTAATGAGACAGAATTTTGCATAAGTTATTGTAGAAGTGTGAATTGATGTACTAACTCTGACAAGCATTTGATTACTTAGAGGCTGATCAAAGTACGTAACAAATTTAAATGTGATATTTTAAAAAGATGTTCATTTTAAAAATATTTATGATAGAAAACCATTGGAAATTCTATCGCACAGCCATAAGGAAATTAGTAAAGGCATAATGAAGTATTTATATAGTGTTAACAAATATAGTCATTAATTGCATCTATTAAAAAAAGTCATTAAATTTTGTTGAGTTTATGTGGTGATCACATAAACTCAACAAAAAATAATTAAAAGCCAAAGGGGGGAAGAAAACAAGCTACAAATAAGTCAAGAAAGAAACATAATATCACACCATGAACTTTAAATGAAATTACCCAGGGAAATAGCAAAAGTTTATAGTTTAGTTAAGGGTCTTACCACACATCTCCCCAACAATTCATAAAATCAGTATTTGTACATAAATAAATATATTGTGTTTTCTAACAGCCGTATTTCAGGGACAAGTGAACTAAAAAAGCAGCCTCATGGTTTCCTTACAGTCTTAACTAGTCTTGTAAGAGATTCAAACACTACAAAGTGAATACTCCTAACTTTCCTTACCACTCTCCCCCAAAATGTAATTACCTCATCACCATTATCAATGTTTCTTTGCCAACACTGTTCTGTGCATTCATAGAATGTAGTTTTCAATGTTTTCTTTGAACGTGGCTTTCAGGATATTTCAGCTCTGACTCTTTACATTGTGTAATGTTGTAAAGACATGCATATTTTAATTCTACTAAACATCTTTTAAACTTTCCAATTACAATTTGAAATACCTAATTTTATATGATCCCAGTCTTAGAGTCAATATACTTGAAAGTGCTTACAAATTACCAAATTCAGTTTCCATGAATTACAACATAGAATATAAATGTCTCCCTAATTTCATTGTCCATTTCAAACATTTTCCTGTGGCCTGTGGTATCCTACATGAGTGCTCTGGTTATTCCAACAGCTTCTTCTGCCTTTTTTGTTGTTGTTGTTGTTGTTTTGCTTTTTTTGAGCCACACCTGTGGTATGACCCCATGCTAGGGATTGAATCTGAGCGGCAGTTGCCTGGCTACACCATAATCAGAGGAACGTAGGATCCTTAACCCACTGAGTGGGCCAGGGATAGAACTCGCATGCTCATGGATACTAGTTGGGTTTATAACCTGATGAGTCACAACAGAAACTCCCTTCTTCTGCCGTTTTTATTCTCATTCAGAACACTCCAACTAAAGTGACATCCTTGACTTTATTCAACTTTCCAAACTTCTTTCTGCCGCAGAGTATATGACCTTTCTTCTGTCTAGATCATTTTCCTTTTTCATTTAACATCTGTTTATTCCTTCATATCTCAGCAACAATAGCAACTCCTTAACAGAAATTTTCATTATGTGTATACCCCTCTCTCTGTTTCTATCATAGAATTTCATTTTTTCCCCTTTGTGCTATGGATTACACTGAAATTAGAATTGCATAGTACTTGTCTCCTCCAGTACATCATAAGCTCTAAGAAGCCAGGAGTACTGATTCAACTGTGTAAGTCTCCATCTTTATTACATTGCAAAGTCCTGCCACATGGTCTAAATCTGATAAATATTTTAACTGATTAAGTGTGTAATTAAGGCTGTAGTTTTAAAATGGAATTAAATAAGAACCGTAAACAAACACAAATGGAGACGAAGCTTAAGGATTTAACCAGAAATATCATTAAAATAATGACTTCGAGTAAAACCAAGGAGTAGCATTTCAAGATGCATGAATAGTATTTTCTAAGATTGTCGTACAACACCTACATTTTTTTACTGTCCCTGTAGAACAGGGGATATTTCTGCTTTTATGATTTGACCAGTTGAAGAATAACTATGGTTCTCATTATCATTTTTAAGTTTACAAATATACCTTTATTGTTTTATGTATCAGCATTGAACTAGGAACTGGCCTCAAGTAACCTCTGTTTTATAATTTTATGGACCTGTAACAAAGTCTGAACCCTGAATAACAGTCTGATTATGCATAAATTTTATGTCCCTGTATATAAGGAGAAATACTTTCTTAAAAGTAGTTTCCATAAATGATTCTTAATAAAAATCTTTTTGTGAAATTCAAGGTTTTGCAATAATAGTTGTCTCCATAAATATTAATCTTATATTAGCTACATAGGAACAATTATTGGTTTTGTAATGTATACTATTTGTGTATTTGGGTTTAAGTATTTGCATAGGTATATTTCAATGGGACTATGGCCTTTATCATAAAGATAAAATTTATTTTACCCATCTCTCATCAAAACAATTTAAATACCCAATAGGCATACTTTATTTTGAAGTTCTGATGTTTTGGAAGTCTTTTCATACTTTGCAAATACTTCTCCCATCTTTCTGAAAATAAAATTAATAATTTTCAAAGGAATCCAGGAAACTTCCTAGTAGTTACCCTAAACTGATAAGTTATAACATTGTCCAAGGTAATTGTAGAGAAGTTTGAACACAGTGTCTTTACCATCCGCTTGTCTAACCATCACTTCTGCTGCAGGAAATTAAAATTGCTTGGATTTGATCCTAACAGATTAAGCTAACACTCTCAGCTTTAACTTTTCCTGTCACACATCTTCACCTTCTGCAGTAGCAAAGCTTGTGATTTGAATAAAGTATCCATTAAATATTTTAATCATCTTATAAATTGAACCATATCTGTGGCTTTTCCAGCACTCACATAGAAATACACATGGAAGCAAAGGCACAAATATATACTTTTCCTTCCACCATGCCCCTTTCATTAGACAATTTTGACTCTAATTGGTTGTTTATGGACTTTATTATCTAATTATAATCTGATTTACAAAATAAAAACCGTTACATAGGGTATCTCCAGTCATAATCATGGACATTAATGTACTGTTCTTTGAAATTCAATCTGACAGCCTCTTCAAATTCAGAAATTGGCTTGCTAGAGACCTCCAAGGTCATGATCCTTCAAAGCACTGTTTGTCAAATTGCCCTGACACACCTCCTGCTGGAAAAACTACTCTTTGATTATTAACGTGCACTGGAAAAGTGACATAGCCTTGCATACTGATCTTATAGATTAAGAAAAAAAAAATTGACAAAGTGAGCAGACAAAATGACCTTGAGTTAAACCTCATATATGTGATGAATACGAAAAAGAGTATGATTTGACATGTGAATATAAGTGAAAAAAGAATTCTGTTTTAAAAAATCATCACAGATGTGCTAGTAGTATGTAATATTCATATCCTCAATACAAAATATGTTAAATATCTGTACACAGATTCTTGCCTTCACAACTGAAAATAGTAATCAGTCACACTGATTTACAACAAATTGTAAAAGCTGCTGTTCAGTTTATAAAGAAATAATTCTATTCCCCTCTGCTACATTATATCTGAAATCAAAAATGCATTTAGTATTTATTAGACATCAATAATTACTTTCAATACTGTATAGAATATGAAACAGAAACTCATAGATCTACTGTATAAATATTACATAAATATATATTAATACAATTAAAGGATATTTTATAAAGTATATTTTTAAAAATTATTCTTTGAAAATTTTTCATGAAATTAAAAACTCTGTAACTATCCCCCAATTTCTCATATATGTGTTTATGTATGTATGTATAAAATCTACTAATAAATTCAACTAATTTGAAAGAGCAGAAGAATAAATCATAAGTAGACTGTAACTATATATCACAATTTCTGAGGATAAAGAGATAATTCCAAAAATTCTAGAAAAGGAATGAAAATTTTCTGGCATCTGATTTCTCAGTATAACTACACCAGAGGACATTAGAAAATGGTTTCTGAGTTGTGAAGGGAAATAATTTTGATTCATCAGTTTTATACATTTAAAATCTATTTTTCCAAGAGCCAGGTGAAATAAAATACATTTTCCTATGTGCAAGAAATCAAACAAGGCTTTACTCCCATGCACGGCTTCTTAGGAAATTACCTCTAGCAAAGGATGGTGAACATCAAATAGGAGGACACTGAGTATAAGATATTTCATAAGGTAAATGTTGTAACTCAGAATATCCATTAAAGTGAGTTAATCAATTAATCATAATATTTCTACATCAGGCCCATAAATCAATCAGCCTAAACCTGAGTAGGAAGAGAGCAGCATCCAGAGGAATATCATTAAAAGGGAGTGCCATATTTTAAGAAATAGGTGAAGTGAAAAAAGAGATGGGATATGGATGATTTAATAATGAAACTGAGAAATGGATAAATACTAGTGGATAATCTGCATATTAAATGGGGAATAGAGCTGAATAAAGCTTACCTGGGTCTTTTTTTCCTGCATTTATGCCTATGCCTATAACATTACTTCCCGGCTTTGGGGTTTTATTTTTTCATGAATGGCTGTCTTTTCTGAGCTGTCTCTTTCCAAAATATGACAATTTGGCTGTACAGAAAACATTAAGAAATGTGACTTTCTGTCCTTTTCATGTAACATCAACAGATATTTTTACATACACGAATCGATCAGTACTGATACTCAGTATGTTTGCTATGTTAATGAATTAATCAGACCATGAGCACCTGCAATAATGTTATACCACAGGAAATTCATATCGATAATGTGAGAAAAATAATATATATATGTGACTGGGTCACTTTGCTGTACAGTAGAAACTGACAGAACCCTGTAAATCAACTATAATGTAAAAAATAAAAATCTTAAACTAAGGGAAAAATGAGCAAGAATTTTAATTTAACTTTATACAGGGAAGATTGTGAAGAGAAATAAACAAAAGTAACTGTTTTGTATCAAGATTTGATAGAATTTGATATTGATGGAAATGGAAAAATCTAGAGTTGAAAGAGATGATTTTGATGTTTGGAGATAAAAGACTTTGAGTTCATTGTAAAACATGTTCTAATAGACCAGCACTATATTCAGATAGAGCTATTAATGCCATTTTATTACCATAATTGTTTTGTCTAAACTTTAGAATATTGGAGATATTTTTAGCCTTCTGATGTTTTCATAACACCATGAAATTGAAGTATTACTGACTAGGAATTTAAAACAAAGTATTCATTTTGTTCTACTAAATTCTAAATTTCTTGATAGCAAGAGACTTTTTCTTTTATTTATAAGAACTTATATATTTTCTGTTACACAGACTTTATATAGATGCATATTAAACTGAAAAAAGTGCAAAAATAAATAACTAGGTTTTTAACCTAAGAATTCTTTTAAAAACAAAGTTTAAATCAAATGATAGGTATCAAAAGGTCTTCAATTGTCGGCAAAGATGATATTAACAAAATGTAAGAAAGTATTCACAATGGAGAATATTTAATAATAAATTAGGCTATGTAAAGTAATGCATTTTAAATAAAACAGGCAGCAAAATCTTTATGGAATAGTTATTCTAAAGATTTGATGTGGATATTTCCCACAAAATAACACTAGAAAATATAGAAAATTCATTTATAATTTTGCCCTTAATAGAATATCACTAAAACTTTGTTTTAGAAATTATAGCCAGAAAATGATAATCATAGTTGAAGTTTCCTTGAATTTTTTTTTTGAAAAATAATATAGAAAAATAAACACTTGTTTCATCTTATATTGGTAAAGTAAATATGAAAATCATTACACAATAATATTCTCCAGTTTCTTTGTCTTCTAAGGATCCCTTTAATTCCTTGATATTCAGAATAAATCCTATTGGAGTTCTTATGACTACTTCATTTTTGCTCATTTTCTAATACTTAGATACTTAAAGTACCAAGTCTGTGACAACCCCATTTATCTGGCTTTCTGTGAGACTAGAAAATTTCTCTTAGGTTATTTTCATGAACTTAATTATGTCAGGCATTATTATGATTTTTATTTTTAAATTTATTTTATGTATTTTCCTGTGGGACATTCCAAATGCTGGACTTCAGAATAGAAGTCCAACCTATAAAGAACAGGCAAGATGAAGAAATAGATTGATTCTTGTTACAAGGAAGAATGATATTGGATTGGGATCAATTACCTAAGTAGATAGTTCTTTCATGAATACTATGCCATGTGTATGATTGTTTCTTCCACAAGAACTTGATTAATAAATATGCAGATCTAAAAAAGAAATTTCTCGAAATATACCAATTGCATTACCTCCTCCTTGGTAGCCACCGTAATTACTAAGAATATATAGAGCATAATCTATTTTGCATCCTAATGCCAATGCCTGTGATATATACTTAATATGTACAAATGGAGATGATCAAGTTTCTGCCCGCAAGGAGTTTAAAACCACCTTTTCTCTCCTCTCTGTGTCACCCCTGCACATTCTCTCCCATAGTCCCCTCAGTTGAGCAGGATTGCTAGCATTCATAAAAGGCTAATTCCTTACACTATTTTATTAAAAAAAATCCATAAAACTCCACTTATTTCACAAACTTTTATTCAGCTACGTAAAAGTTAATTTGCTCTTAATTGCTAATGTAGTATTTATACAGTAGGTGTTTATTTTGTATTATCTCTAGCAATAGAAATAAACACAGCTGCATTCAGGGGAAAATGAGAAAAGTATGGAATAAATATATTTATTGGTAACATGGAAGAAAATTTTAATGTGTTCAAAATTTTAGATGATTCATAGTATTTTTTTAGTTCAATCAATTTAAAAATGATTTTAAGAATCTGGGGGTAAATCTCAAGTTTTGCCATGGTCTGCATAGCATTATGTAATACTTATGTGGTTTTTATGACAGTACATTTTGAACTGTTTGTAATAAATCAAAGGTTCATTATAACATTTATTATAAGCCACTGCTTAAAATAGCATCTTATTGATCAAGGAGTTTGAAATGAAGGCTTAATAGTCTAGAATGTCACTAAAAGAGGAGAGAAAATATAGAAGTTAAATCAAAGTCCTAAAGTGAATACTTTATGAAAGAGAACAGAAGCTTACAAAGTGAATCATCAGCTAAAATACATATGATTGCTTTTGGGTATGTTTCATTGTTCAGCTGTAATCAATATGACAATCCAAGTCAGAAACTTTAATAGCAGTAACTTTTAAAATTCTTTGAACACTTATTTCTCATCTCTCTTGCATGTCATTTGATTCAGGGTGCTTCAAATTTGAAACAATCTGAATAGAATGCAGTCACTGTGTTTGAAATTATTAGCAGAGGCAACTGAAAGAATCCTTCAGTTTTTTACTTGATGTTACTATGGTATTTTATGTCTTATAATAA
>PVHT020000230.1:12000234-12260226 GCA_004024745.2 Catagonus wagneri
TATTAGCAGAGGCAACTGAAAGAATCCTTCAGTTTTTTACTTGATGTTACTATGGTATTTTATGTCTTATAATAAGACCAGAGGTAAATATCCTTAGTAAAGGAAACTTCATTAACAATATATATGTTTTACACTAAAATATGGTTTTTTTCTCTTAGTAAAATATACTTTTGTAGGAAAACACACACACACACACACACACACATCCTACTTTACAATTGCATAGAAAAAAGAGAACATAGTTCTCTTTCAGTGATGAAGGAATGAAGTTTCAACTTAGTTCAATATTTACGTTTGGTTTTCATTATTATTTCTTATACTTTGTTTTTCATACTGGGCCATTTTTTAAAAGAAAGTTTTTCAGGTAGTAGACAATAGAAGTCTACATGTCAATATATAAGTGATTTGTAAGATCTATCATAAAAATATATGATCCATTAAAAACAATAATAAAAATGATACAAAATATTATCCTTGGGGACAAGATATAGAGTATTGGTCTAATGCCCAAGGCATTCCAAAACCGCTCCTAGTAGCTCCCTTCTCTTTCTTCTCAGGAGTAACCACAACCCCTATTTTATATTAATTACATCCTTTCTTTTCTACATAATTTTAAAATTACATATAAATGTTGTATCAGTAAAGTTTCAAACAGGGAAGGAAAACCACTCTGAATATTACAGACTATGAATTTTATTGTAAGAATTGTGCCTTACTCGATTATGAGAGGAGGTAAGGAAGAAGTTCAAAAAGGTTCGGGAAAAAAAAATCACTAACCAGGCCTGGTGTTACTAACATGTCAGTTTGCAGAAAGCTGAAGGCGTGTTCAGCTGGTCGAGTTGAAGTACAAAGAGGCCCCATTTAATAGTCAAAGGAAGGCTGAGGCTCTTTGAGTTTGCAGCCTAGTGTCGGATGGACCTGGACTTGCTATTGGTCAGTAGGGATGATAGTCAATAAAGCCCTGTCAGCACCTCTGCTTTCATCTCTCATGGTCCTAACACAGCGTGTCCTTCAAAATCAGTGACTCCTGCTGCAAATTTAAATCTCATGAAAAGTTCCACTGTAGCTCACCTTAACCAGGAACTGCATAAAAGAACAGTATCTAGCAAATAGGATTTCATCTTAAACTTGGCCTGTTTTTAACTTTTAAATAAGTGGAGTCAGGCCAAATTAAATCTGTGAATCTATTTTTTTAGAACTTTGTACTGGAGATTCATTCATATTTTCGCTGAGTATGCCATTGATTGGATATACCAAAAAAGTCAGTTTTTTGGTAATTCTGAACAGTGATACCATAAATACAAAATTTCTTTTGGTGCACATGTACAAGGAATCATAGAGGATCTGATGTATTATAAAACATCAAACGTGGTGAGGTTCACCAGGAAACCTCGGAGAGGTTGCCAAAATAATTCTATTATGAATCTAAACATCACTTATAGTGGATAATAATTCTACTTGCTCCAAGTTTACCCTTGATATTGACCTACTTGAATTTGACCTACTTTTAATTATTGCCATTGGGTAATTATGAAATGGTATCTCAGTGTGATAATTGTTGCCCTTTTCTAATGAATCCTAAAAGTCAAAAAATTACACATATATGTAAAGATCATCAGTGCCTCCTCTTCCCTTAAATTCCTACTTATATACTTGCCTAATTTGTATATTAATTGCATTTGCCTGCTTATTACTTTAAAGGTTCATATTATATTAATTTGTAGAATTTCTTTATATATATTTTGAATAAAACTATCATCTTTCCGTATATTTTCACTTTTATTGTGTTAAGTTTAAAATAGTAAAATAGGAGTTCCCTTCGTGGCTCAGTGGTTAACGAATCCGACTAAGAACCATGAGGTTGCGAGTTCGATCCCTGGCCTTGCTCAGTGGGTTAGGGATCCAGCGTTGCCGTGAGCTGTGGTGTAGGTCGCAGACGCGGCTCGGATCCCGCGTTGCTGTGGCTGTGGCAAAGGCCTGCGGCTACAGCTCTCGTTAGACCCCTAGCCTGGGAACCTCCATATGCCGCGGGTGCGGCTCTACATAAAGGCAAAAAGACAAAAATAAAATAAAATAAAATAGTAAAATAGACGGCTTGTAAATTTTTGTAAGTAGTATAAGAATAAATTCCTGATCTCAAGTCATAAACTTAGTTTTCTAAATTGCCATCTGGAGTTTTTGTTTTGGTTTGGTTTAGTTTTCCTTTCATTTGTATTTCTTCTCATGTCAGTTTCTAAGAATATGGCCATTCCATCTAAAAATTAAATTTTATTGCCATAAACAACTATTATATTCTTTATTAGTGGTAGTTATGCAAATTTTCATTACCAGCATTGATTGTTTTTTCTATCTTGAAAAATTTTACCATGAGTCAGTTGCTTTAATTTTTTTGACAAACCAATTATTGGTATTGCTAAGCATACGACTTTTCTGCCTAGTTCATATATTTCTGACACTCCTTTTACTTTGGGGTTATTTTTCTGTTTCTTCTACAATGTCCTGAGTTGGATGTTTGCTCATTAATATATAGCTAGCTACTTATGTTTCCTAATATTCACATTAAAGACATAAATACATATATACTTATGCACATATGTTTATATGAATATATCCCTAGTATTCCTGTGAATCCATCACACTACAACTCAAGTTTTGATATACATTTAAAAAATTTGTAATCTCAAAACATTTCTAGTTTCTCTTGTGGAAACATTCTTGAAATAATTTTTGTAAAGAATTTCAATTCTTGTTTTTCAAACATGTAGAGATGATTTTTATTTTGATAATAATTTGGTTGTTTATTAATATGTTGTTGGAAAGTATACACTTAGAAAATTATTTCAATCAAATATTTATAAAATATGGTTTATTGCCCAGTATGAGTCAACTTTTATATATATTGCACACAAGCTTTCTTTCAAAAATAAAGTCTTTATTCTTTCTGTTCACAATTCTTTGTCATTTAGATCATTCCGTTAATACTGTTTTCACACTTCCCATATATTTACTGATTTTAGTCTATTCGTTCTACCTATTAATAGACTTATGTGCTAATAAGACTTAACTGTTAAAACCTCCCACTATTAGTTTTGACTTAACTCTTTGCCTTATAGTTCAGCTTAATTTTTGGCTTACCTTTACTTTAAAAGAAGAGCAACCTCTAAGCCCCCATTCATTTTGATGATGATTTCCTATTAGATATTAACAACCTGTGTGGATTTGGGCATATATATATACCAAGTGAGAAATAAGAGATGCAGTTCACGTTTGTAGGGACTATCTTTAAGAAAATAGCAATTTTGGTGATACCTTTATCTCATTATTCAAATTTTCTCTTTCATTAGAAATTCTTGGTAATTTTTCATTAATTTTTAAAATTGTTTTATTATAGTTGATTTACAATGTTCTGTCAATTTCTGCTGTATAGCAAAGTAACCCAGTTATACATATATATATATATACATATATATATATGTATATATATATATATTCTTTTTTTCACATTATCCTCCATTATGTTCCATCACAAGTGATAGTTTGGTTTGTAATTTTGGTATATTGACATTAACATTTCTGAACCTTAAGCTTGAAATTATTCTTGTTTTAACAATTTAAATACTTTATCAACCAATTAAGTTTTCATGGCCCTTATTCATATTTCCACAAAAATTTTAAAATTACCTCATTAAAAATATGTTCTTTTTATATCTAATTAAATGTATAGAGTTGAAAAGAAAGATAAGTTATTATCAGTTGTGAATGATATGATGGTCTCTCACTTAAGCAGTACACTAGAAATGTTCACTCTTAAAAAGTCAGTATGGGAGTTCCCGTCTGGCTCAATGGTTAATGAACCTGACTAGTATCCATGAGGACATGGGTTTGATCCTTGGCCTCGCTCAGTGGGTTAAGGATCCTAGGTTGCCATGAGCTGTGGTACAGGGTGCAGAGGCAGCTTGGATCTGATCTGGATTTGCTGTGGCGTAGGCCAGCAGTTAGAGCTCTGAGTGGACCCCTAGCCTGGGAACCATCCCGTGCTGTGGGTACAGCCCTAAAAAGACAAAAAAAAAAAAAAAAAAAAGTGTGTGTGTATATATATACACATACACACACACACACACACACATATACGTACATATATATACACACACCGGTGGCACATGGAAATTCCCAGGCCAGGGGCTGAATCTGAGCTGCCTCTGCAACCTATGCTGCAGCTGTAGCAATGATAGATCCTTTAACCCACTGTGCCTGTGTTGGGGAATGAACGCAGAGACCTGCCCTGCTGTGATCAGGTTTTTAACCCACTGCGCCACGACAGGAACTCCCTCATTATTTAAAAATTAGTAGCTTCCATAAACTCTAACAATCATAGCATTTTTTACTGAAAAATACTATGGACTGATATAATCTGTAGTTCACACTTAAAGTACGTCTCAATTCAGACTCATCCCATTTTAAGTGCTTAATAGCAACATAAGGTTAGTGGCTACTGTGCTGGACACATAAGGCTATATCTTACTATTTAAAATATGATCTGAAACAGCAGCAAGGGCACCTTGCTGGGATCTTATTTAAAACACAGAATCTTAGGATATAGTTTATACCTGCTGAGTCGGTATTTATAGTGTAACACGATCTTCAGGTGATTCATATGTTCAGGAATGCTCCAGAAATGCTCTGGATTAAAATAATTACACATTAAAGGCTTCTGACCATCAAAAAAATTATATAAACAAAAAAAAAACTGGAAATCAAACTTTCTACAAATCTTACTGGGAAAAAATTTAGTTTATCTGTAAATTATTCATTCCCAGAGGGTGAAATGAAATCACATGTTAACAAAAATACTTTCAGGAAGAATTTATAGGAATATATTTAATTTTAATAGTCATAGATTACTTTATAATTATGTGTTGTTTTCAGTATGTATTAGAAGATATAACCAGCCCTTCAGACCTGTGCTATTATGACTGTTAGAGTTTAGGAAGAGGTCAATGTGGACAGAAATACAATTCTCTACTTTAAGCAAAGCCATGGGTTTCAGATGTAGTTTTCAAGCATGTCCCCGAATGCTGCTTTTATTAAAGCAACATTTCTCATCACTGTATGAATAATGCAACTGATGAGCATCAATTGTGGATTTACTTTATATTAAGCTTCTACAGGTACCATTGTGGTCTCTTCTGGAAATTGATAATCTTTTAGATTACCAGATATGCAGGATGTATAATTATACACAATTATCAATTTGAAGTTTGACTTTTCTATCATTATTGTTCAATAAATGTTTTTTATCTAAAAATAAGCACTATAATGGAAGCTATGAGATTTAGTACCAACTATGATATAATCAGCCTTAGAAATTTAATTATGAGGAACACAGTAACAATTTACCTGTTTATTGACTAAAAAAGCATAAACTGCAAACGAAAACGAAATATCTGGCAAAAAAAAAAAATTAAAAATTGGGTTCATGTGGGAGTTCCTTTTGTGGCTCAAAGGTAAAAAACCCCACTAGTATCCATGAAGACATGGACAGGGTTCAATCCCTGGCCTCACTCAGTGGGTTAAGGATCTGGTGTTGCGAGAGGCTGTGATGTAGGTCACAGAGGCAGTTCAGATCTGGCATTGCTGTGGCTATGGTGCAGGCCAGCTGCTGTAGCTCCAGTTCAACCCCTAAGCTAGGAACTTCCATATGCCACAGCTATGGCCCTAAAAAGACCAAAAAAAAAAAAATTAGGTTCATGTGGACCAGTAATTAGAATAATCCACTACATTTCTGTGTCAGTTGTTTGTAGTTGCACACAAACTTTGAAATAAAGCTATTTAATCTCAGGTGTCAGATATTATATACAGAACAGTATGAGGAAATTAGAACATTTTTTGTTTTGTTTTGGGAAAACAGGCACTTTCATGTATTACTAATGAGAGCCTAAATTGGTGAAACAGAATTGTAAGAGAGTTTTGCAATATATATCAAAACACAAATGTGCACAATCTTTGATCAGCCCCCAAACTATCAAAACATTGAACCAATGCAGCCACCCATATATAGATTTGTCATTTGAGAGAAAGCCCTGCTTGTTTAATCTCTTGTATTCTGAAATACATATAAAATTAGAGTCAGATATTTTATCATTCTCAGCTCTTCCAAAAAAGAGGTAAAAGAAGACATTCTTATCTTACACTAACTTTCACATGAATATTTTTAGTATTTCTCTATTAAGCATGATACTGGCTTTAGGGCTAAACTTAACTGTTCATGTTTTTCTTTTATTTTAATTGAACTATAATTAACATACAATATTATATTACATGGATAAAACAGTGATTCAATATTGGTATACAGTAAAAATTTATCACAATAGGTCTAATAACTGTAATCACACCAAGTTATTAAACATTAGTGACTATATTCAATGTTTTCCAGTATATCCCTATGACTTATTAAAACTGAAAGTTTATACTCTTATTACCTACACACATTTCACTCATCTCCCACTCTCCAAACTCTACTCTCCACCCCTGTGACAAATGTCTCTTTGTTTCTCTATATCTATAGGTTTCTTTTTGTTTTGTTTGTACCCTTTGTTTTGTTTTTAAATGCCATGTATAAATGGAATAGTACAATATTTGTCTTTCTCTGACTTATTTTACTTAGCTTAATACCTCTACATCCATCCATACGGTTAAAATGGCAAGATTTCATCATTTTTATGGCTGGATAATATTCCACTGTATACATATAAGCTATTATATCTTTATTCATCAATGGGTATTTGTTACTTTAATATCTGTCTATTATAAATAATACCATAATGGACATAAGGCTATGTATATATAGCGTATATGATTGTGTGTGTGTGTGTGTGTATGTGTGTGTGTGAATACAGATACTGTTTTTGAATTAATTTTTTCACTTTCCTCAAATAAATACCCAGAAGTGGAATGGTTGGATCATATGGTAGGTCTATGTTTAATCCTTCAAGGAAACTCCTTACTCTTTTCATAGTGGCTGTACCAATTTACTTTCCCACGAACAGTGCGTAATTGTTCACTTTTATCCACAACCTTGAAATACTTATTAATTGTTGTCTTTTTGATGATAGCTATTCTGAGATATAACTGAGATGATAAGGTCTTCCTTTTAATGAAAACAGTTCAGTTTTCAAAAGATGATTGTTACAGGAATTTTAGGTTTACAATAAAATACGGATGAAGATAGAGAAATTTCTCATTATATACCCTGCTTGTACACATATATAACAAGTATTATTAACATAACTCACTACAATGTTTTTTGTTGTTTTTACACAGAATGAATATACATTGATACCTTATAATCACCCAAACCTTATAGTTTACCAAAGGATACACTCTTGGTATTGTACAATCTATGAGTTTGAATAAATGTAAAATGATATGCATCTATCATTATAGTATCATAAGCAATATTTTCACTACCCAAATATTTTGCAAATATTTCCTCCTTATGTTCCAGCTATTAATACCTCACACCTCCTTACCCCAACAACTAATAATATTTTTACCATCTCCATAGTTTTACCATTTCCAGAATGTCATATAGTTGCAATCATACAAAATCATATCCTTTCCGATTTCCTTCACTTAATAATAGGCATGTAATTTCTCCATGTCATGTCATGGCCTAACTCACTTCTTTTTAGTACTGAAATAATATCATTGCCTAAATGGACCACAGTTTGTTTATTCAATCATCTACTAAGGGACATCTCGGTTACTTACAATTTGGGGCAATTATAAAGCTTCTATAAACATCTGGTGCAGGTTTTGATAAGTTTTCAACTGTTTTGGGTAAATACCAAGATGTATGATTGCTGAATTATATCTAATGATATGTTGTATTTTGTAAGAAACTGCCAAACTGTCTTCCAAAGTGGTGGTACCATTTTGCATTTTCATCAGCAATATGTGAGAGTCCCGTAGAACCATATTCTTAGCAGCATTTAGTGTTACCAGTTTTTAAGATTTTGGTAACTGTATTTATTTACTTGTTATGTATGTGTTCATTCATTCATCCATGTATTTATTTACTTTGGCCTCATTATACAGTGGTTTTATGTAGAACCTTAACTCTAGACCAAGGATAGAACCCAGCCCACAGCAGTGAAATTGCTGAATCCAAACCATTAGACCACAAGGGAACTTCAAGATTTGATCATTTTAATAGCTGAATGGTGGTATCTCATTATTGTTTTACTTGCATTTTCCTGAGGATATGTTATGTGGAGCATCTTTTCAAAGTCATATTTACCATCTGTGCTTTTTTTACTCAAAAGTTTGTTAAAGCCTTTGACCCATTTTTTTAACAGACCGTTTGCTTATTGTTGAGTATTAAGAGTTCTTTGTATATTTGGGATAACAGTCCTTTATCAGTCATTTTTGCAAATATTTCCTCCCAGTCTATGGCTTATCTTCTCAGTCCCTTGTATTATCTATCACAGAGAAGTTTCTTTTTTTTTTTTAATTTTAATGTGGTCCATTTTATCGATATTTCCTTTAACAGATTGTGTCATAAGGGTTGTATCTAAAAAGACATCATCCTACTCAAATGTCACATAGGTTTTCTCCTAGGATATTAGAGGTTTATAGTTTTACATTTTACATTTAGGTCTATAATAAGAATTCATATTTCTGAAGGCAATAAGGTTTGTTTCTTGATTAATTTTTTTGCATATAGATATCCAATTGGTCTAGCAACAACTGTTGAACAGATTATATTTTCTCCTTTGCATTGATTGCATTGATTTTGCTACACTGTCAAAGACAAGTTGTCTGTATTTATGGTGGTCATTTTGGGGCTCTTTATTCTATTCAGTTCACCTCTTTATTCTTTCACCAATACCATATTCTCTTGATTATAGTAACTTTATAATAACTCTTGAAGTGGGCTAGCATCGGTTTTCCATTTCAGTTCTTCTTTGGTATTGTTTTGACTGTTCTGGGTCTTCTGCTTCTCTGTCCAAACTTTAGAGTCAGTTTGTCCATATCCATAAGTGAGAATTTGATTAGGATTGTATTTAATATATAGATCGAGTTTGGAAAACTTACATATTGGCAATTTTGAATCCTCTATCCTTAAATATGGTATACTTCTCCATTTGTGTAATTGTTCTTTAATTTTGTTCATCTTAGGTTTGAGTTTTCTTCATAAAGATCTGGAATATCTTTGTTAGATTTATACATAAGTACTTTATTTTTTGTGGCATTAATGTAAATATTACTGTGTTTAAATTCAAATTCCACTGTTTAGTGTTGGTAGATAGGAAAACAACTGACTTTTGTATATTTACCTTGCATCCTGAAACCTTGTTATAACTTCTTATTAGTTCTAGGGGTTTTTGGTTGGTTATTTTTTTTATTTCCTCAGGGAAAATCATGTCATCTTAAAACAAAATAAGAATCTTCTTTAATAGTCAGTATACATTTTTTTTTCTTTTCTTACCTTATTTATTAGAAAAGAGTTCCAGACAGTGTTGAAAAGGAATGATGAGAGAGAACATATTTGCCTTGTACCTTATCATATTAGGAAACTTTGAATTTTTTACCATGAAGTATGATGTTGGCTATAGATATTTTTGTAGATAGTCTATATCCAGTTGAGTGATTTCCCCTCTGTTTCTGGCCTACTGAAAGTTTTATCGTAAATAATGCTTAGATTTTTTCAAACACTTTTTCTGTATCTATTGATAAGATTTTCTGTATCTATTGATAAGATTTTCTGATTTTTCTTTTTCAGCCTGTCGATCTGGTAAATTATATGTACTGATTTTTGAATGTTAAACCTGCCTTGCATACCTGGGATGAATCTTAGTTAGTCATGGTGTATAATTCTTTTTATAATCTTTTCAATTTGATCTGCTAATATTTTGTTTAAAAATTTTATACTAAGTCATGAAAGATACTGGTGTGTAGTTCTCTTATAATATCTTTGTTTGGTTTTGAAATTAGGGTAATACTGGCCTCATAGATTGAGTTATGCACTCAACTTCTATCTTCTAAGCAACTGCAGAGAATTGGTTTAACTGGATCCCCTTTAAGTTTTTAACTGCAGAATTGTCAGTTACTGAGCCTCCAGCAATTTGCCAATTAAAGTTTAGATTTTCCTGTATAGCACTGGTTCATGTAATGGTCTCACCTTCTGAGTCTCTGTTCCAGTAAACTCCCTGTATTTGCCTCTCTGTTTCTCCAGTTGGGGAGGCAGCAATGGCCTTGTGTGCTCTCCTTCTATAGATCAAGGAAAAGTTGATTTTTCTGTTTGTTCAGCTTTTTACTTGTTTTTTTAGATGGAAGGAAACTTTCAAGCTCCTTACAATAGAATCAGAAAACAAAAGTCCAATACAAGTTAATTTTAAACATCAAAAATGTTGAAATGAGGGCAAAATATTTTCCAATACTGATTCCAAAGAAAGGGTTAAATAATAACTGGAAGATGAAGGAATAAAATGAACAATAGGGATCTCTCTTACATAATACAAATTATAGTGTAAATATTTGCTGAAAGCATAAGCAAAAAATATTGACCAGAGTATGGCAAAATCAATAATTTTAAGCCAAACTGATGTATTTACAAATGCTGCCAACTTTGACAAACTTTTGCTTTTGTCCAAGAAAACATTTTATTCAGTTCACTTTTCTAAGTCATTCATTTGAGATCACATGTTTTTGAGAATCCATATATAATATCATTTGGGATCAATAATTACAGAAATACTGGTTCAGTGAAACAGTCCTCTAAATAAAATCAAGCTGTTGCAGCAGCACCAAACTCTACAAATTGCTGTAAATCACAATATACTTTTCTATCATAAGTATGCATAAAAATTTGAAAAATATATAATTGATGTGTTAAAATTGTTATATAGTTCAGAGTGACTTCTGCATTTTGAACACTTTTGTTTCTTATGAAGGCATTGACTACAATTAACTTTTTTTTTCCTTAATCCAGAAAGTCAGGTTTTCAGTTATCTCATTTTTCCTTTTAATTTTTAATGCTATATGATGCTGGTTTGTCTTTAAAATTGATAATATAAAACTTAAATTACATTTAAATAAAACAGTATGTATTAAGTATCAAAATAATTTTCTAGATAATAATATAGTTGATAATATGCACAAAGGACAAAAAAAGTTATTGTAGGAAGCTAAATTTCCAGTGTAGGAATAAGTAAAGTTTGGGAAATGTGACCCAGAACATTCAGAAAATAAGTGTATTTTTGAAAAAAATTGGTTTGTCTCTTCTCAATACTTATCTTTCTTCAATATATTAAACTTTTGTAAATAACGCTTCTTGTTCAGCTCTAAAGCTCAGTATCCCTTATTTTATCTTATTGCCGTGTGACTGAAATTGATTTAAATTAACTATTAATTATGCATTTTACAATGCTTTTCTTCTCTATTTCTTAAAGCCTTCTAAGACTTTTCATTAAGTGACAATTCATACAATAGGGTATTTTAAGCTTCTCAGTTATATGAATACTTTGGAAACATTATTCTTATCACCATGTATTTTGGTAAGATCCCAGATTTGAAAATGGAATTGCTACCTGACAATTTAAATGTAAAGAATGCATTGATTGCACACTTATGTTTTGTCAGAATGTTTTTACAAAACAACTGCCTCTTAGAAAAATTGAACATTTTCTTGATATTCTTTTTCTTTTAATTTCTAAGACATGCAAATGAAAGGCTCTTTTTGGAAATGCAGAATATTATTAAAATGGAGCAGGGATGGTAACAGGGTATGTTGTTTAAGCACAGATGAATATTTTAGATCTCTAAAAATTATAGAATAATTATTTTTGATAACCCATTCTCCATAGTTCTTAAGCAAATATTCAGAGAAAAGGACAAGTAGTCCAATTTCAGGGCACATCGATACAGCCATGAAATGGGCCTCAAAATGAATGAGCTCTCCTATGGCCAATAAAAACCAAATTGCATTTTGAGAAATGTGGACTCTGGTATCTTAGTAAATTGATGAAGTTAGCTGGAATCCACTAATGGATAGATGCAGACTTTCATCTGGAGATATTTACCTATAGTCGGTAGAAAAGCACTAACAGTAGTGAATGTATATTTACTTATTTATATGCATATATATTTATATATGAATTTAAGCTTCACGAGAAGCTAAAATTATATGAAATGTCACTTCCTCACTTCATAAATCAGCATAGTGAATTATCAAAATGTAAGTTAAGCGGCTATAAGTGGTTGAGCTCATATTTGAACTCAAAAAGTCTCAACTATTGTTTTTACGCATAACCATTAAGTTATAATTAAGCAAACTAAGGATACCTGGAGAGTGCTAATATGAGTGTTAACAGAAATTCTGTCTTTATCAGTCATTCTGTCATCCCAATCCCCACCTTTTAATTTCTGAATTACCATCCAATTATGTAAAAAAAGACAAAAAAAATTAAATTACATGAAAATAAACTCTCTAGTTTTGAAGAGAATAAAAAAAATAAAACTTGAAATGAATGAAACTTGCCAAAAGACAAAAATCACATCATTCTTACCATTCTGGGCAAGGGCTTATCCCAGTTTAGCCACTTAGAATACTTAAATAATTGTTTCATTAATAAAGAATATGGGTAACCAAAATCACCAAAAGTGTTGTGGAGATCAGTAGTATTAAAGGGAAAACCAACATTTTAACCAAAATGAGGCTATATAAAAAATGACCACAAAATGTAAACAAATTAACTGTGGAAAGGAAAGAGGGCTAAGTAAAGGAGTATAACCTTTTGGACAGAAATCAAAACTCTAATTAAAATTCTTAGAGATATTCCAAGATAATACTTTATCAATTAAGAGAAGAACAGAGAGATGAAGATCAGAAAAAATATATGTGGTGCTGGTAGATACAGAGAGATAGCAGACATATGATTGATAGCTAGCTATCACCATATAGGTTGAAAACTAAGGGGTTTTTTCCAGTTTTTCTCTCTACAAAGAAAAAAACAAACATTTGAGAAAACCAAGAGTTAAGAATAATAGTCATTAATGTCAAATGTCTGATAAGTAACAGTTATTGACAATGAATTGAGAAAATGGAAAAAAATGTGATATATATAAAGAAATAGTGTATTACAGCTGATATTATATATCAGTAGTTTTATATTAATAATATGTAATTAAATATATGTTTAAGGTATTTTTAAGGAGACGTAATTAGTAAAGAAATAGGAACTGGAAAAAAATAAAAATGAAGAGAAGGTGATATCATAGATTCAGAATAAACTAAGTATTTCTCAAAAGAGGGAGAGGACAACTATATCAAATGACAAGTTGAGTTTAAGTTACATGAGTACAGAAAAGTACTGACAGCATTTAGCATTCATAAATAATCTGCATTCCGATAATGTAAGTGTAAGCATGATGCAGGGTATAAAAATTACACTGTAATTGGACTAAGAAATGAGATGGAAATAAAAAAAATTTGTAAACTCAGTATAACAACTTTGTAAAAATATTTGGCTTTGGACAGGAGTTGAGATACAGACAGGTAGCTGTAGGTGAGATAAAAGAATTTAGATTTTATTAGACATTGGTAAGTTTGTATTTTGATGTGACCAACTAAAAGAGGTGATACCAAAGAAAACCAAGAATGGGAAAAATAGGTTAATAATAATTCAAATAAATTAAACTAAGTAAATTTTTTTCTATATTAAATGATTTAGTAAATACATAATCCCAAACAATTCAGGTTTTATATGATAGTGATGCTTAGATCCTTATTAGAAATAGGAAAATTAAATCATCTCAGATTTCATACATATTGACCAAAATATCTTATTGCATGATGTCCTCCATGTAACCTTACACATTTTGGCTAGTGTTTTGCCCAAACTGATTAGCCATCAATATATTTTTACAAATGTTAAAAATTATTACCTCTATTTAAGAAATGCTAGTGGCAAGTATTAGAATCATGAAATAGTTAAGATATAGATCTATACTGAAATATAAATTCATAAGACTATTCTATTTTCTGTTTTATCCAGTGCCTAGAAGGGCTCTGCAAACCAGCAGTAAACAAACAAATAAATAATATTAATAAAAGCATATACAAGTTTCCTGGAAAGGAAAACATGAACATTTTTCTAAATTTATCTGTATATAGTATTATAATAGAAGTAAAAATTCAAAAGATAAACTTAGAAATAATACTTCTGAATTTTATATGGAACATGTAATTATTGAATACATACACCGAAAAATATTAAAACATTTTAAATTCTAGGAGTTTAAGCTGGATAGGGACACAGTGGAAGCTTAGGGGAAAAGGATAGCACTATAGTCCTAGTTTATATGTATGCATAGGCATTACATACATGCAACATCATACGTATGATAAGCAAGTACATATACAATTAGTATTAAGGTATAGTTGATTTACAATGTTTCATCAATTTCTGTTGTACAGCAAAGTGACCCATCACACACAGCTCCCTGTGCTGCACAGTAGGACCGCATTACCCATCTATTCCAAAAATAACAGTTTTCATCCAAAAACCCCAATTGACCCATCTATCCCACTCCCTCATCCCTATCTGTCCCTGCCCAGGGAACCACAAGTCTGCTCTCCTTGACCATGATCCATTTCTATTTTGTAGATAGGATTATTTGTGCCGTATTTTCGATTCCACAAATAAGTGATATGACATGGTATTTGTCTTTTTCATTCTGGCTTACTTCACTTAGTGTAGGAATCTTTAGTTCTATCCATTTGCTGTAAATGACATTAGTCTGTCTTTTTTATGGCTGAGTAGCGTTCCATTGGGCATATGTACCATACCTTCTTAATCCATTCATCTGTCGATGGATGTTTAGGTTGTTTCCATGTCGTGGCTATTGTGAATAGTGCTGTGATGAACTTTGGGGTTCATTTATCATTTTCAATGAAAGTTTTGTCTGGATGTATGCATAAGAGTGAGACTGATGGATAATACAGAGGTTCAATATTTAGTTTTCTGAAATACCTCTGTACTGTTCCATAGCGGTTGTACCAATTTACATTCCCAACACCAGTGCAGGAGGGTACCCTTTTCTCCACACCCTCTCCAGCATTTATTACTTGATTTGTTAATGATGGCCATTCTGACTGGTGTGAGGTGGTACTTCACTGTAGTTTTGATTTGTATTTCTCTAATAATACTGATGTTGAACATTTTTTCGTGTGACTGTTGAACATCAATATGTCTTGTGGAACTGACTATTTAGGTCTTCTGGCCATTTTTGTTTCTTTTCTTATTGAGTTGTTTTTTTGTTGAGTTGTATGAGCTGTTTGTATATTTAGAGATTACTCCCTTGAATGTTACAAATATTTTCACCCATTCTGCCGGTTGTCTTCTTGTTTTTATAATGGTTTGCTTTGCTGTGCAAAAGCCTTTGAATTTAATTAGGTCCACTTGGTTTATTTCTGACTTTATTGTCATTATTCTAGGAGATGCAGCAAACAAGATGTTGCTGTGATTTATGTCAAAGAGAGTTCTGCCTATCTTTTCCTCTAGGAGTTTAATAGTATCTGGCTTTATATTTAGGTCTTTAATCCATTCTGAGTTTATTTTTGTGTATGGTGTTATACAGTTTTCTATTTTCATTCTTTTACATGTAGCTTTCCAGTTTTCCCAGCATCATTTATTTAAGAGGCAAATTCAAAATAAGATACACATAGTTTTTAAAACCATTGAGGGATGAAAGATTTTATGATATATTGCATAAGAAAAAAGAAATTGCTCTTCTACCTCATCTTGTAATACAAGTTAAAATATATTTAAGAGTAAATTAAAAAAAACATGAGAAGAAATTGAAGAAAACACTGATGTACGTTTATGTGTAGAGTATTCGATACCTTTCTACGCAGATTAAAATATGAAAGTATATTAAAATTTTTAAATTTTTAAATCAAATTTTAAAATATAACTAAATATAACTACATTTGATTTGAAACCTGCATCTAATATAATTTTAATACTATTTGAACAGTTTATGTACACATAACACACACATATACACACTTAAGGGGAAAATTTAAAACTAAAAAGAAAGTGGTCATATAATACAAACAGAAAATACAGCAAATGAATCCAAATGATAAACAAACAACAAAAAATCTCCCTCACTCATAAAAAATAACAACTGCAAACAAAACATTTTTATATTACAAGAGTAAAATTATGTATTTAATTGAAATACAGTTGATTTACAATATTATATTAGTTTCATGTATACAATGTAGTGATGCAATATTTTTTATAGGTTATACTCCATTTAAGTTATAACAAAATGATACCTATGCCTCCCTGTGCTGTACAATATATCCTGATGCTTATCTCTTTTATACATAGTAGTATACATATACATACACATATACATAGTTATATATACATACGTTTTATACATAGTATCTCTAATCCCATCCCTTACTTTGCCACTGCCTCCTTCCCTCTCCCTACTTTAAACTCTAGTTTGTTTTCTATATCTAGGAGTCTATTTGTTTCATTATTTGCATTCCTCTTGTTTCATTTTTATTTTTTAGATTCCGCACATAAGTGATAACATAGAGCATTTCAGACTAACACCTTGATAGATAACATTTCCTTGCCAGTTTGTTTTGTGGACCTAAATATATTAAACAAAAGTTCTTACATACCTTGTTTTAAATGTGATTGCATGGAGGGGAACTGAAAATATAATACTTTATCTTTTGGACCTTTCTTTGTTACTCACTGAGAAATATATTCAGTAAATATTGTTCTGCATTCAGTACGTCATTTATATTCCCAAAACATAAAAAAGGAAGTTGAAGGAAATCCAGAGTATATACAACAATAACTTTCAACAAAGCAACATCACCCCTCTCCTTTCTGGTTATTATTACAGGTCTTCTAATGAGATAGAAGGAATTCACTGTCATTTTATTTTCCTACAGACATTATTATAATTACAAAACTTCGTATTTACTAGTCAACACATTTTAATTTAAGATATTTCTCAAACCAGTGGAATTGTTCTTACTCAAATAGTGATTTTGTAATGCAAAATCTAATAAACATTTTAGTACTTATTTTATCCACTCCTTTTGAAATTATTTTTTCTCTTCAAGACTTCTTAAATTTCTTTGGCTCTTGCAACAATTATATCTCCCTAATCATGAACTACCTGTAACTTCATGAGACCCTCTTCCATGATTTCTTTCTCTTCATAAAGAAGTATTTTAGAAAGGAAGAGAAGGTTAAATGTGTCAATTAATGCTGACAGATTTAAGAAGATAAAGTTTTTTGCTGTACAGGCATACCTCATTTTATTGTACTTTGCTTTATTCAGATTTGCTAACAATGACTTCTTTACAAATTGAAGTTCTGTGGCAATCCTAAGTTGAGCAAGTCTATTGGCATCATTTTTCCCACAGCATTTGCTCATTGTTTCTGTGTCACGTTTTGTTAATTCTCACAAAATTTTAAACTTTCTCATTATTATTATATTTGTGATGATGAGCTTTGATGTTACTATTTTAATTGTTTTGGGATGCCTCAAACTATATATCTATGTAAGATGAACTTAAATTGATAAATGTGTGTGTTCTGACTGTTCCACCCACCAGCTGTTCCCTTCATTCTCTCTCTCCACGCCTCCCTATTCCTTAGACATAACAATGTTGAAATTAGGCCATGAATAACCCTACAGTGGTCTCTAAGTTTTCAAGTGAAAGAAAAAAGTCACAATCTCTCACTTTAAATCAAAAGCGAGAAATGATTAAGCTTAGGAGAGCAGGTCAAAAGCCAAGATAGGCTGAAAGATAGGCGTCTAATGCCAAATAGTTAGCCAAGTTGTAAATGCAAAGGAAGTACTCCTGAAGAAATTTTAAAATGCCACTCCAGTGAATAAGCAAATGATGAGAAAGCAAAACAGCCTTATTGCTGATATGGAGAATGTCTTAGGGGTCTGGATGAAGATCAAACCAGCCACAACATTCCCTTAAACCAAAGCCTAATTCAGAATAAGGCCTTAATTCTCCTCAAATCTTTAATGACTGAGAGAAATGAGAAAACTACAGAAGAAAGGTTTGAAGCCAGTCAAGGTTGGTTCATGAGGTTTAAGGAAAGAGGACATCTCTATAACATAGAAGTACAAGGTGAAGCAGCAAGTGATCCAGAAGATCTAGTGAAGACAGCTAATGAAAGTGGCTACACTAAATAACCATTTTTCAAGGTGGATGAAACAGCCTTATATTGGAAGAAGATGCCATCTAGGATTTTCATAGCTGGAAAGAAGTCAGTGTATGGCCTCATAGCTTCGAAGGACAGGCTGACTCTCCTGTTAGTGGTGAATGCAGCCAGTGACTAAACTGAAGCCAGTGCTCATTCACCATTTTACATGTGCTAGGGCCCTTAAGAATTATGCTTAATCTACTCTGCCTGTGGTTTTTAAATGCTTTATTGAGACATTCATTTTATTTTAGTGGTCCAGAACCAAACCCACAATATATTTGAGGAATGCTTGGGTATGGTAAGACGGAAACATACGCACACAGGTAACAGCAGTTTTTGTGATATCTTGGAGGTAGAAACAATCATTCAGTGGAAATCATCTTGACTCTTCACATACCATTTACTCTTACATCCAAACATTCACCAATTCCTACTATATTAATCCCCTACATACATATTTCATATGTTTTTTCCTACCCGTCTCTGCTACCAGTGCCTTTGTTCAGCTCTCATTAAATAGCATCAAGATTATTCTAGCACTTTTCAATTGATAACCCATGTTCCCTTTTTGTCTTTCTCTAACACTCTCTAGATAATTATAACTGATCTTTCTAATACCAAAACAAAGATATAATCCAGTAGAATAAAAGATATGCTCCCTAATGTCAAATTGATACCATCCATGGTCTGGTCTCTCCAACTCTCCATTACCCTAACTATTGCATGCTTTTTCTGCCTTAAATCTTACCTTTAAGTCAACCATTGCAATTTTTTTTATGTCCATGCCTGTAGCATATGAAAGTTCCCAAAGGTTGAATTGGAGCTGGAGCTGAGGCCTATGCCACAGTCATGGCAACACTGGATCTGAGCCATTTCTGTGACCTATTGCTGTAACTTGCAGCAATGCCAGATCCTTAACTCACTAAGCCAGGCTAGGGATTGAACCTGCATCCTCACAGAGACAATATCAGGTCCTTAACCTGCTGAGCCACATACAGAACTCTGCATTTTTTTTCAGACCATGTTTTTTATCCTTGATGTATCTTTGCTCATGAGGGTCCTTGACATATACTGTCTACCCTCTTTCCCTTACTCACCATTTATCTTTAAAAATTGAACTAATGTTTAAAGAATTAACTGTCACCCTTAAAAGTCAATCTTTCCTGAAATCTCCACCTACTGGATTTTTCTTTGATAACATTCTTGTGTCAGTTTTACTGAAATTAACAAATGATATAATTGTTTAGTTTTTAGTCCATGTGATGACTATTTTTTTTCTTTTTGATGGCTAACTTTGTCAACTTGACCAAGTCAAAGAATATCCAGATAGCTGATTAAACATTATTTCTGGGAGTGTTTGTGAGGATGTTTCAGGAAGAGATTAGCATTTTAACATTTGAATTAGTGGACTGGGTAAAGCAGAGGGCTCTCCTCCAAAGCTGGAAAGTATTATGCAATCCTCTGAAGTCTTGAAAGAAAGAAAAAGAAAAAGGCAGTGCAAGGCAAGGTTGAATTTGAATTTGCCCTCTTCCTGGCTGTTGAGAATGCTTATCTTCTGCTACCCTCAGTGCTGCTGCTTCTTAAGCCTTTAGACTTGGACTGGAATCAGCACCAATGGCTCTCTAGCACTCAAGCCTTTGAACTATACCACTGGATTTTCTAGTTCTCCACCTCATGCACAACAGGTGGTAGAATTTCTCAGCCTTCATAATCACGAGTCACTAATTTATAATAAATAATTTTTAAAAGTATATATGCTACTGGTTCTTTTTCTCTGCATTACGCTAATACAGTCTGTCTCTCTTACTCCCTGAGTACATGAGCTAGTCATGTGTATATCTTTCATCACTGGTATAGTGCCAAACATATTAGATACAGAACAATTATTGAATAACAAATAGATGATTAATATTTGCGCCATTTTGGGGTCATGTATAATAAAATCCTGAAGACAGTATTTAGGATGGAATGCCAAATATTAGGGCTTGAGGAAAAAGGAAAATAAAACCAAGACCTTAATGTGTTCCTAATAAATCTATGAGGTTTTTATATTAATGTTAATGTAATTTCATTTTGATTCCTACCTTTTTTTTTTAGTTTCCCAGATTTTCTATCCTTTTAGGTGTTTTGCAAAAGCTAATTCTGAGCCAAATCCCCAAAGACCTAAATAGTTTTTTTAAAAAAGAAGAATTAAAACTTCTGAATATCTGCTATTTCAGACAAATATGAAAACAAAATTATTCATTTCATTATTTTATATATAAGATATTATTACCTAACTTATCTGTATTCCACTTAGTAAATTCAATACTCCATAATAGAGAATACGAATATGTTTTCAACTGGTTAAATTTTAGATCCGAGTCATAACAGAATAAATAAAAATTATATTTTTCTTTTCCTAGTTTGTGCTTTTCTGTCATGAAATAGTTCCTTATACCCAGACATTCAATTAAAGTTAATTACTTCTTTGATTATAGCAACCATCAGATTCAGTTTCCCAGTTTCAATAGAAGTGAAAAAACAGTTTTGTCAAGCATGAATCTACCACATTATAAAGACAATTTCTATAAAGTCATTATTCAAAATGGAATAAAAATTGCCCAGTTTATTCATGATATGTGTTTTCATTACAATGTACACCATTCTTATCTCCAGCATTTGGAGGTTAATGGTCCTGGGAGTACACAGGGGAAGCAATATTCTTACCATTTCAGATGGTGTGGAGCTCTTACTCCTTAAAACATGGTAAATAATAATGAAAATCATTGTTGTAGTTTAATTTTCATAGCTTTCAATACAAACATCAATGTTATTTCATCAAAATCACAGTATATCTAAATGTTTATTGCCCTCTTCATCTGACTGCTCCTAATAATTTTAGCTAACTTCTTAAACATGTTTGTTATCATTTTGAGCTAATTTTTTATAAATGTTTGAATTATTGGCCAAGGTTCTTTTATTGCATAAGTATATCCAATTTTTCCCAGCACGATTTGTTGAAAAGTTTCCATTCAGGGGATGTGAAGGTGTGGAAAGAAAATCACTTCAAACCTTACCCTCAGAGTTCTTGTTGTGGCTCAGTAGGATAAGAACCTGGCATAGTGTTCATGAGGATGCAGGTTTGATCCCTGGCCTCATAAGTTAAAAATCTGACACTGCTGCAAGGTGCAGTGTAGGTCAACGATATGGCTCGGATTCTGTGTGGCTGTGGTGCAGGCCCTCCCCCAGCAGCTCAGATTCGACTCCTAGCCTAGGAAATTCTATAGGTTGCAGATGCAGCCATGAAAAACAAAAACAAACAAAAATAACCTTGCCCCGGAAAGTTGAAGATTTTCTTGGAACCTTTGCATATCTGAGGTCATAGGGCAACCCACTGGATTCATATGTAAACAGATACAGACTCTAGAGGGAGATATGAGTTATTAGCACAGGCTTACTTGGGAAAGATGCAGCAAGGATGAAACAGTGGCTTTAAGCAAATGTGTGGAGGCCAAACAAGTCTGGAAATTTACAAATATAGGAGAAATCCTCTCCCTCACTTTCTTGCAGGCATTTTCTCCAGGAACACTACTGAATGCTAAAGAACGTTTCAGAGAATACTGAGAACTCCTCACTTCTGGGCAGACTGGGAGGAGGAAAGTGCGGCAACTGCAAGAGAGGCACAGAATTCCTCTACAGATTTTTTTCCCATTTTTCCACAGAAAAATAAAATATTTTATCTAGGAAAGGAAAAGACACATGCTCTGTTGCCCATAAGGTTGGAGACAATGCTATTGCAGTTGGAGGAAAAGAAGAAAAAAGAACTATCTTTCTAAAGGAGAGGCAGAGAAACATGCTGTACTCAGAAATATTCCAGGAGCTGGAGTAAGAACATAGCAAAGGACATACTTGTGAGTCTCAGGGCAGTAATGCATGTCTGAAACTGAGACTAGTCAGAAAAGCAGATAATGTTACCAACCCTTACCACCACCAGACTACCAGTCAGCAGGCAAACTATAACCAGTAACAAGCAGATCCTCTCTGACATGAAGCTTGAAAAGTATGCTTAATAATGATGAATCTGACTTTGAAAAAAACAAAATAACTTTGGTAAACCATTGCCAGTATTAGCACAAAGCAGGATGAAACCGAAGCCTATGTTTTACAGAGGGTAATATGTATCATAGACAGGCCACCTCCTAATTAGATCAATTCTGTTCCACAATCAAAACCTAGTAGAAGGAGAGATGTTCCCAGTGCCAAGCATTAAAAGTAGTTATATCAGTTTCAACTGTTCTAATTAAGATGCCTGGTTTCCAATAAAAACAACAAAAACATAGGGAATCCAAAGGGGTAAGAAACAAACAACATATTCTCAAGTGAAAAAGCAACAAGTAGAACCAGATTCAGATATAACAATCGAACAATTTAATCAGAATCTTAAAATAATTATGATTAAAACACTAAAGGCTCTAATGGAAAATGTAGACAGTATTCAACATCTGGTAGGTTTAAAATGTTTCTGGAAGGCAATTTCAGCAAAGAAATCAAAATCATAAGAAAAATCTAAAGAAACTTCTAGAAATAAAAAATAGTATCCCATGAAAATTTTTTACAAGAAAAATAAAATTACAATGAGGAAGGAAAAAATAAAGATTCTCACAAACAGAAAATTTGGTAGTTAATCATCCTCTTGTCTACTCTACAGGAAATGTTAAGGGAATTAATTAGGCCAAATGAATATGATAGATTAAAAAATGGATGCACATAAAGAAATTAGAAGCATTATAATAAGCATAGCTGAAGATAAAATAGAATTTATGTTTTTCCTATTATAAACGATAATTGTATAAAGCAAAAGTAGTAATACTGTATTATCTTTTTATCATATATGCAAAGTAAAGGTTATGGCAACAGTGCAAGTGAAGGGGAGAGGAACTGAATATTTAATATAGGAAAGTAACCGCACTATAAATGAGGCAGTATACCATTATTTGAAGGTAGAATTTGATTATGTATAGACATATATTTTTAACTCAACAACTGAAACTTCTGGGGAAAGGTGGTTATAAACAGTAAGTCAAAGGACATGATAAAATTGACTCTTTAAAGAATGCCCATTTGGAATTCCCACTGTGGCTCAGCGGTAAAGAACCTAGCTGATATCCATGAGGATGTGGGTTCAATCCTTGGCCTTTCTCAGTGGCTTAAGGATCCAGCAATTGCCATGAGCTATTGTGCAGGTCACAGAAGTGATTCAGACTGTGCTTTGCTGTGGCTGTGGCATAGTCTGGGAACTTCCATATGTCGCACGTGCGGCCCTGAAAAAAGAAAAAAAAAATTCTCATTTGATCCAAGAGAATTTTAACTGGATATTCAACAAAAAAAAATAATTAAATATATAATAAAATTATGAGACATAATGTGAATATTCATATGAACTTTATGAATAGTAAACCCCCAAACTGAAATAATTCAAATGTCTATTAATAGTAAATACTTGAATAAATTGAGGTTAATTTACATAAAAGGGCAATTATACAACAATGAAAATTAACTAACCTGAAAAGCATTTGCTCGTAGTTGCCAATATATAGGGATACCTATTATATTGGCTTCAACTTATTTTGTTAAAAGTGGGCATATTTAAGATGTAATTCCATTAATCTTCACAAAACCTTTGACAAAGAATTTTTCACTTTTGTCCTTATGTATCTGTGAGTAATGTGTTATTTTCCACAGTTTTTTTTTTAAGTTAACCTTGTGATTATATCACGAAAGGAAGGTGAGGTTAGCTATGAAAATAGGCATGGAGTGGGGGGCTGCTTGGTTTTGATAATATCCACTTTATGACATAGGTAAAGGAGTATAAAGGTGTTCGTTTGCAGCAATATGTCAAGTACAATGTTCTGCATACAAGTTATATGCCATTTAAAACATTTCAAAATGATGAAAAGGCATTTTCACAAACAGGAGTATTTTACACATATACAGCTATGCATGTATTCTTTCTTGCATGAAAACATACTCTGCGTATAGTATCTTAATTTTATAGACAGTGTTATCTTTAAAAATCCTTCATATTAGTTTATAATTATGTACCAGGTTCATCCCACTTAAATTTTTTTTATATATTTCTTTAAGAGTAAGGAAGTGCCTTGAGTTAGAATGTGTGATTTCTTAAACAGATTAGATATATTTTTATTGTGCAAGAAAATGCATTACACATTGTGTTCACAGATTGGTATCTAATTAGAAATTCACTCCTTTACGAATGCACCATAATTTATTTTCCCAGTTCCCTAATGATGCATCTTAAGACTTTTCAGATTTTTGTCAATACAAATAGTCTTGTGGATATGACCTGAAAGATAAATGCCCAGAAATGAAACTGCTCATAGAACTAAGCATTACAGTAGTCCCCTGGCTTGGCTGCAGGGATAAATTCCAAAGCCTCCAATGAATGCCTGAAACCATGGATGTACCAAACCCGGTACATATATATATGTGTTTTTCCTACATATAAACACCTATTATAAAGTTTAAGTTATAAATCAGGCACAGTAAGAGATCAACAAATATCAGTAAAATAGAACAATTATAGAAATATACTGTAATAAAAGTGATGTGAATGTGGTCTCTTTCTCTCAAAATATCTTACTGTACAAATTTAGTACTTTTCCATCTTAATTAAGCATTTACAAGGTACTGTGGCCTTAACCTTTGCAGTGTGAGGTGTAAGAGCAAAACTAACACAACTTTCTTTACCTTCTTCATAATTTCAGAGATAGATTGATTCTTACTATATAAATCTTAGCAACCTCAGCATAGGGTTTTTTTTTTTTTTTTGCTCTTTATTGAGAACAATCACCTATTCATTTAAAGAATGCACTTTATGGCTTCTCTCTGGCATATCCAAATTGCCAGCATCACTATTCTTGTCCATCGGGGCCACTATTAAGTAAAATGAGTGACTTGAAAACAAGCACTATAATGTCATGACTGTCGATCTGATGACGGAGACAGCTGCTAAGGGACTTGCCAGGGAAATACACTGCACAAAGGGATGATTCTCATCCCAGGTGAAACTAAGCATGAGGGTGTAAGATTTCATCATGCTACTAAGAACAGTGGTCCACTATACAAAACATATGGATTATTTCCAATATTTTCCACTTAATATATTTGGGTCATGATTGAGCACAGGTGACTGAAACACCCAAAAGCAAAACAGTGGATAGGGGAGGACGACAGTACAAATTTTGATAATACATCTTCTTAATTGATTAAACATCCATTCTCATCAGTAATACAAATGGGTAACCATTTTCAAATAGTCTCTTGAAACTATATAATTAGCAGTGTACATTTTTAAGTATAACAGGTAAAGGTCAGTATAACAGAATTTAAAGATTCAGTCACTTTATTAAGGTAGAGATTAGGCATATATTAACATTTATAAATAAAGTGTTTTGGCATAGATAGCTTTCTCTCTCTTCACATTTGATAACTTTTTATATGGTTATCTTTTATTTTCTATGAAATATTGAAAACATAAGTCACTATGAGAGATACTGTCCTTTTATATTTTTAACATTAATATATATTTTAGCGACATAAGCTTACTATTGCTGCCAGGACCATAATACTATTGTTATTTTCCAATGTCTCTCTCTATTCATTCTCCAATGTGTGAAGAAACTTTGCTGCATATTCATACAGAACAAAGTACCAAAATTGGACCAATACAAAGGAATTCTTAATACTAGACATGTGCTTACTTGAGGTGTTTTGTTATTGTACATCTCTGATAAAAACCTGAATTGCTTGATATTTATTATGCCTAGAGTACAATTATTCTTAACATTCTGGATACTCCTAACATATAATAGCTTTACTATTATAAATACTAGTACCAATAATAATAAAAACAATAGCAAATACAACATCAGTTATCTTACAGGGATTTAGAGTCAGGTCTAAATAATGTTCTTAAGAAATGAATTTAGGAGTTCCCACTGCGGCTGAGCAGAAACAAATCTGACTAGTATCCAGAGGATGCAGGTTTGATCCCTGGGCTTGCTCAGTGGGTTAAGGTTGCGGCATTGCCATGAGCTGTGGGGTAGGTCACAGAAACTGCTTGAATCTGGGATTGTTGTGGCTGTGGCGTAGGCTGGTGGCTACAGCTTGGATTCAACGTCTATGCCTTGGAAACTCCATATGCCATAGTTGTGCCCTCCCCCAAAAAAAGACCTAAATAAATAAATAAATAAAATTCACTGTTAAGAAAATTTAAAAAAGAAATGAATTTGATGGAATATGCTATAGTTTAATTTCATGGAAGTGTTAATATAGTTATATGCTAAAAATAAAGATTAATAGTAATAAATATTTTATGGACAAACATTAAGACATAATTTTAATATAGTTTAAGGGGAAGTTCAAATAATATCTTTTTTGTTTTCATATACCAAAAGATTTTTCTAGGACTTCCCCTGTTGCTCAAAACATATACCAAAGCATTTTTGACCCTACTTGTTATTAGGTTTAAACTTTATAATATTAAATACTGACTAGAATGCAATAAAGTTTTATCAAGAAAAATTCATACTGCTTATTATCATCCAATTAAATAATTCACTGAAATCTTCATGTGGAAGTAAAGCTGTAAAAATCATAAAACAGTAGGGATCAGAGCAGCATGTACTTCAGTATTCATGTAGCAGCACGAGCTGAGAAAAATTTCTGTCAGTAACATCCAGCCTCTTGTGTAAACCAGGATATTTACTACAACTGTGTTTCAAATTCAAAAACAGTGACAACTAAATGTAGAAAACTGAATTTAATTATAATAGTAAAATGTTATAAACATAGAATCACGTTCACTGGAAAGTGTATCTCCATTCTGCCTTTTCTTACAAGTGTATAATCAGCCATCTTTACATTTTTTTTTTTAATTTTTTGATTTTATATTGGCGTATAGCTGATTTACAGGTCTATGTTTCAGATGTAAAGTGATTCAGTTATATATCTTTATAGGTTATTAGAGAATTTTGAGTTCCCTATGTTATACAGTAGGTCCTTGTTGATTATCTATTTTATATATAGTAGTGTGTATATGGTAATCCCAAACTCCCAGTACATCCCTACACCCCTACCTTTCCTCTGTGGGAACCATAAATCCATTTTTTAAGGCCATGAGTCTGTTTCTACTTTGTAAATAATTTCATTTGTACCATTTTTTAGATTCTACATGTAAGTCATATTATATTTGTCTGATTTATTTCACTTAGTATGATAATCTCTAAATCTATTCCTGTGGCTGCAAATGACATTAGTTCATTCTTTTTATGGCTGAATAATATTCTATTGTATATACATACAATTTATTTTCCTCAGTCAGTGGACATTTAGGTTGTTTCCATGTCTTGACTATTGTAAATAGTGTTGCAGTGAACATTGAGGAGCATCTTATCTTTTCAAATTACGGTTTTCTCTGGATAGATACCAAGCAGTGGGACTGCTGGAACATACGGTAGTTCTATTTTTAGTTTTTAAGGAACCTCTATATTGTTTTCCTTAGTGGCTGTACAAACTCACATTCCACCAAGAGTGTAAGGAGAGTTCCTTTTTCTCCACACCCTCTCCAGCATTTACTGTTTGTAGAATTTTTTTATGATGGGTGTTCTGTCACTTGATCATACCTCTGTCATGGCAACCACTGCACTGTGTAATGATTTATTTTTGTGTCTGTCCTCTTTGCTGTTAATCATGGACCTCCTTGAGCACATCTGTCCATTTCTGCCTCACCTATTTTGATGCTCAGTTGTAGATACATTCATGTTAATTATTTTTAGGAATTCTTGGATACTTGATCACTTATTATTTAATACCTATCTTCATAACTTTCCTTGTTCTAAAGAGTCCTTTCTCTGTAATTAATATAGATATTCTAGTTTACTTATATGAATGTTAGCATGATTTCTTTATACATTTACTTTTAACCTATCAGAAATTTTATATTTAAAGTAAGTTTCTTATATAGTTGTGTCTTATTTACCAAGTTTGACGATGTCTATCCTAATTGATATATTTAGATCATTCACATGTAATTACAAATTTGTTGCATTAATATCTACTGTTTGTGATTGTTTTTCTATTCACTAGACTTACTGTTTTCTTTCCATTTTGTTGACTTGCTTTAGTTTTTAATAGGGCATTTTATATGATTCTATTTTATTTCCCGTGTTAGTATATGAAGTAGGCCTCCTTTTAGTTTGTTCAGATGTTACTCTACAGATTTCCACATACGTTTACAATTAATCTAATTTCACCATAAAATATTATTATATCACTTCAGGGGTATTTCAGGTCCATTACAAAAAAGTACTGCCAATTTCTTTCTTCCATCCCTTTATGGCATTGCTGTCATTCATTTCACTTATCCACAGGCCCTAATCACCCAATACATTGTTACTATTACTTTAAACAGTTATCTTTTAGGTCAATATGAATAATAAAATATTTAATTTTATCTCCTTTTTCTGTACTCTTTATTTTTAGGTAGATGCTAGTTTTTGGATTGTACTATTTTACTTCGGAAAAACTACATATCCCTTAATCTTTTGATGGACAGTTGAACTTTTGCCAGTTTTTGGTTATCAGACACGTGTAATGAAAGTTTTTAAAGAAAGAAAAATTAAATAACATGCTAGAAAAATCCATGTCACTTTCCTAAACTACTGTTAATATGCTTTTGTTCTCAGAATAAACTCCACTTTATTTATAATGTTTTACAACGTTTGGCTCAGGTTCGTTGTCCCAGCCTGAAGCCTCTTCCCTTCCTTTACCGTCACCAGGTCTTTTTGCCATTTTTTTTCATACTAAACACTCAAAATCCCCATATGTTACTCTCATATATGCTAATATCACTATCTACTTGGAAAGCACCCACTCATTGACCTTCTTACTGATGATTCTTTTTCTTCAACTTTTATATGTCCTAAAAAAAATAACCTGCCTTTGACCACTCTAAGTCAAGTATCTTGTCTAAACTTATTTAACAACCAAACTTATTTTTTTAAGTACATATAAGTAGTATCATTACTTAATTTGTTCCCTAAGTATGGCCTATTGTTGCTGTGCATCCTGGGTCTATGGTTCTATTCCATTATTTTACCTCTAGTATTTATTTCGGTATCCCAATATCCACGGGTTATAGTGTACCCGTGATATTCTCTGAGTAAATTCATTAACATTTGGTGAGAGAGTCACGGTTATTTTGACCTAGTGGTTTGTGTCATTGATAAAGCAACACTAAAAATCCATTTTTATTTCTGTTATCTTTATAGAGACATTGTTCTACTTTTCCGAAGAAATAGACAGTATTTTTATTTTTATTTTCTTTAGTAGATATGGCTAACTCCTTCCTTCCTATCATTTTAAACTTATTCTCACAATTATTACAATATCTTTTGTTACTTTTGACAAGTAGTTTTAGATATACATGTGATCGTAAGGGTGACTAAATTTAGATAGTTTCAGACCTTTCTGTGATTGTATTAAAATGTCACATTACATTTGTATCGATTCCCTGACCAAGTGAATACCTGCTGTTAACCCTGAAAATTTTACACATATGCATTTATACACAAAGTGATTATTAGAATTCGATCATATTACATTATTTGCAACGAAGTCTCAGCTCTCTGGAAAACTGCTGAATATTATTTTCAGAAGTAAACTTCTGAGAAAGTGTTTTACAAATATACTATTGTTATAAGAAGAGGAGAAGGCACAGAAAAGAGAGATGTGCGACAGCAAGGCATGACACCAGATAGCATGATATAGGGTAGGGAGCGGGGAGAGGAAACAGTCCAGGTGAGGCAAGGATATGCCTGGTTAACAGCTGATATGTTTACACCATCTGCTCTCTCAGGCTTCCGTTGTTTTTGAAGCACAAGAAAGTAATACAAAGTCACAGAAGGTCAGTTAGTTCTTTGGCAAAGTCATTTAAGGAATGCAGTTATTTTCACTTAGTAGTACAGAAGTGTTCAATGTTACCAAACTTCCAGATAGTGTTTTGATATTATATAAGTTACACATCGTCCTAAAGAACTCCAGACATGTAAAATACTGTATTCTTTTCATATACAGGGGAATTTTAATCATTCGCATTGTGCAAGTTATCTACTTGCCATTTCATTATTTATGAGAATTGATGATCATTTCTTGGCCAAATTATTTTTATTATTATTACCTCTGTGTGTCATCTTTCTGGCTAGGTAATATTCAAGGCCTACAATGAATGCTTCAAAGTACATAACCTTTCTTATTCATCTTATATTCCCACTCTGTTATGGACTATATGTCTGTGTCCCCTGGAATATATATTTGGAAACCCCAACCCCCACTTCTATTCCCATAATCTTAGGTTTTTCTTTTAATGGCAACACTACTTCTGCATCACATGGGAAATTTCTTCCTATTGGTTAGAGTCAATTCAAATAATTCTCGTTTCAATCAGTTTCCAAAATTCTAATTGTTGATAAGAAAATGTGGAAAAATTAGTCTCATAATTTTTATTTATAATGCATGCATTCTCATTTTCATTGCATAAAATATCTTTCTGATAGAGACAATCACTGCTTCCTTATAATCACCATGTTTCGTGATAATTTGTTAAATGTCCCAAACAAATGTATTCAGTAATATCTAACACATCGCTATTTCTTTCCAATCATTTGTTTCGTGATAATTTACTAAATGTCCCAAAGAAATGTATTCAGTAATATCTAACACATGTATAACATTTATTATGTTGCAGGGACTATTTAAATACATCACAGCCAGTAAATCCAGTACTGTGGTTATCTCTATCTGTACATGAGGGAATTAAGATATGGAAAGGGAAAATTTGGGAAATTTCACATGTTAACTGAAAGATTTTGGGCTTTATGGCTCTGCTCTCAACTGTTACTTTCTATATCCAATGTACTTGATTATAACTTCTGAGGAAAAAAGGGAAGAAAATATTCTTGAAGACATTTGTTCCCTTACATCCTTCATAAATGGAGGTTTATTTTCTCACAATCTAGATGTGACAGGTTGGAGAGTAGGCCAGTGTCTCTTTTGTCAGATCCTTGTGCCACATACAGATCATTATTGTTCACCTTCTTGTGAAACCATTGCTAAGATGAGGTTGATGTCATCTGGCAGCACTGCTTTCACTCTTGATTATCTTTACTTAATGTACAGCAGATATCACACCTGGTCCATCCTAGGCGATTTTTTTTTGTCTTTTTGCCTTATCTAGGGCCACACCCACGGCATATGGAGGTTCCCAGGCTAGGTGTCTAACAGGAGCTGTAGCTGCGGGGCTTCGCCACAACCACAGCAACGCGGGATCCGAGCCATGTCTGCCACCTACACCACATCTCACGGCAATGCCGGATCCTTAACACACTGAGCAAGGCCAGGGATCGAACCCGCAACCACATGGTTCCTAGTCAGATTCATTAACCACTGAGCCAAGAAGGGAACTCCCATCCTAGGTGATTTTTAACAAAATATCCAGTTGAACCAAATCCCTGGCTTCTCATGTCTCTCAGATTCCCAAACACTCTCTTTCACCCAATCTCTTTCAAAACAGTATTTTGTACATTTTAGGACCACACTTATTTATCATTTATTCCAGAGTACGTTGCTACTCATTGAAGATCTCTTTTTACTAATTTCAAATGTATATTGCAACTCTCAAGTTGTTTGAGTCCAATAGAATTTAAAACATTCAATTGGAACTTCCATTTCTGCTGGGAGATTTACTATGATGCCTAGGCAACATATAAATTTAAAATATATTTGAAGGCATAAGAAAAGAGAGCTGGTATTCTGCAGGAATGTTTTACTGCAAAGGACTTGCCAATTCTTAATGCAAACAGGCATATGACTATGGATTTAAGGTCATGTACTATGGATTTAAAAAATATAAAAAAATATTGAAGCTAAAGTTTAGAACTACAAGAGCAGCCAGAAATTTGAAAATACACGTTTGTCAGGAATAGAATCCAGCAGCTCAACTCATACATATGGTGGTTTTCTCCTAGAAAACAAATTTGCTTATATGAACTAGGTGGAAAGATGAGAAGCAAGGCAATGGGATGTAGAAAGAGTGGTATTTTTTTTTCCCAAAGTCTCTTGTTGATGAGAAGATAAACAGTACATTTTAGGGCATGTCAAAAGGTGAGGGAGCTCTGATCAGTTCTCTTGGGACTCAGATGGGATCCTATAAAGCTATACAAAAAAGCAGGGTGCACCCAAGGTAGATTGTGCTTTGTCAGGAGCATTCACTCCATCTCAAGCCAGCTTAGTTTCTTACAGATTAATCTGCCATTATTCTGACTACAAGCGTATAAAGTGCTTTCTCTAAAGGGACATTGTATTATTTAAAATCTACATTATATTGTTCTTACAAAATTCCCAAAATTCAATTAAAAATTATCATTCACTATACCTATCAAGAAGTAAAGGAGAAACAAAAAAATGTAAAAAAAAAACAAATGGCCCATTTGTTGCAATTATCAGAAATTACACAGTAAAATAGCTGATCAATATTTTCAAGAAAACAGATGATAAGATAGAGAATTTACTAGGGAACTGGAATCAATAAGGTCATAGGAAATAAAAATTATATAATTTGAAAATGCAATAAATGAAACTAAAATCTCAGTATGTGAAATTAATGCTAAATTGAACATAAAAAATGGAATTAATGGCCTGGAAGTAAAGCCAACAGAGGTTACGAGAAATATTTAAGGTAAAGCAAAAAATAAAAGCAAAAAAAAAAACAGAATATAAAAGAAGAAAGAAAAAATAGAAGAAATTTAAGAAACATTTTAATTTTCATGAATATTGCTAAGACACGTTCACAGATCAAAACTATTAAAACACACTCCAATACATAAAAGAGACATATGATAATTATGTAGACTATGATAGACTGTAAATAAAATAATGGACAAAGGTGTACCATACAAAGCCTGTAATATGGACAATAGTGTAGTTTTACAAGTATGAGACAAAGGAGACAAATCAGGAAGTATCACAATAAAGGAAAACATTACAAAATGATTATATAATTTTCCACTAAATGATATAACAATTCTAAATTTATATGTACCTAGTAACACAGCTTTGAAATGTAGAATACATGTTGGTAGAACTAAAAATTAAAATCGATAAACCCTAAATCATAGCAGAAAACTTTGATATACTTTTCTCACTACCTGATAATAAGAGCAGAGAAAAATATCAGACATAGAAAACAAACTTCTGATTTCTAAAGGGGATAAAGGGAAGGTATAAATTTGGCTTTTGGGGTTAACATATATATACTACACATAAAATAGATAACCATCATGGACCTACGGTATAGCACAGGGAAGTATATTCAATATTTTCCAATAACCCCTAAGGGAAAATAATCTGAAAAAGAATATATATATATGTATATGTACGTATATATATATCACTTTGTTATACAACTGAAACAAACACAACCTTGCAAATCAACTATATGTTAATAAAAAAGAATAGAAGCAATAATATGTAAGCTTTTACAAAGAAAAAAAGAGTGGAATTTGAACTGTGTTATTAGCTGACTGGTATTAACTAAATTATGATAGCTGAAATCCACATACTCCACAGCCATGCAAAGCAGGGACTGTTTACAATACATCTTGTGTGAAGTCAGTGGATTTTTGGCATATAAATTATGTTAAAATAGTCATTATGCCAAATTAAAAATAATGAAAAGTATAAGTTGTTTTAATTAGTGTATTATACATCATAATAACTTTTCTGTATTTTTAATATCAACACACACATTTATATTTTACCCTCTATGGTGTGTGGACGATAAAGGAGGAAAATAGTTGTAGGACAAGAATAAGGATTTTCTTTGCCTTTTAAGAGTATACTATTAAACAAAATGTTAAACAATTTGCAAAACTGAAAATTGGATTTTCAAGATGCACAGAGGCATATGCTTTGTGTCATCTTGAAACAAAAGCATTCATTTTGATGACTCAGTGTGTTCAGCATGAGCAGAAAAGAGAGTGTTTATCAATTCACAGTGTGTTTAAACAGAAAACTTATTGGGGTTGAAATAAGCAGACAACAGCAAGAAATGCAAAGGTTTTCTCATTAGCCCATGAAATGAAATAAATTCAATATGAATATCTAAAGACTTCAAACCATATGAAATGATTATTTGATAGACTGTTCTTAAGTTTTTTCATGTGCATATTATTTCAGTTTACTGGACATTTTCCTTTTTATTTCATTATATATAAATATTCACTTTTATATACTCTCAATGTAAATTTGTCTTGCTCAAATAGAATTTTCAGATAAAAAGCTGTGACTCCATCATTACTAATCATTCAGTAATGATCAGTATAAAAACAAAAATTTTCAGTATGTAATCTAATATTTGTGATTTGACTAAATATTATTTATGATACTTTATAAATGCATTAATTGGATAATTTTTTTAAATAATGCAGTTTAAAAATATACCTTGAAATTACAGCTAACTGGCTCTCTGCCATCCTAATCAGTGTCTTCAAAGTGATTATGCTGATAGTTGGTGATGCTCTTAAATGCTTGGAATCAGCCTACCCCACTGTAAACTCCTTCTACATATGCATCACATCTATTTGCTGCAGATATATGCCAGACATAGGGGAGAATTCTTATAAAACTTTAAGGGATAGTATTCACTTTCATGGAATTCAGAGTCAGTAGCTGGCTACAGCATTCTCAATTAACTATAATATGACTGCGACATAGCACATATAACAATGTACAGGGACTTAAATGACAAAGATTTCAGAGATTTTACTAAGGATTAATTCAAATCCAGAATCTACTACAGGAATTCATATATTCAGAATCTACTGCAGGTGATGTAATCCTTAGGTACTAAAGATATGAAACCATGAAAGAACAAAATGTCAGCACCAAAACAATGAAAATCCTTTCTGTCCTTAAGTTTTTTATAGTAGGAAATCACTCAAAAGTACAAACAGTTAAAGCATAATGCAGAATGTTGTATGTGATATAGGAAGAATCTGTACTTGAAAGATTTCTTATTTACATAAGCCAAACAGTCTTGAGATTTCAGAGTTGATTGGTCAATTGGATGTCTTAAGAACTGGGAAAAGAAGTATACACAGAGGCACAAGAAAAATGATAGGTTTTGGCCTTTTGCGGCTTTGACACTGAATCTTAGCTCTTAAAATCTATCTACCTGATATATATTATCATTTATAAATTATTATAATTGCTAATATTATTACAAGGTTATAAAATAACGTATTTACATAATTGCACATGTGTCAAGGGTTCCTTTAGTGCTACAAACTATAATTGCTTAGAGGGATTATAAATTTCATATTTAAAATGATAACCACAGGAACTAAATTAGAATTTTTAGACATGGGAACCAAGCATTAGCTGTTTTTTTTTAAAAGTTCTGCAGGTGATTCTAATTCATATCACAGTTGCAACTACTGCTTAGTATTTTAATTATGGATATATGACTTTATACATGTCAGGGAGGATGATTAAGTTGACATGTGGTGATGATCAACTGCAACTTTCAGATTATTTTTATGCTTGTCCTATTTTTCCTTCTAAGTTGTCAATATAATCTGAATGTAAGTTTTAGGTTCATCTGCTTTCACCATACTTTCTATTCAGTTACTACAATGCCTTGCTTAAGGGATATTTATTCTTACTGATTAGCAAAAGGAATAAGAAAATAATGATATTAAAAATTAATTCCCATTTGTCGTACAAAGGATTTTTCATTTCTCAAGACGATCTAATAGAAAGTCAAGCTATTTCCAGAAATTTTGCTCAGGTTATACTACTAGACTTGGTTTAGACACACATGATATTTCAATTGGGGCGAGATCCATAAGTTTAGAAATAAAATGATATGTTAATCTACTCATCTAGTACATAATTTCTAGCACATAGCATGCATCTGTATCCTTGAATATCCATACATCAGCTAGAGTCTGAAACACCTGGCCTTTTTCCATATAATATATATCTTTTTAATTTAGGAGAAAAAAGATGGACTTAAATTTTTACTTACAGAACATAATAACGTGAAGTTGATTATTCCTGAGATTATTAGTCTCAACTGTTATAAATTAGATGATGAAATGAATGTATGATATGTTTTTATTACTTTATATATAGTTCTATCATTACAAACATTCTATCGTGTACCACAAATATTTTATTCTTGCCACTTAGTAGTATTCAGAAACTAAAACACATTTTTCAGTCTTTATGAAAAAATAAATGTAATGATTTGAAGTCAACAGTGACAATCATTTTGAGTTTAAAAGAAGGTAGAAAGAAAAGTCACATTTTCTATAAGCAAGTGACAGGCACAGCACATCTTCAGAGCTTATTTAAGGCAATCATTTTTTTTTAATTAATTAAAAAATACCTTTTCAGAAGAAAGTCAAGAAACCAAAGGAACTGCTATGTGAGCCCTATTTAGTTTCACCAGGATTATAAAAATTTGACCTGTGTTAGAAACTTTTATTTTAAAAAATGGATTTGCCTCTGACAATTTTGAATCTCTCATCCATTACTTACAAAGACGTTCCATTATTTTATTAGGGCCCAACAAAGAGAATGAAATCTCTTTGACTTTTGGCCAAGCACATAATATTCATTGTTTTTTTTTAATATTTTGAAATTTTCTAGTAAATAATCTAAGCATACAACTTTCAATTTTCACATTTTCCTAAATTTTATTTATTTATTTTTTGCCTTTTCTAGGGCCATACCTGCAGCATATGGAGATTACCAGGCTAGGGGTCTAATTGGAGCTGTAGCCACCAGCCTACACCAGAGCCACAGAAAGTGGGATCCGAGCCGCGTCTGCAACCTACACCACAGCTCACTGCAATGCCGGATCCTTAACCCACTGAGCAAGGCCAGGGATCGAACCCGCAACCTCATGGTTCCTAGTCGGATTCGTTAACCACTGAACCACGACGGGAACTCCACATTTTCCTAAATTTTAGAAGTAAATATATTTAAAAAGAAAACAGCAGGGATATTAAGCTAATTAGCAAGGACAGAAGTTTCATATCCAAGGGAAATTATTATCATCGTTTTTATTTTTTAATTTATTCTTATTGCTTAATGATATCTCATAATTATCTAAAGCTTGAAAGTATATCAAATGTTTTACACAGTTTAATTTCAAGCCCCACAAATAAACCAGATTAAGAAAATAGTCTCTGTGTCAGAGAAGAAAAGAATGAGCCTTGAGACACAATGCACTTGCTTGATCTCCTCCCAGCTCCAAAAGGGACTCAGCAGATGTGTTGTCAGTCAGGACCTAGAACACAATCTTTTGGATATGAAAATAAACTCTAAATGATTATGCAATACCCTTTGTGTTTCTGAGAGGTTCACACACTAATCTTATATAATGCGGTATCTGTGAGCATCACATTAAGCAGATGGGTCACATAGCTTCAAAATCTGGCTCCCACTTGCTGAGGAACTTTAAACATCCACTTAACCTCTCAGTGCTTAGAGTTCTGACGTTCAAGGTGGTTATAATTGTGTTTTCCTTCTGCCCTGATGGGGAGGACAAAGAGATCATTCATATACAGCACTGAAAAGACTGCAAAACATAGTGTGTGACCACTAGTTGTATTCGACTATGACTACTAGGAAACTTCTCTGGTAAACAGAGGTTCTAGATAAGAAACATGGTGGATTCCCCCAAATAATAATGATAAAATAAAATTATAACAAATTCAAGGACTAATATTAATTTTAGTATTAATAATATACATAAATAAGATATTAATAGTAATATATATTACCGTTATACAATTACTATATATAGAATTATCTGTATACAATATAATTAATAGGTAAAAGATTCTTGTCAGTTTCTGGATATTTGGTAAAAAAAGAAAAAGATAAAACCCTTCTTGGACTAACTGGATATTCTACCAAATATATTTGTATACTTACATGTGTGGTGAATGTGTGTGTGTACCTATATATTTATATATATGCATATGAAAATATACATAAATGAATCTAATACATAAATGTAATTTATAGGGCCATGTCTCATATCTTGTGAAATACTTCATAAAATGGCAGAGGTATTTTTAATAAATGCATTTCCTTCAAAAACATGTAAAAGAGCTTTCATGTAAATATAATCTTGAACTACAGAGTTATGTATTTTTGGCTAACACCATACATTTTAAAAAAGCAGAACATCATCAGAAAGATATTTTTAAACTAACAAGCTAGAAGCTCACTTTTACGTTCACAAACTGCAGAATACACCGAAGATAACATATATGACCTTTAACTAATGCTATATTTTAATATCATAGTAGTAATTGAGCTTATATTATTTTTTAAGTTCCCTGTTTTTATAGAGTTTGAAATGCAGTTCAGACCCTGCATCTTCAAAAATACTTGTATCAGCAGTGTTCTCAATTCCTATTTTCAATACAAATCATGTGTCAAATAGCATACAAAATTTCCTTTTTTTTGTATAACCAAGGCAGTATTCAAGGATTATTATATTTTTAATCTAAAATTTATTCTTTACTTTTGTTATATTTGTTACACCTGTCATATTCCCCTAGGTGATTAAATTTCTAAAACAAAATGTCATTGGACATAAAAGAAAGGCTAGCTGAAGATGCTGGGCTTCATCTATAATCTATGGACAACTGAATTATAAGTCTTTAGAACATTAGAAAATAAAATGTTTTTTTAAACTTTTATACAATTTTAAAGGTTACTTTCCATTTAAAATTATTACAAAATATTAGTTATAATCCTCACACTGTGCAATACATCCTTGAATCTATCTTACACCCAACAGTTTGAACCTCACACTCCTCCACCCTTTATTGCCTCTCCTACCCACTGGTAATCACTACTTTGTACTAGATATCTGTGAGTCTGCTTCTTTTATGTTATATTTACTAGCTTGTATTTTTTTTTGTTAGATTCCACATGTAAGAAATGCCATACATTATCTTTTCTGTCTGATTTATTTCACTTAGCATAATGACCTCCAGGTCCATCCATGTTGCTGTAAATGGAAATTTTACATTCTTTTTTATGGCTGAGTAGTATTCCATCTTCTTTATCCACTCATCTGTTGATGGGCATTTAAGTTGCTTTAATGACTTGGCAATTGTAGATAATGCTGCTAGGAGCACTGGGCTGCACGTATCTTTTCGAATTAGTGTTTTCATTTTTTTCATATACATACGCAGGAATAAAATTGCAGGGTCATATCGTAGTTCTAGTTTCAGGTTTTTTTTTTTTTTTTTTGAGAAAACCCCATACCCTTTTCCACAGTGGCTGTACCAGTTTACATTTGCACCCACAGTATAAAAGGGTGCCCTTTTCTCCACATCCTTGCCAACATTTTTTATTTGTGTTCTTTTTGATGATAGCCATTCTGACAGGTATGTGGTGACATCTCATGGTTTTGATTTGTGTTTCCCTGATTAATTAGTGATGTTGAGCATCTTCTCACGTGCCTATTGACCATCTGCATTTCCTCCTTGGAAACATGTCTATTTAGTTCTTCTGCTTATTTTTAAATCAGTTTTTTTTTATATTGGATTGTGAGAGCTATTTATATATGTTAGATATAATCCATTATTGGTCATATCATTTGCAAGTATTTTCTTTCATTTAGTAAGCTGTCTTTTTGTTTTGTTGATGGTCTTCTTTGCTGTGAGCTGGGATATATTTTTACTTCCTTGAACTGAATTTCAAGTAGACAGGCAAGGGATTGGGATCACTATTTTTTTTCTTAATACTTCCTTTACCACTGAATGAACCATAAGGACAGAGTATTTGTTGACTGCATTGTACATGAAGGCATGTTGAGTGTGAAGGGTTCTTGAGATGACTTTTACATCCTCAATTAAGTTCTCACTTCTAGGAGTTCCTATTGTGGCTCAATGGATTATGGACCCAACACTGTCTCTGTGAGGGTACAGGTTCAATTCCTGATCTTTCTCAGTAAATTAAGGATCCTGCACTGCCACAAGGTATGATGTAGGTTGCAGATGCATCTCCGATCAGGTGTTGATCTAGGCTGTGGCATAGACCTCAGTGGCAGTTCTGATTCAACCCCTGGCCCAAGAACTTCCATATGCCACAGGTGTGGCCCAAAAAAGGAAAAAAAAAAGTTCTCACTTCTAAATTATATTACACTTCACTCTTGGTTAGAACACAATACAATGAAGAACAGAAACGAAACCTCAATAATTTTTGTTCCTGGCATCCATGCAGTTTAAGTCAGATTTAGCCTTGACCGGATTTTGAGCTATTTTAAGACTGTGGTATAATTCAGCTTATATTAGAAATTATTTCTTGCATTTTTGTGCTATGAAATTGTGTAGTTATCCTCTTTGCCTGCAAATATAAATACATTTTCTGCATTTTATATCTATATGACAATCATCAAATGGCTGGTAAACATGGATAAAATAACCTTTGCCCTACAAGTCTTCATTGTGTAGAAGAGTAGTCAGGTAAATTATCATAGTATTTGTAATGATTATAATTATAAATAATTATAATAAATGAGTTCAGTGTTACAGTGCCTATATGGATATAAAAACCAAAACTTACATCTTTATCCAGCGCACGTATCAAATAAAACTAGAGCAATGCATATTATCATACTAAACACTATTGTAACAGAGCAAACTATTCTGAATCTATGTTCAACAATACTAGGAACAGGCATTAAAAAACAAAGTAACAAATTAGCTGCAAATTAGCTCCAGGAAATGCTTGCTTTTGGAAGATAAGATTATAAACCAAATAAAACAGCTTCCCTATCAAGCCTCATTTCAAGACCCTCTTTCTAGCTATGCCAAGAAATAAAAAGTGTCATAAAATTTGTCCATTCCCAACTAACTCTCTGCTTTGCAAGTTAAAAATAAACCAAACGAGGACATAAAATCATATAAACATTCTCATCTAATGTTTGTATCTTGAAATATGAAAAGAGAATAGTTTGATTCAAAGATTAATAACTTCATTCAGCTGAGGTACATCAGGAAGCAACTATAAAGATCCAATCACTCCTGAGTGAAACAGTACCGTAGTTATACAGAGAGAGGGAATGGAAGAAGTACTTTTTTTGTGGTTTGGTCGAGGTAGACCTTTCTCTCATCTATAACTGCTGTAAAGCCTACAGCTGGAAAAAATGAAAAATTTTGTTTCTTGCATATTGCTAAAGATTGAGGTTTCAGTATCATTCAGGCAGCTATCATTACCATTCTTTTGGAAACTGTTTTTTGCAAGCCTTGCAGTTTTTAAAGTTTCAGAAGAAAGGCTGATATTCAGAAGACAAGAAGGGGAAAAAAGATAACATACAAACAAAATAAGGCACAGCTTGAAGCCAGAGAAATTGGAAACTGTTTTTAACTTTTTCACAGACACTAGTAATACTGTCAAGGTAGCATTGTCCCTTACTATAATAAATCTAATAAACTTAGCTTTGCCTGAATAATTGATTTTCCTGATATTTCTCAGTGAGTTGAAAGTTGGCAATAAGAAATATTGGAAGACTACAGAATGGAGGAAGAAATCTGACAAATGGAAAAGGAGGTCATAGAAAAAAATAGTATTTAATTGCATATTTAAGGTGTTTGTGGGGTAAAGAAAACTGAGAAACTTAAAGACAGCATTACAGATATGGAAAGTGTGGTTTTCCATTGGGGAAAACATGGCACAGACTCATATAACAAAAAATAAAAAGGGATATTACATATACTTCACCCACTGAAAAGATAAGATGATGATACTATGAACTTTATACTCATACATTCAAAAGCTTAGAATATATGGACCAATTCCTTAAAAGTCTCAAAGGACCATACCCACCAAGATGAAATAAACAAATTTAATAGTCCTATAAGCACATGGGGAATTAAATTTGTAAATTAAAAGGTCATGACAAAGAAATCCCCAGGATTAAATGACTTCATGGGAGATTTCCACCAAAAATTTAAAGAACTAACACAGATATTAAGCAGTCTTTTACAGAAAATAGAAGGGGGGGGATATTTTCCAATCAATTTTATAAGAACAGTATTACTCCGATGCCAATAGCAGACAAAGAATGCACATACACACCCAAGGAAAATATAGACCTACATCTTTCACAAACTTATATTCAAACATCCTCAACAAAACATTGACAAATTGTATCCAGTAATGTATGAATGAATTATATAGCATGAACATGTGAAACTTTTCCAGGTATGCAGAGAATTGGAGAGAACATTTGCAAATCACGTGAAACCATGACCATACTGAAAATATATAAAGAAACACTCAAAACTCAACAGTGAAAAACAAACACTTCAATTAGAAAATTGGCAAAAGAGAGGAATAGACATTTTACAGATTACATATAGAGATGGCAAATAAGCACAGAAAAAAAAAGTGTGAGACATCAATATACATCTATCCAAATGGGTAAAATTACTGAAAAAAAAAGTAGCAAAGGCAAAAGTCAAATGCTTACAAGGATATGGGCAAACTGGATCATTCTGGAAACGGTGATACTATGGAAACAGTAAATATACCAGAGATTGCCAAGAAGAGGGATGGCACAGGATGGAGGGATGAATAGGCAGAGCGCAGAGCATTTTCAGGGGAGTGGAATACTCTCTATGACAATATAATGATAGATAGGTGTCATTATGCATGTGTCCAGACACATAGGATGTATACCAAAAGTAAATTCTAATGTAACTGTGGGCATTGGGTGAATATGATGTGTCAATATACATCCATCTTTGGTAAAAAATGTACAATTATGTTGAGTGATGCTGGTAATGAGAGAGGTTAAGGTTACACATGTGTGAGAGGAGAGGGTAATTGGGAAATCTACGTACAGTCCTCTCAGTTTCTGCTGTGAACATAAATCTCCTCTAAAAAACTTAAAAATATACTTTTAAAAAGTGCCAGTATAAAGGTAAATGATCTAATGTGTCTAATTGTACTCACTAGTACAATGCTTACATAATTAAGAACAATGGCTGCAAGTTATTTTAGAATGCTAGAGTTAATCTGTTGATTCAGAAGCTGTGAAAGGTCTGAGTGTTCACCTTTCCTGCAAGAAATCAGACCTCTAGACTAGAGAGATAGACAATTTCTTACTTAGATAAAAGCATAGCCAGAATAAATTCCTAGCCTCTGATCCCTGTGCTTCAGGCTTCTCGGCTGTTACAAGAAAGGCCAAATGTTACCTGTTTATGCAGGTACAGATACAAAAGAGGAATTCCAAAATTAGGATCTGATTTTGACCTTATTCCACGGACTGCTGGCAACCTATTCATTCTTTCCTCCGGAGAAGGAGAAACCCTACCCTTACTGATGAGTGAAAGCAAATCATCTTCAGAGTAACTTTATTACTACAAATGACTTTGGAAAGGGGAAATTTTGTCTATTATACTGGTCAGGAAATGTCTTCCCACTGACCTAAAGGGAGGTACTAGTTCTAGGTTCTAAGAACGTATACTATGCAACAGTATCCCCTTCCTTGAAAAGAGGATCGATGCCCTTTGCTCAGAAAACCCATGAAACTACTTGAAAAATTCATGGAGCAGTGCCTCCTAGTATGAATCAGATTATTAAGAAACATAAATTATCTATAAGAGAATTTATATTTCAGTTTCTTATCTGCCCATGCCCACACTCATCCATCCCATTGCAATATCATTAAGTTTTGTAGATTATATATCTACAGACATTTTAGACATTTTATATACAAGAAAAATGTTCATTGCTTGAAGAAACTAAGATCACAGTTGGCAATAGAGATAGCTAACAGATAAGAATAAGGGTTATTATAGATATATACAGAATACTAAAAGCAGTAACCAAAAGGATATTTACTTTTTTAAAAGAGAAGAACTCATATGGAAGGCAAGAACATCAATTATGTGACAGTTACATCAGTCTAGTCCTGGCCTGAAAAGTACCTGAAAATAGTGTTCAAGGAAAAAAGAGATATGTTTAAGGATTTTTTTAAAAAAAGATTATTTGGAAAATCTTCCGTTCAGCCTCCGCTGATTGACAGCTTTGGTTGCCTAGAAACTGAGAACATTTAATGAGTATCCATTGTTTGGTAATCAGACCTGATTGTATCCCAGACAGACTAGAGATGGTGTTGAGCACTCAGGAATAGAAGCACAAAGTAGAGTTACCAGGTAACCACACTTCATATTTCCTTCCTATGGAGGTTTGGAAGGTCTCTAAAAGAGAATTAGAACCATTCTGGAGTGATGATTGATTAGAAAATTTAGCCACTGAGTAGTATTAGTTTTACTATTCTTATCAAAATCATTTCTGATAAAATACTACATCATAAGAAGATGATTTGAAGAAGCTTAAGTATTAACACTTACATATGTTTTCTCCAGGTGAACATATAATGAAGTAAGAACGCAAATAAAATGTTAACTGGCACTTTGCAAATATAATAGGTAAAAAGATGAAGATTTTGATGTATATGTAGTCTGAACATACATGTTTATTTACTAATATAAATATTCTTTATATGTTTCTTTACTAGTTGGAGAACTTCTCATTCCTTTGTTTTTATCATTTCAGGTATGTAAGAAAGAGAATTACTCATAATCGTATAGCATACTGTGTATTATATAAAAATCATTCTTATTAGTAAGAGTTAATAACAACAGAAATAGAAATTTTAGGCAAAATAGATAGGAAATATAATTAAGAACTAATTTTTCCTTAAGCTTCGTAAAGTCTGAGGCAAAAATAAAAGGGCAGGCTGGGTTCAAACTGTTAAGACCATAAATATCTTGTCAAAAAGTTAAAACTTTATTCCATAGGCCATCTGTCCATTTCCCATTTATGCCACTGTATTCACATGAGGAGAATGGTTTCAGAATCTGGATATCCTGTAGATATCATTCACTGTAGATATTTTCATATGAGACATCGAGTAACAAAGTAAAATCTTTCTTTTCTCTCCAAACTATACTCCATCCCATTCTTCCCCTGGCATGTTTATAAAAGCACTTTCTGCTCACAACTTTTCAATACAGATTTGATTAGTACTGATTTTAGGCAGTTCATGGCAAAAGTCTTCTAGAATAATGAAGGATGGTTTACATTTTTTAAAGTTCAGATATTTATCCTCAGAGAGATGTTATAAAATTTAAGTTTTTCCTTTTGTCCAGTAGACATTGTAACAAGTCAGTTATGCTTAATAATACATGATAGGATTGCTTCTAGTAAAATCCAGGATTTTTCTCAAAATACAACTTTAAATGTACTCTAAGAATTTAATTCTAACATAGTAGAAAATCTAGAGGCATCTGTACCGGGAGTCATGGGAGAGTTCTCTCCTGGAAACAGATACACAGGCAAATGTATTTAAACTTTATGCCATCTATATGAGTTCTAAAGTATGGTTTATATTAAAAATCATGGATTTTTCTTATGGGAAAGATTTTAATGATCATGGAAGTTAAGGAAATAAAAATAAAAGGCACAAAAAAGTAGTGGAGAGACCACTAATTGCACTTCAGTTCTGATTCTGTACTGTTTCTCTATCACTGGGTAATCTTTTATGTGCTTATATTCAATAAGTAAGTATCAATAATAGCTCTATAGTGTAGAGTATCCTGACATATGCTGGAGAATTTCCATTGTTTTGAGTACTTAAAATAATTCTAAATTTTCACCTTCTAAATAACATTAAAATGTTTATCTTCGTGCATAAAGATGTTAGAAATTGGCATTTATTTCACAAAAGGAGAGCTATATTATGTAAAATTATGTACATATGTTTGGAGGTAATATTTTGAAAATAATAGTTTCACTTTTCTGCTTTATTCTTTGCTTATTTATCATACTGGTAATTTAGTGATTCTCTTATCATTCAACCATATTATAAAACTGAAACCTAATATTGTCTAGGTTAGAAAAAAATGGTGATATTTATTATAAAGTGATTTTCTTAATTTCATAATCCATATACTCTCACATCACCCTTGTAAGATGGGGCTTGGTCTATACTTCCTCCTCTATTACTGGCAGTAGTGTCAGAAAACAAATCAATTTCTATTCTCTCATTGTTTTCTAGTATGACATTTCTTTAACAGCTGTAATATATGTCAGCTCAGAGATATTAGTCGAGTTGCTAAACATTTTTATGTCTGTTTCCTCACTTGTAAAATGAAGTGAGATATCTGACCAAATTGTTGGGATTAATAAATTAAATAATGCACATCAAGGCATATAATACTGACACATTACACACTGAATAAATATTTCCTCCTTCAAGAGAATACACTTTAAATGCTCAATCACGGGCTTTTCTGCCTTTGATCTTGGCTTTTTCACACACTTGAGGCCATAAAATGTACAGAGGAATGTGAATACCCCTTATTTGTATCTCTGCTTTCCTAATCACTAATTTGGGACTATCTTGCTGTTTTCTTTCTCCTTGATGATGATGAATGTTGAAATTGAATCTCTAGAGAGTTTGCTAAACTAAAAAACTGCCCAAGCAAGACACAGCCCTAGCCTTCAAAAAGTTTACATTTAATAGTGGTTGATGACAAGCATGGTAACAAATACAAACAATATAATGCTGAGCTGAGAGCTATAATAGGAGCTGTAAGTGCAGAATAATAAAATGAAGATTGTCCCCTTATATCTTTTGAGATGAAAACAAATTCTGGCTCTAGGAAAAATTTCTGCTGAATTATATAACTTAAAAATAATGAGCTTAATAAAAATAATTTTATTTATTTATTTATTGTCTCTGGTATCTTTGTTTCCCATAGTTTCCCAACTTATCCCAGAGTATTTCTTCTCAAAAACTGTCTGACTCTCTTCTGTCCTCTAGTGGTAATCTGTAGAAGTACTTCAACCTTTTTTCAAGATTGAACCTCCCTATGTTCAAAACAATTGTCCCAAATCCTATAAGCCATTATTAGTAATGTAGAAAACATACTATAGACCAAAAAACAAACAAACAAAAAAACAGAGAAAATGATTTTGTGTTCTCTGAAAATATCATAAAAAGTTACTTATGTTTACCACAGATAGATTCTTCTAAATTTATCTTGGGTTGTATTTTGGTTTGATCAGTTACTTGTCATGTTAAACTGGAGGGGAATAATAACATAATTTAAATAAAACATAGTAAAAGAGAGAAGCAAATTTTAATGAGCATTTACTGTGTATCAAGGTCTGTGCTAAATGTTCCACATGGAACATTTAATTCTCCATTTAATTCTTCCATTTAATACTCACAAGAAACCATGAAGTAGACACGCTATACACATGACAGATAAAGATCCTGGGTTTTAGTGCAGTTAAATGTCTTGTTCAAGATCTGGTCTAGCTGCCTAACTTCAAAAGCCCTTACACTTTAAAACTGTGCATTTTTCTCTGACAAATGTATTACGAATAAAAATTCTTAGGTATCAAGAGCCCAAATGTTATATTCCTTTGTCCCATATTGTCTTCCAATTCCCACTGCATTTCTTTATTATACATCACCAAGATTAAAAAAAAAAAAGTATCTAAAGAGACAGTGCCACTTCTTCACTTCCCACTCATTAATTCATTCTACCCCATGCTAACTCCAAACTGGTCCACTGAAAATGTTCTTGTTAAGGTTACCAATGACTTATGTTAGGTACCATGAAACACAGATCAGTGTAAATTTCCAGTGATCCTTCCTAAAACTGTTAAGAGCATTAAACCCAGAAAACCATTTTCTCCTTTACAAAATGTTCTTTTAACCTCTGTTACTTCAAAATTCTTTTCCCTCCTTCTTCCTCTTCCTCCTTTTCTTTTTGGTCTTCATCTTTATCTCAGTAAAGATATTTGGCTTCTTTTGTAGATTCAAAGCCTCTGCTTGAATTAAGGATGGAGGAGTTTTTCAGACTCATTTTTGGCTCTCTTTTCTGTCTTCTAGATTGAAAAGTAAAACTATATTTATCCACGTTACATCCAAATTTATGTCCAAATGGGATTTCTAATCTTGTATCCATCTACGTAATTGGCATCTCCATTTTAAAGCCTCAAATTCATCTACAACTAAATATTTATCTTGGCTTTCCACAAAAATTACAATTTCTTCATCCCTACCTAGTATCCCACATGCTATCTAACTCAAAAATTGCCAGATTTATCTGACCAGCTTTTCAAACTGGAAAACTTGGAGTTGTGTTTTACTTCCACTTTCTTTCATCTACAGCATCCCATTCATCAGAGATTTTTTTTTGTTTCCTCTCTTAACTTTCAATTACCCTCCAGCAGCATGGCCCAACTCCTCCTACAGACATCTTTTTCCATCTCTCCTACAACAGGCCCTAAATTCTCTCACTGCTTTGCTTTTAGTCTAACTCTATGCCTGCCATTTAAAAAGATATTCCCAATATTCAAATAATATTAATGTATCTACCTACTCAAAGTCTTTCTACAGCTTCTTATTTTACAGAGAATAAAATTCAAACCTTGTGTGGCCGAATACAATTTGGATTTTACCCATATGTCCGTATACTCTTCATCTTGAATAAAAACATTAAATAAATATAAACCTCCAGCCACTCTGGTCTATTTTCATTTTCTCACACTTATCACACTCCTATTCCCAACCTTGGTTGGAATCTTGGTTCCTGAATCCTTATTCCCTGGCTATGAGAAACAACAACAACAATAAAAATAGCATATTCTATTGGTTGCTATTTAAGAGATTATACACCTTGTGTAATTTCGCTGTGCCCCCAAAATGTTGCCATCCAACTACTTATATCCAGCTCTTCCTCTTCTTGCTTTGCTATATAATTTTATCAACCATAACTTTCAAATATATCATTTTGTTGGTAATTACGCTGCTTTGGGAGGAGTCCACTTTTCTCTACTAGAATGTAACCTTCATGAAGGCAGAGATCTTTGTGCCTTCTATCCCTTTGTATGACCACCCATAACAGGGCCTTACACATAGTAGAAACTCCATACTTATTTGACGAATGCATGACAAAAAAAAAAAATGTGTCATTTTAGCAAATCTATATCATGCCAAGAAAACTAGTGTACAGACTTTTGGCATACCCATTCAAAAGCTGTCTACTTTTCAAAAATTCATTTATTTTTTTCTGTTTGAAAATGAATTTAAATTATCTGGCATGAGTAATAACATGCCTTGTTTTATTTGGCAAGACACCTGTGACAGTTATGTTTATTATTCAATTTTATCATGCTTTTTAGACATGTATTGAAAATAGAAGTTAAAAAGAAAACTCAGACCTAACTCCAGTTTAGGGAGCTGATCTGGACTGTCAACATACATTTGTTTTTACTCCTTTACACACTATTACATAAGCAAATTCTAAAGAGTATAGTGTAAAGCATACTCTTGTAAAATAATATTAGCTAGAGCATACATTTCTGCTTACTACTGTAACTCAGTCCTCAAATATGCAGACATTAAACTCATCTCATTTTACTCCTTTGGAAATATAAAAAATCGAAACAAAGATTTTATCAAAATGTTTAAAACCCACCCAGCTGCAGGAATTGTATGTCAAGATTAGTATGTCTTAGAACCTGTATTTTACTTGATAGCTCAGATATATTTAAATGGAGCTCAATAAAGTCTTTTTATTTTAGCAACCAGGGAATAAAAAGAGGTAATAAAATGACTTTCTATTTTCAGAAGACTAAAATACATGCACAACATTAGAAATGAGGCATTTTTAATCTCATTCAAATAGTTTAATATTACTGGGATATTATATGTACTCTAAAGTCAATATAAAATAGTGTTATGTTTTATTTACCTTATTTTGGGAAGTTGATTAAATGTTCTTAACGAGTAATTGGAGAATAGAAAGGTGAATGTATACATAAAAAATATCCCTGAACTCATTTTTATTCTGATATCGTTAATTCTTCGATATAGAAGTATATCACAGTATGTGTATAGAGCAAAGTAAACATGAATTTCTAAGATATCCCTAACTCTGTTCTAGCCCTGGAGGGTTCATTTACCTCCCCCAACCCTTGTTTACTCATTACTCTATGCGAAACCTGATGCATTGTCTGTCATGAATTTACTTATTTATTCAACAATTTGTCAAGTAATTTCAGAACTGCTAAGCTGAGGTCCCTTCTGGAGTTTGTTACTTTTTTTAGAGTCCTCTGTCCTCTGCTAGGTTGAAGTGTGTTTAAGGCTTTGTAGACTGACCCAAATTGGGTTTTGGAGTGAGAGGAAAGGGATGATCTTCTGCTACATTTCTGCATTAGAAATTCTGTTTTCTATGTAGGTGATTAACTCACACTTTTCAGCCACTTTCCTCCTATATTTAAGGCTACTCTCAATTACCCCTGTCAGGCTTAATGTGCAGGAGTTTTGTAATTACTAAGATGAAATGCAATTTATGATTTCTCCTTTGACCATTGGCTATTTATAAAGCTACAAATTTAAAACCAACTTTAAGTACACTTGCTAGTTATCTTTTTGTTTCTTTAGCATATTTGCACTGTGATCAGAAACTGTATTCTGCACAGTTAGGTCTTCATCCAGTGTTCTGGCACAAAGTGCCTAAAACCCTTGAAATTTATGGTAATATTGGTAATAAAGTTTTTTTGTTACGTTCATGAGATTACTTTTGGATCCTAACTAAGGATAGAGACTGGTTGCCAAGAGAACTAACCAAGCGATTAGAGGTTTGGAGTTTTCAGTCCTACCTCCAACAAGGGAAAAGAAGGGCTGAATGTTGGTTTCCAAAGGTTTAATCCATCTTGACTGTGTAATGAAGCCTCCCTGAAAACCAAAACAAGGACGGGCTTCAGAGAGCAACTGGATTGGTGACCACGTGCTGGGAGAGCGTCATGCCTGTTGGGGACATGGAAGCTCCCATGCCCTTTCCCATACTTCTCTCTCGTCTGGCTTTTCTTAGTGTTGCCAAAACTCAGCTTCTGTCCATCTGCTGAATAGCAAGGTGGAGATAGTTTTGGGTGAAGGAGAAAAAGACAGCTTTTATTGCTTGGCCAGGCAAAGGGGGCTACAGCCAGCTAATACCTTAAAGATTGCGCCCCGCGTTGGGAGGGAATAGGAGATGGTCTTATAGTTTGGGAGTAGAAAATAGGGCCACAAATAATGATCAGGGTAGGGGCAAGCTTGCATTCTTCAAAGTTGATGTTTAGTGACCCCAGGACTGGTTCTGGTGGTCCTCCTTTCTGGAATGAAGAATGCTTCATCAAGTAGTTAACATCTCTCCTTTGGTGGGGGTTTTCGTTCTGCAGAAGACCTCAAAGATATCCCTCAAGGGGGGAACCAGAACCCCGACCCAAAACTGCCACTATTGTTTTTAACTGCTCCTCCCTCGTCTCAGCATCCACTCACTTCCCTGATTAGCAACTGTCTGAATCTGCCCTTTGCAACTCAGGGAAGGTCATGGAGGCAGAAGCTTATTTCCTACAAACAAGAAATGGGGTACATAAAGGCTTTTGTGCCCAGGAATGCCAGATGGTATTGCTTGGTTTCATTAGTTACAACCTTTTATAATAAACTGGTGAATTAGCAAGTAAAGTATTTCTCTGAATTCTGTGAGCTACTCAGGGAAATTAATTAAATCTAAGGATAGAGTTCTGGCAATCTGTGATTTATTGTCTGTCAGTCAGAACCAGAGGTAATGACCTAGGCTTGTGACTGGTTTCTAAAGTGTGAGTGGTGTGGGGGTGGGTCATATAAAACTAAACCCTCAACCTGTGAAATCTGATACTGTCTCAAGTAGCTAGTATCAGAATTGAATTGAACTGTCAGATACCCACCTGTTGCCAGGAGAATTGCTTGTTTAGGGGTCGCCCCTGCATGCATACATGTACACACACGCAATCACACGCACACAGAGGGATTGGTACCAGAACACTAAGAATGCTAAATATTTTTTGAGCATTTTATATGCTTGAAAATAGCGTTTAATGCATATCTGGCCAACAAAGCTATGCATATGGGAATTTTATTAATAACATCAATTTTTTTATATTTTTATATTTTGTCTGCACATTCTGTGATTTCTGATATAATCATGTTTAAATCACTCTGTATGGGGGTTTCCTTTCTTTACCTTCTTTTCCCTCTTTTCTCTATTTTCGTTGTTTTTCTTTATATAAATTGAAAGCATGCTATCAAATGCCAAATGTTTGGAATAGATGAATTGAATCTTTCAACATTAAACTATCATCTATAGTTTAAATTTTGATATATGCTGTGTTATAGATATATTAGCTATCTTTTGGGCAGTGTATTTACAAATATCAGTTTCAATTACTTTACATTCAAACACTCTGCCTAATGTCATGGTCTGTGAACATGGGTTGGAAAGAAAAATTTTCCAGACTCAAAGCAAAGTGAAGAAAAGACAAGTTCATTGAGGCAAGAGACACGGAAAACACAGCAGGCCGACTTCTTTATAATCAGGGAGAGCTAACACCAAGCTAGTTCTGTCTTGGGAGAGGCAAGGTCTCAGGATACACTTGCTGACTTCTATCTGGTTGGGGAAACGGGTCTTCTGATAGATTTGCTGGTTGGGCCCTTTAAGGGGCAGGGTGAGGAGTGGGCCACTTAACCTTTCCTAGTAAGGATCAGGAAGGAGTAGGCCAGTTTGTTCAAGGTGGGAGAAGGGGCATTACAATGAGACAGGTGGGGTGATGGTAAGCGTCCGTTAATTCCGTTCTTGTCCAGAGGCTCTAAATTCAATAACCTTATAGGGGCCTTAAAGTCCAACACCTAACAAATCTTTAAATGTTATGATTACACACATCACTTACTTAATAATCTATTTATATTTAGAACATTTAGCCCATTTACACTTAATATGATTTCTCATTTACAACATGATTTAATTCATTCCAACTGCTTTAAGCACCCACTTTCTCATGATTTGAACTTTTTTTTTCATTTTCCCAGGTATGACAGGTATATTTTGATATATGGTTTTACAAGATCACATAAACAAATATGAACACAAAATTTAATGTGAAAAACCTAAGGATTCAAATTATTATTCTTTTATTAGGTTTTAAAAAGTGAGGTATAACTACCATATTATATATGTTTCAGGTATACAACATATTGATTCATAATTTTTGAAGGTTATGCTCCATTTATAATTATTATAAAACATCAGCTCTACTTGTATAATTTATCCTTAGATTATTTTATTCATAGTAGCTCTCTACCCCTTTCTTGCACTTCTCTCCTACCACTGATAACCAACAATTTGTTCTCTGTACCTGAGTCTATTTCTTTTTTTGTTATATACATTAGTTTTATTTTTTAGATTCTACATATAAGTGATATCATACAGTATTTGTCTTTATCTTATTTCACTTACATAATGCCCTCCAAATCCATCCATGTTGTTGGAAATAGCAAATTTTCATTCTTTTTATGGCTGAGTAGTATTCCACACACACTGCATCTTTATCTATTCATCTGTTGATAGACACTTAAGTTGCTTACATATTTTGGGCAATTGTAAATACTGCTGCTATGAACATTCAGGTGCATGTATCTTTTCAAATTAGTAGGTTTTGTTTGTTTGTTTCATATATATACCCAGGTGTGGAATTACTGTGCTGGGTCATATGGTAGTTGTATTTTTACTTTTTTGAGAAATCTCCATACTATTTTCTACAATGGCTGCACCAATTTACATTCCCACTATCAGCATACAAGTGTTCCCTTTTCTCCATATCCTTACCAATTTGTCATTTGTGTTCTTTTTGATGATAGATTCTAGGAATCTCACAGTTTCTGGTCTCATGTTTAGGTTCTTAATTCATTTTGAGGTAAATTTGCATATGGTGTTACAGAATGTTCAGCTGTTATTTTATAGGTAGCTGTCCAGTTTCACCAATATCACCAGCTGAAGAGACTGCCTTTTATCCCCTGTATACCCTTGCTTCCTTTGTCGTATATTAATTGACCATAAGTGAGTGAGTTTATTTCTGGGCTCTCTATTCTGGTCTATTGATCTGTGTGTCCGTTTTTGTACCATTTGATTACTGTAGTTTTGTAGTATTGTTTGAAGTCAGGGAGCATGATGCCTTCAGGTCTCCTTTCTTAAAATTGCTTTGGCTATTTCTGGGTCTTTTGTGTTTCCATATAAATGTTAAAATTATTTTTATTGTTCTGTGAAAAAATGCCCTTGGTATTTTGATGGGAACTGCACTGAATCTGCAGACTGCCTTTTGCAGTAATGGTCACTCTAACAATATTAATTCTTCCAACTTGTGAACGTGCTATATCCTTTCCTTATGTTTGTATCATCTGTATTTTATCAGTGCCTGTTTTCTGAGTATAGGTCTTTTACCTTCTTAAGTAGGGGTATTTTATTCTTTTTGATATGATTGTAAATGGGATTGTTTCTTTAATTTCCCTTTCCGATAGTTCACTGTTAGTGTATAAAAATGCAACAGATTTTGGGACATTAATTTCTATTCTGTAACTTTACCAAATTCATTGATGAGTTTTAATAGTTTTCTGGTAGCATCTTTAGGATTTTCTATGTATAGTATCATGTTGTCTGCAAACTATTGCATGTCAAACTTTTTGACTGATTTTTTTTTAGCTTTCCACTTTTCCTAGTGTATATTTAGTAATTCTCTAGAAATTAAAATGTTCACCCTTGACTTGGTAAAGACTAATGTTAATTAACATTTTATATTTTTGTTATTCCAGAAAATAGCAGAAACTTAAGACACTTTAACTCCATTTACCTCTCATTTGATTCTACCACTTTCCAATGTTTTAGATTCAGCAATTCTTAGCAGGCATTATCTTATTCCTTGAGAATGGTAAACTCTTTAAGGTGAATATTGCTATCTTTACTATTTAAACACATTTGTGGAATCTTTAACCTCATTAATGCATTTTTCTCTGAAAACATAAGACTTTAAGAGTTATAGGTTATTTTTATCAAAATAGTAAAAAAGAAAAAATTTTTCATGGGTAAATATACTTTTCATATTTTCATACTCTAATATATTGAGAGAGATATCATGAGACATCATTTAACACTACATTCTACCATAATTTTGTTCTTTGAAGGAACATTCAGCTCCCTTTTCAGTTTTAAAATATGTCAGCAATATTCCTTCCAATTCTCCCAGCATTCATATTTGATACATCTAATTCTCAGCAACCCACATCCAAGTCATTGCTGAACTTCTACCAAATTCACTCCTACTTACTTTTATTATTACTGTTATTAAAGTATAGATGATTTACATTGTTCTTCTAATTTCTACTGTTCAGCCAAATGGCTCAGCCATAATTATATATCCCAGGAGACTGGATAAAGTTCCCTGTGCTATACAGCAGAACCTTGTTGTTTAGCCATTCTAAATGTAATACTTTGCATTTACTAACCCCAAACTTCCAGTCCCACTCCCCCCACTATTGCCAATGATAAGTCTGTTCTCCATATCTGTCTTTCTGTTTTGCAGATAAGTTTGTCTGTGTCATATTTTAAATTCCGTGTATAAGTGATATCATATGGTATTTCTCTGACTCACTTCACTTAGTATGATAAATCTCTAGGCTCATCCATGTTGCTCAAAATGACATTACATTCTTTTTTATGGGTGAGTAGTATTCCATTGTATATATGTACCACATATTCTTAATCCAGTCATCTGTTGATAAGCATTTAGGTTGTTTCCATGTCTTGGCTATTGTGAATAGTGCTGCTATGAACAGACGGGTGCATGTATCTTTTTCAAGGAAAGTTTTGTCCAGATATATGCCCAGGAGTGGGATCGCTGGATGTGGTAATTATAGTTTTAGTTTTCTGAGGAACCTCCATACTGTTTTCCATAGTGGTTGTACCAATTTACATTCCCAGCAGCAGAGAAGGAGGATTCCCTTTTCTCCACACCCTCTCAGCATTTGTTATTTGTAGACTTACTAATGACGGTCATTCTGACTGGTGTGAGGTAGTACCTCATCACATTTACTCTTCAAACTTATTTTCTTCTTTGACTTCATTTTGAATTTTCTGTTATTCAAAAGTGGAATTGGTTTTCGTATGCTATACTACAAAATCTTCCTATTTCCTTGTTTTTACTCTTCCTTTTTAATAAGTATATCTATCAAAATGCTGATACCTTCACCTGGGTACATTCAACTGGGTTAAACTGTACAAATAAAATACTTTTTCATCGCTGTAAAATAAATCATAACCATCACATGACATTCAGTACTTTCTATAACCTGGCCCTTACCCACCTTTCTAGCCTTATATTTTGCCACTCTCTTTTCCGTTTTATTTTACAACAATGCTATACCTAATCTCAGGCTTTGTCCAATCACTTACGTGTAAGGAAATAAGAGAAGGAAGGAAGGAAAGAGAAAGAAATTGCTTCTTAAATTATGCTTAGTATAGTGGGCTGAAGCAGGTGTTTTTAGAAAATAAATATATCATAAGAGTTTTGAAATTAAACACCTAGGAAAATACTAAATGCCAATGTTCATATGGAAGATAAAGCAGGACTATGAGACAAAAATACATTCCAAACTCTAAAAGCAGTCTTTGTGAATTTTAGTAATCAGTTATTAAGATCATTAAATAATCAGTGTTATCACAGTTATTTTGAATGAATAGTCGTACTATTTTCTGTTAAAGTGGAGGCAGACCTATGTAAAAATTCATTGAAATATCTAACATTCTCTTATCTGAATCTGAAATCTTACTATTACTTGGGACATTGGTTAACTTATCTTTGTAAATAAAAGGTATTTTTTTTGCCTGTGAGAGAAGAAAATTCCCCTAAAATATAATATTACTTTTGTTGTGGTATAAGAAGTAGATTCAGTGGCACACTACTGTATCATAATGAGCTGGCATTTATTTAAGACACATTTTTATAGAGATCAGGAGAATTTTATTTAGCAACTGTTCCACTGTATTATAACCCAAGGACATTAATCTTAAAAGTTTGTTTCACAGATGGACTTGAAAAAAAAAAACAGATCTTTTGTTTAAAGCTGAAATGACTTTATATTTTATAGTGTTTTGTTTAAACAATTCAAATAGAACAGCAAGTTTAAGATAAAAATTGCCTGTGTGTCCATTTCTGGAAATAAATTCTTTTTTTTTTTTTTTTTTTTTTTTTTGCCTTTATGTTGAGCCACACCCGAGGCATATGGAAGTTCCCAGGCTGGGGGTCTAACAGGAGCTGTAACTGCCGGCCTTCTCCACAGCCACAGCAATGCGGGATCCGAGCCGCGTCTGCAACCTACACCACAGCTCACGGCAACGCCGGATCCTTAACCCACTGAGCGAGGCCAGGGATTGAACCCGCAACCTCATGGTTCCTAGTCGGATTCGTTAACCACTGCGCCACGACGGGAACTCCTGGAAATAAATTCTTATTTTGTTATACATACATACAACTTTGCGTGCATGTAGTTTTATAACTATAGGGCATATTACCACAGGGTTAGGAGGCTGCTTTAAGACTTTTTTTCTGTTCCCTCAGGTAAGTTATTTGCTGCCTTTTCATGAACATAAGCAGAGGTACCACTGGGTGTGTAGAAGTTGAAAGAGAGGTTGACCATTTTGTTGGTACAGATTATACAACTGAATTGCCTTACTCATGGTGCCAGAAAGAGTAGTTATGAATCTTTGATTATGATGGCTTCTTCAGTTTTTATCTCAGAACTCTGGTCCACAGAGAGAAGCAGAGAAAGATAAAATCAAGAAAGAGCCTGCAGAAAATAATCCCAGTAGATTGATGGATAGATACCAAGTTAATCTAATCAATGAAAGAAAGCGCGACACACCCACAAAGGGAAATTTAGGAAACTTTTAAAGAATGATAAAGCAATAAATATAGAAAAATCTAGAAAGACAAAGTGTCTAAAGTATTTAAGGACTTTAAAAACAGAAAACCAAAACTGCTTTGAGAAAGGACAGAAGGTCACATGCTCGACTCCAATATTAAGAATGCAGTTTGTGACTTCTGTCAACTAAACAAATTGCACAGCCTGAAAGTTGAGAGTTAGGTTATATTTGAGGTGAAATTGGGACTTAAACCTTGGAGACAGCATCTCAGGTAGCCCAGAGAAACCAATCTGAGGAGGAAGTGAGGGGTGAAGCTAGGATATATGACTTTTTGCAACAAAGCTAAGGTAGTAGGAACAAAAGGTTTACATATAGCCAGATTTACAGAAAACCAGTTTCTATGGGAAGGTGTAAAGCTCTGGGCTTTCTGACATCACTCCTTTGATATGCACCTCAGCTGTGGGCCAGTCTCTCTATTTTCTTTTCTCAGAGCTCCCTGGCCCACTCTTGGGAATGGCTGTTCTCACAGATGGCCATGACTACTTCTGTTTGGTCCACTTAACTACAGCCCAAGGGGCAATATTTCAGAGCTATGTGAATATACAAAAATCTGAAATACTGACCCCAAAGAGGAAAGGGCGAAATATCAGGATATTAGTCATAAAGGGGGAGATGCATGCAGCCATGCACACATTTTTACAGAAGTTTGCTTATGGTGTCCTAAAGGTTACTGCTAGTCACAGGCAACTGTCATGATTGAAGGATTTTAGTGTTTTACTAGATATGAGGAGATGCAAGAATTGGGTTCATAAATCTCCTAAAAAAAAAAAGAAAGAAAAGGTAACTATCTGAAGACCTGCTCTTTCAGTTTTCCCAGAGCACAGAGTGCCTCACTCTTGGTCTCCACCCTCAGGGGGTGCTGTGAGTCAGCAGCTGCAGTGATTCATGTTTTACTCCCTGTAGAGGCTGATAGCAAGTGCCAAACAAAGCTCAGTTCACACCTCAAAGCTTCAAACACTATGGATGAGAATCATAAGGAAGGGAAAATGGATGCCAGGGAGGCGGCCAAAGAAAAACAAACAAACAAAAAAACCAGTAAAGATTCTCCATCTTCGTAACTATACTCCAATATTAAATCTAATAAAGCCCATTATAATTACTGAAACATCTTTCTATATTATGTTCAGTTGCTTTTGCAGCAGAAAGTGTCTGGCTGTACTTTTCCTGATGCTGAATACAAATCTCATGCAACTCTAAGTTCAAATGCCTGACTGAAATTTATCTCAGATATTACATAAATAAACAATAGATGTAGTCTATCCTTTACTCATTTATTCAGTCCTTTTTTTCATTCAGAATTACTAAGTACCAGATAAGGTAGGGATGTCTAGATCATTAAAAGGATTTTACCTTTACCACTGAATATGAATTTTGCCTGCTAAAGAGTTTGGGGGTCTATCTCTGTCCTCCCTTGGAAAACTATGGAAATAATTTACTCCACTTACTGATACGGTTACAGTAATCCACTCATAAATTGGTTAAAGGAATACAGTTAATGCAGTAGATGATGATAAAGATTCTCTCACTGAACAAACTCTACTTGACAACTCAGCTCTTTTTTGACTAGGCTTCAAATGTTGGACTTCTGTTTTCCTCTCTGCTTTGTTCATTTTTAGCCAAAATCCTGTTAATTCATTTTAGCTAGAATTCCCAGTCCTTCATATATGATTATCTGCAATACCTAATCTGGCTCCTCATTCTCCATCTCCCCCCAGGTGATGTCTAGCCTACCTTCAGCAAAAGTTCTATTAGGTTGGTTTAGTCAGAATTCCCCATTACCTATGAAATTTTCTTTTAGTAATTTTACATCCACTGATCCTTATTCTACTCCTTGGCTTTTCAGTAAGGCATCACAGTTAAAAACAATTCTAAAGACAGACCATTTGGTTTAAAATTTTAGTTCATGCCCAGAGGCATGAATATTATATTTTATGCTGCATCTTGGTAAAGACTATCTTTTGATTAAGGGCTTTTTATTCCCTTTTATATTTCAGAGTATTCACACTTTTTTGAACTAGTATTTATGAATTATATTAGCCCTTTTACAAGTCACATTCTTGATTGTCTTTATAATCCAATGCAAATTTGGTTAAAAATATGTTCAAATATATTTTTTTCATAGCTTTTGAAATTATCCACGAATAATCTGAGAGGGATTGTGATTCTTTCTTAAAAGAATGAGAGATGTAGGAATAATCCTAATAAAGTTAAGGATTTTATATAGTATATCTGGGAATCTGTATTTCCATAGATTAGAATTTTAAGTAAATCTGATAATATAAAGTCATTTATTACTTTAACAAAACTTTATGTGTATAGTTGAATTTTCTCTCTGCACATTTATTTTCATTATATGGGTGCAGATATATTGATATTCCTTATCCCCAATGACACTGTCATTTATAGTTCTTTACTTATTGAGAAATTTAGCCAAAATTTATCTCAGAGAGCAGTGACATTCATAAACTCTTTGGACTACCTTGAAGTACTACCAGATTATTAACTAATTCTGTTAATGGGGTCCCTAAGATCTAAAATGATATGGTTAATGTGCTCAATAATGAAATTTATATGAAAATCAGTCTCTGGCAAGTGGAATAATTTAACCTTTCAAGATCATTCTAGGATATACAGTCCTAGAAATAAATTTCATTAGATAAAATACTATTAAATAGCTTCCATAGTGTTTCAAGTACATATAATGCTGTTTTTGTTATGGCCGAGTAACTCCTAACAGACCTAGCCAAAAAGCAAAAGGTCACTATAACTTCTGGATAATTTTTTTTTAAGTAACAATTTGAAGATTCTATGTTTAAACAAGAAGAGGCAAATTTTGGAAGTGGTATCAATATTTTAAAAAGAAAAATTCATGATATGAGAAACATATTTCATTCTATTAATCCTGAGGCCACAGTCAGTGTATAGGATAAAACAATAAAAGTTTACTAATTGAAAAATTTTAAATGTGTGTTAGATAAATTAAATATTAGATTATATACCATGAAAGAGATGATTTGTAAACTGTAGTACAGCTCTGAAATAATTTAAACTCAGTGGAGGAAAAAAAAATGTGAAAAAGAAAAATAGGTTGAGAGTAAAGAGGAGTAAACTTATGTTTCAGGATAAATTGCAGGGATGTAGTGCACTCAAAAGTGATAATACTACTATTAATAATAATTTGGACAAATAAAAATGTAAGAGAGAAAAAAAAAATCCTTTCTTTGGTAGATCCCTTACTAGAAACTGCAGCCTCTTGGAAGATACCATTAGGAGTTTCTATGTTTCATTTATATACCAAATATCAAGTACACAGGGGGGAAAAAAAACTAGTAAAATAAACTTGAATAAATGGAAGAAAGTAAAAACAATGGAGAGTTGTTGAAGCAGCATATATTTCAGAAAATAGAGGAAGAGAGAACTTATTTAATAAGGCCAGTGTAACTAAAGAGAATATACAGCAATAGTCTATATAAGAAATATAATATTCTTCATAAGCACAGAGAGAAAAACTCTTAAATATTAACACATTAATCAGTATATTAAAAGTAGGATATATTGTCAAACATTTTGAAAACACCTGAAAAATTCTGCAAGGATCATTACACTTGATTGTCACATTTATCTGAGACAGGAATGTGGCAAGGATGATAACTCTGAGCACTGTAATGGGTAGCTAGAAAAAATATATATGTATAGAAACAAAAATATTATGTAAAATAAATAACTATAAATATATACATATATGCCATGCATTCAGACTAACTCCCCTCTTACTTGTCTATAACCTTCCAGTCCAATAGTGAGAAACACCATTCCACCATCTGCCATTTTTATTTGTTCAGTGCTAATATAAACTCATTATGGTTTCAGAACGTTGCCCATAGCCCACTGAAAACAACTTTAACAACTAAATTATAGTACTTATACACAGATACTTGGCCTTTAGTTTTACACTCTCCACTTGTCAAGCTGATTTAAAAATGTATATTGAAATAAAAAGGACCCAGAAGAGCCAATGTGATAGTAAAAAGAGAGAATAACAACATTATTTACTGCTTGATTTCAAAACTTAATGTAAAACTATAGCAACAAAGCCAATGTGGAATTATGGAATGACGAACAGATGGAATAAAATATAGTACCCACAACAGACCCACAGAGATGTCTTTGAAGGTGCCAAGGCAATTAAAGGAGAAAAGAAAAAAGAAGAAAATATTTGCCATAAGTGATTGGAATAATTGAATACGTTAAAAGCAAAAGCATAAACTCTTACCTCAGATCTTACAAAAAATTAACTTGAAACAGATAATTCATCAAAAGTGAAAACGAGGAGGAAAATATTGGTACCTTGAGAGTCTTTTTTGATAGAATGTCAAACAATTTTTTAAAAAAATTGATGTATTATTTTTTCTTACCAAAAGTTTTATTTTTTTCCAATCATAAGAGCAACTTATGTTAATTATGAAAAAATAGGAGATAAAAAAAGCACAAAGAGGGAGTTCCCTTCATGGTGCAATGGAAACGAATCTGACTAGAATCCATGAGGATTTGGGTTTGATCCCTGGCTTCACTCAGAGGACTGGAGATCCAGCATTACCATGGGCTGTGGAATAGGTTGCAGACATGGCTCGGTTCCTACAGTTGCTGTGGCTGTGGTGTAGGCCAGCAGCTGCAACTCCAGTTCAACGCTTAGCCTGGGAATTTCCGTATGCCATGGGTGTGGCCCTAAAAAGCACACAAAAAAAAGTTATATATGTATAATCCAAATAACAAATAATTTCTATTAACACTTTGGTGTATCATCATCTTTTCTTCCTGTGGGTGCATACGTGTACGTACTAGTAAGCAAAAAATACATTTATGGGATTCTTCAGTTGTGGAAAGTGATTAGCAAAGAATAAAATCTGTTTGCTCTGAAGATCTGCATAGGTGAAACTGAGTTTATATATACTGAGATCATAATACGATAATATAGGAAAGGATTAACTTTTATGATAGAAATTCCTAAGAGGCACAGATAATCCAGCCATTCTACCATTCAAACTGTTAACTGTTCATGCAGTCTTATCCTTGCTTTTGCCTTCATATCATTTCTCACCTTGAAAAAGCAGTAACACTCATACCATGAATTATGTATATATCTACAGACCTGTGGGCGATGTTTTTAAAAATATATGTATCTTCATTTAAGTCTCATAACATTTTGCTTAAATTCTTGCTTAAATTCTCTAGGCTGTAATTATCTTAAAACATGAGTCATACTTATGTTTTAATTGATTAATCCTTAAATTGCAAAAAAGGCCTTATGAACACTATTAAGCTAAATTTATGATTTTCTTTTCTTCAAAAAGCAGTGTGGTTGTTCCTTCTTTATAATTCCATAGTACCTTACATAATCCTTCATTTTAGTACTTATTTCACTGTGTTATAATTATTTGTTTGCATTTGTCTCTCGCATTAAATAATGATCCTGTTAAAGCAATGCTTATTTCTTATTCAACCCTAAATTCCAGGCATAGAGCAAAATTCTTGGCATACAGTAGATTTCAGGAAATAATTGTTAAATGAATGGAACTTTCAAACCTCCTATATCACGGTCACCATCTTTAATTGCACAATTTGTACAGCGATGTTGATAGAATGGCCTGCTTTCATTGTTATCTTTAGAGATTTCACAGCTACTATACACACATTGAGTCATCCTTAGGTTTAGAAATTTCCATATAAATTTACAAATTGTTAAAGAATTTAACATGGTATTTATGAGCTTACCAGGTAAACAATAAATTTGTAATTACTAGTTGATTTTTGGTTTGGTCTTTGTCAACATCAAAAGAAACAGGACCAACTGTATAGCACAGGACACTACATCCAGTTTCCTGGGATAGACCATGATGGAAAATAATATAAAAAATAATATAAAAATAATATATACACACCCACACTATATATATATATGTGTGTGTGTATATATATATAATGATCAAGTCACTTTGCTGTATAGCAAAATTGGCACAACACTATAAATCAACTACACTTTAATAAAAAATTTTTAAAAAGAAATAGGACCAGTAAGCATTTCACTTAGTGTTTGTATGTGTGTGCGTGTATCAAAACATCAGGTTGTACACCCTAAGTTTACACAATGTTGTATGTTAACTATACTTCAATAAAGCTGTGAAAAAAGACATTAAAAAAGAAAGAAGTATGCCTAGAAAATGTCTCTAGCGTACTCAGAAAGTCATATTGGACATTTTATATTGAGATTCAGAAAATCTTTACATTTAAAGAACCGTAGTGGTATAGAATGACCATTAATATTGAGAGAATCTCTGTTCTGTAGAAAAGACATAAGTTTTTCATTTTAAAGAATTTAATTAACTGTTTTAAAGAGCACAGCCTGCACAAGTCATGGTAATTAAGAATTAGAATTGTGATACACACAGATTTCTATTAGAATATGTAATTATTTTACGTAATTGTTGGCCACATATGATGCTGTACTTTTAAGCTATCTATTGGATTTACTATATAAGACCATTAATCATATTCTATTGGTCGCCTATCCTGGAAATTAATTTCTTATTGGTAGCCCAAAATTATAACATTTTATATTTTTCATCTTAAGGAATCTAGCTAAACGATAATAGCCTAAAAATAGCCTGCATCATTTTAGGACTACATATGGTAAAAATGTGTGTGATTTTTCAAAATCTAGGAAGGGTTTTCCTAGAAAATCCAGGAGGTATTTTAAGATGACATTGTTTGACAGGCTGGCTAGAAGTAATTGGTGTACTTTATGACAGTGAAAATGATTTAGCCCTAGAGCTAATGCTAGAAAATGTAGATGAGTTAAATGTACAGAATAAAACTTTGTGAATCAAATTCAGTTTTAATTTAGAGTGACTAACATGGAGTAACACCTTGTTGATTTGAAGTAATCAAAACTGAAAGACAAAAATAATACATAATGTTTGAAGTTTATATGGGTTTAGAAGTTTGACCATTAAAACTCGAGGAGATAATTTAGTTTAATACTACACACCACCTCTGTATCTTGAAATATTTGAAAGAAGAAACCTAGCCTGACAGAATGTTATGGAAAGAGCTAAGAGTCTGCCAAAACGAACTCTTCTATAAACAAAGAATGCAAAGCACTTCAACCAAGGTAGAGACAACCCCTCCCCATAACTCCTGAGAGAGTCAAACTCATAAATTCAGTTGCCAGATTGACCTTCAAGGTCCGTATAAATGTTTTGAACTTCATGTTTGCCTTCAAAACCCTCTGTTTACTCTATCCTGCTTAAAAGTACCAAAAGCCGCTACGCTTCTTGAGCGAGAGATTTAGAAATCATCCTTGATTCCTCCATCCTCTTCGCTTCTAACTCCGGTTCCGTCACTGTATCCAAAATGTATCACAAGCACATCACTCTCTTTGTTTCATATGCCTCCAGTCTAGATACCTATATCATCTCGCCTATACAACTTATAGACTAATGGTCTCTCTGCTTCCAAGTTGCTTTCCTCTCATATTTTCTCCAAAGAGAAGCCAGAATAATTTCCACAAGCATAAATCCGCTCATCTTTCTTCTCTGCTTAAATCAGCTGGATATCTTCCAAGTGAAATGTTGAGTAATACCCAGAGCCTTAATAGAGTTTATTATACCCTGTGTGGCCTGACTCTTGGTTATCCCTAAAAAAAAATTGTTTTGGTACATTTCTTCATCGACAAATCTCTATTTATTTTAGTCTATTTTGAAAATTCTTAGACATAATAATATCTTCTACAGTCCCCCCTCACTCTCTCACTCTCTCTACACACAAACACAAACACACACACACACACACACATATATACACACCACATATAAAATTCACTACTTTAAAATATATAATTCAATAATTTTTAACATATTCAGAAAGTTGTGCAACCATTATCCCTAGCTAATTGCAAACTATTTTTATCACCCAGTGACAAATCCTATACATATCATCAGTCATTTTTTTCATTAGTGCCAGCACCTAACAGCCACTGATCTACAGAGTTTCTGTCTTTATATTTGCCTACTCTGGACATTTCATATAAATGAAATCATACAATAAATGACATAGTGTTTGACTTCTTTAACTTAGCCTACTGTTTTCAGTGTTCAGACATGTTAAATGCATCAGTATTTCTTTTTTTTCCAGCTGAAAAATATTATTTTGTATGGATATACTACATTTTGTTTATTCATTCATAAGCTGATGGAAATTTGGGTTTCCACATTGGGCTATTACGAATAATGCTGCTATAAACATTCATGTACGTATTTTTGAGGACATATGTTTTCATTTCTCTTGGGGAGAGGGTTGTTTCCACTTTTAGGCTATTATGAATAATGCTGCTATGAACATTCATGTACATGTTTCTGTGTAGACATATGTCTTCAATTCTCTAGGGTATATACTAAGGCTTGAAATTGCTGTTTCACATGGGGAACCTATGTTTAGACTTTCGAGTTTGACCTTAAATATTTCCACAGTAGTGAAACCATTTCATATTTCACTAGTTATGAATCAAGTTTCCAATTTCTCCATGTTCTCATGGGCCCTTGTTATTTTCTATTATCATCATCATCACAATTATCATCCTGGCTGATATGAAACAATATCGCATGGTGGTTTGATTTGTATTTCAGTAAACACTGAGGAGATTAAATATATATTTTTTTACTTTATTTGTATATCTTCTTTGATATTCAATCATTTACCTATTTTCAATAATAAATCAGTAATAGTAAGTAAACCATTTGCCTGAGTTCTGTGAGCTACAAATAATCAAACCTTTGATTTGTAGCTAAGTTGGACAGCAGTGAGAGTAACCTGGAGAACCACTACTTCTGTGTGAGTGTTGTCAGAAATATTCTGTAGGTGGAGCCTGTTCAATAAGTGGTGCTGGGAAAACTGCACAGCTACATGTAAAAGAATGAAATCAGAACACTTCCTAACACCATACACAAAAATAAACTCAAAATGGATTAAAGACCTAGATATAAGACCAGATACTATAAAACTTTTAGAGAAAAACATAGGCCAAACACTCTCCGACATAAACCACAGCAACATCTTCTCAGATCCACCTGTTAGAGTAATGACAATAAAAAGAAATGGGACTTAAGTAAAGTTTCTGCACAGCAAAGGAAACCCTAAACAAAATGAAAAGACAACCCACAGAACGGAAGAAAGTATTTACAAATGAATCTACTGACAAGGGATTAATCTCCAAAATTTATAAACACCTCCTAAAGCTCAACATCAAAAAAACAAACAACTCCATCAAAAAAATGGGCAGATCTAAACAGACAATTCTCCGAAGACATTACAGATGGCCAAAAAACATATGAAAAGATGTTCAACATCAGTAATCATTAGAGAAATACAAATCAAAAAACCACTGTGAGGTACCACCTTACACCGGCCAGAATAGCCATCATCAAGAAGTCTACAAACAATAAGTGCTGGAGAGGATGTGGAGAAAAAGGAACACTATTACACTGTTGGTTGGAGTGTAAATTGGTGCAACCACTGTGGAAAACACTATGGACATTCCTCAGAAAACTAAAATAGAATTACCATTTGATCCAGCAATCCCACTCCTGGGCATCTATCCAGAGAAAATCATGACGCAAAAAGACACATGTACTCCAATGTGCATTGCAGCACTATATACAATAGCCAAGACATGGAAACAACCTAAATGTCCATCAACAGAGGATTGGATAAAGATGTGGTACATATACACAATGGAATGTTATTCAGCCATTAAAAGGAAAGAAATAATGGCATTTGCAGCAACGTGGATGGACCTAGAAATTATCATGCTTAGTGAAGTCAGGCAGACAATGAGACACCAACATCAAATGCTATCACTTTCATGTGGAATCTAAAAAAAGAACACAATGAACTTCTTTGCAGAACAGATACTGACTCACAGACTTTGTAAAACTTATGGTTTCCAAATGAGACAGTGGGGGGGGTGCATGCTACAAAATTTGGTTGTGATGATTGTTGTGCACTTACAAGTGTAATAAAATTCATTAATTAAAAAAAGAAATAAATAATCTGTAGGTAGAGCAACAGTCTTCTTTCACACACACACACACACATACACACACACACTGCTCTCTACAATCTGACAATAAACCAGACCAGAAAGAAAATTTTAAATAGGAGTTAGAGTTTTGAACAGTGGCAAAATCCTTGGTCTTTCTATATCTTATGGACAATTTGATCATCTGAATGTTCCAATAGTCAGCTGAATGGAGTAGTAAAATCATTCATGTTCTTTATAATAACTCAGACTTCCACTGCTGTACATTAGGATACAGAAAAAAAAAGTTTCCTCTTGATTTTTAAATGTTGTAAAATTAAAGCACTGTCAAGGAATTAAAAAAAAAACAGTCTGTATTTGTTGTTGTTACTGTTAGTTTTCCATTTAATAAGGTACATTTTTATTGTTTTATTTACTATATTGTGTATTGCACTGAAATTTCAGTAAACACATAGATTTGTCATAGCAGACCAAATAAGAGGTTTCAAATAAATACTTCAAATCAGAGATTTAAATGTAAGCTAGTGGGTAGAGTAAATGTCAAAAAAAGCATATGGAATATCTCTACCATTTTATTCCAAACAATCAAGTCTCCATTTGATAAATTTTACTGCCTTTATAAGGTACTTCTATGTTTAAGATTTCCCTCAGTAAATAGTGGATTTAATAGGAAGTCTCCTCCCCCTTATGCTCAACTTTACAGAGCAACAAGTGAAACTGTTTCCAGAAGGAAGCAATCCTGCAGTCAAAGGTGAGGATTTGAGGCAAGGAGATAAAATATGAATCCAGTGCGTATAAACAATAAAAATTACTACAATACAATTGAGAATATTCCCAGCGTGTCTTGAAAATACTTTCTGGGGAAATTGTCCCATTAGGAGGTAAATGAATAGCTTGGCTGTCCAAACTCTGGCTTAAAAAAGAAAAAAAAAATTATTCTCTTTCCCCAGAGTATCTGCTTTCTCCAAAGACCAATCACCACATGGACACATTACTGCCAAGTTGATGAATTATAGAAGTTTTCTTTCCTGATACATTGGTTGACACAATGTGAACAGCGATATTCTAATATAAGGGAACAAGTTGCAAATAAACCTGCCAAGGTTTAACATTTTAGTAGGATAGTCAGATAAGCAAACAAATAATACAGTAATGTAGCAAATATCCCCTAATAAAGCTTTATCATTTGAGCAAAGTGAATATCTGCCTGTGCTAAAATCTGTGCTAAAAAATCTGATTAATAACTATCTATTCAGCAGTTGATTCAATCTATCATGCTCACAATTCGAGTTTGTAAAAGAAACTATCTTTTTATTTTTTTGAACCTTGGCATATATAATTGCCCTGCTTTTCAGTTATACTTTACTGTATACAATGGGCTATCACTAAGTAAACTGATAGAAAATATGTCACACTGATTTTCCCCACTGAGAAGATGAAGAACTATATAGGTTGTTAAGTCCTTAATTATATTAAAGAATAAAATAAGTTTTAAAAATAATTTAGTTTCTATGTTATAGAAATGAATTCTAACTTTAGTTACATTTACTCTAATGCCCAGAGTACTTGGCATATTTAAAAGTAAAGAATTCAGCACTGCTGTTTAGACTGATAAACATGCTCTTACCTTTCCACTAATTTTTAGAGAATGTTAATTAAATAACTTGTTGTGAAAATAATGAGCCTCTTTTTGTGCCTTAATACAGACTTAACTAGCAAATTCAGGGTACTTATATTCTAAAGTACTAAACTAAGAATATTGGAAAGATATACACTTTACACTGTAACTAGTAAGAAATTACATACCATAAATTTTTAAATATATGTAATAAATTAAGAATAATGCAATTTTGGCAAACTATGCAAGCAGACTTAAACTATTATTATATTAGTTCTAAATGCACTTTCTTCTGATTGTGGAAATTATGTAACTGATGTTAAGTACTGAAGTGTACTAATCTTACATGCAAAATGTTAGTTTATTTGATGGGGAGTGGTCAAGACGTAGGAAGACCCTGAACTCACCTCCTTTTACAAACAGGCCAAAATTACACCTATTTTTAAGCACAACTGTCAATGAGAACAATCTGAATACTAGCAGAAATATGTACAACAAAAGATATAAAGAAGGAACTACAATGAGACAGGTTAGAGGGGTGTAAACACAGTACAGTGAAGACCCACATCCCCAAGTAGGTGACTAACAGGATAATCACAGTTGCAGAGATTCTCCTTTAGGAACTAAGGGTCTAGCCCCACATGAGGCTCCCCAGCCTATGCCATCTTGCCCGGGGTAGATGAGCCCCCAGAACATCTGGTTATGAAGGCCAGCAGGGCTTGAATTTGGGAAATCCAGATGGCTGTACAGAACAAAGACTCTACTCTTAAAAGGCACACACAAAATCATGCCTGCTCTGAGACCCACAGAAGAAGCAGCGATTTGAGAGCATGCTGTGTCAGAACCACTTGCTGATATTCGAGGGCAGGAATCCACTGGGACTTATCTTGGGGACATAAACACAGGTGGCAGCATTTTGGGGAGCTCCTTCTACTACATGGACACTGGCACTAGAAAGTGCCATGAAAGAGTTATCCCTTTCCAGGTGTCTTCTCAAAAGGGGAATCCTCTGTTACTCACAAAAAGAGTCATCCCTTAGCTTATTAGCCTCAGAACCAGACTCTAGCTACCAGCCAGTCAGAATCAGTCCTGGGAAGCCCCAGGCCAAGCAGGCAGCCATACGAAGACATAGTCCCACCTAGCAGCAGGCCACAGCTGTGGGTTTCCCTCAGCCTCCAGCCATCCTCAGACATGGCTCCATACACCAGAGGGCCCAGAACTCAGCCCCACCCAGCAGCAATAACCCATAGGCCCAGCAACAAACCACACTAAGACCTGGCTCTACCCACTAATGGACTGACAATAGCCCTAGGCCTGGCCTTGACAATCAGAAGGCTAATACCCGTTCTGGGATCCACCAGCTTCTAAAGCCAGTTACCCTAGGATCTGGCTCTACCCAACGAGAGCTGACACAAGCCCTAAGGTCCACTGGCCCCTGAAGCTGACCACACCAGTACCTGGAGCCCTGCACTAGTAGGCATGCACCAGAACCAGGACCCCCCAGAGCATGCAGCCAATCATACTACGAACTAGCCCCACCAATCAGGAACCTATAGCTTACTAGGCAGGGCCTGGCAACCAACCACGCAAGGCCCATACACAGTTAACACTACAGCCACGGTAATTGTCCCCATCACTACAGAAAGGCCCACACAAGCCACACAATCAGGGCATGCCTAGATCATGTAGCTCCAATGAATAGAGGGGAGTGCGCTGCTGGGCTCCATAGCATGCCTCATACATAATGCCACTTCTCTGAGATAGGGAGCTAAAACCAACCTACTTAATATAAAGGAATAAAAACAGAGAATCAGGCAAAATGAGGCAAGAGAACAATACTTTCTAAACAGAAAAGATAAAATCTGATAAGAGCTGAGCAAAATGGAAAAGGGCAATTTAACCAATAAAGAGTTCAAGGTAATGATATTAAGATGCTCAGTGAACTCAGAAGAATGGATGAATATCATGAGAGTTTGACAAAGAGAACCAAAAAGACCAAAAAAGGAAAAAAGGCACATGAAAAGATGCTTAACATCATTAGTGATTAGGGAAATACAAGTCAAAACCACACCTGTCAGAATGCCTACTAGAAAAATCAACAAACAACAAATGTTGGTAAGGATGAGGAGGAAACGGAACCCTCTTGGACAGCTGGGTATGTAAATTGATGAAGCTACTATAGAAAATAAATTGGAGTTTCCTTAAAATGTTAAAAACAGAACTATCATATGATCCAGCTATTCCACTTCTGGGTACTTATTTGAAGAAAGTAAAAATACTAATTTGTAAAGATACAGGTACCCCTACGTTAATTTTAGCCTTATTCACAATAACCAATATGTGAAAGAAAACTGTCTATGGATAGACGAATTGATAAAGAAGACATGGTATGTATATATGTACACACACAATAGAATACTACTCAGCAATTAAAAACAATCAAATCTTATTTCTTGAGGTGACTTCGATGGAAATAGAATTACGCTAAATGAAATAAGACAAAGACCAACACCATATGATTTCACATATATGTTGAATCTGAAAAACAAATGAACATAAAACTGAAACACAGTCATAGATACTAAGAAGAATCAAGTGGTTGTCAGGATGGAGGTGGAGGGATGAGAAAAAGAGGTGAGAGAGGTGAAGTGTTAAAACTGCTGGGTATTAATGAGTCACAGGTATGAAATATACAGTGTGGGTAACACAGCCAATAATAATGTAATACCCTTTGTAAGGTAAAAGATTTATTATGGTAATCATTTTGTAATGTATGGAAATACTGAATCGCTATGCTCTGCACCAAGAACTGACATGGTAGTGTAGGTAAATTATACTTACAAAAAACAAACATAAAAAAATATCATTTTTGTGATTACCAGATATTGGGAGGGGGGCAAACGGATGAAGATGGTCAGAAGGTACAAAATTCCACTTATAAGATAAATAAGCATTAGGGATGTAAAATACATTAGGATTATTATAGCCCCAGCTGTATGTTATATATGAAAATTAAGAGTATACAGCCTACGGATTCCCATCGTGGCTCAGTGCTTAACGAATCTGACTAGGAACAATGAGGTTGAGGGTTTGATCCCTGGCCTTGCTCAGTGGGTTAAGGATCCAGTGTTGCCGTGAGTTGTGGTGTAGGTTTCAGATGCGGCTGGGATCCTGTGTTGCTGTGGTTATGGTGTAGGCTGGTGGCTGTAGCTCCAACTGGACCCCTAGCCTGGGAACCTCCATATGCCACGAGTGTGGCCCTAGAAAAGGCAAAAAGAAAAAAAAAATGAAAATAAGAAAATAAGAGTGTATAGCCTAAGGGTTCTCCTCATGAGTAAAAAGTATTTTTCTTTTATTTAGTATAAATATGAGATAAGGGATCTTCACTAAACTTATTGTACTAATCACTTTATGGTATTTGTAAGTCAAATATATATATATGCAGCTAAATTATACACACACACACACACATATCCTCAAAATTTTGGTAGAAACAATTACAAAGTTTAAGAACCTGAATCCTAGACTGTGTTACTTACCATAGGAAAAAGATAAAAGGATCTTAACTTATAATTATTAGCTTTAAATACTGCATGGCTACATACATGCATAAGTGAAATTTACATTTTAAAAATAATATTAAGATGAATACCATGAGGCCAACATCTGGCTGAATAAATGGGCTGTAATCGTATTTTTTTCCATATTTTCTTTTGGAACTTAATTTAAGTAAATATTAGAGCCTTTCTCTGTGTCTCTATCTCATGCCTTTTATATTTTCTCTCTTGTTTTTCCCTAAGCTGTGTTCCATATTTTTTCACATATATCACTATTTCTTTTTTTTGGGGGGGGCACACCTGGGGCATATGGATGTTCCCAGGATAGGGGTCGATTCAGAGCTGTAGCTGCTGGCCTACACCATAGCCACAACAATGCCACATCCGAGCTGCATCTGCTACCTACATCACAGCTCACCACAAGGCGGGATCCTTAACCCACTGAGCAAAGCCAGGGATCGAACCTGTGTTCTCATGGATGCTAGTCGGGTTCGTTAACCACTCAGCCACAATGGGAACTCCTATATCACTATTTCTAACTTCACTTCTGTCTAATATGCCATAAAAAAAGCAGCAGCACAATCTTAATTTGAGGTTTATACTGCCATCAGACTCCGCTGACACAATAATGTTTTGATCTAATATTACACTTACATAGCTCTATGGATGGACACAAGACAGGATTTAGAGCACACAGAATCTTCACCCAGTTAGGAAAACCCCAACCTAAAGAGTACACAGCTTCTTTTGCCTAATCTACACAGGCAGTGTATACAACAAATGAAGCATGCATAATATCAAGATGATATTCTGTTTGTCCCCAAAGAATTTACTTTTGCGTATGTCTGTCATCTAGGAAATCCTAGATCAATCCCAGATCACCTTAGTCCAATCAGAGGTTGAAAAGATTTGAACCAGGTATTTCAGTTCCTAGAATATTGGTCTATTTAGGGTTTACCATTATTCTTATGATTTATTGCTCAGAATCCCGCTGTCCTAGTGAGCCCTGCACCCCATGATCATGATACATATGGATCTCAATGGGCTGTATATTGTTCCTCTTACTAGGTGCCTTTTAATCTATTAGAATGTTATTTGTGGAAATTCTTTGAGTCCTTAGTTTAAGCTGTTTTGTCCACAAAACATTTACATCAAACTTTTGTCATACTGTCTGTGAGCAGTAAAACTTAAGATCATTCGTGAACAGACTTTTCAGAGCATAGAGATATCCCAAACTGGGCAGTGTATTTATGTGGAATGGGCTTTTGACACTGAATTCCCAGGGGTAAATTTTTTTGTTTTTTATTTTGCTCTTTCTTCAGCATCAAACATCTATAGGCTGACCAGTAGTTTATGAGTTCTAATGAATTTTCCCAAGAAATGCAATGCTTAAACAAATGATTCCTGTGCTTGAACACAGGAATTTTAATTCAAGAGAGTCAGTTTAGTAGATGAACAGAATCATAAAGTCATGAGGAGGGAAGTGGACCCAGAGAGAATTACCCAGGTGCCCTAAGTAATGGAGTGGTAAAGTAGAAATTAATTGGTTTCTGCTCCTTAGAGGAGAATAAAATAGGAAAGGTGCCTGAGTGAAGTTTAGGTTTCTCACTGGTTTTCTTGTCTTATTCTAGCATTCACTGAAAACAAGTTCAGTTTGGCTTGGCTACTATTGTTCCTCCTGCATTCAAGAAACAGCAAATAATTTTATTACACTTTTTAATATGTGAAAAAAATAAACTGTCATCTATTTGAAAATGTAGAAATATAAAATTTAAGGAATACTTGTTTAAGTCAACTTGGGCAACTATCATTAGGGTTATAATACTAGTTCTTTCTGATTCAGGTGTTTATTTCCACATATGTAAGACAAGTGACTAGGATAATCCAAATTCCTGAAAGTATAAGCAACAGCTGTAAGTACTGTTTACTGCCATTCGGTGACTGGTTCTTTCATCACACTAAAAATACCATTTCTTCATAGAGTTTTTCTTGTCTCTCATTGCAAAATGTAAAACTTAATATATACTCTTTAAATAATATATATCTGTGTGGTTTACATACTAGGAGCATAAAATAATCTTAGAGCTCTATCAATTATATAAATGTCAAACCTAAAAGGTATTATGTTTTTCCTTTCATGGTTTTCATAGTCTTTTTCTTTATGCTCTTCTACTAATTAACCTCATTTCCCAGAGTAGATGCTGCATATTTTTTCCGCAGTTATTTGTAGGCGCGAGCAAATTTTTTCTATCTTGTTAAAGTATTAATTAAACAGAAAGATTATATGGAACATTATCTAGTTTTCTATTATTGCTCATTTTTGTTTTTTATACTATAGTAGGATCTGTCAACAAAGTTATAAATAAGACAATTTGCTTAGCCTCAAACTACCTACCGCCCTTTCCCCAAAAGGGCTCCAGAAAAACCTGCTGAACAAAGCTGAGTTTTTTAAACTTATGGGTGTAATAAAGATTACCACCTCGGGGATGTCTACAACTGCATATTTTTTATGGTGAAATCTGCAACAGAGAGAACCTGAGATTAGGCATAGTCTAAGGCATAATAATTTTGGATTGGTGTGCACAGTGAGGTATAGGTCTTGGAGAAGTCTATGGAGCAATCTGTTAATTTTGATAAATAAGTTAGTTTAGTTGTTTTGCTGTCTTTTCTTATAGGAGCAATACCTCCTGATACAAGAATCTAAGCCATATTTGCCTGTTCTTGGTACTGTTTTAAGCATGGAAGGAGAAAATAACATCTAGTATGTTTCTAGTATAGTTTAAAGGGAGGAAAATAACATGTATTTGGTGTTTGTATTGCCTGCTATTGTTATAGTAGTTTCAGCACTAAGGACCTCATCCTCTTTGCCCTTGCTTCAAGTAACCAATAGAAACAACCCACTTTATTTTTTAACCCTCTGATTTTTCCTGTCCGTTATGCTATAAAATTGTTCCACAGATCCATCCACCCTTAGAATTCTCACCTAATTAACTCAACTAAAATATTCTTCTACTGAGTTTCCTCTTAGCATTAACTAATATAGCTCGCAGTGCATTATTTTGTTCTTTTTAGCTCTGCACACATAATATATGTGAAGTCGCTGACACTAGCCAGATCTCTCACTGCGGCGTGATTTCATTTGGCTCCACGTTCCCAGTAGTCTTTCATCATGCCCTCATTCAGTATCCTTGCAGGAATTATTTACATCATTTTTATTACATTTCTGTTGTAATTTTACATATGTTTATCTCCCCTCAGAGAAAAATAATGAATCTACACATGAATGCCAGAATTATCCATGTTATAGCCTTCGAGACTGAAAGATTCTATTCATACCCATAGTTATAGAAACTGTTTCTAAGAATTTAGTTATAACACCAAAAAGGAACTTAAGTGCTATTCCATTAAACTACTTTTTTTTCTAAAAATATGGATACTTTCTGAAATTAAGTACATTTTTAAAAATTTTCTGATTGGTTTAAAACAAAATTTTTAAAATGATTATATTTTCAAAACTTATGAGAAACATTTTCATGGCCACATCTGTGCCATGTGGAAGTTCCAGGCCAGGAGTCAAACCAATGCCATGGTAGCAACCTGAGCTGCTGCATTAACAACGCTTGATCCTTAACCCACTACTTCACAAGTGAACTCCAAGAGAAAAGTTGTAAAAATAAAGCACAAATTTAAAGAGAATATATATTGAATCCTTTTTTTTATATTTAGAATTTTAGAAAACTAGTCTGTCCTACATTTTCCTTTCTTCCTCCCCCCTCTACACTTCTGTAACTATATTAATCAGTTTTAGAGTTTTTTTCAGTTTTATTGAATAGATCCTCATATGTACCCGGATGTTAATTTTAAAAGTAGATGCATTTATATGTTTATTTACTCTTTATTAAAAATATATTAAATTCATCTGGACTCCTTGGACTTCAGTTGGTTTTTATTTTTCTTGGAAAATAGTGACTACCAATAGAAAAAGAATATTTGTTATTATATATCATGACTTATTATAAGTGGATCAAAATTAATTGATTTTAGTATGCTTATTCTAATAAAGTTTAATTTGTAATTAAAAATAGTATATACTTGGTCAAGATAGCATAAATATAAGCACTTATAAATATTCACTAAACAAAAAATAAAACCTGTATTAAAAGTGTATCTCTAAGAGATGGTGATTTTTAGAAAATACATATAAAAATCTACCGATGAATATAATTTAAAAGTAGAAGTACATAATTCTGACATCGATTTATGTAACCTAATATATTATTTTTACAAATGTATTTTTTGAGAAAAATTGTTTAGGTAAATAATAGGTATAGGTGGAATTTAGTTTTGCAAAATGCCTTTAATGTATTTTTAAATAAAATTTTGATAGTGCATATCTAGCTCCTTCAACTCGTGGGGAACATTTTTCCTCATCATCAAATTGATCACCAAATCAAGCCCACTTTCTTTTACAAATGTCCTGGCTTTAATTTTCATTTAAATTAATATGTTAAGGTTGGTTGCTGTGACAAACATCACAATTCTGAATTAAAATTTTAAGATAGATGTTTAGATAGAAATTAGATTCTCCTAAAGCACATATGAGACAGTGAATGTAGTTAGATATTTATTTGAGATTAATACCATCTGGATGAAATATTTATAGAAGAAATAAACTTCTCTGACTTTTAAGATCCTCTCTAGAAGGGGAAATAAAGTACTATTCTTGCACTGAAAAGCTACCTCTGATCACTTTCCTAAGACATTATTTTTAGACACTGGTGTTAGAGAAATGAGGAAGACAAATGAACTTCCTACCCTCATGGAACTTAGATTGAGGTAAAAAGAATACAGAATGAGGTAGACAAATATATAAAATCCTTATAGTTTTAATAAATACACAGGAAAGAACTGCCTGAGAAAAAAAGAGAAAAAATATGTAAGACGTACAGAACAAATAAACAATTATGTATATTTCAGAGATGTGGCAATTTAGAGATTATCATTATGCAAGTTTGTATATTTAATGACAGGTACAGAAGATCTAAATTTTCTGTGTTCACACATAGTTTTTTGGGTTTTTCTCTATTCCCGGTCAGGAAAGACAGTATGTTAAAATATTAACCATATCTCTCTTTCAAACTCATATTTCTTTGTATAACTGGTACTTCAACTATTTAGTGAACAAAATTTTCCTTGCTTGCTGCCTCAGGAAAGTGGTGATAAAGTAGAAAGCAGATAATATTTATGAGTCTAAAATATTTTGGCATTATGAAGACTCGGTATATAAAACAATCCTTGTGAGTAACAGCAAATCACTGAGACCAGTAAATTTGCCAATTGTGAAAAGATGGAAGGATGGAAAGGCTGATCCTTAAGCAGGGAAGGGGAAGGCAAAAATATAATAAACAGAACTTTCAGACCAAATCAGATAAATTTAGAGGATCAAAGAACATGTGTCACCAACCCATGAAAAATAAAAACATTGGTTAAAAAAAAAAAATCAGGTTATACATTGTCACATAGCATGCCTGAATAGAAGTTTGGGAAATAATCTTAGAAAATTCTGTTAAACTAGAGGAGATTTAAAGAGCAGTCATTTCCATTCACCTAAGAGTAATGAAAGGCCTTACAGAGAAACATGGGCTTGCATCACAGAGTTTCCGTTGGTTTTCAAGTTGCTAATGCTGACTGAGTTTGGAGACAAAAAGGAATAGTTAGAGTAGATAAACACAGGAGACAAAATTCATGACACCAGAGGAATCAGATGAAAATGGCAGAGAAGTAAGACTCAGGATGGGATCAGCACTCCTGGGAGGGAGCTGTGAAAGAAAGGTTTCTGCACACTGGGAAACCTCCTGACTGACAGGGATATCAGCCTGGCAAAGAAGATTCAAAGCCTCAGAAAAATGCACAGCAGCCAGTCTGAGGATGGCAAAGCAGAGAGGGAGCTGTGCAGATGGTCAGTGCTGCTGCTTGGCACACCCCAGGTGGAGGTGCTCCTCCACTGGGGTTGGTGAGGTCTGAGTGCTATGGTTTAGGTTTAGGAGGCCAGTCCCAGGGAAAGGATGAGGGCTGGCTGCTTGGAAACAGTCTGAGGGGATACGGAGTGGTGCACCAAAGCCGAGGAAGTACTGCTTAGACCACCAGAGAGGCAAGGCACCATTGTTGTGGAGTGCTAGAGGAAGGAGGGGTGAGACCTCCTTAGGAACTGCTTCTTCTGCATGCCTGGGTTCTCAGGCAGTAGGGCTTTGCTTGCATGGGCTATGGGACAAGATCCCACAGCTATCTCAAACTACAGAGTTGAGTGCAGCCCACTGCCTTTGAAAGTCCTACCACTGGGCACAGCTCACCACCCCTACTTCCCCAGGAAGTCACATACCCCCCCTCATAGCACTGAAGAACAGAATGCATAATGCAGAGGAACAAATAAGTGACTTGGAATATAGAAAAATGGAAATCACCCAATGAGGACAGCAGATAGAAAGCCAAATGAAAAAATAAAAGCTGTGTAAGTGATCTATGGGATAATATAAAGGGGGCCAATCTATGCCTAACAAGGATTCTAGAAAAAGAAAAAGGAAAGGGGTCTGAAAATGTATTTGAAGAAATTATGGCTGTAAACTTCCCAAATCTAAAGAACAAAAGAGATATCCGGATACAGGAAGCACAGGAAGTCCCAAACAAGGTGAACCCAAACAAACTCACCTCAAGACATATTATAATACAAATGGCAAAAGTTATAAATAGATTATTCTAAAGGCAGAAAGAGAAAAAACAAAGAATTAATTACAAAGAAATCCCCATAAGGCTATCAGCTCATTTCTCTATAGAAATACTGCAGGCCAGACGGAGTGGTAAGATATATTCAAAATCCTTAAAGGGAAAAATATGCACCCTAGAGTACTCTACCCAGGAAGATTATCATTTAGAATAGGAGGAGAAATAAAGAATTTATCATATAAGCAACAAACTAAAAGAACAGAGCAGTACTAAACCCATCCTGAAAGAAATTTTGAAATGTCTCCTCTAAATAGGAAAGAAGAAGATATAAGCTGGAGGAAATCACAATTGGAAAGTAATCACTTAAATAATCCAGTATATAGGTCAAAAAGAAAAAAAAACTATTTGTCAAAGTGATGATAAACACAAGGAATAGCAAAAGGATAAACGTGAAGATGTAAAAAAAAGGATATCAAAAGCTTAAAGTGCGGGCAAAGAGAATAAGAAAATTGAACTCTTTTTTTATTTTTTTAGAATGTGTTTGAGCCTATATGACTATCAGTCTAAAGCTTGCAGATACAGGAAGGAGTTAATATACTTGAAAAACAGGGCAATCACAAATAAAAAACAAACAATATATCCACAAAAACCAAAAAGAAGAGTATATAAGCATAAAATGAAAGGAGATCGTCAAATCACAAAGCTTAAAAAAAGGAAGAAACTTAGAATTAAATGGAAAACAAAGTTTAAAATGGCAATAAATACATATTTATCAATACTTACCTTAAATGTCAATGGGCTGAATGTGCCAATCAAAGGACATACAGTGACAGACTGGATAAAAATACAAAAGCCAACAATATGCTGCCTAGAAAAGACCCACCTTAGGGCAAAGGACACACACAGATTGAAAGTAAGGGCATGGAAAAAGATATTTCACACAAACAGAAACGATAAGAAAGCCAGAGTCACAATAGTCACGTCAGACAAAATAGATTTTAAAACAAACCCATAAAGACAAAGAAGGACACTATATGATGATAAAAGGATCAATACAAAAAGAGGATTTTATACTCATCAACATATATGTACCTAACATAGGCGCACTCAAATACATAAAATAAATATTGACAGATATAAAGAGAGAAATTGATCTGAATACAATAGTAGGAGATTTCAATACCTCACTCACATCAATGGACAGATCACCTAGACAGAAAATCAGTAAGGCAACAGAGATCCTAGATGACCCAATAGAACAGTTAGACTTAACATCCTAAAAGTATCAATTATATATATATAAAAAAACAATATACATTCTTTTCAAATGCCCATGGAACATTCTCTAGGACTGACCACAAACTAGGGCACAAAACGTACCTCAACAAATTTAGGAGGATAGAAGTTATTTCAAGCATCTTCTCTGACCACAATGGCATGAAACTAGAAATCAACAATAGGAAAAGAAATGAGAAAAAAACTGACCACATGTAGATTAAACAGCACATTACTAAAAAAAAAAAAAGGTCAATGAGAAAATCAAAAGAAATTAAAATATGCCTTGATACAAATGACAATGAAAACACAACCACACAAAAATCTATGGGATGCCTCAAAAGCCGTTCTTAGGGGGATTTCATAGCAATAAAGGCTTTCTTCGAAACACAAGAAAAATGTCAAAATCAACAACCTCTACCACCTAAAAGAATTAGAAAAAGAAGAACAAACAAGACCTAAAGTCAGGCAAAGGATGGAAACCACAAAGATTAGAGAGGAGGATTTATTGATGTGGTGTAATGGGGTTGGCTGCATCTCTGCAGTGCTGGGATGCAAGTTCAATCCCTGACCTGGAAGAGTGGGTTAAAGGGTCCAGCAATGCTGCTGCTGTGGCATAGGTCACAACTGTGGGTCAGACTGATCTGATCCCTGGCTGGGATCTCCATATGATGTGGGGCAGATAAAAAAAAAAAAAAAAAAAAAAAAAAAAAAAAAAAAAAAAAAAAAAAAAAAAAAAAAAAAAAAAAAAAAAAAAAAAAAAAAAAAAAAAAAAAAAAAAAAAAAAAAAAAAAAAAAAAAAAAAAAAAAAAAAAAACGAGAGAGAAAAAGAGAGAGAGCAAGAGAGGAAATAAACAGAGATTAAAACAACAATTGATAAAAAATCGATAAAACCAAGAGCTGGTTCTTTCAAAGGGTAACAAAACTGACAAACCTCTAACTAGGCTCACCAAGAAGACAAGAGAGAGAACCCAAATAAAATAAGAAATGAGAAGTAAGAAATCTCAACTGACATTGCATAAATATGAGAAACTGTAAGAGCACACTATGACCGATTATATGCCAAAAAATTTGACAACCTAGAAGAAATGGACAATTTTCCAGAAAGCAGAACCCAACAAAATTGAATCATGAAGAAAAAGAAAATTTGGCCAGACTGATAAATAGAAATGAAATAGATTATGAATAATAATAATAAAAAAAAAACTCCATACAAACAAGAGCTCAGGACCAGATGACTTCACATGCAAATTCTACCAATCACACAAAGAATTTACATCTATAATTATCAAACTCTTCCAAAATATTGAAGAGGAGGAAAGACTCCCAAAGATATTCTATGAACCCCCAATCACCCCAATACCAAAATGAGACAAAGAAACCACCAAAAAAAGAAAATTATAGGTCAATATACATAATCTTTGCTCTAGCAATTTCCTCATCTGTAGAATAAGAATAATCATATGTAACTTAGAGTATAGCTGTAATGTTTAATTTACAAAGTTTATTAAAATTTTGACATTGAGTTTTCTCTCTACAAATACTAAGTAACATTATTCCAGATCAATAGATAAATATCTATTTCAGTGCTTTTGGAAAAAAATCACATTTCTTTTCCCTAAGTCTTGGCTTACAAAAATTACACACATTCTGAAATAGCATTCTGCAGTAGTAGTAGAAGAGACTGATTTCCAAGTAAAAAAAAAAAAGTTAACAAACAGGTACTTCTTAGGTCAAAGCTTAAAAAAAAGAAAACTCTAACAGCAATAATAGCTCAGATATAAAAAGAGAGTAGCATGGATTTTTTTTCATTTAATTTTATATATTATTTTTTAAGTGGATGGATGTTTCTTTTTTCTCTTACTTTAAAAAACAATACATATAATGGAAATATTTTAACATCATATAAATTAATTAACTGGCATTCAAAATCTTGCTTCTGCATAGAATTTACCTATATTTGATAACAACTTCTTTTTATGAATTTCATTCTTATCAATGGCAATAAAACATGCTTTTAAAAAAACAACTCATCCCATCACTTAAATTTTTAGGATAATTCTTTTTTTTTTTTTTTTAACAAGCAGATATCAGTTTTTAGTATCTGAAATTTTCAACAAACTTTAGCCAACTGAATCCAACAACACATAAGATCATACACCATGAACAGGTGGGATTTATCCCAAGTTCACAAGAAGGGTTCAACATGTGCAAATCAATCAATGTTATACACCACAATAACAAAAGAAAAGTAAAAAAAAAAAGTCATCTCAATATATGTAGAAAAAGCATCTGACAAATTCAATATCCATTCATTAAAAAAACTGACCAAAGTCGATATAGGGGGAACATATCTCAACATAATAAAAGCCATTTATGACAAACTCACAGCTAGTATAATATTTAACACAGAAAAGCTAAAAGTGTTCCTGCTAAAATCTGGAACAAGACAAGTATGCCCACTCTCACCATCTCTATGCAACATATTGGGAGTCCTAACCATAGGAATTGGACAAAAAATAAAGTTATCTAAATTGGAAGGGAAGAGGTAAAATTATTATATGCATATGCAGATGATGCTATATTACATATATATGTGTGTGTGTGTGTGTGTGTGTGTGTGTATATATATATATATATAAAACCTTAAGGACTCCACACAAAAAGTACTTAAACCTATAACAAACTTCAGCAGTATAGCAGGATACAAGATTAATATTCAAAAATTGGTTGTTTTTCTGTGTACTATGAAATATTAGAAAAGGGATGTTAAAATCTCATTAAAAAAAAAAATACCTGGGAGTAAACATGACTAAGGAGGTGAAATACATATGTTGAGGACTATAAAGCATTAATAAATGAAATTAAAGAGGATTCTAAGAAATGGAAAGACATCCCATGCTTATTGAAAGAATTATTATTGTTAAAATGGCCATACTACCCAAAGCAATATACAGAATTAATGTGATCCCTATCAAATTACCAATGACATTTTTCACAGAATTAGAACAAATAATCCAAAAATTTATATGGAACCATAAAAGACCCAGAATTGCCTAAGCAATTCTGATGGGGGAAAAAAAAAATCAGGAGACATAGCTCTCCCAGGCTTCAGACAATATTGCAAACCTACAGTAATTAAAATGTGGTTTTGGCACAAAAATAGACATACAGATCAATGTAAAAGAATAGAGAGCCCAGAAGTAAACCTACACACCTATTGTCAATAAATTTTTGACAAAAGAGGCAAGAATATAAAATGGGAAAAAGTCTCCTCAAGTGGTACTGAGAAAACTGGACAGCTGCATGTAAATCAATGAAAGTAGAACATACTCTCTCACCATGCACAAAAATAAACTCAAAATGACTTAAAAGACTTAGACATAAGACATGACATTATAAAACTCCTAGAAGAGAACACAGGCAAAACATTCCCTGACATAAATGAACAAATGTTTTATTAGGTTAGTTTCCCAATGCAATAGAAATAAAAACAAATGAGACCTAATCAAACTTAAAAGCTTTTGCATAGCAAAGGAAAACATTAAAAAAAGAAAAAGACAACCTATGGAATGGGAGAAAATAGTTTCAAACGATGCAACTGACAAAGGCTTAATCTCTAAAATACACAAACAACGTATACAACCCAACAACAAAAAAACCAATAACACAATTGAAAAATGGGCAGAAGACCTAAATAGACACTTCTCCAAAGAAGATATACAGATGGCCAGTAGGCGCATGAAAAGATACTCAACATCACTAATTATTAGAGAAATGCAAATCAAAACTACAATGTGGTGCCACCTCACACAGGTCAGAATGGCCATAATTTATAAATCTACAAATAGCAAATGGGGGAGAGGATGTGGATAAAAGGGACCCCTCCCACACTGTCAATAGGAACGTTAAGTTTGTGCAATCAGTATGGAAAATAGTATGAAGTTTCCTCAGAAACCATTTTTGAAAAGAATATAAAAAAGGCATGTGTATACATATAACTGAATGACTTTGCTGTACAATAGAAACTGACACAACATTGTAAATCATATTTAAATTTTTAAATTAAATTTTTAAAAATTAAAAAAAAAATCACGACACCAGACATGGCAAAGTAGTATTTCAGTAAATACCAGTGTGTCTCAGTGGTGTTGGCAGCATATGAAACTCTCTCCCACTTGACTAAACACTAATCTTTTATAATTTTGATGCAGTCGAGGTATAGTTTCTTATACACACATAGAATGGGATTTTTTTTAAGATAAAATGAGATTTTTTAATGAAAAAAAGCAAAGTACTCATTTTGAATACCTAATTTCACTGAATACCACTGGAAACTATGGAAAGTGCAACTCTGGAATATTTAAATGTTTGGATTACATACATATACTTTTCTTGTGTGCATTCATCCATATTAAAGTGATCCATGATATTTTAAACTCTTGTTTTATTTTAGAGAAGTATAAACTATTACTTATTCTAATCTAAGCATGTCATGAATAAAGTGCATTTTTTGTTATACAGACCTGAATTTGAATACAGTCTTTGCCTTGTACTAAGGCTAAGACTTATTTTTCTTATCGCTATGTGGAAGAGAATAATATCTATTTTTCAGGAGTGCTTTCTGGCACAGAAATTATACAGAAAAATATATTAAATAATATTTAATTTAAAAAGCTGCTTAATTTTCTTTCTAATGTTGATAGATGAGTCTATAATTTGAGTCTATAATCTTTTAGGAACTTCATAAATCCATCGTGCAGTGGTGACATAATTATGTTTTTCAAAATATTTTTTTTCTTTCTATAGCTACTTTCTATAGGAGTAAGTGACTACTTGGTAAAAAAAAAAAAAATCTATCTTGAAAACAACAGTTTCTAGACCCAGAGAACACACAGTTGCTTTTATGAACTCAGGTCACATGGTTAATTAAAGTGGGTGGAATTCTATAATTATGGAATAAGCATCCATTATATGAAAGACAGAGCTTAGAGTTTTCAAAATGAAAAAAAAAATTTAGAATCAAAGAAAATAACTTTCATAACTGGAATGAGGATAAGGGCTGATGTTATTTATCAGTGTATTCCATTCAAGATTCCCTTAATTACTAATGATATTCAGGTGGTTTAATTCTATCCAGCATTAGAAAGGATAAGTAGACCAGTGACCCACTTTTGAAATTCACACATAAGAACATACGGAAATCATATAAAAGAGAAAGAAAATCATTTAGAATATCTTTTACCCTATTCTATTTTGTCATCTTTTGATTACTGTGAGCACATTTTCATATGTACACAGACTGCAATTTTAAAGTAATAATAGCTAAATATTCTAGCTAAGAACAGGTGGGAAGTCAAATTAAATAAATAAAAAAAATGAATAGTTATAGAGTGGGTAGAAATTATTTAATGTTAATGACAATGTTAACTCAGCATCAGAAGAATAAACTTTATTCCTAGTAAAACGTTAATTTTAAAATAAATATTACATATTTGATACTAAAATTATCCCAAATATATAATATAGTTTATAATATAAACATAAATGACATATAAATGATTTTATGCTTTGGAGAATAAGAAGTAGGAAATTATAAAGAGAGATAAATAGCAAAAAAGAAATCTTTAAAACATAAGAAATGATTATCATGGAGAAGGAAGGCATAGAGAAACCACTTTGACCACGTTTTAATTTGGAGATCTGAAGACTGTGTGAGTATTTCAAATTAAAGTATAACAAGTATGTCACAAAGGAGATGTACACGTCAAACAGATAGAAGTTTACAGGATAAATTAGTATAAAAATATGCCAGGAACCATCATGTAAGGAAGGATTCAGTCTCATAATAGATTGAATCAAGCAGTTGTGCTGCTAAGATCAATCATGTCACCATGGAAAAGATCTAATAAGTTTTCAAACATCCCTGAATAAACCAGACTTCTTAATAAACAACAATAAAACAAGCCTATAACACACAAAATATTTCTGCCTTGTCAATAATACAGAATTTAAATCTTTTCCAATTTAAGTCTCAGGACATCCTTTCAAACAGAACCAGATAATATGCAGCTGCAAAGGTGCTCATGTTTGGTAGGTGACTGAAAAAAAATCAGGATCTGTCAAGTAACGAATTTATTGCTAAATATATAATTTTTCGCAAAAATAATGCTGGTAATACCTTTAAAATCCTGTAAAATATGCTCAGATTATCTACCGTAATCATGCCCCTGTCAGATCATAGCTGCAATCCTAGGTCCTCTTCTGAAAAGAGGTAAATGAGGAAGCAGATGATAGAAGGCAAGAAAATCCATCGACAAGGCCATGAGTAGACCCATACCTGAGTCTTAGTAAATTTTGAATACATCATCCCCATAGATATTAAGTTATAAATGATAGTTGTGTATTTTTCACTAACTTCAACAGTAAAATGCTTATGTGATCCCTGGGCTGTGGAGAAGGGGCCAGGAATGGAACCTGTCAGAGAAGAAGGAACCCAAATATATATTCATTATTTCACAAATTAAAAATATAAACTGTGTTGCTAAAAATAATTTTGAAAAACAGCACGGTTGAGTTAAATTTTAATAGTACAAGTTTTTCCTTCCATTACAGTCTATATCTTTATGGATCAGCCTTAATACCAAACCACAAGTTATTATTGGTATTTTAAGCACTGTCTGAAGAACAACACTTGGACTATCATCTGACTATAAATTAGAGGACCAGCCAGTCTATCCTCTTTTCCTTCACTGGATATCTAAGCTTTCCTGCTCTAGATTCTGAAAGTCAATCCCTGGTTTGTGATCTAATACAATTAACAACATTCTTGGCATTTTTCTGTTTCTCACCATTGGGGACTTAATGAAATAGAGTGGAACACCAATATAGCTGATTACAAATTACATATCAGACAGAATATTTAACCTCGGGAAGCCTCAGTTCCTTCACGTGTTAGTCATTCCTATCTCACAAGAGCAGTCTGAGGATTAAATATAAATGTCATGTAGATGCCCTTGATCCTTTAATGGTAATCATAATTATCATCACATTTCTTCCTAATATTGCTGTTGCTGTTCATTTTTAGAATGGGTTCTGAACTTGCTCTAGCTTGTTTCCCTAAAACTCCGGTTATATCTTAAAGAGCCTGCAGGTCAGGGTCCTGTTTTTTTCTGCTGGAATTCGCTGAATGCTTTCTGCCTAGCTGGTTTCTGATGTTTTGCCTTTATTCCTCTGGCCTTTTGTTTCCTTCCTCCTCACTGCATAGAGCTGTAAGTGCAAACTGAGCCTTGCACCCTCCCCTACCACCTTCTTAGCACATTGACTTTTCTCTAGTGCTCCATTATACAAGTAGTGAAGTTGGTGTTACAGGATCCAACTGATCATTTAGATGAACAACCCAGACATTAACTATGATATGCTCCCATGTAAAATATATCAATTTATTTTAAAATAAATTGGAAGTTTAAACACTACCAACACCCTCCTATTGTATGTGTGTGGTAGCAGCAACATCACTTTGAAAAAGAGAGAGGCAAAAAAGTGAAGTCCTTAAAAATATTTTTTGTTCTAGCATGTTCCAGTGAATTTGTTTTTACTGGGCTCCAATCCTAAGGAAACTGACTCTGATTGCAATTTTGAATCACTATGGCCCTTTGACATATTGGATTCCAAAAAGGTAATATGTCATAATGCAACATTTAGAACCACATTAAAATATTGCTTAGGTTGCCAATATTTCTCTTGCTTTTTAGTGCTTGGATAAAAAAATAAAATTAGCATTATGAAGATTTTTCTTTCTGTTTTTAAGTTGTTCTATATTTATTTGGTAGGAAACCTCACCAAAGCAAACCATTTCTTTCATCCATATTCAAACCATCCTCCAACTTTTTCATCAAATGGAAGTCTTGAACGGCATCTCACAGAGACTCTCTTTTTTGCTAAAGTAGTTCCACGTGGCAGCAGAAAATACAGAGTTTAATTTAAAAGGAGGCAATAGAATATTGGCATCAATCAATTGCTGATGTCAAGAGGGAAAATGCAATAAAGATTTGCCTGTTACTGAAGGGAACCTAAAGGTGATTTGTGAATCCCATCCACTGTCCAAAAAGAAAACATATAAATCCCGACGCCATTATCAACAACAGTAATCAAGTTTCAAAGATTAGGCAAAGTCAGCACTTGAGCCCTCGAGGTTTGAAAAGACTTCTAGGATGGACTGAAAACAAGGGCAGAAAACCCACTGAAAAAAGCAGAACAAGACAATTTATGTTAACCTTAAAATGAGGTTAAAAATACTAAATGCATCATCAAATATAATTTTGTTCACTAAGATAATTCAGAATCCATTTGGAAATATGAGAAAATGATTGCTATTATATAAAAGTAAAGAAATTGAGCACATACTATTTTGATAATTAAATAATATAAACAAAATATGCAAGGTAATAGCCTGGTACATAGATTCTGTGATGCTTTTTGGGGAAAAGCCCTGTTAAAAAGCCCCTTATGAGGTGTGCTTACACACAGGTTGATAACACTGTAAAAGCATTATGACCACAGGAGACTGGACCTAGTACTGGCTGTTGTCCTAATGTAGTCATCTTTAACCTACTCAATAGCATATGACCAGCATTGTTCTACTTAACATGACCACTATATAAGAAACAGTGTTAGTTGCAAAGGAGGGATTAAATCCATTAAAAAAAAAATCCAGATGATTTAAATAAACAGTCATTCTAAGAATCATTGAAATATTGCTAATTTATCAAAAGGCATTTAAGAGCTAAAATACTATGCCTTCATTTTAGACTCCTATGACGACTATTCTGGACTTTTTTTTTTTTTGGCAGATTGGACTAAATAAAAGAAAACTAATATAAAAGCACTGTCCTCAAGGAACTTCCATTCTGGGAGAGAAGAGAAGTTGGGCACACACATCTGTATTAAACATTTTAAAGTGCTCACAAGAAAGGAGTGTAATTTTGTGGGAAAATCAGAGGATGGAATAAATTCCTTTGGTTTGTTAAATGAAGGAAGGTTTATAAAGACATTACATTTGAAATAAATTTTGAAGATAAATAGGTTTTTAACAGATTGAGGAAAGATAAAATGAGCATACCACCAAGTTCATCTAAATGCAAATTCTTAAATAGATTTAAAACATATCTCTATGTTTGATTCAGAAGTTCTGAATGACTAAAGGGAAGGGAAGAGAAGTGAGGGGAAAGACAAAGTTAGCAAATCCCGTATATCTTTATTGCTGAGTTAAAATTAACTTTCCGATTCTCAATTATGAAATACTTCTCATTTATGAAATAGAGATTACTACAATCCTTGAAGAAAAAAAAAATTTGTAGAACCCGGCTCCAAAAGTAGAACCTCTCATACAGTAGTTACCAAATGAGGTCTGTTGTCTCATTTCCCTTTCTCCACCAAAAAAAGATATGAGGATACAAGAAAAAATACAATATGAGGTTACATTTAATTATTGAAGAGTTTAGAGGAGTTGTTGAAGACATGACTGAATAGAATGTTTTGAAATATCCAGTGCTACAAATATACTGTCATTACTCTATTACAAAGAGTGCCTAATATTAATGTGTAAGTCATAAAAAAATTCTAAAATGTCTATTAGCTTCCTTATAAAATAGGCAGTTTTTTAAAAATATTTTCTAAAAGATAGTTTTCTGTTAAGTGAGTCTAATTTTCTATGACTTTTGACTGAGTATAAAATCAGAGATATGCTCTCACAAGTCAAAACCTCTTTATACATAAACACATTTTAAAAGGCAACAAACCTTCCAGAATCATGAATTTTGAAGGAGACAGTAATTTTCTTCTATATATACATTAATTTGTACCTCTGGTCCTTTAGAAGAGATTAATTCAACTAAATTCAGTGTATGTTTACTGACTTCCCATTATGTGCTAGGCACTTTTATAGTCTCTATACTTAACATCCAGATATAGTTATGATTTAAAAATAGATATAATCTTAAGAAGCTCACAAATATTAAGAGAAATTTGAAGATACCATGAATTACATTAATGTCAAAAAGACATAAATGTTGTAAACTTTCTATACAACATTATATGATGTTGCATAATTGAATCCAAGAAGAAATTGAACAAGTTATGCAAACCATGAGATTAATTTTAATTGATTTACAATTATTTGGAACTAAAGAGCTTGAAACACATTTTCCCATTTTCTGTGGTAAGACTTAAATAAACATGAGGAAGCTTCTGGAATATTTTTCAGGTAACAATAAATGTTACACAATTTAATAATATGCATTAAAGTCTAGATTTTTAGTTCAACATATAAAAATAAAGTCAAAGAGATAGATGGAAGAGAAACAGAGATATGTAAAAATACTCTGGAACCATAAAAGCTAAGCATGTTTTCTTTTGATATCTTGGATAGTAACAGAATGAACTGAAGAGAAAATGGCATTTGAACTGAATTTCAAAATGATAAAGGAGAAAAGAAGGGAGACTATATCTCAATTAGGGAAAATAGTGCATTGAAGTAGAGGCATGGACTTTTGTATCATCATCAAAGAGGGATGAAAAATCACTATTAGGACAAGGTGGAGAAGTGGCAGAATATAGATTAAAGTATGGTTAAGCCAAATACTAGGAAGGTTTAAATACCCAGATCAAGAAGTTTAGATAGATAGTACTCTCTAACAGAGATTATACAGAAATGTCACATTTGATTTCTACATGAGAAATATAATGATGATGACTTAGAAGTATGGATTCAGGTTGGAAAAGAGCAGTTAAACAATGCTTACAATAGGAGTTCCTTTTTGGCCTGGCAGCTTAAGGATCTGGCATTTTCACTACTGTGGCTTGGGTCGCTGCTGTGACTCAGGTTCCATCCCTGGCCCGGGAATTTCTGCATAATGTGGATGTGGCCAAAATAAATGCTTATAGTAACATTCCAGGTGAAACACTAGGAGGGATTAATCTACAGTGTGGCAGTAAAAATGGAAAAAGTTAATTACTAAAGATTGAGTGAGAAGGACCTCCTGAAAAACATGTATCTAACAATGCTTAAAAACAAGCCAATTCACAGTGACTGCTATATTTCATTGTCTCTTAGAATATTAATTTAGGAAGGAATTAAAATGTATGTTGCTCAACCATATACACCACACAGAATCTTCTCTAAAACAGGAAGACAACCACACTTTAAAGAAAAAATTCTTATCCATTTATACCTATTATCTGAGACATTCACCAACAATTTCTTCTCATTTATGTTCTGTGATGGGCAACATACTATTTTCCACGTTTACTGTTTCCTTAATTTTCATACACTGTATCTCACATATGTGCAATGTCTATCTCTTGACTCTCTACAAATTCTAGTGTACTATTTACAGTGGGCCCTGAAATAAATGAATTTAATGGAAAAATAACACCAAATGACAAATATCAAGAAAAAGAGGAATAGCAGATTTAACATTCTAGTACAATTAGCCAGTAGAGGTAATAATTACATCCATATTAAAAGTAATCAAAATACATAATTGTTTTTAGGGAAATAATAATCATATGATGAGTTTTACTCTTACGTACTCTTTTAGATTGGATCAACACATGAAATTCCTTTTATGGTAATAAGAAATTAGTTCTGGATGGAAAATTTTCTGAACTGAATTGGTTTAATGGAGATGGACAGGGTAAATTTCAACTTTGAACTATAGTCAGATAGATTTTCTCTTGGAGAAAAGTATCGATTTAGTAACTGCATATGAATAAGATGTTAAAATTATCTACAGATTCTTTAGCCATGATTCATTAAGATAATTTTATAATTAACTGGATTTTTATTATGACAAGCCTATAACAGGCCATGTAAACAGCAAGAATGAGGATGTTCTGTAATTTATTCTACAAATAATTTCATAAATGCAAACCAAAAAGTAAATCCTTAATCTTTAATGACTTGTGCTTTTTCCCACACCGTTTTTTTTTTTTTTTTTTTGCATTGATTCTTAGGCATTGTATCCTGTTACCATAAGCTGAAGGCATTTACCTGTATTTGGAAGGGGGGGTGGATCTTTAGGTGAACACTTTTTTGTTCATTTTATTAACTTTTTGACAGCAGTTATTACAGAGATGATTTTGGCAGTTTAACCCAAAAAATGTAGAAAGAAATATGTATTACTTTCTTGTTGTTGTTGATCCTCTAGATAATGGGAAGACAGGAGATGGTTTTGAGCATTGGTAAAATCCTATTTGCAATTTTGAAAAATCACACTGGTGACAAATATAAAGGGTTAGAGTAAAAATGCAGGGATAATTTGAGTGGATATTTCAATGACAGATGAATAAAAAGACAAAGGATGGAACAATGTAGCATTAATGAGATTAAGGAAACAGGAAATATTTAAAATTATTTGAAAGATATTATCAATGTAATTTGATTACATGTGCTATTGGAGTCAAAGGCTAACCTCCATGAAAATACCATTAATAAGGTTTAGAGGAGATAGTGAAAGCTTGGTGAAAACATAATTAGTCACTTTCCTTAAAAAATTCCACAATGAGAGTTCCTGTCTTGGCTCAGTGGTTAACAAACCCAACTAGTATCCATGAGGACATGGGTTTGATCCCTGGCCTCGCTCAATGGATTAAGGATCTGCTGTTGCTGTGAGTTATGGTGTAGGCCACAGACAAGGCTCAGATCCAGCGTTGCTGTGGTGCAGGCTGGCAGCTGCAGCTCGGATTTGACCCCTAGCCTGGGAACCTCCATATTCCACAGGTGCAGCCCTAAAAAGATAGGAAAAAAAATTCCACAATGAATTATAAATTAAAAGATAAGAGATAATAACGAACTTCACTCCTCAAAGTATGATCTGTGGAACACCAGCACTGGCATCACTTGGGAGTTTGAAAATGTGAAAGACGATAATAAAAACAATATATAAAATTTATCTAACAGGAAACTCACAGAAGAGAAAAAGAATAAATGTCATACACTATTCAAAGACAGAATGAGAACTAAGATTCCAGAATTTATCCAGGAAGGTTATGAATAGGTAGCATAATAGTAATATGAATATATTCACATGGAACATATTTTGGCAGTACTTTTAAAAAACAAACACATAAAGTAACTTAAAAAGACTGCCAACCAGATAAAAACATTTAAAGTGATAAGGAACTCCTCAGAGAAGATCTATACATATATATATATATATATATATATATTCTGTGTGTGTGTATATATATATATACACATACACATATAGACAGAATTGTGTTAAAAGAAGTACTATGGAATGTGCTGAAGAAGGAAAATCAGAAATATGATATTTAAAAAAAGTAAATAAATCTTTAACACATATGTGAATACCAACATACTTAAGTAAACAAAAAATTAAGAAAAAGTGAGCATAAAAATTTTCCAATCTATTTTCCATTATTTGTTATTAAATATTCCCCAAACATGTATTAACAATAAAAATGATTACTAAAACACAAATATCACTTATTCATATTTTCTTGAACACTTTTTAAAATTAATGAGTTTCAAGAGAAGGATCAAGATGGTGGAGAAATAAGATGTGGTGCTCACCTTCTCCCACAACACTTCACAAAAAAAAAAAAAACTACATGTAGAACAATACACACAGAGCATCTACCAAACGCAGGCAGACCATAAATTTCCAAAAAGGGCATGAAACCCTCCACATAACTGGGTAGAACAAAAAGGGGAAAAAAGAGAGAGAGAAAAGGAATTAGGACAGGACTAGAACTCCTGAGAGGGAGCTATTAAAGAGGAAAGGAACGCACACCCTGGGAAGCCACCTAACTGACAGGGAGATAAGCCAGGACAAAGGGACCTCAAAGCTGTAGAGAAAAGTGCAGCAGCTGGACTGAGGAGGGCAAAGCAGAGTGAGAACTGCACAGACCATCTGTACCACCACCCCTGGATACCACAGCCTGAGACGCTTATGGCGGGAGGGGAGAGGCTGGGCACAGAGATTCAAGCTCTGGAGGTCAGCTCTGGATAGAGGACTAGGGTTTGGCTGTGTGGAGCCTACAAAATGCTGTCTACCAGAGACTCACCTTAGGGCAAAGGACAAATATAAATTGAAAGTAAGGGGATGGAAAAAGGTATTTCATGCCAATGGAAAAGACAGGAAAGCCGGAGTTGCAATATTCACATCAGACAAAATAGACTTTAAAACAAAGACCATAAAGAAAGACACTATTTAATGATAAAAAGATCCACTCAAGAAGATAATACAATCGTCAAAATATATGCCCCAAATTATAGGAGCACCCAGATGCATACAACAAATACTAACATAAAAGGATAATTTGATGGGAATACAATAATACTAGGAGAATTTAACACCCTACTCACATCAATGGACAGATCATCTAGACAGAAAGTCAGTGAGGCAACACAGATCCTAAATGACACAATAGAAAAGATGGTCTTCATTGACATTTGCAGGACATTACATCCAAAAAAACCAGAATATACATTCTTTTCAAGTGCACATGGAACATTCTCAAGTATTGACCACATACTGGGGTACAAAACTAACCTCAACAAATTTAAGTGTATAGAAATTATTTCAAGTATTGCTGACCACAACAGCTTGAAACTAGAAATCAACCACAGGAAAATACATGAGCAAAAACTGACTACATGGAGACTAAAAAACACGCTACTAAAAAAACCAATAGGTCAATGTGGAAATGAAAGGGATAATTACAAAATGCCTCGAGACAAATGATAATGAAAACACAACCATTCAAAATCTATGGGATAAAAAAAATGGAGTTCCCTTTGTGGCTCAGTGGTTAACGAATCCAACTAAGAACCATGAGGTTGCGGGTTCAATTCCTGGCCTTCCTCAGTGGGTTAAGGATCTGGTGTTGCCGTGAGCTGTGGTATAGGTTGCAGACGCAGCTCGGATCCCGCGTTGCTGTGGTTGTGGTGAGGGCCAGCAGCTACAGCTCCTGTTAGACCCCTAGCCTGGGAACCTCCATATGCCACGGGTGCGGCTCTACATAAAAAGGCAAAAAGACAAAAAAAAAAAACAAAAACAAAAACAAAATCTATGGGATGCCACAAAAGCAGTGCTTAGAGGGAAGTTCATAGCAATACAGGCCTTCTTTAAAAAAGAAAATGTCAAATAGACAACTTAACTCATCATCTAAAAGGATTAGGAAAAGAACAAACAACACCTAAAGCCAGTAGAAGGAAGGAAATCATAAATATCAGAGAAGAAATCAATAAAATGAAGGTTCAAAAAACAATGGAAAAAAAATCATAAAACCAACTGGCTCTTTGAAAGGGTAAACAAAATGGACATAACTTTGGCCAGACTCACCAAGAAGAGGAGAGAAAGAACTCAAACAAAATAAGAAATGAAAAAGGAGAGATACTAATGGATAATAAAGAAATACAGAAAAATATAAGAGAACACTATGAACAATAATATGCCAACAAATTTGATAACCTAGAAGAAATGGACAACTTTCTAGAGACTTACAGCCCACCAAAACTGAAGAAAGAAGAAATAGACCAACTGAAAAGATCAATCACTACAAATGAAATGGCATATATAATAAAAACATTCCTTACAAACAAAAGTCCAGGACCAGATGGCTTCACAGGAAAATTACACAAAACATACAAAGAAGAACTTATACCAATCCTTCTATATATAATAAAAACATTCCTTACGAACAAAAGTCCAGGACCATATGGCTTCACAGGAAAATTACTACAAAACATACAAAGAAGAACTTATACCAATCCTTCTTAAACTTTTCCAAATGGTTAAAGAAGAAGGACCACTCCCAAAGACATTTTAAGACGCCACCATCACCCTAATACCAAAACCAGACAAAGATACTACTAAGATTATAGGTCAATATATTTGATGAATATAGATGCAAAAATTTTCAGCAAAATTTTAGCCAGCCGAATCCAACAATGTATAAAAAAGATCATACACCACAACCAAGTGGGGTTCATTCCAGGTTCCCAAGGATGGGCCAGTATATACAAATTAATCAATGTCATATACTACATTAACAAAAAAGAAGTCAAAAACCATGTGATCATCTCAATAGATGCAGGAAAAGCATTTGCAAAGTCCAACATCCATTCATGATAAAAATTCCTACCAAAGTGGATATAGAGGGAACATACCTTAATGTAATAAAGCCATTTATGACAAACCCACAGCCAATATAATACTCAATGGAGAAGCGCTGAAAGCCTTCCTGCTAAAGTATGGAGCAAGACAAGGATGCCAACTCTCACCACTGTTATTCAACATATTATTGGAGGTCCTAGCCACAGCAATCTGACAAACAGAAGAAATAAAATGTATGCAAGCTGAAAGAGAAGAGGTAAAATTATCACTGCATGCAGATGACATGATATTATATGTAGATAACCCTGACTCCACACGAAAACTACTCAAACTGATCAACAAATTCAGCAAAGTAGCAGGATACAAGATGGATATTCAGAAATTGTTTGCATTTCTGTAAACTAGCAATGAAGTATTAGAAAAGGAATATAAAAATTCAATAACTTTTAAAACATTGCACCAAAAATTAAATACCTAGGAATAAACCTGACCGATGAGGTTAAAGACTTATATGCTTAGAATTATAAAACATTAATCAAGGAAATTAAAGAGGATTCAAAGAAATGGAAAGATAATCCATGATCCTGGATTGAAAGAATCAATATTGTTTAAATTGCCTTAACTACCCAAAGCGATCTACATATTCAATGCAATCCCTATCAAATTATTCATGATGCTTTTCACAGAACTGGAACAAACAATCCGAAAATGTATATGGAACCATAAAATACCAAAGCAATCCCAAGGAATAAAAACCAAGCAGAAGGCATAACTCTCCCAGATTTTAGACAATATAAAACAGCTACTGTAATCAAGATAGTGTGGTACCGGTACCAAAACAGACATACAGACCTATGGAACAGAATAGAGAACCCAGAAATAAATCCAGATACCTATGGTCAATTAATCTTCGACAAAGGAGGCAATATAAAATATGGAAAAGTCTCTTCAGTAAGTAGTGAAGGGAAAACTGGACAGCCACCATGCACAAAAATAAACTCAAAATGGCTTAAAGACTTAAATATATGGCAAAACACCATAAAACTCCTAGAAAATAACATAGGCAAAACATTCTCAGACATCAACCATACAAATGTTTTCTTATGTCAGTCTCCCAAGACAACAGAAAGACAAACAAAATAAACCAATGGGACCTAATCAAACTTAAAAGCTTTTGCACAGCAAAGGGAACCATAAAAAAAAAAAAAAAAAGGTAACCAGAATGGGAGAAAATAACTTCAAATGATGTAACTGACAAGGGCTTAATCTCTAAAAGATAGGAACAATTTATACAACTCAACAGCAACAACAGCAACAACAAAAAGCCATCCAAATGAAAAATGGGCAGAAGACCTGAATAGACATTTCTCCAAAGACGATATACAGATGCCCAATAGGCACATGGAAAAAATGCTCAACATCACTAATTATTAGAGAAATGCAAATCAAAACTATGAGGTACCACCTCACACTAGTCAGAATACCCATCATTAACAAATCAACAAATACCGGAGAGGGTGTGGAGAAAAGGCAACCCTCCGACACTGTTGGTGGGAATGTCACATTGGTACAACCACAATGGAAAACAGTAAGGAGATTCCTCAGAAAACTAAGTATAGAACTACCATGTGACCCAGCAGTCCCACTCCTGGGCATATACAGAGACCAAAGCTTTCATTGATAAAAGACACATGAACCCCTATGTTCGTTGCAGCACTCACTATTCACAATAGCCAAGACATGGAAATAACCTAAATACCCATCAACAGATGAATAGATTAAGAAGATATTGTATATACACACAATGGAATACTACTTAAACATAAAAAAGAAAAGAATAGGAGCTCCAGTAGTGGCTCAGTGGTTAACGAATCCGACTAAGAGCCATGAGGTTGCGGGTTCGATACCTGGCTTTGCTCAGTGGGTTAAGGATTCGGCGTAGCCGTTAGCTGTGGTGTAGGTTGCAGACGCAACTCGGATCCCACGTTGCTGTGGCTGTGGCGAAGCCCGCAACTACAGCTCCTGTTAGACCCCCTAGCCTGGGAACCTCCATATGCTATGGGTGCGGCCCTAGATAAGGCAAAAAGACACACACACACACACGAAAAGAATAACGCCATTTGCAGCAACATGTGTGGAACTGAAGACTCTCAAACTAGGTGAAGTAAGTCAGAAAAATAAAGACAAATACCATATGATATCACATATCTGGAATCTAATATATGGCACAAATGAATTTTTCTACAGAAAAGAAACAAACTCATGGACTTGGAGAACAGACTTGTGGGAGGGGGAGGGAGTGGAATGGTCTGGAAGATGCAAAATATTGCATTTGGATCAGATAAGCAATGACATCCTCCTGTATAGCACAGTGAACTATACCTAGTCACTTATGACAGAATGTAATGGAGTATAATCTGAGAAAAATAATGTATATTTATATATATATGTATGATTGGGTCACTTTGCTGTACAGCAGAAATTGACAGAATAATGTAAATCAACTATAATATAAAAAAATAAAAACCTAAAAAAAAGGAAAAAGAAAAACTGATGACTTCAATTAATTTTCATGATGGTTGTATAAGGGAAAAAAAAATGTATCAACATTTTCCATTCTTCTGTTTCACTTTCATGAGGATAATCAATATTTCCCATAAACACAAAAAGAGCAGTTGTAACCTGAAGTGTTAGACATGCTATAGCCATCAATTAGCCAGAAATTTATTTTTCTATATTTGCAAACATATACAGAATTTATAATTTCTATATTTTACAAATACGAAAAACATGCATGTTTTATTTGATTATGAAATATAATACACATGCATCCTTATAAGATCATCTATACAAGCAAGAATGTCTATATGCTTAATGTAAGTGAGTATGCATCTATGCTTGATAATAGGGGACAATATTTTTTTTATTAATATACTATTTTTAAAATAAATTTTACTCAGGAAAGCATAATGGTTTTTAATGAAAAAAAGTCCATTTCATTTACATGACTTCATATTATCTTTTCTTTTTCCTCTGAAATTCATTAACAAGAAAAATTTCGTAGTCAATATAAAATAGAAATGTCAGGACTGCTGATGTGACTCAATTTTTAATGATTCAACTTAAAGGTAATATTCTAAACTCCTTTTGTGTATTCTGTGTATGGGGTGTGAAAAAGATAATTAAGAATTACTGCATGTTTCAAAGGCCAGATTCTCGCATATGTAATTCATTTACTAATAACTTTAATCTTTTGCAAAACTATAGATAACTAAAATACTGCAAATTATTGTTTAAAAAACTTCTCACTTTGAAATAACCTTAAGAATTGTGAAGATGTCACAAAAAGTTCTTGTATGCCCTTCCCCTGGCTTCACCTAATATTACTTTTTCTCATAACCATGATACATTTTTCAGAACCAGCAAACATTGGCATTAAATTATTAGTTTTAACAGTTTTTCTGGTGGTGTCTTTAGGGTTTTCTATATATAATACTGTGTCATCTGCAAATAGTTACAGTTTTACTTCTTCCTTTCTGACTTGGATTGCTTTTTTTTTTTTCTTGCCTGATTGCTTTGGCTAGGGTCTTCCAAAACTAGTTTTAATAAAAACAAGCGTTTCCAACCTTCTCTTGTCCCTCATCTTAGAGAACAGCTTTTAACTTTTGACTGTTGAGTATGAAGTTAGTTATGGGCTTGTCATTTATGGACATTAATATGTTGAGGCACATTCCTCTTTACCTATTTTGCTGAGAGTTTTCCTCATAAATTGACATTAAATTTTTTTCAGGAGATTTTGCTGTGTCTACTGTGGTGATATGATTTTTATACTTTTTTTGTTAAGTTGGTTTATCACTCAATTGATTGGTAGATATTGAATCATCCTTGCATCCCTGAAGTAAATCCCATTTGATCATAAGGTATGACATTTTATTTTTCAAAAAATTCTTGTGAATATTTGTCCCATGGTATTCACACGGGTTTTCAGTAATCAATTTAAAATAATTATACAAGTATATTGATAATTTATTTCTAACACACAAATCAGTGACTACATTGTATCAGACAGAGTCATTCTAAAATCCATTAACTGTTTTTAGCATATGCGTACATTCTCCATCTAGCTCCCATAGCAATATAGCTAAAGGAACAATACAAAATATGTTAGACAAAGTGATAAATGAAATCTTAAAAAACTCCCAAGTAGTAGAAAATAATGATGTATAACTGTTGTTGAATATTTTCTATGTAGCACTGAGTTATATATTCAATATGACTTACATAATAAAGTCATTAATCCTGCAAAGAAGATATCATAATCTCTGTTTCGTATATAAGGAAACAATGTTATGGAGGGTTAGATTTTCTCAAAGGGACACAGAATTAGTAGAGCCAGAACTGAATGCTCTGGGTACTGTGTAAACTTAATTAGTATCTATATATCTGCTCTGTTCACCATTATCCTCAGGATACCTAGCACTTTGACTAGCCCTAAATTCATTCATACTTTATTGATAAATACATTTCTGAATACCATATATGTAATTCCCTCAGTCATTATCTAATGTATTTGCTGAAAGATATCCTTATTAATTATTGCTTTCCATGGTGGTCATTATGGTCCCACAGTGGAAGAAATAAGCATGTAAGTTGCTACCTCCTCAATGACTTTACTCCAATAGCCTTTCTTTGTTGTGAAACCTCAAGTCTCATATTTGCTAGTAAGATTTGTTTTCTAAAATGAAGACATTGCTTCTAGATGATCTGTTGTTTAAAAAAAAAATGGAAATTGAGGCAGGGCGTAGAAAGAATCCTCAACACTTATTATTTTGGAAAATAGAAAGTAGATTTCCAAGAATGTTGATTCTGTTATGAATCCAGAATTTTAAGTGTGGCAGAATCTAGGGAGAGCAAATGTAGAGCATGGGATGCACTCCTGGGTAAGAAATCCCAAACAGGGTACTAGAGATGTAGAAATATATACCTGGGATAATGGGAATATAAGTGAGAGGGGTGAATTAATTGCTAAATCAAAGGAAATAATAACCATAATATTTCTGTTCATTTAATACCTTAATCTATCCTAAAAATCACTAGAAAAAATAGTTAAGGTAGATTATTATCATCAACTATGTCTCAACACTGTGGTTATTCACTTACATTAATTTCTGTATCTTCCTTTTACTCTTAGTTGCTTCAAAAGTTCTCTTTCCCATTACTCTTATGATGAGATTACCACGTTAACAATGGAAGATGAAAGCCATTCGTAAATGAAGAAAAAGGGCTCTCCATCTTGCCGTCTCTACTTATCCATATTGTGTCCTTGAAAAATCATTTAATATATATGAATCTTGGGTATGATATTATAAATAGAATACTCTATTGTATGTACTTATTGAAAGGAAAACCAATTTTGATTGAGAAAATGATTTATACTTTGTAAAATATCACACACAGACATGTGTAAATACAAACACAAACTAGTAGTTTACCATTGATAATTGTATCTGAATGCTTTTGAATCTATCAGTTTAAAAAACTTCACAACAAATTGCAATATTTGAGTCTTTCAATATTTACACTTCTGTCATACCTAAATTATTTTTTATTAAAGTATATTGATTTACAATGTTTCTTCAAGTTCTGCTGTACAGAAAAGTGACACAGTCACACACATTTCCCTGTCCTGTACAGTAGGGCCCCATTGTCCATCCTAAATATAAGAGTTTGTGGCCAAAAAACATTTTTGTGGGAGGGGTTTGAATGTAATTCCTAAATTCAACAAGCAAAATTTGCCCCACTTGGTTGAACACTCTTTGTTCAAGCCCGTTTTGGGAATGTATACTCACTAGATTAGATAAAAATCAGAAACATTGATTTTGGAAACTTAGCATGCATTCAACACTGTATTTAAACCAAAAACAAGTAAATCATCATACTACTAAAGGCACATGCTCCTCCAAAATGGTAAAAACAGACACTATTATTTCTTAAAAATTATTAGTTGTTACAAGTTTATCTATGTACAAAGTCTATGAAAAACCAATGTGAGTAAATACCAGTATAAAGAAAAAGTACCCTAGCAGGAAGCAGAAGAATTTAGGGAGCAAAAATCCCAGACACAAAAAAAATGTTCTGTACACCAGCATTTGTTGAATAATGTGTTGGCATTCCTGATGTTAGCTCTGTTAAAGGCAATGCCCTGGGCATCTCTATTTGTTAAAACAAACAAACAAATCACATATGTCCAAAGCCTCCGTCCTCTTTCCAACCCCTACTGTGCTCTAGCTAATGTAAAATATGCTTTGGTGTAATTTTATGAAATAGTTTGTCAGTGAAATAGCATAGATGCATCTTAATGAGATCTTTAAAACAGATGGGGATATTTTAGCTGCCCTCACCCCTTTTGCTTGAACAATATTCCCTGTAATTGGTGGTGTAGTAAAACATTCTTTTTTAAAGGATAGGAACTGAATACATTTTCAGGCTATTATGGGAAAACCCATGAAACACAAGGGATACATGAAGCAAGGTTTTCTGATTTTTTCTTTTTCTTTCTTTTTTTTTTTTCTTCTTTTAACACAGTTGCTTTGCCATGGACATTCTAAACATCCACAAATAATTTCCTACCTCGCATTATGTTATTTACCCTTGTGTAACTTTATTGAAAGGGATATTTTAGTAAACAATTTGATAATTGCAAATTAAATGGAGAGGCTATTCTTCCTTAATTTCCTTTTGTCTGACTGATTTTCTTTCATCATAAAACAGTTCTTTTTAGTCCCTTTTTTTTTTGCCCTCATGTACTTTTTCTTTGTTAACGGTCAGTGCTTTTTCTCTATCTTTTCCAACTTTTATTTTATAGCCAAAATGCATGTGAACATAATACTTATAGGGAAATCCCTTTCTCTGCTTAGATGTACAGATGATACAAAGTATCACTATCTGCAAAAAGTAGTAGTAAAAACTAAGAAGGTAAAATTTTAAATATTCTATATTCCACATAACTGTCAGAAATGGAGTCTTCCTGACACAAGTCTGAATATTTGAAAATATTCTAACTAAACTGATACATCATAATTTTATTCTATAAGAAAATGTTTTCCTCTAGTTACTTAGCGAATATATATTAATAGGAATTTACTAGTTTTAGACTTTCCATAAGAATAAAAAATTGAAAATAAAACCTTTGTATTTTGTATATTGCATTTGATTATTGACAATATTCCTATGTTTCGCTGAATTAGGTCTATAATTTGTTTCAGCTTTTTTTTTTTCCAAACATATTGCCTTGAGTGGCTCCCCGAGTTTATTTAACTAGTCCTAAAACAAATGAAGCCATTATTACGCTGTTATATGACCTCTGACTCTAGCACTCCAACCTTCAGTCACATTCTGAGCTCACTAAGGGAACTCTTTGCTCAGATCTTGCTCTTGCACAAGCTCCTTGCACAAGTTGTAGAACCTGTGTTCATGCTCCATGACTCCACTTAAAACTTTCCGTTTTATGGGATTCCTCCACCCCTCCCAGCACCGGCCCTGCCACATCCCTATGTCTGGACATTGGGAATGTTAAGGACTTTGTTTTCTTTAGGAGTTTTCCCATCTTTATTGTTTGTTCATTTTTCTTTATCAAAGTGAGGCTAGAGAGTGCCTGAAGATCAGTCAAGAAAATGTCTCAAAGACCCAACAGCTTAGAGTGGATGGGAAAGATCTTCCTTGCCAAGGGTAGGATAAAAAATATATATATATATATGAAACTGGGTCAACAGTATAAGCCAGAAACAAAGTGGCTGAGAAATTCTGAATGTGGTTCAACAGCACTACTTCAAAAGTAGTGAGGATGAGATAATCAATGTGTTTTATTATTTATTTAAACTTTTCCTCCACGGGCTGTGAATTTGTTGAAATAATTGTCCCATAATCTCTCTGGATATGCCCAGAAAACAGCGCTCGGGATATACAGGATGTTCGATAACTATTTGTTGAATAATTTAATTTAAAAAATAGAAACATAGCCAATGAATTATAGTTAAGTGACCAAATAAAGATTCTTCAAAGAATTCCAATTTGTAAATATCTGCATGTATTTGAATTAGATACACTTCACTCAACTTTTCTTCCCAACAGATGAGAAATTTCCAACACAGTTGTCTATAGTGTCTTACAGTGTCGAGGGTTATGTGATGCTTTCATTATGGAAAAAATAAGAGGGTTCAATGATTCTAATAATATCCCAAATTAATTTGTTTGCAACCATATAAACAATACATTTCTCTGCTTCATATAATATTTACTCACTTCAAAATTTTATTCAGTCAACTTAACTACTCCTGACAACTTTCACAAAGGGAATGTTTTTCTCTTCCAAGCAAGATTTTTAAGGATTTTCACCTGAAATGTTTTATGGGTCCTATAAGAGCATAACCCTGGAAGAAATATTTTCTGCAATTTCCTTCAAAGCAAGTTAACATATAAATCTGATAAAATATTGTGTTACAAGGATGCTTGGAAATTCTCCTAACGATAGCTGTCATGTTAGTGGGCTGAGAATTTTTGGATGAATAGACCAGATTCCATGAGTTAAAACAAAAAAAAAATCCCTAAGTTTTTGGATACTAAAACACCAACATCTGCTTGAAGTGAAAACAAGAATTATCCTAAAAATTTAAGTGACTGGATGAGTTATTTTTTTAAAAGTATGTTTTATTGCCATTGATAAGAATGAAATTCATAAATAGAAAATTATCAAATACAAGTAAATGCTATGCAGAATAATTTTGAATGACAATTAATACCTTTATATGTTATTAAAATGTTTCCCTTATATTTCTTACATTTTAAAGTTTGTATAAAGGAAGAGAAAACGGAAACATACACCTACCTAACAAATGAATGTATAAAGTTACATGAAAAAACTACCCATGCTATCTTTTTATGCATGACCTATTATTGCCATTAGAGTTGGGTTTTTTTTTTTAAGCTTTTACCTAAGAAGTACATGTTTCTTTTACTTTTACACTTTCAGGTGGAAATCAGTCTCTCTTCATACTGCAGAATATTGTATGCAATTTATGTGAGCCACAATTTAGGGAAAGGAAATGTGATTGTATTTCCAAAAGCACTGAAATGGTTATTTATCTGTTAACCTAGAATAATGGTACTTAATATTTGTAGAGAGTAAACTCAATGTCAAACTTCAATAAACTTTGTAAGTTAAACATTACGCTAGACTCTTCTAAGTTATGTATGATTATTGTTTCTATTCTACAGATGAGGAAATTGCTAGAGCAAAGATTTAAGTATAGCTCACGGTCACGTGAGTCACAGAAAGGGGAAGCTCTGATTTAAACAAAATATTTAGAATTTGCCTGCTCTCTCCCACTCTCTCTCTTTATTTGAAATCTTTATTTCAAAGGATCCAGCAGGAAAAAGTGAAACCTCATTATCAAATTTTCAAGTACTCAGAAAAATATTACACGTTCACTTTATCTTGGCTATCTAATCAGAATTTGTCTGTATGTAATGATTTACTCTGAATGGAGTCATTTTTCATTTTAGCCTAATTTTCTCTAAGTTAAAACCACAATGTGTTATACTGGCAAACATATAGACACTTTGAAGCCTTACTAAGCACTTATGATCTATGAGAGTTGGTAAGTCATTAAAAACAGTCAAGTTACCATTTTATCACCTGTATAGAAGACTAACAATCCCAGTCATGCCTTCCTACACAGAGTGCTAATGTGATGACGTCAGGATTATAACCTACATAAGGTTCCTAGTGTGGCACACAGTAAATTACTTGGCACACGGTAAATGGACAGTAATTTATAGTTTTAGTTCCTTTACATTCCTGAATCCCAACTTAAATTTCTTCATGTTTGACATCTGCTATTATCAATTTCTATATTTTGAGACTCCTGAATACAAACTATTTTTTAATGTTTACTCTTCTCACAGTATGTGAGATATTATTCTTCTTAATATTGCTCACTTATAACCTCACATATTTCTCTTATTTTTCTACTGCCACGTTGTGGTCTGGGACCACCTATTACCACACCCACCCCTTTCCTGGAATCCTGCTTCTAGACTTTATCCTCATCAATCATTTACACTGGTGTTGGAGGTACTCCACATATATATTATAGAATTCCTTTGCTTTAACTCCTTTGGCAATCTGCACTGTCTTCAAAATAAAGTCAAATTTCCTTCACATGGCTTATTAGAGCATTCATAAAATACATCCCCCTTATCTCACTGCAGCCCTCCAAATTTTATCAGAAACTTTCTTTTCTCCCAGTCTTATTTTGCTATGTCTTTTGCCAAGAGCAAATTTTTCCATCCCTTTTCAGATTTCAAATTAGACAATGCCTCTTACTGGTCTTTTCTGAATTCTATACAGAATGGATCGCTACTTCACTTTTATGCATAATTATAATCACTATAAATTTCCACAGACTATTTTGGTCATTAAGATTTCCCGACTCATTTAGATATGAACACAAATGGTTTATTTTTCCAAATAACTGCACCCTAAGTTATACCATATGGAAATTTACTGCTAGATAATGCCTCTCTTTAAAGTACTTTAGCCTTATACCATGATGTGGTTATTTGATTAAAGGAAGAATATCACTATGTTCTTCAGTCTCAGAGGAGTTTATGTTAAAACTTTATGGGATTTTTAGATATTTTTAATTGAAGTATAGTTGATGTACGATATTAATATTATGTTAAGTCACAGGTATACAATATAGTGATTCACAATTTTTATACTCCATTTATAATTACTATAAATTATTGGCTATATTCCCTGTGTTGTAAAATACATTCTTGTAGTTTATTTTATAGCTAATAGTTTGTGTCTAAAAGTTTGTGTCCCTTACCCCTGTATTGCCCTTCCCAAATTCCCTCTCTCTACTAGTGACCACTAATTCATACTCTATATCAGTGAGTCTGCTTTTTTGGGCTATATTCACTCGTTTATTTTTTAAATTCCACATATAAGTGATACCATAAAAAAAATTTTGTCCTAGTCTGCCTGACCTATTTCACTTAGCATAATGCCCTCCAGGTCCATCTGTGTTTCTGTAAATGGAAAAGATTTTGTTCATTTTTATGGCTGAGTAGTATTCCATTGTGTGTACATTTGAGTGTGTATGTATAATACATACAAGTTGGTAAATACTGCTACGAACATTAGGGTTCACATATCTTTTTGCATTAGAATTTTTGTCTTTTCTATACATATGCCAAGGAGTGGAAATGCTGGATATGATAGTTCCATTTTTAGTTTTTTGATAAATATCTGTACTGTTTTCCACAATGGCTGGGTCAATTCACGTTGCCATCAACAGTGCACAAGAGTCCCCTTTTCTCCACATCCTTGCCAACATTTATTTGTATTCTTTTCGATGAGAGCCATTGTGAGGTGATATCTCACTGTGGTTCTGATTTGCATTTCCCTGACAGTTTGTGATGTTGAGCATGTTTTCAGGTGCCTGTCTGCCATCTGCATTTCTACTTTGGAAAAATGTCTATTCAGTTCTTCTGCACATTTTTTAATCCATTGACTATGTGTGTGTTTTTGTGCCAATATCATACTGTTTTGATTACTACAGAATTATAGTATAGTCTGAAGTCAGGGAGTGTGATACCTCCACCTCTGTTCTTCTTTCTCAAGATTGTTTTTGCTATTTGGGGAATTTCTGTTTCCATACAAATTTTTAAGTTGTTATAGCTCTGTGAAAAAAAAAACCCTGGTATTTTAAGAGGGAATACATGGAATCTGTCAGTTGCCTTGAGAAGTATGGTCATTTTAATAATATTCTTTCAATCCAAGAAGATGGTATATTTTCCCAGCTATTTGTGTCTTCAATTTCTCCCTCATCATCTTATATTTTTCCAAGTATAAGTCTTTTACTTCCTTAGGTAGGTTTATTCTTAGGTATTTGATTCTTTTTTATATGAAGGTAAATGAGATTATTTCCTAAATTTTTCTGATAGTTCACTGTTAGTGTATAGAAATGTAACAGATTTCTGTATATTGATTTTGTATCCTGCAAATTTTCAGAATTCATCGATGAACTCTAGTAGTTTTCTGACTGCATCTTCAGGATTTTCTATGTATAGTGTCATGTCTTCTCAAACTGATTGCTGTGGTTAGAATTTCCAATACTATGTTGAATCACAGTGGCAAGAGTGGATATTCTTGTCTTATTCCTAATCTTAGTGTAATTGCTTTTAGTTTTTCACTACTGAGTATGATGTGTTATGATTGAGTAGCTGTGGTCTTTAATATTTGAGGTATGTTTTGATTTGCATTTCCCTGACAGTTCGTGGTGTTGAGCATGTTTTCAGGTGCCTATCTGCCATCTGCATTTCTACTTTGGAAAAATGTCTATTCAGTTCTTCTGCACATTTTAATGTGAGGTGAGATATCACCTCACAATGGCTCTCATCGAAAAGAATACAAATAAATGTTGGTCTTTAATATTTGAGGTATGTTCCCTCTTATACCTATTTTCTAGAGAGTTTTATCATAAATGTTGAATTTTGTCAAAAGACTTTTGTGCATCTGTAATTTATGTTTTAAATTATTTTTTTAAATTGTTTTAAAATATATGATAGATAGCATTGTATAAATTTAAGGGTCACCTGTTGATTTGATAATTATATTTGTAATATTATTACCATTGTAGTGATAATTAGCATATCTATCATATCACATAATTATTTCTTTTTAGTTTTTGGAATAATTGTCTTAGCAAGTCTGAGGATCATAATAACATAATATTGTCTATATTTACTGTACATTATTTCTCTAGGACTTATTTTCTGCTAATTTCACATTTGTACCCTTAAATGGATTTTGTCCTATCCCCTTCCTGTCCTCCCCTGTTAACCACCATTTTACTCTGTTTTCATAAGTATGACTTTTTAAGATTTTACTTATAAGATATATCATGCAGTATTTGCCTTTCTATATTTAGCTTATTTCACTTGACATAATGTCCTCCAGGTACATCCATGTTGTCTCAAATGGTAGGATGTCCCCGCTCATGGCTGAATTACGTGTATTTCTTTATCTTTTCAACTTTTGACAGACACTAGGGTTTTTTCACATGTCAGCTCTTGTGAATAATGCTGCAATGAACATGGAAGTGCAGGTATCTATTTGCCAACCTGTTTTCATTTCCTTTGTGTATATACCCAGAAGTGGAATTGCTGGATTATACAACAGTTCTATTTTTTTTTTTTTCATTTTTTTTGAGCAACCTCCAAACTGTCTCCCATGGTGTCTATACCAAGTTACATTTGCAACAACAATGTCCAAATGCTATTTTCCCCCCATCCTCACCAGCATTTTTTATCTTTGATCTTTTGATGAAAGCCATTATAACAAGTAGGAAGTAATATCTCGTGATTTTGATTTGCATTTCTCTGATGAATAGTCATGTTAAGCATCTTTTTATGTAGCTACTGGCCTTTCAGATGTCTTCCTTGGATCCAAAGTTTATCTTCCCATTTTAACTGGATTTGTTATTTTGTTATTAAATCATGAGTTCTTTATAAATTCTGGATATTAACCTCATATCAGATACATGCTTTACAAAAATTTTCCTCTTTCTATAGGTTAAATTTTCATTGCTTATTGTTTCTTTTGGTACGCAAAAGCTTTTAAGTTTGATGTAGTTCTATTTGTTTTCTGCCTTTGTTGTGTTTTTGATGTCATATCCAGAAAAATATTTTCCAAATCAATGTTGAAGAGATTCTTCCCTACGTTTTCTTATAGGAATATTCTGGCACAAATTTTTATGTTTAAGTCTTTAAGCCACTTCAAGTTAACATTTGTGAGCAGTATAATTTAAGGGTACAATTTTATTTTCTACATGTGCTTATTCAGTTTTCCTAGCATCATTTATTGAAAAGGCTACCCTTTCCTCATGGATGTTCTTATCTCCTTTGTCAAATATTGCTTGACTGTATCTGTGGGAGATAAATTCTGGGATCTCTATTTCACTGAGCAATGTACCTATTTTTATGCCAGTACCATCTTATTTTAATTACTATAGATTAGTAGTATAGCGTGAAATAGGGAAGTGTTATTCCTCTAGCTTTGTTTTCAAGCCTTAGGATTGCTTTGGTTATTCAAAGTTTTCATGATTCCATACAAATTTTAGGATTACTTTTTTCTATCTCTGTGAAGAATGCCATTGGAATTTTGATGCCTAAATTCTATAGATGGCTTTGGATAGCATGCATTTTTTTTTTAAATATCCCCAGTGCTTTGTTACAATTGAAGTATGGGTAACTTAAAGAGAAGCAGATGGTTTCTGGCTCTTTCATGTAATTTTTTCGCTGTCTCTTGGTGTTTACATGTTTCTTCAATATTGGGCTAGATGAGGATTAAAAAAAATAGGAAAATGGCTTCATGCATTGGAATCCAGAGGTATTGCTATCTCGCCTTGGGAATACTCTGCCATATCATCTCTCTAAAATGCCCCTCCTTCCTTTCTCCAGTAATACAGGGACAGTTCCACAGTCTGATGAATAAGCAGATGACCAAGTTTGGAAAAAAAATCAAAAACAAGAAGCTTTAATGTTTAGAAATATTCCCAAAATTTATGAGTACTTCTCTTGGAGCTCACTTTTCACCCAATAAAAAAGGTGAAGCAACACACTCTCTCTCTTACAGGTAGGAAAGAAAACAGATCCCCTTTGGTCAGTCAATGCTAGTTGTCTAGGGCCCATTAAAAACATCCTTTAATACAATTGAAGGACTCTTCCATCAAAATATTAATTTTGTCATTGTTTAATTACCATAAATAGAAAATTTAGACAGTGTTGCTTGAGTTATGGTAGACTTCTGGCAAATTTTACAGATTAGAATTCTAGCAGTCATCAAATACCAGTTCTTATTTGAAGTGACTTTCTTTTTTATATGGCTTATTTAAATCAATTAATATGGATCATCATGTCTCCTCTACTCTCCATATTTCTGAAATTCCAGAGCTGAAATGAGTATAGGACAGTCTATTAACAAAGCATCTACACTCTTTTGAATAGATCTTTTCATATATTCTTCCTTCTGGTATGTAATTGCTTAGGCATGTTAAACGTGCCTTTTAGATTAGATTTCTTCCTTATACACAGGAGAATGCATCAGCTGGAGAATATTCTTCAGCACACTTCTGAAATGAAGCTGTTATTAATACTTTTGCAGTGGCTCCCTTAGTGTACCATGAAGACTAGTTTTTCTATATGCTCTATAATTTAGGTCTCAAATTCCATAGCTATGGACACAGGTCCAAATCCATTCAACTGAACAACCCAAGGCCAAATTGGTCATATGGTAAGAAGATGGAAGTCTCTTGTGCCTATGGATAAACTACTTAAATATAAGGAGAGCCCCTCAAATGGCTTTTCTTTGGTCACAAATAATGAATGGCATTTCACTGAGCTTCTCTAGCACTATTTACTACCTAAAATTCAGAGCCTCACAAACTAGTGCTCTGGGACAGACAAATCATTTATTCTACCTACCTGTTTTTGGGCTTAGAAGCACAATAAACATAGCACATAATTGCTGAATTTCTCAATGTCTAAAGATTCCAAATGTGGAAAGTCTCTTTTTTTAATATCTTAAATATTTCCTCAGACCTTCTTTCCTCCTTAAAAATCTCAGCACCTACATATATAGTGTGTGTGTGTGTGTGTATTTATATATATATATATATATATATATATATATATATATATTTAATGGCTACTTAAGCAGTTCAAAGCCAAGTTGCAGCAAGTCACAAACCAACATTTTTGATGAAGTTTATATGTTTCTATTAAAACTAATGCCTTATAAAAATAGTTAATGACCTTAAAAAAATAACCTCTCACTCATGGACAAGGTTTCATTTGTTAGAGTTACCCCTTGAGTCTGACAACAGCTCAATTCTAAAAATGGGCAGTATGGCGCAGGACTGGATACACAGAAGACCAAAGTGAGAAATCTACATTCTCTACTAAAACAGCACTAAAACTTAAGCTTGCTGTATCAAAACCCCACCAGAAGTTTCCATCCTTGCTCTATCATCAAATCCCTTTCCTAGGAGATTTTTCAAAGTCTTAAGCTCAATGCACCAGAAGCTAACATTTCCCCAGAACTGAACTTACTCCCTTCTGCCCAAACTACAGACTTCACAGAGCACTTTGGAACTCAGGTCTTCTGCAAGGAGGAGTGTAGTAGGTCCCAAAGACAAAGAAGCAAGCAAGTTCCTCCTTCTGCTGCAGGTGTCACTTTTAACAGGTGTCAGGTGTTTGGCTCATGGTAGTCATCCAATAAATAGAAGCTTATATTATTATTACTCTTAGCCTTTTGTGAATTATTCCTTTGCATAGATTAAACCTATGTGTGTTTCATTTTCTTCACATTTTTGACTGTAATCCTCTGTGGTTATCCCAAAGTCTGCCACATTAAGATAAAGGGGAGAACTTCTATTAAACCAGCTTCATGGGAAAAAAGAGAAAAAAAAAAAGCATGAGCCAATCAAAACAAAAAAAAGAATCTAGAACAGTTTACTCTTTGTTCCTTTATGTAAAATTTCACCCTAATACAATGAGCAACATGTTCTTTCTTTACACTTAGGAAAGCAATGTTAACATAAACAATACAATCTAATGTCCTTAAGAAGCTAGCAATATGAGAGAGACAGCATTCACACTAACAATTATAATAAATGGAGTAAATGTATACAGTGTATTATTGAAGGGCACAGGTGTGGTACTTAATAGAGAGAAACAGGTGAGGGTCGTTATGGAAAGATACTTGGAGGAAGGAGCCTAGAACATTTGGGTCACGTAATGTTACCTCGTATCCTGCATTTCTCTGAACCAAATGTAATTTTTAAGTAACACAGTTAGCAGAGAAATATTGATTTTTTTGGTTTCTTTCATATATCTTTTGTTTTAGTCACAGAAAGAAAAGAACAACATATGTTGGACAAAGTAAAATCAATAACTCTAAAAATTAACTTACTTTCCCAATAACAGAATTAGGCATACACATAAATAATACATTTTGTAGAATGAAAGAGAGAAATGTATGTTGTAGGACAAAACAATTTCCTGAAGGCAGCTAAGATTGCTGTGAAAAATGCCCGGTGGCTTTGAGAATAAAGTATAGTGGATTTGCCAAGATCCATACTTCATTTTGATACAGAAAATGTGTAAATAAGAGCCTACTTCAGGGATGATGTGCCTTGTTTTCTTTTTTTGTTTTTTAGTAAAGTCTGGATAATTTGTATTCATCTTATAAACATAACTTTTGTTCATAGATAAGTAGTATTTGAACCTGTTATTTTATTTCTTTGATTTTTATGGTAAAAAGTATCAATCAAAAAATGTGCACTGCATATACTACCTCACAATTTAAGAATGTTGGGGGAAATGTGTCAGTATTTCTAACTTAAGTATAAATTCACTTAACTGTAAATTTTGAGTGAAACTACTCTTATCCTTCATTAGAGAGATGTTTAAATCCCAAGTAAACTGTCACCCAAGCAAATTGTCAGTTTGGATATTTTTAACTGATTGCAGACAGAATCATGTTTCATTGCACTCTCCTTCTGGCCAAGGAATATGTGCAAGTTTTGAGTAAAATGTACGTATACTTAACAACCTAATCCGTAACACTGAGTAAATGTAGATAGTACTCTGCTTGAGTGAAAACACCACAAACTGAACACAGCCCAACAATTTGTTTTAAAAGTGTCTCTTTTGTGTTCAATAAATGGGAATACATTCACTATCTTTCTCATTCTATATAATTACAGCAGATGGTAACGTTTTTCCTTAGATTGAGAACTTGGCATTTTACATGTTTAATTTGGCTCACCATAGAACATTTATAGAACTGCATTCCAAGCAGTGATTTTCTAAAAGATTCCCTATTGAATATGAATGTAATTATGTTAAATATTCCACCCAGAAATTATAACCCCAACCCTAAAGGTTATTCCTTGGGCATAAAACAAAAACATAGGGCTTTTTTTTTTTTTTGCTATATTTTCTAGGCCACTGAGAAGTCTATAAATTGCTACTCCAGGGTAATAACTGACTTAAAATTTGAATATATAAATACAATTAACTTTAATACCCCAAGTGATAAATTAAGCTTATTAATTATGCTTTTGCCCATTGCATATTGATGAAAGTCAAGGCTATTCTGTATGACTGGAAGCTAAAGGCCTATAGTAGATTCAGGAAAAAGAGGAGGAAGCAATTTGGATTATCTCAGTCAAAGATTTTTCTGCTTTTGCTCTTTTTCAATTGTTATACTTAATGGAGACTAGGCCACCATTACAGCTAGCACATATCATGAAATCACTGCTGAGTTTTAGAAGAATCACCAGTGCTTATGTAGCAAGAGGAAGCCAGGCCAGCTTAAATGGCCCCCTCTCCCTCAAGCAACCAGGAAATCTGTAACAAGTGAAAAGCTTGTTTAGAAAGTTTGTGGTCGATACTTAACCTATAAGAATTTACAAAGCTTACTTAATATGACTTGTTATACAGGAGAGGTCATCATGAGAACTAGGCCTGCTGAGTTTGGCTAATACTTGTCACTCTTTGTGAGGAACATGGAGTGACTGTAGGAGAAAGAAAAAAGAGACAAATGCAATTTTAAGAAATAATAAATAAAAAATGCAGAGTTTGGGATCAAGGTGTTCAGTATGAAGTTAAAAATGAACAACACTGTGTGTTTAGTGAAAGCAGTATTGTCTCAGAATTAAAAAAAATGTGAAAGGGATAAAAGAAAGCTTTTATCAAGACTAGTTAACTGCATTACATGAAAATCTTAAAAAGGATGAATATAACCTACATAAAATTAAGTGTATGAAGAAAAGCAAGGGTCGTAAGTGAGGTAAAGATTTAGGTGAGGATTAAAAACACACAAAGAGGAGAAAACGCAGAATCTCTTTGCCTCTAAACTACACAATTTATGGAGTGTTTTTCTATACAGGATGGTTGAAAAAAAAATTACTAGAGTCAACACTTTCATTTAGAGGCCCACCACTCTATTACAGCTCCTACATCAACATGACCATTTGCACCTAAGCACAATTTGGAAACCTCCTATTAGAAGGTGAGCATAGCTCTTTCTCTCCTCATATTAACAATGTAGGAAAAGTCAGTATTAAGTATGGAAGATAGATAGCACTATGAAAATGGCAAAAACAGAACTAAACAACAAAAAAACCTGGCAATACTCAATTCTGGCAAGGAGCAAAAGGAGATGTCTTTCATCTCTGGTAGGAATGTAAAATGGTAAAATTACTTTGGAAGATAGTTTGACAGTACCTTAACGAAACTAAACATAGTCTTACCACACCATCAAGCAGTCGTGCTTCTAGGTATTGACCCAGTTGACTTGAAAACACATGTTTTTGCAAAAACCTGTATACTATGTTTATTTCAGCTTTTTTCATAATCATTGAAAACTGGAAACCACCAAAAAGTTCCTCAATAAATAGACATGTACAAAACTGTGGTGCATCCATACAATGGAATATTATTCAGTGATGAAATGATCTGTCAAGTCACACAAAGACATGGATCAATTATTAAATGTATACTATGAAGTGAAAGAAGTCATTCTAAAAGTGCTTTCTAGTGTGTAGTTATATTTATAGGACATTCAAGAAAAGGTAAAACTGCACAGACAGTAAACGAATCTCTCATTTTCTATTAGGTACTAGTTGTTAGATATAACACCAATGGCACAAGCAACAAAAGAAAAATGTAGACAAATTGGACAGCATCAGTATTAAAACTTTTGTTCTTCAAACGACAGCATCAAAGACATCAAAGACAGCCCACAGAATGGCAGAAAATATCTGCAAATTATGTAGCCAGTAAGTATTGGGAAATACAGTCTTAAGGTGCACAGTCTTCAGATCTCAACTGAACACCTAAGAATGGGCCTTGGGCTTGGAACACTTCTTTACTAAAAGAGAAAGAGCCCACACAGCCTGTGCCGGGTTTCTCATCTTGTATGGGAATATATTTTGCTACTTCATGATCAATGACCTCGCTTTTGTACCTGCTCAAAACACGTGCACCAGACGGCAATGGCCAATTCTGCTGTTGTATAGTGTCCTTCCCCTACAGTGTGAGAGCGCTATAAGCAGGTCCTTTGTTAGCTGCAAGGAGAGACCAGCTGGCCATAGGGACCCAAAGCACTCTACTGAAGCTGATCTTGCTCAGTTTCTTCTCTATATAAGTAAGGCAAATTTCCCTCCAGTGCTTAAGCGTGTTGTATTTCCCTTGGAAATCTGACGTGAAAATGCTACGGGCAGAAGCATTTAAATGACTCTGCTGGGACAGGTTACCAGTGCCCAGTACTCTGCTTGACATAGGAACGTGTGTACAGATATATTAAGAAGTCTTACAAATTAATAATAAAAGGAGAAATACCCATGTCTTAAAAAAGCCAAAGAATGTGAATAGACATTTCTCCAAAAAAGATGTAAATGGATAGTAAGCACATGTAAAGCTTTTTAACTTCATTAGCCATCAGAAATCACAAATCAACACCACAATGATACATATCTTTACACATACTGTGGTGCCTATCATCCAGAAAAATTTCAAGGGAAAATAACAAGTGTTAGCAATGATGTGAGGAAATTGAAGCATTTATGACCTGTTAGAGGAAATGTTAAATGGTGCAGCCACTTTGGAAATACTTCCTCAAAAACATAGTTACCATATTACTAAGCCTGTCTACCCTTGAAGAAATGAAAACATATACCACCCACACATACACACAAAATGTACACACATTTTCTTAGAACCATTATGCATAACAGCCAAAATGTGAAATCATCCAAACGTTCATTAGAAGATTAATGGCTAAATAAAATGTGATATATTCACACACTGGAATACTATTTGACAATAGAAAGGAATACAGTTTAAAACTGAATTGCAGTTTTCATTCTGGCATGTAAGAAACTTGGAAGTTTCCACTTCATTCTAACAATAAATAAAAAGCTGAACAAACAGAAAAATCAAAAAATTCTTCTTAGGTCAATAAGTGAAATGAGGTCACAGGGCAAACTCCTGCCCAGAAATTGGACAGACCTTCAAGGAATATAAGGAGTCACAACTTACTAGAGCAGAACTCCATAAGCAGAAAAATTCATGGAGTAAGTGCCAGGGCAGAGAAACCTGATCTGGAATTGATAAAATGCCGGAGGCGCAACATAGAGAATATGAGAAATTAAAAACTCCAGGGGCACCCCGTTATTGAGGGCCCTCCTACCCTTTTGTGAATTATACCTCCTAGAATTCTACAGTGAATGTCACAGAAAAATCTCCTCCAGCTTCCAGCAGGGGGACAGGAAAAAGGAACCATTATGAAATATACCAGAGCACTCTATTCTTAATAAGGTCTGTCCTCAGGGGAAACTGTTTAACCAGACTCCTGGGTTTTATCATAGCTTAACTGACCTAGGAAAAAGGAAATGCCTAATTCCATCCCACTCTAGCTATCCTGCCCCACCTAAGTGGGGCTAAAATAAACAATTGAGAAGCACTTGTGAAAGTTTATAATGCAGAGATCCAGGCTTACTAGAAGACTGAGACTTAGTCATACGACTCCAGAATGTTTTACTCCCTCCACACACATTACCAAATTACTAAATATCTATTTACAAGAGGCCGTTTATCAAGTATATAAACTGCGGCTGTAAGTAAAAAATTACAAGGTATACCAAAAGGCAAAGAGCACAGTTTGAAGAGGCAGACCAGCATCAAAACCAGAGTAAAAAATGCCTGGGATGGTGGAGTGATCAGATCAGGAACTTAAAACAACTATGACTCATATGTAAAGGTCTCTTACATATAAATTAAACAGTATTCACAAATATATGGGCAATATAAGTGCAGCTATGAAAATTTTAGGAGATAAAAAGAAATACTACTAATTTAAAAATTACATAATAGAAATAAATATCTTTGATGGGTTTATTAATAGATTGGATATAAATACCTTTGATGGGTTTATTAATAGATTGGATATAAATAAGAATAGTTGAGCTTTAGCATGTATCAATAAAAACCTCCAAAACTGAAAGGAAAAAGCAAAATAAGACAGAAAAGAACACAGATATCAAAGAACTGTGGTACAAGCACAAAATGTGCAAAATACATATAATGGAAATACCAAGAAAGAAAGGAATGAAAAGAAATACTTGAAACAATAATGACTGTGAAATTCCCTCAAACTAATATCAGACATCAATCCACAAATTCAGGAAGCTTACAAAATACCAAACAGTACAAATGATCAAAACAAACACATGCACACACTACACCCAGGCATATCATTTCATTTTTAAATGACAGAAAAAAAAGAAAAATCCTGAAAAAGCCAGTGGAAAAAATATTTTACTAATCACAGATAAGAATCATCGTATCAGATAACATGCGAGCAAGAAGAGACTGGAGTAAAATATTTAAAGCGTTGAGAGAAAAAAACTATACACCTAAAATTCTGTACTCTGTGAAATTATTTCTTCAAAGAGGACAGGAAGTTCCTGCTTTGGCGGGGTGTTTTAAGGATCTAGCTTTGCCACAGCTGTGGCATAGGTTGTAGCTGTGGCTCAGATTCAATCGCTGGCCAAGGAACTTCCGTACGTCACGAGTGTGGACAAAAACAGAAAAAATAAATCAATAAAAATGAAGGAGAAATAGTCTTACTCAGACAAAAATTTTCTTTAGAAAATTTGTTGCCAGTAGAATTGTCTTGCAAAAATTTTTAAAAGGAATTATTTAGAAGAAAAATGATAGATGTCAAAAAAATCAGATATACATCAAGAAAGGAATAGCATTGCTAATGCATTTTCAATGAAAGTAAAATAAAAAATGTTCCTTGTTTATTCACTGTTTTAACAGATAACATTTCAAAATAATAGCAACAATATATTCCATTATATTTAAAAGTGGACTAAGATCAGCTGTAAATTTATACTGCAAACTCTAGAGCAACCACTGAAAAAATTTTTAAGGTCATCAAATACACTAAGAAAGGAGATAAAATGGAATAACATAAAACTCAATTAACCACAAAAAGCAAAAAAAAGAGTGGAAGTCAAAATGCCAATGAAGAACAAAGGCAACCAATTGAGAATAGTAACGATATGGTAGGAATTATCCCACCTACATCAATAGTTAATTTGCACATCAGTGGTCTAATTGCAACAATTAAATTATTACAGTGTATCATAAGAAAGACCCAACTATATTTGGTCTACATGAAGCCTATTTTAAATATAAAGGCATATATAGACAAAGTAAATGGATGGAAAAGATACATTGACAGTGATTAAAAGATAAAAGAGTACCTATATTAATATCAGACAAAGGGTCTTAAAGCAAGAAAAATTAGAAAATACAAAGAGGAGCATTCCATAATGACAATTTTTTAAATGAAATCAAATAACTGAATAAATGCAGAGGGGTATTTCGTGTTCAAGGATAGAAAGACTCAAAATTGTCAAGGTGTAAATTCTTCCTAAATTAATCTATAAATTCAATGAAATCTCAATCAAAATTCCAGAAAGCAACTTTGTAGACAGAGACAAACTGACTCAGAAGTTTATCTGGAGAGCAAAAGGACTCGGAATAGCTAACACAACGTGGAAGGAGAATTATGAAGTTGGAGAAGTGACTACCAACTGCAAGATTTAATATAAAGCTACAGTAATCAAGACAGTGTGGATTAGCAAAAAGACAACCAAATGGATTAACGGAACAGAGCAGAGACTGCAGAAATAGACCCCTAGAAATAGATTCAGCATCACTCTTGTTCTGAATCGCTTAACCGGATGAAATGAAGATTCACAGGAAATTTGCCACAAAAACTTCTAAATGGGTAATAAATACTGGCCATGAGCAATGTCTTAACAAAAAGGAAGCTCCCTCCTCAATTTGGCTAAAAATAAAGGTTCAACACTACAAAAATAGGAGTGTAAGAGGTGGGGAGTGAAAAAACAAGGGAATATTTTCAGTTTTGTAATCTGTCATAAAAGGCAAACAGATGCCTTAAAAAAACAGCATCAGCACAATACTGCCTACCAATAGCATGTTCAACTCAACTGGAAAACAAAAGTCGTAAACTATGTAGAACTGATTAGTAAAAGAAAATTGCCACCACTTTTTCAATAAATATAAAGAATAGTATATCTACATATCTGTGTATATTTATATACATCTATTTGTGTATATATATATATTATGAAATGAACTTATAAATTATAATTTAAATTCTAATATGCATCATGAAGATAGAGACATATAAATATTTTCTCTAATATCTGAATTTTCTAAAAATATGCATATACTGCTTTATTTAAAAAAATCCAACTGATAATCTGGAAATCCTGGAATTTAACTAGAATCAAGTTGTTTATGATATAATGCTACAAAAGTAGCAATAATATGTCATTTCAAAGGACAAATAATATTTCTATCTCTGATTCAACCCCTAGCCTGGGAATCTCCATAGGCCACAGGTGCAGCCCTAAAAAGATAGGAAAAAAAACAAAAACAAAAAACAAAAACTAAACCAAGAGATTAGTCTGTAGTTAAACACAATAAAATTAAATGCAAGTCTAATAAATAAATAATAATTGGGTCAGTTTTAACTCAGATAAACAAAAGCATCTTTCCCACCTTTAGAACAAGACAACAGCTGGACAAAGGAAGGATTAATGAATTTTTGTAAATCCATCATCACACTAAGGTCACAGGGCAAACCACTGGGGAGGAGAAAGAATATGTGCCAGACCAACCACTATAACTAGAATATGGTGAGGAGCTCTTGTGATGATCACAGGACTGAGAACTACATTCATAGGGCCATTACAAATCAGATTTGATCTGAACATCCAGAAAACATCCTTCACTCCCAGTCCAGATCTCATCACCAAGTTTACAGTATCAAGTGAAAATAAAAGTGAGATGCAGCTTTGAGAGTTGTAAGAGACAGATTTTAATGGTGGAAGATTAGAAAGGGAAACCAAGCAGGCTGCAGAAATTAGAAAAACCCTCTAGCCAACTTGCCCATGCTTTTAGTGCATTGCTCTGCATTCTTCTATTGAAGAGCCTTGCTGGGTTTAAACAATGTGGTTGCTATGGTTACTTTCCATGCACCACAGGCTCCAGGGTTTCTTGAGGAAAATGCTGTTTCTAGGGGCAGGCACAATGTAAAGTGAACCTGGAGCATTCTTTAGGGCCAGAAAGTGAGGAAATGCTAAAAAGCAAAACAGTTGGTAACTGAGGGCACAGGAGACAACTTAAAAGAGCAGCCAATGCTGAAATGATCTGGCCAATAAAATAAATGATGGTAGTATTAGATTACAAGCAAAAATTAGAATTAATAATTTTAACATAGTAGAATAATGAAATAAGTGGGAATGAATAATTGAATTAATTAAAAAAGAACAATTTTTTCTCACAGAAATAATTTTAATTAACAAAATTAGAAGAAAGGAAGGTAATAGAAATTACCATTAAGCCAGAATAATAATAATCTCTTCAGGCACAATACACTGAGGAATGCTAAAATTAATAGAGGAACTAAAAGAAGGATGATATCTGCATACACGAAGTGCATGTGTCACAAAATATTCAATAATTACTGTAGTGATTTTAACATATGTCCACAAATACTTGATACTCCTCCCTCCACAAGGTGGTAATCAACACTCCTCAAGTATGGGCTGAAGTAGTGATTTACTTCACATTGTAACATTACAATGAAGAAGACTGTAGACACAAGGTTAATCAGTGATTAACATTAAACTCATCAGTGATATTTCATATTGATATCATGTACTCCTCCAATGTGATATCATTAGGAAGGCACATTACCTCTATTGTATTATTCCCACCAAATTCATAACTCCAGTTCACTTATGAGAAAATATCAGAAAACAAAAAATTGACTGATAGTCTATAAAATATCTGAGCAGTGCTCTTTAAAAGTATCAAGGTCATGAAAGGACAGGCATGATCTGAAACTATCACATATTAAGGGTTATCAGGAGGAAAAAGATATTTCATGAAAATGACAGAAAATCAGGGGTTGAAATATTCATACCAGACAAAATAGACTTTAAAACAAGGGCCATAAAGAAAGATAAAGGAAACTATTTAATGATAAAAGGATCAATTCAAGGAGAGGATTTTATGCTCAATAATATATATGCAACTAATACAGGAGCACCCAAATATGTAAACTACTAACAGACACTAAAAGTGACAATAATGGGAATACAGTAATAGTTGAGATTTTAACATCCCACTCACTAAATCCAACAACATATAACGAAGTTCATAACCATGACCAAATGGAATTCATCCGAAGTTCACAAGGATGGTTCAATCTATACAAATCAATCAATGTCATATACCATATTAGTGAAAGTCAAAAGGAACACAATCGTCTCAACAGATGCAGAAAAACATTTGCCAAATTCAACATCCATGATAAAAATTCTTACCAAAGTAGGTATGGAGAGAATATATTTTAACATAATAAAATCCATTTATGTAGTTCCTGCTGTGGTATAGTGGATTAAAAATCCAGTTTTGCCACAGCTGTGGCGTAGGTTGCAGCTGCTGCTCAATAGTGATCTCTGGACTGGCAGCTTCTATGTGCCATGAAAATGGCCAAAATCAGTAAATAAATTAAATAAATAAAAAAACATTTAAAACAAACCCACAGCCAATACTCAAAAAAAAAAAAAAGCTGAGAGCATTCCTGCTCAAACTTGGAATAAGACAAGGATACCCACTGTCACCACTTTTATTCAACATCGTATTGGAAGCCTTAGCCACAGCAATCAAATAAGTGAGCAAGTAAGTAGGTAGATAATTGGAAGAGAAGAAGTAAAACCTGTCACTATACAAAGATGAAATTATTTACATATAAAAAGCCCTAAGGACTCCAAACAAAAACAATTCAATCTGATAAACAAATTCAGCAAAGTAACAGGAAAAAAAAAGATTACTATTAAGAAATCAGGTGCACTTCTGTATACTAAGAATTAAATATTACAAAAGGAATATTAAAAATACCTTTTGAAATCTCAGAAAAAAATTAAATAAAAATGCCCAGGAAATAACCTGACCAAGGAAGTGTAAGACTTACACAATAAGAACTATAAAGTATTAATAAAGGAAATTAAAGTGAATTCAAAGAAAAAGAAAGATAGTCCATGTTCACATTGGAAGAATTAATATTGTTAAAATGGCCATACTAACCAAAGCAATCTACAGATTTAATAGGATCCCTATCAAATTACCCATGAAATTGTTCACAGACCCAGAGCCAATAATACAAAAATGTACATGGAAAAGACCCATACTTGCCAAAGCAATCCTGAGGGAAAAAAAACAAACAAACAAAAAACAAAGCAAAAGGCATAACTCCCCCAGACTTCAAACAATACTGTAAAGCTATAGTAATCAAAATAGTGTGGTACTGGTACAAAAACGGACATACAGACAAATGGAATAAAACAGAGAGCCCGGAAATAAACTCAGACACCTACAGTCAATTAATCCTTGACAAAGGAGGCAAGAATATAAAATTGGGAATAGTCTCTTCAGCAAGTGGTGCTGGGACAACTACACAGCTGCATGTAAATCAATGATACCAGAACACACCCTCACACCATACACAAAAATGAACTCAAAATGTCTTAAAGACTTAAATATAAGATATGACATTATAAAACTCCTAGAAGAGAGCATAGGTAAAACATTCTGGGACATAAATTGAACAAATATTTTATTAGGAGTCTCCCAAGGCAATAGAAATAAAAACAAAAAATAAATAAATGGGACCTAATCAAACTCACAAGCTTTTATAAATCAAAGGAAACCATAAACAAAACAAAAAGACAACCTATGGGGAGTTCCCTTCGTGGCTCAGTGGTTAACGAATCTGACTAAGAACCATGAGGTTGCAGGTTCGATCCCTGGCCTCACTCAGTGGGTTAAGGATCTGGCGTTGCCGTGAGCTGTGGTGTAGGTTGCAGATGCGGCTCGGATCCCGCGTTGCTGTGGCTGTGGCGAAGGCCGGCAGCTACAGCTCCTGTTAGACCCCTAGCCTGGGAACCTCCACATGCCGCAGCTGCAGCTCTAGATAAAGGCAAAAAGACAAAAAAAAAAAAAAAAAAAAAAAAAAAAACAAAGAAAAGGAAAAAAAAAAAAAAAAAAAAAAAAAAAAAAAAAAAAAAAAAAAAAAAAAAAAAAAAAAAGACAACCTATGGAATGGGAGAAAATATTTGCAAATGATGCAACTGACAAGGGCCTAATCTCCAAAATATACAAACAGCTCATACAACTCAACAAAACAAACAATCTAATTAAAAAAAAGTGGGCAGAATACCTAAATAGACATTTCTGCAAAGAATACATATGGACGGCCAGGAAGCACATGAAAAGGTGCTCAACATAGCTAATTTTTAGAGAAATACAAATCAAAAATACAATGAGGTACCACCTCACATAGGTTAGAATGTTATTAATAAATTTACAAATAACAAATGCTGGAGAGGGCGTGGAGAAAAGGGAACCCTCCTACACTGTTGGTGGAAATGTAAATTAGTACAACCACTATGGAAAACAGAAAACTAAAGACAGAATTACCATGTGATCCAGCAATCCCACCCCTGGGTATACGCCTGGACAAAATTTTATTAAAAAAAGATAGATGCACCCTGATGTTCATTGCAGCATTACTGTCAATAGCCAACATATTAAAACAACTTAAATGTCCACTGATAAATGGACTGAGAGGATGTGGTACATACATACAGTGGATTACTTTTTAGCCATTAAAAATGAAATAATGCCATTTGCAGCAATATGAATACAACTAGAGATTATCATAACAAGTCAGAAAGACAAATAACATATAACAATGATACACAAAATCTAAAATATGGCACAAAGAAAAAACATCTACAAAACAGAAACAGACTCACAGATGAGAGAATGGACTTATGGTTGCCAGAGGAAAGGCAGGAAGAAGTGGCATAAACTGGGGGTTTGGGGTTAGTAGATGAAACCTATTACATTTAGAGTGGATAAACAATAAGGTCCTACTATGTAGCACACGAAAATATATCCAATCCCTGGGACAGATTATGATGGAAAATAATATTAAAACAAATTTTTATGATGGAAAATAATACATGACTGAGTCACTTTGTTGTACAGCAGAAATTGGCACATTAGTATATCAACTATACTTTAATTTTAAAAAAGCTATTACGAGATCTGAAACATGGTCCTTAAAGAGAAAAAGCCCTTTAGTAGGAACATGGGAACATCATAAGCTCACAGTAATCAATGCATCACTTTCATACTAATCATTAAAACAGTAGGATGCAGTAGCTATTTGAAAATGGTATTTTATGTGTTTATTTTTTCCATGCAAAAGTAGTCTCTAAAACCAGTTATTTTTCCAATTTTTTTAAAATCTGTGACATTTGTTTAAATATTACACAAAAAGAAAAACACTAACGTATAAATTTACATATAATTTAATTTCTATTAGTTAAGAAGTACCTAAGCTGTGCATTACAACTATTATCAGAACTCTAAAATCAGCCATTAGATTCTCTAAACTCTGCTATATATACATCTTTTTCTTAGTTATTCAATGAAACGTTAATCTGAGAACTGTGTGAGGGGATTTTGTAGATGTAATTAATGCCCCAAATTATTTGTCTTTCAATTGGGGGGATTATCTTCACTGGGTCTTACTTAATTCAGTGATCCTTTAAAAGAGACTGAGCTATCCCTGGAGGGGGTTGTACCAACTGTACGGTGTGGCGATTCAGAACATGAAAGGGATTTGACACAAGAAAGATTATTTAATGCCGGCTTTGAAGATAGAGGGGGCAAAGAATGCTGACAGCCCACAATGAAACAGGAATACTAGATCTACAGCTATAAGGAACTCAGTTCTGCAAGTAACAAGAACAACTTTGGAAGTAGATTTTCCCTGGTGAGTCTGCCCATTCAGCCTCTAATACACAGTAATTCCAGCTTTCAGCAGAGAAATGAGGCCTTCCACACTATTACTGACCTACAGAACTGTAAGCAAATAGGTATTACACTAAACCACAAAGTTTGTGGCACTTTTTTTTTTTTTAACACACAAAAGGAAACAAAAACAATAAATCCATGAGAACGAAATCTATTCATATGGAAGCAAACATCTGATATACAGGCTTCTTAACAAAATTTCTAGTCTTTTATCAACTTCAATCATTTTGTATTTTGGTTTGGCTCTATCATTTTGAAATAAATCCCAGTTCACAGACATAAGGTAAAAGTTGCAAATGCTTACCATTTTTTAACAGTTCACATTATGATTTCATGATCCTCTTCAATTACATTTATCTGGAAGCAGTCAATCTATACAATAAAATATCACCTTTAATTATGCTTAAACTTATTCTGCAAAGCTAAAAGTCATTATGAATTGAAATGTTATATATAAATCCGGCATCACTCGAAACATTAAAAAATCATTCAAACGATGTGAAGAGTTTGGAGTCAATTTGAAGAAATGTAGCTTATGACAATATGTATATTATAGTTCATACCCTTTTACATGGCAAATTTTGCATGTCTGAATTTTTAAAAAGTTAATACAGGACTACCAGTTCCACGGTCAGTTACTTATTTCTGAAAATAAAACGCTTAAATATATGCACGGTGTTGGCAGAGGAATGTCTAATTCCAGTGTGAGCACACAAATATTTATTTTTTTGTCTTTTTGCCTTTTATCTAGAGCCACACCCATGGCATATGGAGGTTCCCAGGCTAGGGGTCTAACAGGAGCTGTAGCTGCCAGCCAAGAACTTCCATATGCCATGAGTGTGGCCATAAAATTAATAAAAGTAAAAGAAAAAATAATAGATTCTATAACTAGCACTGAACACACTGGGTAACCAAAAAACACAAGAATAGCTAGGCAATCCCACACAGACCCATGAAGTGGGTAATGTGCTGTTTTGGACATCCATGAGTGTCATGCTTTCCATTTGAGCCAGAACTTACTTAGAGGCAGAAAGAAGGCATTTTTTGAGAAACACAAAAGACCAAGATACCCTACCACATTCTTTCTTACTCCTGTGAGCTAATCACTTATGCTGAAAATGATGACCCAGAAAGAAAAGGAAAGACAGATCAACCCATAGTCCCTTTTTCTTTCAGTTATCCCTTACCCATTGGCAAGCCAAAAGAAGAGAGTGTTGGCATAGAGTGTGCTTATCAATAAATAAATTAACAGCTGGGTTGTTTCCGGCTATTCTACTCTACAGATGCTGTAGATTACATAATCAGGTACACTGTAAGAAATACAGACTGTATAACTTGGGTGATTCTGCATATGATTTAAATGCTCTTATACCCGCATTTAAAAATGGCATTGTACAATATAAAGATGAATAAAATTCATGGTAATCATTTAAAGTTGTATTTTTTAAATTGGAACTAAAGTAACAAATAAAAAGCATCATTAAAACTCAAGAAAGATTGTGGAAGAGGGAAAATTATTTCATACTTTAACAAGATTAATGGCACTTTTATCCTGCTTTTTGGAACAAGGGGCTTCATATTTTCATGTGTCATTTGGGCTCTACAAACTATGTAGTTAGTCCTGACTGTAGGCAAAAGGCATTATGTGGAGACATGATAGAGGTCACCCAAAAAAAGCACATAAAGTAAGGAACTTGCTTTAAGAAGGCATATGATTGCAATCCTACCAAGTGAACCACGGAAAATGTCTTTAAAATATGTATAAACATTCTCCTTTCTTTTCCTGTATATGAATGTTATCAAATCCACCATTTTTGTTCATTATCCTCAAGTTATGGTCTCTCAAAACAAATATCCCAGCTATTATAACTACAAATCTTTTGGTTAAAATTGAAAAAAAAAAAACTAGCTTAAGAAAAAGATCAATGGTTTTAAACTTATTTTTCACATATCCAGACAATCTAGATTCAAATATTATTTTCGAGCGTCAAAGAGATTTTTCCCAACCCTTGGCTGGATTTTCTATCTTGACATTTTTATCAGGATGCTTGTGGAAAAACGTAGCTATAGAAACTCTTATCTCACATACTTGTAGTTTCTAACAGAAAGACAATGCATGTTTTTCAATACTTTTTCAAAAAGTTGTGAGATTCTTAAAATTAAACTCAGTCTGTATGCTCATCTCTGAACAAATCATTGTGGACAGAATAGTGAAATGAACAGAAAGGCTTAAATGGGAGTAATGGTTTTCTATCCTGGGGGAGCGGTGGGTTCCATGTGGAGTACTTGTACTGCATGTAATGCCCACATACTCTCGAAAACTGTAGGCGTGCCAGTGTTAACCTATTGTTTCTCAAGTCCATTCCCGCCCTTTAATTCTGTGCTCTGAATTGCAAGGGCCTGGACCATAAAAACTATAATTCTAAGGCTTGGTTGCCAACTGGCTTCCAGTTAAGGTGATTAATGAATGCATCAATAAAGTATCAGTAGTCAGGAGATGGGATCCAAATACTGCTTTTTATCTCTTTACCACTTAAAGACTCTCTGGCAAAAACAGGTTGCTAAGTCTCCAGAGGCCTTTGATGATTCTTTCCAAGATAGGAAATTTTGCCTGATGGGGGATATAGGCCTCCAAAATATCCGCATTTAAAGTATGGATTAAACAGTAGCGGCAGTCTCCAGTAATATATACAATAAGCGCAGTAATATACACAATAAGCGCAGTTATATGCTATGAAAACATGACAATTTTTGTTTTGTTTTGTTTTGTTTTTGAACAAAGCTGAATATGACTTCCTGCAGTTTCTAATATTTGAGTTATAATCTATTTGCACTCCCTTAGACTTCAAACACTCCTGTGCCCAGCTCCTCTTTCTAAAATACATAGCATGTTTTCTCTCTTCACACCTGATTGGTCTAGTGGATGTTCCTAGTTATCAGCATAATGAATGTCAAGAACCAACAAGAAAAGTTCTTCATTTTGCTTTAAAGGAGAATTGGCATTGGGAGCATTTCGCTAGGCTTCTCAGATTTTACAAATTAAGAGCATGTGAAGGTTACTTCTAAGAGCTATTGGTATCTATAAATATCATCTGTATAATTCAGGGCATGATCGGACAGATCTAGTACTATTTTACTGCATGACCTGTTTAATTGCAGGTTTTGAAGTACTGCATTAGTGAGAGTGCTGGCATATAATTTTATATCACAAACAAGGACATTTTATGTTGATGGAATACACATAGGAAGATAGAACAGTAGATACAGAAAGATACACATAAGGAGAAAGATACACATAGGAAGATACAACAGTATATCCTATCTACAGGTAACTTAGATTTCTTTGGTATAAAAGATACTCCATCCCAGTTTTTCCTCATCTTTTTTATTTGATTATGGGATGAGTAGCATCAGTTACAACTTGCTGGAATAAAATTATTTTTCTTGCTTTCAAGGGGGCACTATTTAAGATTTTTGAAAGAGTTTTTAGGCTATGGGATGGTCAGAGCTCACTGCTAGGTTTCTCTTGTGCTCAGCTTCTACTACAACCCTGACTCTAGTCTCAAAAAGAGTTGTGCTAATTTCTGCTTATCTGGATTTTTAAAACTCAAGAACAATCATGGGTCGAGATAAAACCTATGTATTTATAGATTTCAAAGAGATTTAGTATTAAGTGGACATGAATATATTATCTTAATTTGACTACTGTGCAATGAAATGTAACAGGAAACCTGTAAAGGAATGAGTAATATTCTGTGTCACAGAAACACACACACGCACACACATATATACAAATATGCCCCCACTTATGTCTAACATATTAAAATCCCCTCAGATCCCACCTGTTTCCAGAAAGTAAAAGTGGACCATCCTCTTACTGAATTTCTATGAATCCGGTATTTGCAAGTGAAGAAGACAGAGTGAACCATTTTTTGCTTTGATTCAAGCCATTGGCTTATAACAGTTTTGCAAACTCATTCAAGGTTACTTCCCTTGAGTGTGCTACTGAGATAAAGTGGAAGACCCAAGGGATCTTACTGTGTTATTCTACTCTTTAAAAAAAAAAAATAATGTACATAATATCGAGAAAGAATGATCATAAGAGTCAAACATATCATTATTGATACAAATATTTTAGTGACATTTTGTTTAGTGACACCGTCTACAACAACTATTTCTAGAACATAGTGTTATGTCGGCCACCTTACCTAGTATATAGAAACAGACTAATAATTAAGGGGAATAAAAGTCCACTACGGAGCTTTCAAGTTATCTGATCTGAGAAAGCTCTTTAATCATTAGCTAGCAATATACAGGCAGCCTCATAACAAAGTTTGTAAGGATAAAAATATATATTTGAGAGTTCTGAGAAAATGTTTTGAAATTTGAAAATTCTACATTTGAACTTCTTGTGGGAGAAGTTTCAAGTAGAATCATGCTCACTGGTTAAGGAAAGATTCAGAATAGGAGTCTTATTCTGGGAATCAATAAAGTAATTCACAAATTCTTGAAATCTGGGATCAGTCACACTCTACGTGTGCAGGACACTCTACATGGAGAGTACACGGTACATCCATATTTGTCACTACTGTTGTTTCAGGAGTTGTTATGGTTGGGATTACTTTCTTTTTCCAGCCTGATTGTTGTGGCTTGGATTTCCAATACTATGTTCAGTAGAAATGGTGAGTGGGCAACCCTGACTTGTTCCTGATTTTACAGGGAAAGCTTTCATTTTCTCACAATCAGGTATTAATGACAGCTGTGGGTTTGGCATAAATGTCCTTTATGAGAGTTTTTATCATGAATCGATGTTGAATTTTTTCAAATGCTTTTTTGCAGCTATTGGGATAACATGCAATTTTTATTCTTTTTTTCTGTAGTTATTACACATTGATAGATTTGCTGACACGGAAACATTGTTGTATCCCTGGAATAAATCCCACATGATCATGGTGCATGATCCCTTTTACACACTGTTGAATTCAATTTGCTAATAGTTTTCAGCCATAATTTCATCAAATACATTCTCCACTCTCTCTCCTCCTTTTGAGATTCCTAGAATGTGAATGATTTCGCTTGATATTGTTTCAGAGGTTCCTTAAACCATTTTCACTTTTTAGAAACGTGTTTTTTTTCTTTCTGATGTTCTGATTGGATTATTTTCTTTATTCTATCATCCAAATATCACTTAATTTGCTGGTAATCCCCCCTTGCATATTTCTGTATTTCAATTATTGTATCCTTTACAATACAATAAACTAGTTCTTCTTTATATTTCCTAATTCTTTGATAACATTTTCACCGTGTTCATCTATTCTTTTCCCTAGTCTCATTAGCATTCTTCTTATTATTGCCCTGAACTCTTTATCAGATAAATCATTATTTATTTTATGGCTATACCTGCAGCATATGGAAGTTCCCAGGCTAGAGATCAAATCAGAGCTGCTGCTGAGACCTACACCACAGCCATGGCAACAGTGGATACAGGCTGCATCTGCAACCAGCGCTGCAGCTTGCAGCAACACCGGATCATTAACCCACTGAGGGATCAAACCCACATTTCACAGAGACAAGTCGATCCTTAACGTAAGACCCACAATGGGAACTCCTATAAGAAAAATTATTTCTGTTTCATTAAGATTTTCTTTCAGGTTATTTTTTCTTTATTCTTTCAATTGAAACCTACTTCTCTGTCATTTTGTTTAACTTTCTCTGTCTCTGAAGATAATAGGTGAGATGGTTGTCTACTCTTGTCTTGAAGGTGTTTTACTCCGTGAGAGCATCCATATGCAGTCAGCCTGTGTAAATGGCTTTGGAGGGAGAGATGGATCTGAAGTGAGCATGGGCTTGCCTTCCTCAAGAGTGTGTTGGCAGTCACCCCCCTGGGGGGAAGTAGAGTTTGGAGGGCCAAGACCTAGTTGTAATTTGGTGCTTCTCCCATGTTTAATGACTCTACGGGCCCTATCAGCAGCAAGGACGGGGCCAAGGGGCTGTTACAGAAATACTGAGAGATTTATGTTTCTCTGGGTTGTAATGGTGGTCTCTGCCTTGGCTTAAGGTGTGTCCAGGGATAAAGGCTGGGGCTGCCTTGTGTGCTGCTTTGACATTTTTCCAGTATCTGTGCCATGGCTAGAGGCTAAACTGAGGGCAGAAGGGTTGATGCCCCACCACTTAGCTGGCTGTGCTCCCCCTCGAGTGTGCACAGGTACACATGCTCTGGCAATGGTTGTGTCTGCCCTGGAGCCAGCCTCACTCCTTCCTGAGTGTGCGCAGGCCATGTGCCCTGGCAATGGAGGTCTCAGCCCTAGACTGGTTTTCCTCTCTCCTGAATGTATGCCCTGATGTGTGCTCTGCTAATGGCTGTCTCAGCCCTGGTCAGAGGCAAGGTCTGGGTCCAGGCCAGCTCCATGTCTCACAAGTGTACACACTCTCCTTGGCCATGGCAGCCTCTGCCTTAAATGTGTGTGTAGAACAGCACTGAGCAAGACAGTTTGGAACTGGAGACTAACACTGGCTAGGAGGATACTGGGGGGGGGTCCTGACAAGCTGCCTGGAACCCAGGTAGTTCTAAGTCTGCTGCCTCAGCACTGCGACTGAGAGTAAGCAAGTCTGGTATGTAATCTTCAAGAGAGGAATCTTGGTTTCTCACAGCCCTTAGATAAACCTCACTGCTTTTCAAATCAGGGAAGGAGTCTCATCTTCCCAGTGTCAGACCCCAGGGCCAGCATGTCTGATATGAGGCACAAACCTCTTACTCCTGGGGGTGGATCCTCAAGCCTTTGATATCCCCCTTCTCTTCTGTCCCCCCTGAAGGGTGCAGATCCTGACCAGATAGCTTCTCTTTTCCTACTTCTTTCTGGATCTTTCTTTATAGCTTTAGTTACAGAAGTGTCATCTTGCCCAGGTTAATTTCAGTGACAATTGCTCTCCATATAGCTGTTGTTTTGATGCAGGCTGAGCCCTGAGTCCCCCTACTGTGCCATGTTGATCTCTTCTCCCCCTCCTAATTTTCTAGGTACACACAATACATTGTTAAGTATAAACACTATGTTGTACAGCAAAAATCTAGAATTTATTTAATAGAACTGGAACTTTACAGCCATTGAACTCCCTATTTTACCAGTCCCCCCTCCTCTGGCAATTACTGTTTTAGACTCTGCTTTTGTGAGTTTGACCATTTTAGATATCTAAGAGTGAAATTATGAAGTATTTCTTCATCTCTGAATGCCTTATTTCACTTAGCTCAATGTCTTCCAGGTCCATCCACATTTTTGCAAGTGGTACAGTTTCCTTTCTAGAGGCTGAGTAAAATTCCACTGTGTGTATATATCACATTTTCTTCATCCATTAATCCATCAATGAACAGTTGGTTTGTTCTATAACTGGACTATTTTGAGTAATGCTACAGTGATCTTGAGAGTACTGATCCTGAGAGTACTGAATTTTTTATTCTAATTTCAATTATACGCTGTATTAACAGAATGAAAGTTAAAAATCTTATCATCTCAAAGAATTTGGCAAAACTCAATATCCACTGTGATAAAAACACAATTTTTAGAAGGAATACACCTCAGCATAATAAAGGCCATCTATGATAAAACTATAGCTAAAAAACTGTAAGCTTTTCCTCTATGATCAAGAACAAAACAGGGATGTTCATACTTTGCACTTCTCTTTATAATAGTATTGGAAGTTTGAGCCAGAGCAATTAAGTAATGGGGAAATAGCATCCAAATAAAAAAGGGAAAAGTAAAACTGCTGGCTGATGACATGATTTTGTATATAAAAAATCCTAAATACTCCTCAAAAAACTTGTGTGAAGCAATAAATAAATTCAGTAAAATTACGGGATACAAAATCAACAGGCAAACGTCAGTTGCATTTGTATACTCTAACAATGAACTACTTAAAAAGGAATTTTTTAAACCCCATTTATATTGGCATTGAAAATAATATAACCCTTAGGAATAACCTTAACCAAGTATCAGAGAGATCTGTACACTGAAGATTTCAATAAATTGATGAAAGAACTTAAAGGCACAAACAAATAGAAGCACATACCATACTAATGGATTAGAAGGCTTAATACTATTGAAATTCCCATACTACATAAAGTAATCTACAGTTTCAATGTTATTTCCACAAAAATACCAATGGCATTCTTTTTTTTTCCCTAAGAAGTAGAACAATCCTAGAATTCATGTGGAACATGAAAAAATTAAAACTATCTTGGGAAAGTAGAACAAAGCTGGAGAAATTATTTCATCATTCCAAAATATGTTACAAAGCTACAGTAATGTAAACAGTGTGTTACTTGCAGAAAGACAGATATATAGCCTAATTGAACAAAACAGAGCCAGATACAAACCCAAACATATATGAAAGACTGATCTTTGACAAGAGCTACAAGAACATACATTGGGGAAATGACAGTCTCTTCAACAAATGATACTGGGAATAATGGATATCCATACTTTTTAAAAAATCTGTGCATTCAACATTGACAAATTGAACTGTTAACTCAGTTTATTATTTGGCCTTTAGTAAAGAAAATTAACATTCTGATGTGAGATTTTTTTCTAGCTGAGTTTTAGTTTCCAAAGAGATAAAATCCGAACAATGGATATTAATTACGACAAAAAATTGGCGTTCCCATCCGGGCTCAGTGGTTAATGAAATCCGACTAGGAACTATGAGGTTGCAGGTTCGATTCCTGCCCTCACTCAGTGGGTTAAGAATCAGTCCTTGCTGTGAGCTCTAGTGTGGGCCGCAGACACAGCTAGGATCCCCAGTTGCTGTTGCTGTGGTGTAGGCCGGCGGCTACAGCTCTGATTAGACCCCTAGCCTGGGAACCTCCATATGCCACAGGTGCGGCCCTAGAAAAAGAAATACAAAAAAAAAAAAAAAAAAAAGACTTAAGAAATGAAAAACAAAATCTTTTTAAAATTTCTGTCATTTCTCCTCCTCTACTTAACTTCCCTAGATAATACTAATATTCTGTTACGGCTTTAACTAGTAATGTTTATGTATTCTAATTTATTCATAATTATAGATTAATTAACAAAGATTTAATGAGTCTTCACTATCTCCCAAGCACTGTACTCTATATGGGATGCTTAATGGTGGAAAAAAGTCTTCCTCCTTCGTTTTGAAATTTATGATTTATTAGAAAGAGAGAGAATAAAAAGGCAATAGTAAAATTATGAATGTGACAAAATAAAATGCAAAGTAATTTTTTTACTGTAGATTATACTAGATTAAGGATTCATCTAATCAAAAATGTAATATTTATAAGATAGCTTGAGAAATGCAACCAATAAGAGATACAGATAAGGCAGAAACTTGGCATGGATATCAAAATAAAATAGTGTATTATAAAGGAAACGATGAATATTTTTTCATTGATGTAGAAATAGCTTTTAAGATGAAAGATAAACATTACCAACAAATTAAACAATGTGAATCATTTACTTTAAAATATAATCATTTTGGATGACAAAGTATGTATGAGTACTAAGAAAGAATGGATGGCAACAAATTTAAAACATTTTTAGACATCTTTGTTGAGAAACTTCTCTTTTGTGAAGGGATGCAGAGATTTAAGGCAACAGTTGCAGAAAGAATCAGAGATCATGAAGATTATTTTTTAAAGAAAACTACATATTCACATATTTAAATGTTAATTAGAAAGCTCCAGCAGAGATGGAGATGTACTGCAATAATCATGTAAAGAAGATAGATTTGAAAAAAGTCAAGAAGGGTTGTAATCAAGAGCACACTTGAAATAAGAGAACAAATAAGAGGAAGGATATTTACAATAAGATGAAAAAGACAATGGCACAGATAGTTTTATAGATATATAATTGGCAAAATTAAGGAGATATTTTTAATAGGTTCTATATTCTCAATAAATTATGAAGCCATGTTTAAATATACCCATGTTTGAATTTTTCAGATAAATATATTGAAGTAGAAGAAAGGGAGCAGATTCTTTTTGTGAGCCCTTGTTTTAACATGATAGATTATTAAATCTAAACTTGGCAAGGAAGAAGGCTTCTGATTGATGGTGGAAAACTGAAGAAAACAATCAGAGGTCTTAATAAAGTTAAAATATTGTCAAATAAGAGAATTGGTGCAAGTAAGCTTTAATTGAGAGTAACTGTGATGAAAATGTTTAACCCTTAATTTATGATTTGAAATTGGTGCCATTTCTTGTGATGGCAGGGATTACAGGTTGTGTGGGTGATTGATATTGAAAAGAGAAACTGGTCATTGGATATGAGGGATTCTAGGAAATGAAAAGTGGATTTGTCTTATTTAACAGACTAAAGACCAATTAGAGTGTTGCAAGTTTCCTGTGGTGAGTCAAATGTTACTACCATTGAATTAACCATCTACTATCTGAATCCTCTATTAGACCCTGGACGTGCATTTCATTGCCTAGGAAGACCCTCTGAGGATAATGTTACTCACAGTCACACAAACCCAGCTTGAATTCTAGAACCCATGTTCTTTCTATGGCACTGCTTATGAATAAGGGCTTTTGTCCACCTGGGTCACCACGTTAATGGGGCAGTTCCTCCTTTGAGGGCTGTCTTGACCAAGGCTCTGACACTTTGTAGACGTCTTTTTAACTCCCACCCCCACCCCTGCCCTGCAATGTTTGGACCCAACTTGTGGACTCAGTCAATGACTGGAGTCCTGCCCCTTCAGTGATGGGTTTTTGGCAACAAAACCATTCTCTGGTCACTGTCCAGACCAACACTGCTGCCCCAGCCACCACGGAAGCTCTGGGGTAGAGTTAGTTCACCCAGTCTGATCTAATTTCAACTCCTCTATAATAAATGCTGATGAGAGATGTATGGATGGTCACCTACTCTGTACCAGCATTACTTAAGAACCTAAAATTTATTATTGAATTGAATGGTACTCATCCACCCTGGATCCTCAGCCTGCCCACATCAGATCATGGCCAAAAAAATGAGGAAATATTTCTTTCATATGTTGATATTTGAAAAAGCCTTGTGCAAGAGATACAGGAAACAAGAAATGTAAGGTGTACATAAGGGGACTCTGGATTCCTGCAGAATCATGGGTTGTTGGTCATAGTTCACACTGTCAGCAGGAAACTCACCCAACACAGGGTTGTAAGATTACATCCCTGGTGATAAGGAAGTTTGAAAAAGTTGTGATTAGTAAGGTTGAGAGGCACAATTAGTCTCAGGTGGGAGTTCATCTTATAGGCACTATACCATGTATCAGTTCATTACAATGATCATGAAAATCACCGGGCGCTGTTGTTAGACCATGGATTCTAACTCAGCACATCTGAGGTGGAGCCTGAGGCCCCGCATTTCTAATAAGCTCACCTAATATGCTGAAAGCCAGCCCACAGACCCTCCTTGAAACAACTTTTAAAAGGAAAACTTACTTGAATCTAAGTCATGCATGCTGGTGGCATTAGAACACTCTTGACAAATTGCATGAACTTGCCAGAAAAATAATCGATCATAGAGGAAAAAGAACAAGCCAGTACTGAATCTTAGGTCATGAGGGAAATGGAACCTGAGGTTGAAGGGTCTGGAAACACATAGAAATCAAGAGAGGAAAAGAATAAGCAGCAGTCACAGAAATAGCAACAATGTTGTTCAACTGAATTAAAAAAATCCATGTTTGAAAAGCAGAGGAGGTAGCCTGGGGTGTCTGAAGCTAGGCCCAGGAACGTCAGACCCAGGATGCTAGACTCACAGGCACAGAAAAAACAAACTTCAAAATCTAACAAGCAACGGAACGAAATCAGCACAGACAAACCGAGAACGCCAGAGTGAGCACAGCTTCAAAAATATCTAGAAGGCAACAAGGTAGACTCCCAGAAATGGGAAGTGAACTTACCCGCTCATCTTCAGCTTCCGAAAAGACATGAGCAAGGGAAATCATGGTGTCCTAGTCTCAGAGGGAACAGCGCGTCCAGCAAGGCTTCTAGGAAAGGATGAAGTGTGGAGCTGAAAAACACAGCACGGGCTCAGCTCAGCTACCCTCATTAAACCTAACGTAAAGTTACGTCGCACTGAACCAATCGAAAGCCTGTGTTCCTTCTTACTGTCGTGGAGCAGAATCAACACGCAGAAGTGGGTCGAGCTGTGAAAATTAGCAAACAATATGAGGCAGGAGGCTTGCTGGCTGAGCCCCGAGGCTCAAGGTGAGGTCTCAGTCTGTAATACCTGCATCACATGGAAACCTTTCAGGGAATATAAATTCTCAGCCCCTCAAATTTACCGATCATAAACAGGCCGGGGGTGGGGAGTGGGAGGAGGAGGAGGACAATCTGTAGCCTGAGGTCCTGCTAGGAGTCCAGGTGATTCTAAGGCGTACATACCGCAACAGGCTATTGAAAGCATAGTTGGAAAGACAAAGCCAGGTGTGGCAAAGGACAGTCATTATAAGTGAGCTTGATAATGGCGCTTTTAAAGAGCTAGTGCAGACTAAATCCTGTTTACAGGTAAAAGAAAACTCAGTAGACGTAACGAAAAATTATAGTTAACAAAATATGCTCAGTGATCAAAAAAAAATTGGCAGTGATACTCTGTGGTGGAGACCTATCAGTGTTGAGGAATCATCCAGCCGTTATAACAAGGACAATAATGTTTAGATGCTGATGATGAGAGTCCCCACAAGTGCCAAAAAAAGTTGCTATTTGGTGCCCATGCTTGCGCAAAGATTTTCTCGGAGGAGAAAAACAATCATGGTAGTCTAACGGGATCTGTATGAGAAAACATTGAGAAAGAATTTTGTTTTTAATACGAACACAAATGTAAGGCACAAACCAACCCCCCCCCAAAAAATATAGGGGCCTCAATTATAGGCACATCCTCATTTTACTGTTCTTTGCTTTATAGTGCTTCACAGATACTGCATTTTTACATTGAACATGTGTGGTAACCCCGCATCAAGCAAGTCTGCTGATGTTGTTTTCCACCAACGTTTGCTGACTTCACATCTCTGTTTCACATTTTGGTAATTCTCACAATATTTCAAGATTTTTATTATGATAAAATTTATTATGGCGATCAGTAGTCTTTAATGTTACTGCTGCTGAAAGATTGCACCTGCCAAAGGCTCGGATGTTGGTGAGCATTTTTCAGCAATAAAGTAATTTTTATAAAAAAATATATTCTATGTTTTTCTAAGTGTGTGTACATCTATCTATATACCTATATATAGATAGATAGATATGATCTTCAAAGGCAAAATAACTATTTTGCTCAGAAATATTTGGTCAGGGAGTTCCTGCTGTGATGCAATGGGTTAAGAATCTGACCGCAGTGGCTTCAGTCGCTATGGAGGTGCAGATTCAATCCTGGCCCAGTGCAGTGCAGTGGGTTAAAGGATGTGGCATTGCCACAACTGCAGCTTGGATTCAGTCTCTAGCCCTAGCACTTCCATATGCTGTGGGTGGGACCAAAAAAAAAAAAAAATTAAAAAGGAAATATTTGAAATGAGAAGTGGCAAAACAGCTACATGTTTAATGGTGATTGTTTATTCTGTTAGCTTCTAAACACAATGACCAATTAGGTTAATTTACATTTTAAAAAATTCAGTCAGATAAATCATATTTTGTGTTCAGTAGTTACATGAGGCTAGTGGCTTTGTATTGGACAGCAAAGATATAGAATATTTATCAGTGCATTGGACAACACAGCTGTATATTAATTACCTATATGCATTTCAATAAAAACCAGGTATTATTCTTAAATTATTTGCTCTTTTCCTATGTTTGTTATATTTAGTAAAAATTAATTTTTTTCTTTTTGAAATGAATACAAAATTTGGACTTGTAAATTATATATCTTTTTATTTTATTTTCCGATAACTTTTGTTTTTTGTATTTTAAAATAGTCTCAGTTTACAATGAACTGGAAATTAAAAAGGAAAGGAGGGAGGAAGGAAGGAAGGGAGGGAAGACAGAAAGAAGGGAGGAAATCCAAAGCTAGTTTTTATCCACAGACTGTAAGAAAATAGAAGCACTAGTCTAAAATATTCTGGGCTCAGAATGAAAGATCATGCATAGAAATCCATTAATAAATCTATACCATGAAAGAAATATTATGAGCTCCTAAAGGATAGAAACTAGGCATTTGTATTCACTTATAGTGGAAAATGAAGGCTTTGATTGTATTAAATTGTTTTCCCAGTTTTTCTTTCTACACTTTTAGGTCTTTTGCAGTCATCAAATTGCCATTAATAAGTATCACTAAAATTGCTTTTTATTAATCAATAAACTATTTTGTATTACACACAGAAAAACTCAAATTATGGTCAATCATATTTTTCAGATCATAAAACAGATACATACAGTCCTACTTATAATGAAACTAATAATATACCAGCATCAAGCTGACATTTTATAGGAGTTTACTATATATGTCTCCTTGGAGTGAAGATATTCATTGAGGTTTCACACATTTATTGCTCTATTTGGAGGAAAACCAAAACTTTTTTTGAGATCTGAGAATTATTCAGACACAGGGAAAGATAGGGCTTTTTCTTACCAGCCAAACGATGGGGAACCAGTCCAAGGGGAATATGGCACGTTTTTGTGGTTTTACTTTGTAGTTCCCTAAAACATGAGGTTGTGTCTTTTTTCATGTAATTATATGCCTTTCATGATCCTGCTCTGTGAAATGCCCCTTTATGTATTTTGCTCATTTTTATATTCTGATTATTCTGATATTTTAAAATTTATATTTCTGTCATTGTTCTGCTATACAATCATTCCTCAGTTATAGGTATTTACATATATTCTTTCAGTTTTTTCACTGTTTTGTGTCTTAAAACTTATATGGTAGTTGAAATCATTTATATTTTCACTACGTTTATAATTTTGTGTATTACTTCATAAATTTCTCTAAACTCATAAGAACATTCTTATGTAATTATCATGAAAGGGTTTTTCCTAATTAATGAGATTTATGAATTAATTTATTGTTATTAACCACTTTTCTCTCAATTCTTTCACCTTCCCCACCTCCTGTCTGCAACCACGAATCTGTTCTCAATATTAGTGAGCTTGTTTTATTTGTTTTTATTTTTGTATTATATTTCATGCATAAAAGAGATTATATGATATTTTTCTCTGAATTATTTAATTTAGTAAAATACCATTGAGGTTCATTCATGTCCATTCATGTTGGCAAGATTTATTATTGTTCATGGCTGAATAATATTTCATGGTGTGTTTACAAATATTTCTTTCATTCATCCATTGATGGAATCTTAAGTTGTTTCCATACCTTGGCTATTATAAATAATGCTGCAATGAGCATGGGGATGGGTATATATTTTTGAGTTAATGTTCTTATTTTCTTTAGATAAATACCCAGAACTGAAATTGGTGGATTATATGGTAGTTATATTTTTAATTTTTTGAGGAAAACTTCAGAATGTTTCTCATAGTGGCTATCCCAATGTACATTCTCCCCCAAAGTGCCAAAGAGTTCCCTTTTCCCTACACTCTCACGAATAATTGCTCTTTATTATCTTTTTGATGATAGCTATCCTAACACATATGAGGTAATATTTCATAGTGGTTTGATTTATATTTTTTAGAATCTTTTATTGAAGTACAGTTGCTATGTAATATTATATAAATTATAGGTGTACAATGTAGTGATTCACAATTTTTAAAGGTATACTCCATTTACACTTCTTTTTTTCTCTTTTTATAGCTGCACCTGCAGCATATGAAAGTTCCTGGGCTAGGGGTTAGACTGCAGCTGCAGCGGCAGGCCTACTCCACTGCCATGGCAATACCAGATTCTAGCCACATCTGCAGCCCATGCCACAGACTGTGGAAACTTCAGATCTTTAACTCATTGAGTGAGACCAGGGATCAAACTTGTATCCTCACAGACAATATGTCTGGTTTCTAACTCCCTGAGCTATAACAAAACTCCTGCTTATAGTTCTTATAGATTACTGCTTATATACCCCAACTTGTACAATACATACTTGTAGCTTTGTATTATACCTAATAGTTTTTAACCTCTTAATCTTCTATTCCCTATACTGCTTCTCCACCCCATTCTCTCTCCCCATTGCTAACTACTTATTTGGTCTCTATATCTGTATGTCTGCTTCTTTTTTGTTACATTTACTAACTTCTTGTATTTTTTAGATTCTACATATATGTGATATTATGTAATATTTGTCTTTGTCTGACTTATTTCACTTAGCATAATGCCCTCCAAGTCCATCCATGTTGCTACAAGTGGCAAATTTTCATTCTTTTTATGGATGAGTAGCATTCCAAAGTATATATATACCACTTCTTTATCCATCCATCTGTTTATGAACACTTAGGTAGCTTCCCAATCTTGGCAATTGTAAATAATGCTGCTATGAACATTGGAGTACACATATCTTTTTGAATTAGTTTTTTTTTTTTTTGTCTGCTTGTTTTTCAGCTGTATACCCAGGAGCAGAATTGCTGGATCATATAACAGTCCTATTTTTAGTGTTTTGAAAAATGTCCATACTGTTTTCCACAATGGCTGTATCAATTTACATTCAAATGAGCAGTGTACAGGGGTTTCCTTTTGTCCACATCTTACCAACATTTGTTGTTTGTGTCCTTTTTGATGATAGTCATTGTGACAGGTGTGAGGTGCTATCTCATTGTAGTTTTGATTTGCATTTTCCTGATGATTAGCAATATTGAGCATCTTTACAAGTGCCTCTGGCCACCTGAATTTCCTTTTTGGAAAAATATCTATTCAAGTCTTCTATTTTTTTTAATCAGGTGTTTGTTTTTTAATGTTGAGTTGTTTATATATTTTAGATACTAATCCTTCATTGATCCTATCTTTTGCAAATATTTTCTTTCATTCAGCAGGTCATCTATTTTTTTGTATGGTTTCCTTTGCTGTGCAAATGCTTTCAAGTTTAGTTTGATCCCATTCGTATATTTTTTCCTTTACTTCCTTTGCTTTAAGAGATGGATCAAAAAAAAATCACTGCAATTTATGTCGAAGTATGTTCTGCCTATGTTTTTCTCTAGGATTTTAATGGTATTCAGTCTTACATTTAAGCCTTTAATCCATTTTGAGTTTGTTTTGTATACGATGTTAGAGATTGTTTTCATTTCATTCTTTCACGTGGAGCTCTTCAGTTTTCCCAGCACCATTTACTGAAAAGATTGTCTTCATTGCATAATCTTGCTTCCTTTGTCAAAGATTAATTTACTTTAAGTGAGTGGGCATATTTCTGAGCTCTTTATTCTATTCATAGATTGATATGTCTTTTTTTTAATACTACCATATAGTTTTGATTAATGTAGCTTTGTAGTATTTTCTGAAATTAGGGAGTGTGATTCCTTCGGCTCTGTTCTTTCTCAAGATTTTTTTGGCCCTTCAGCATCCTTTGTGTTTCCATACAAATTTTACATTTATTTATTCTATTTCTATGAAAAATTCCATTGGTATTTTATAGGGATTTCACTGAATCTGTAGATTGCCTTAGGTATTATGGTCATTTTAACAATATTAATTCTTCTGATCCAAGAATACAGTATACATTTCCATCTCTTTATGTCATCTTCCATTTCTTTCATCAAAATCTTTTAATTTTCTGCATACAGATTTTTTATCTCCTTGGGTAGGTATATTCCTAGGTATTTCATCATTTTGATATGATGGTAAATGGAATCTTTTCCTTAATTTCTCTGATATTTCATTGTTAGTGTATAGAAATGCAACAGGGTTATGTATATTAATTTTTTATCCTACAGTTTTACCAAATTTATTGATGAACTGTAATAATTTTCTGGTGGCATCTTTACAATTTTCTATGTATAGTGTCATGTTATCTGCAAAGAGTGCCAGATGTTACATCCTCCTTTCCAATTTGAATTCCTTTTCTTTTTCTTCTCTGATTGCTGTGGTTAGGACTTCCAAAAATATTTTGAATAAAAGTGGTGAAAGTGGGGGTCCTTGTCTTGCTTCTGATCTTAGGAAAATACTTCCAGCTTTTCACTGCTTAGTATGATGTTACCTGTAGATTTGTCATGTAAAACCTTTATTTTGTTTAGGTATGTTCCTTCTATTCTCACTGTCAGGAGAGTTTTTAATCATGAATGGATGTTCAATTTTGTCAAGAGATTTTTCAGTATCTACTGCACTGATCATATGGTTTTTATTCTTCAATTTGTTAATATGGTGTATCTCATTGATTGATTTACAAGGATTGAAAAAGCTTTGCATCCCTGAATTAAATCCCACATGATCGTGGTGCATAATCTTTTTAATGCAACTGTTGAATTTGGCTTACTAATATTTTGTTGAAGATATTTGCATCTGTGCTCATCAGGGATATTGGTGTGATTTTCTTTTCTTGTGGCATCCTTGTCTAGTTTTGTTACCAGGTGATGATAACCTCACAGGATTAGTTTAGGAGAGTTTCCTCTTCTATTTTTTGGAAGAGTCTGAGAAGGACTAGTATTTATTACTTTCTGTTTGATAGAATTTCCAAGTAAGGCCTTCAGGCCCTGGACCTTTGTTTGTTGGGAGGTTTTTGATTATCAGTTCAATCACCTTATCTTTAATCAGTCCATTCAGGTTTTCTATTTCATCATGGTTCAACCTTAGAAAAAGCTTTTTCAAGATCTGTCCCTTATTCACATACCATAAATGAAATAGAAAACTCAAAGTTCTTTTTACTCTTCCAAATTTTTCTTCATACAATTTCAGTCTCATGTATTAGCCTGGTACATTTTGTGCTTTGCTTTGCGCTTTAATTAATTTTTCCTTTTTCTCACTATACAATGCTTTACTCACTTTGAATAAGTACAGAGCTATTCCTTCAGTTTATGTCCAAACCTCAGTTTTATATATCTCAGTATTTACTTCAATGGCATCCAATCCATATACTGGGTCAGGTAGAAAACATCCACTTGTCCTAATGTATTGAAAGCCTAACCTATCCTGCTTCCTTATTAGAGTGTTTCCTTATTAGATGTTTCTATTCATTTCTCTTTTCATATTCAGCTTTGAGTGGAACTCAAATATCAAGATGCTATTTAATAAAGGGTTAATATTGTTAAAAATACAAAATGTATGCTGTTTAAAATATAAAGAGATAGCATTGATATATCTATATCCCATTTACTATATACAATGTCTTCTATAGAAATGCAACTTGTTAAGGGGGTAAAGCTTACCCTTCCTCACATAACTACCCCTCTAAATGACCAAGTATAAACCACACCATCACTGCAAAAGCTATGCAAGGCTGCCCCCTCTTGTCTGGAAGATTGCAGTATATCATGGCAGTATACCCTGAATCTGCATTTAGATGTTTCAAGTGTAATTGGCCAGACAATGGATTCTGTTGCAACTCAGAGGAGCAAATTACATTAGTCTAAAATGAACAATAGACAGGGAGTGATTAACTGCTGGCTAAAAAAAAAAAAAATATTCTTGTTCCATGTTCCAGCTAGGATTTTCTAGAACTCTAAAACTTTTTCCTCCACATTAGATTTCTTACCTATCTCTCTCGTTCTTTCTTAGAACATGTTATTATTTACATAATTCAGGGGAGTACAAGTGAAAGCACTTGACGGACACATATAAGCAGGGTATATAGAGATATCATCCATGCACACTACATAATGTTTCTCTTTAAATAATTTTAAATTTTCTTTATATAACATGACTTAAAAATCTGTATATTTATTCATGTAGTAGAACTTCTTTGTTTTAATTATTAGAGTTTTATATTACATTTTTATGTCTATTATATATTGAAAAATTCTTCATATATTTAAAACAGAATTTTTTTTCCTCAAGAGTAATTTGACTTTTGGAAATATCTTTTCATATATGCTTTGTGTTCTATTAGACTAGGCAGTATAATTAAAATGTTCTTTTAATCTCTGAATACTGATATCATTAAGCAGGGAAAAAAAACTTTAATGAAGCATATGAAATCTATTGAAATTATTATAAATCTATGTACATATTTTATCAGTTAGGGTTCAGTGATAGAAGCAGAACCACTATGAATGATATAAAGAGCTTTTTATAGGCATTAGATATTAAGCAGTTATGATGGCTGTTTAATATCTTTGTACAACTATCTTGACTCTATCTCTAGGAGTGAGCTCGTAGGTAAAAAGTAAAAAAAAAATTGTGATGCAAATTATCATAAAATGAAAGTGACCAGGAGTAAACTGGAAATTCATGAAAGCAAACTGTGTCTCCATTTCCTTTAACATCTCTAGTCTTGATGATATAGCAGACTTACAGTTTAAATGTACATTCTTCATCCCAGATCTGCAGGGGCACTTGGCCCAGGATTTGGAGAATTTGAAAGAGGAGATCTGGAAAAGCCTCTGCCCTAAGCAGAAGGTGAAGTAGCTAATCCGCATGTCATCAAACGGATGTGCTGCAACAGTAGGTGCACTTACACTGACACTCAGAGGAGAAACAAACAAACAAACAGAAAACTAAAACAGATAGTTGTTCACTCTAGCCTATCAAATCCCATACAAATTTCTCCTGTAATCAACTCTGATTTACAAATGTACAGGACAAGTAACTTTGGGAAATGCAATAATACTTTAGCTAAATTGCCACAGTTCAAAGCTACCCTGATTCAACCTTTTTAACAACTTGGCAGCCATATACATCTCTTATAACCATAATTATATTCTAAAAACAGTAGCAAAGAATTCCTCTTCCTAAAATGATGTGCTTGGTGCATGGACAGCCAAGAGCACTCTAATCCTATTCCTGAAAGAGAATTAATACAAAGTCTTTGTTTTGAAGGATGTCCATTTCCCTTCTAGTTAAATTATGTACCTTTGTTGATATCTTAAAACTTAAATTCTGAGAATAAGAGAGATAGTAAACCAAATAAATAAATGTTTTAGTATTTATTAATTTACTACTTGATTTTGTATGATTATACCAAAGAAAAATGCTCATAATTATTTTAGTCATTTTTACAGCTGTCCATCTTGTTAGTGCAAGTGTGTATAGCTTCCATATTCTAGTCCCTATTTTCTCTTTCCTGTACCCTCAGAAAACATCCCAGCAAACTGTAGTTTTTTCATGGTGGGATGGCAAAAACACCTGTTCTTAAAACAGGAAATAAAAAGCATCAAGTAAATCACAGTAAGAAAAAAAATTAGCTAGTGGTTAAGATATTATATATTTTGAGTATGATAAAAAGTCAAGATACATAATTCCCAAATAATTTGTTAAAAATAAGTTTTATATGTGTCTTGCCTGGGAATTTTCTGAAAGTTTCCTCTGCAAGAATTATAATAATTATTTATAGCTCCCCAAGACTCATGGTAGGTAAAATTTAAAAAAAGAAACCGTATAAACACAGGTTTCAAAATGATTTGAGTGATAATTCTATTATTTTTAACTATATGATGTTGGCTAGGATACTAAATATCTTTCAACTGCATTTTCCCTCATTAGTAAAGAAAGAAAATAACATTTATAAATCTAACATGAAAAGAAAATGAGATTATATACTTAAAGGACATGTAGTATAGTCAATTCACTAATTTTATTCCGTTAATTAGGTAGTCATGTAAACATTGCAATAGTATTTTCTTAATCAAAACCTATGATGAGTTCTGACCTATTTTTCTCTGAATTATGAGCATATGAATATGAAAACCCTAGAAGTAAGTCTTTTAATTTAGTAATTAATGCAGAATAACCTATTTCAAGTTAATCATACACAACTAATTCTTTGTAAGATATTAGTAGGTGCCAATTACTACAAGTAGATAAGAATTAGCCACTCTAAGTTCATTATCAGTCCAAAGGAAAGAAACTTCATATCCTATTCTGTCTCATTACAGACATTCATAAGTAGATAGGTAGAAACTGATATCTGCTTCTATAATTTATTTTTTAATTTGTTAATGATTTTTATTTTTTTCCATTATAACTGGTTTACAATGTTCTGCCAATTTTCTACTGTACAGTAAGATGACCCAGTCACACATACACATATGCATTCTTTTTTCTCACATTACCATGCTCCATCATAAGTGACCAGATATAATTCCCAGTGCTATACAGCAGGATCTCATTGCTTATCCATTCCAAAGGCAATAGTTTGCATCTATTTTCCCCATCCCACTCCCTCCCCCTCCCCCTTGGCAACTACAAGTCCGTTCTCCAAGTCCATGAATTTCTTTTCTGTGGAAAGGTTCATTTGTGCCATACATTAAATCCCAGATATAAATGATATCGTATGGTATTTGTATTTCTCTTTCTGACTTAACTTCACTTAGTATGAAAGTCTCTAGTTGATATCTGCTTCTATAATTTAGAGTGAAATCTTAGTTATTATTCTTTATGGTATTCCAAGAGCACCTTACTTGAAATAATCACTTGATTACATTATAAAAGGCTGTGTATGTAAGATTAGGCTAGACGACTAAGAAGACTTAGGTGATCAAAAATTGCCTGAGTCATTAACTGAGCTCAGAACCTTTTAGGGGTCAAGTCCAGGTCTCTTTTAGCATAAGGGTTAGAGTTCACTTGGTTTTTATGCCCTGATCATGTAAGAGTGTGGAGTTTCTAAGAACTATTAAACAATAAAAACACATAGTTGGAAAAGTAATAGTCTTACTAATGGCATTCCATTTCTCCTATCCATTATGCTAATTTTCATATCTCCTTTTATTGATTCAAGGTACAGATACTGGAAATTCTTGCAGTAACTATCTCTGTAATATGACCTTTTTGATTAAGTGCTATTGGCCTTCTCAGGGGAATCAATTCCACATTAAGTCAAATGAATGCCCTTAGGTTTACAAGCAAAGGCACACATTTATATCACATAGTCAATTCTGAAATTTTGAAATGTAACTTAGAGATATCAAAAATTACATTATTTTTTGGAAAATAATTTAGATAATCAGACTGCTTTAGAAAATATAAACTGACTATCCATTTAATATATAGAATTTGGAAGTGGAAAATTGATTCATCTTAATTTTGTCACCTAAATTAAATGCCAGCCTAGTATAAATCTGGGTTACTGAAAACATAACAATCAGTTGCCTGCTCTGATTTTTCCTCATGTCAGTAGTTCTCAAATATACAATAAAAATGGTTAGTGCCAAATAAAAGATTCTGTTTTATGGAAATGTTGTGATAAGCTATTATTTTTAGGAGTTGAATCACCAATTATGTGTTTCAAAAATAGTTGCTTTATTTAAAAATAATAGTAATTTTTGAAGACATTTATGTCAGACATGATTCTAAGAGCTTTTACATGTTATTTGCTCAACATAACTCCATAAATAAGAAACTATTATTATTTTTTTGTGCAGAGGAAAGCACTGAGACAGAGAGCAATTAAGTAATTTGTCTAAGGTCAAGCAGCTAGAAAATTATGATAAAATGGAAACAAAGTTTAGGCACATGGCTCCTCTGGCCAACTAGTGCAATATATTGTCATAGAATGTGGTCAAGGCTGGCTTCATGTGTGTGACCTGTGCAGTTGCACAGCATACCACTTGTACTTGAGTCAAAGCTCACATGGCTTAGTTCGTGCACTTCATCCCTGCCACCATTGTTCTTGAGTCCACTGTGCCAGAATATGGGAGACTATCAAAGGAAGTTGGCTGACAGCAACAGAATAGTGAACTTGTCCATCTGCTTCACGTGGCCCTCCTCTGAAACTAAATCTTTGCCAATATACTAATGCTACATAGGAAACTATCCCAAAACTGGCTGGCAAAAAAAAAAATATATATAAATATATATATATAAATATATATATATATATGTATATATATATATATATGTTCACTAATGCTTTGGTTTGTCTCATCTCCCTAATGTCTGAGATTTAGCTCCTTAGACTTGATCCATGCAGATTACTTTACAAATAGAGCCTGATATAATCTGGAGGTCTCTTGACTCAAATATCTGTTAGTTGATGCTAGAGGTTGTCTGCAATTTCAGCTGAGGTTGTTGAAAAGAACATGTACACAAGGTCTCTCCCTGCGTCCTGGAATTTCCCACAGCATACTGACTTCAGAGTATTCAGACTTCTAACATCAAAGACCTCTTAGAGACATCTTACATAAGCAAGTGCCCCAAGACAATCAGATAAACTGCTGGCCTTTTCTTACCTAGCCAGAGAAATTACCTAGCATCACTTTCTGTTGTAGTCCACTGGTTAAAGCAGTGGCAGATTCAAGGGGTGGGTACATAGTCACAATCTTTTAATAGGAAGAGCATAAAAAATTACACCACAAGGAGCATCTTAAAAAAATTCTTATAAACTCACAAAAGCAGGACCATCCACAACACATCTGGAAAACCTCCTATATATTCACTATGGATCTGTTTGTTATAAATGGATCTACACAAACATTGTGATGTAAAACACTAACTTCACACATTCTCACAGCTGACATTCCAATCTTAGTACAGGGCTTGACATATAATTGGTGCTAAATAAATATTTGCTATTTTTGAACTAGCATCTTCATTGTCATTATTGTATTGAACATTCATAAAGGAATAATATGAGAAGAGTTATTCCTTGCATACAGGTTACAAAGTTAACTAGGGGATCAGAAAATATAAGGTTGATTAGCAGAGGTTTTTCCAGGAATAATAGATTTTAATAAAATCACAGGAAATAGATGGTAATAGAGGAAATTGGTCTCTGAAAATATTATAGTGGAAATTGGAGTCAGGTGATGAGAAAATTATGGATTTATTAGACAATTATTTGACTTCTTTTCAAAAGGCAAAGTGAATTGAGTTTTATTGGATGCAATTTAGGTTAATTCCATTTTTAAATACAGGCAGATACAAACTATTTATAAAATCTGAAGGTACAATTGTATGAAAAATGTTTAGAATGGGCATTAGAAAATTTGGATTTTCCCATCTGTTGTTTTAAATATAATAGATTAACTTAAGACTTTCACAAAACTTAAATTCAGTCTCATCACAAAATGTCATTCCTATGCACAATTTGTAAAGTATTTTAAATTTTGTTTATTTATATCAAGTTGGCAAACTCAACATATTTACCAGCCATGTTTATGAAAGTGAAGGGAAAAACTGAGATGTTTCTCAATTATACTTGGAATCCAACTGACCACACAGTAATATTCTTTCCAGGGGCTACCTTTGAGACATAGTATTATAGGAATATTTCTAGATGTTTTTGTAGTATGTAAAATAAGTAACAAATAGTCTCTATATTACCCAATTCTTATTTTTTACTTCTCATGAGATTTTTTCTTATTCTAAGGAATGAAGGGTGGCTCAATTTTCTGTTTCCAAAAATATGCATAAAATACAAAGATAAAAATTAAGATATTCTTCAAGTCTAATTATTTTATCAGAAGTTAGATGCAGAAATTTATTAGTATATAGTAATCAAATCAGAGAATTCAAAAAAAATGACTTCTTTCTTAGAGATTAAATACTTATGGATTGTTTTTCATATATCATAGATAAAAATCTAGGTATTGTGGACACCACCATATATAAGAACCCGCTCGGATATGCAGTTTTCTGGGGAAGTAGGAAAACAACAAAGCAACAACCTGAATATAATGAAAAGTGGATGCTACAGTTTGGTAAAACTCTAGAACACATAGGAAGAGCATTGTAATCAAACAGAGGAATTCAAAGAAAGCCCCCCTGAGGAGGGTAACTTTGAGCTGAAACATGAAGAGTGCACAAAAGGACTTTCATACTAAAAGACTATGTTTTTTGAGTGAGAATACTTTTTAATGATTCATAAATGACCATAGAGCTTTTCCCTATAGAAATGCTACAGATAGTGTGTGTAGCCACTGAAGTAAGAAATCTGAAAAACAAGTACATAATACAAAACAACATATAGTTTCTGCTTCCTCTATTTAAGTCAGAACTTTTTAACAAAGGCTTTCAACTGAATAGTTCATTTGATCCCCAGGTCTTTTCTTCTCTTGGTTCTTTGGTTCTGTGTGTCAAAAAGCTCACAGAATATTGGATCAAAAGGATTGCATAAGTTCTTGACACATACAAATTTTGTTCTGATTTTAATAGTGATGTATGTTCATTACACAAATTTAGGAGCATGCTAATACAACAGAAAGAGCAAAGGGGAAATTTGCTACTTAGACTTTTTCTATCTATAGAAATAATGATTAACACATTGCATTTGGTTCAACATAAAAGCTGTGTCATCAGGGGAAAAGAAAATTTCAAATTCTTATACTCCTAATATATAACAGTCTAATTGTATTTCACCAACAAGTGAAGAAAAAGATCTAAATATATCTGAATGCCCTGAGGCCAAATCAGCCTGTGAGCACAAATAATTTCCCTTTCACATTAATGCTCAAATTTTCTTCCAGGTTAGTCTTTCCATGGTGACACAAGGTAGCAGGGAATCCTTACAGTATCTCCAAGTTATCTTGGCTCTAGCTGCTCAAGGTATCACACACATTCATCTGCTCCCTCTGTTGTATATAAACACATCCTGCACACTTGATGCCTCAGTCTCTGTGGTAGGTGCCTCTGTAGACACTGCCTTTCTGCCATGGTGTCAGTCTTTGTTTTCCTTTTAGTTTATACACTCCAGCATGAGTGTTGCCATTGTGTTGTATAGATACATGAATACTATACCTATTCTCAGCCAGCATTGAATCTTAGCATCTTGACCTTGATACAACACAGTACGTATAATGTTCTACAGTGAAAAAAGGACCCTTTGCTTCTGGATGTGTATTTTTATTTCCATAGGCATGGAAAGAAGAACCACAGTTTCCTATCTCTTCTTTCACTGGATCCCGAATTTCCTCTACATAAAGGAATCCTCTGTCAGCCCCAGCTGATACCAAGTAACATATTTTGCAAATGCAATTAAAAATTATGTGCATTCACATGTGGAGAAAAAGGAAGAGTATTCCTCGCCCAGTCTAATTCCTGCTAGACTTAGCTTCAACATTCTGCTAAGGATGTGAGGAAAATTTTAAAATAATGCAACAAATGATAATAGATGTACAAGTATAAAAAGCAATTGAAAACTAAACAAAAATCTCCCTAATGCTTTAAATTTTGAAACTGTCAGAAGCACTTTTAGTAAACATCAAAAAGATCAGATAACAAAGTAGGCTATTCAAAAATCAGGAATTACACTGAGATTTTTAAAGCATATGTGAAAAGCAAACATAACCCTAGGACTGAAAATTAAGGGAGTTTTCTCTAAATTCAGGTACAAGTATAGAGATTAACAATAGGTACAATTTCTGCATTATTACTAGCTGTTACATGCTACTAATTGTTCCATGTTACCGCCTCATGTTTCATGAATTTCCACACTTATCTAAGGAATGGTACACCAATTTACCTATATTTGAAATCTAACAATGAAGTTGAGTTGAAATCCCAGAACTAAAAATAATTTCATATTAAATAACATAAAAAGAACAATTATAATGGAAATTAAAGCATAATAAAATTTTTAATTTTACTTGAGACTGAATTGGCTAATCCAAAATTCTTTATTTAAATAACAAAGCCATAAATTCTTTATTCTTGGTTAAGGATAAGAATATGACATTTTACAGTATAGCATCTGGATGACCAAAGCAGTTTATTACATAGTTTTTATTTCTTTAGCTTTGTCCTATATTTTCCTACAGGTTGCTGTGAGTCAGGGACTATGATGCTAATTCTTCATGCTCAGGAAAAAGAAAAAAATGAGGATAAGTCTTTTCAGCATACCTGGGATTGAAATGAGAGTGGCTTCTTTCACTGTTATATTTAGTGACTCTCCTGTTCTTTCTGCCCTTATCATTCTGGCCTCTGCTGAGTTTCAGTTCTCAGTACTAAAAGGAGGAACGTTTCTGGTAAGAGATCCCAAAATGTTACAGTTTTATTAAAAGGTGATATCACACTTCATTTTTTATGCTTTGGGCCATTGGAAGAATAGCAAAAGGAAAAATAAAAAAGGAGAGAGGAGCTAGAATGCAGGTGGGCGTAAGCTCCTAAACTTCATAAGGAAATAGAGTGAATGGTGCAAAATAGATCTGAAATAAAGTAAGGAATCAACGGCACTGAAAAACCACACACTTGAGATACAAAGATTTGGATCCCTCAGTAAAATTATAGTCAATCCTCTGCATAAATAAATAAATAGCAACTGAGATGGAACAAAATATAAAGGGAATAAGGATGTTAGTGGAGAAAACAAGTACTAGATATAGAATTTCAAAATAAATTATAACAATAAGGAGTGCAGTGTTTACTCACTTTCCCCTATGTTGTGCTATACATATATTTGTATGTGCTAACTAGTTTTTGCAATTTAGTCCCTGGATTGCAGAATATTAAGGCAGAATTAAGAGAGAATTCTAGGAAGAAGTGATGTCAAACAAAGACTGTAGATTTGGAGCTAAATAAGGGATTTCATGAAACTGTGGTTCTCATTTCAGGACAGAACAGGGATGTTTTTAATTACAGAGGAGATTTTTTTTACATTATGTTATGCACTACTGTCACTATTATTGTTTTTGTGACTTGAATATTTGGGTTCAAAATAAAGGTGTATATTGATGTTAAGTTGTCAAAATGGTGGATCATAGCATATATTTTTCATAGTTTTGGGGTGTCTAGAATTTTAAAATACCCTTTGCAAGTGTACGAAATGTCTAGATCTTATTACCATATCTCCTTTTGTTTGAAGTCAGAAATGTACTTTCCCTGCCTTTCTTGAAGGCACTTTGATGTGAACTCCATCAACCTAAGTTGTGTATACTAACTTCCAAGGAGATACAGGTCAAAGTAGGCTAATAATTGAGTCTCCTCTGATGACTGTAATGTCAGATCCAGCTGTTCCTTCTAAAAATGTCAGAGGCGAGGATAATGTGAGCAAGGAATCTATATATGTATACCTGGGTCACGTTGCTATACAACAGAAATTGACAACACTGTAAATCAACTGTAATCAAAAAAAATTTAAAAAATGCCAGAGGTTTTACAAAGAGTGTCTAGGATAAATATTTGACAATATTACCCGTGGTATATGTGCCCAGTGCTTCAATGATGATAAGACAAGTGCCTTCGCTGGAGAAGGCATGTGCTCTAGACTAGACAGTTCTCCTAGCTGTATTACTTCCAACTTTGTAATTGAGCTACTGAAAGATTCTAAGAGTGATAAAATAGTCTTTTTTTTTGACAAAACTAGTTATAATGGGTCTCTCCTGTATTCAATTATGAACTTTCTGCAAATTCCCCCAAAGGGACAAAGTGACTAAGCACAATGTTATATTTCATTTCTTGCATGAGAAAGGGATAAAAACTATGAACAAAACAAAACAACACACATAAAAGATTTCATTATCTTACTCTTCTATAGCGGTAAACACAAAACATACGTAATATTTCGAAAAAAAAAGCATAACCTTGCCTGTGAATATGCTTTCATGTAATCAGACAGGAGGTCTCATTTAAAACTAATACCCAATCCTCCTCCTATTTAATTTTTGAGAAAAATGTCTAAGTGTCAACAATTTTTTTCAAAAAAGGAAACTGGAAACACATGAAAGAAAAATATTGCATAAAAGGAGTCTTTTTAAGACATGGAGTGATTTTTAGATTTGAATGGCTGTTGTTGCAAGACAAAAGCAGCTAAGAAAACAACTTAAGGGCAAAAAAATCCCTTCTTAAAAAAAAAAAAAAACCTGTGGCAGTTCAATATAAATAGGTCTAAGAAAGAACAAAGTTTGAATGTGGAAAAAAAAAGAACAAGATGCTGACAAGGAATATGGAAAAAGATGGAGTGGACTTCAGCAGTTTGGGAGCTGGGACTCAATGTGCCAATTTGTGCTGTCTCCTCTCCGGGAAATTGCTATGGTAAAGCATATCCATAACTAACTGTGGAGGAATATTTAGGTAAGGATGCCCACCACTGTTTTCCCGCTCTCCAAGGGGCAAGACATTCTTCCAGTTACTGGGTAACTGGCAGAGAAAAAGAGTTCCCAGAAATTAAGATGTAGGTACTGAACAATTTTGATTTATAGAAATTTCCTACAGGATTCAGAAACTGAGATAGTCACGGGTCCTGAGATTTAGAGATAACTGGGGAGAATTAACAAATGGGACTGTGAGCTACATTTACCTTGCATATTGGATTTAGGTCAGATTGTAGGGTAGTGCTAGGATGTAAGATTTCTTTGAGAAGATTCTTCCCCAGGTTCCTAAGGGACCAACCAAGGACATCTCCCTAACAAATCCAACTATCTTATGTAGTTGTTTCCTTAAAGAACATTAGGTCTGAAATTTTATATTTAACAACTTTTTTTTTGAAATCTTACCACACTAGTTCCAACAGTGGAGACAGAGATATAGAAGATGAGTTGTTCAGTTTTTAAAGTATGTCACCTCTCACATCTAGTAAAATAAAAAATAATGATTTTTTAAAAGAAAATTATATTCTTCATTATTTTGTATAGTTCGGAAATATTTTAATTTTCTATTTAAGCAGCATTTAAATATTTGACTCCTTAAAACCTCTCTAAAGCTGCAAAATTGTACATTAGCATAGAGAAACATTTAAAGCCGTTTCATTCCAGATTTATATTCATATATGCAAGAATGTCTTAAAGTAAATCTTTCTGCAGGATTTTGAGCTATTCTAGCAGAGTGGAGAAAAATCACTTTCTAGGTGAGTGAAGTTTCTTATTTCCCAGAAAGTAGAAAATTATTTTGGTATTGTGAATTAGTTAAGAGCTCATACCTCTCCAAAATTATTCACCTTAAGTGAAATCTATAATTATCTGATTTCCAGATGGACTCAGTAATCTTGGTGTTAGAAATGGACAATTTCAAAATAATCTTGAAACTTTAAGTAAAATGTACATCTGAAGCATTACACAATGGAAAATAACTCATTTAAAAATCTCTTTCAATAATTTACTCTTCATTAAGAATATATTTGATAAACTTTTGATGTATGTAAGTCTCCATCCTAGCCACCAAAGAAGAAATAAAATGTTATTAGTTCAATATTTCCCCAGCCCCGCAGGAATTCAAAATAAAATATATGCACAGATAATAATGCATGCTTTAGTGTACGGTAGAAGAGTTAAACATGTAGTGTTACAGGATTCAAGACAGAGACAGAAGTTCTGCCTAAGATAGGGGAGACTTTGTGGGAAAATTAGCATTTGACATGGAAGAAGACACATGGTAAAATGATACATACATATACACACTCATAATAACACATATATATGTGCATACATACATACACACAGATACAGATAGATGACAAAGAGAAAGACAGAAAGAGACAGAGGCTACTGAACTTTTTGAAAATGATGAAAAAGAGGAAAATTCACCCCAAATACTTCATATAATCTACATCTTCTCTTACCTTCCATCAGAATTGAAAGCTATTGCTTAATCCAAGCCATGTTCTTTGCTAGCTTTAGATGCTCTTGTTCTTACAGTTTCTTTTTCAGCTTTTACAATTTTAGTCACTATTTATTTTCAACCAGTGTTTTCATAAGATTTTTTTTTTCATTCTAACTCCCATATTTCTCCAAAGTTCAATCTGATATTTTTCTACTGCTTTTGGACACTTCCCATTGTACTGAAGGGACCTGAATTTCATCACTTACAAAGCATACTTGTTATCATTTTATAGAACCATTCCACTATCTTGTCTTACTGAATCAATCAAAATGTTGACAAGTCCTTCCTCTCCTCCATCCTCTACATTTGAGTTCATGGAAACAACCTAGGTATCCATTGATAGATGTATGTATTAAGATGTGATACATATGTACAGTGGAATACTACTCAGACATAAAAAAGAATAAATGCCATTCCTAGCAATATGGATGCAACTAGAGATTATCACACCAAGTGAAGTACATCAGAAAGATAAAGACAAATACCATATAATATAATTTATAAAATACAGCACAAACGAACCTACCTACAAAATAGAAGCCGACTCACAGACATAGAGAACAGACTTGTGTTTGCCAAGGGGAGGGAGGAGTGAAAGGGATGGATTGGGAGTTTGGGGTTAGTAGATGCAAACTATTACTTTTAGAGTGGATAAGCAAGTGTCCTACTGTACAGCATAGGGAGACATATCTAATCTCCTTGGCTAGACCATGATAGGAAATAATATAAAAAAGAATGAAAAAATTAAATTAAAAATTAAAAAAAAAAAACAATTCAAGTCCAGTTGACCAATTCAAATCACTTCTCTCCTCTCAGTCCCCAATCTCACTGCATTAACTGGCAAATTATCAGTTTTATATGAGTATTATAATAACATTCTTAGCTGATTCTGGATATTCCTTTCCTTTCAATTCATCTTGCCAAATGATTGCTTGTCAGTATTTTTTTTTTCCTAAACACAAATCTGATCATATCATTCTGCTGAAAAATACCCTAACCCTTTAATATTTCGAAATTCTCCCCTCACCTTTTGGAACTACTCTTTAGTTTCAGATCCTGTTTCTTTTAGACTTCCATCTCCCAAGAGACACTATTCACTGGAGTACTGAATTTCTTATCAACTCTACATTATTATGTTTATTTATGCCTGTGAGTTTTAATGTGCTATAATCTCTGCAAATATGTCTTTAGGGTTGCTTCTTATATGCATTGTCTTTATAACACTAATTATATTATTATTTTGAGTATTAAATAATCCAACACTATGGATTACAGAACTTGATATATTTATCTGATTTTGCTCAAATTTAATAAAAATATATTTTCTGTATATTTTTATTTAAAATATTATAGATATAAAGCCATTTTAGCCTACCCCCATCATATCTCCCTCTTTCTCTCTTTCCTTTTCCATAAATAACTACTATTCTCAATAGCTCTATGATTAGCCATTTTTACTTACTATATATATATATATATATATATTTTTCCTTTTTAGGATTGCACCTGCATCATATGGAATTTCCTGGGCTAGGCTCGAGTCAGAGCTCTAGCTGCCGGCCTATGCAACACCCACAACAACGTTGGATTGGAGCTACATCTGCGACCTACACCACAGCTCACCACAATGCCAGATCCTTAACCCACTGAGCAAGGCCAGGAATTGAACACACATCCTCATGGATACTAGTTGGGTTCTTAACCTGCTGCACCACAATGGGAACTCCCTGCTTACAATATTAATTATCCCTTATATGATGATGTTTTGAATGTTTTAAATAATTCTATAAACATCTTTTATTCCATAGTTTTTAATTTATTGTATCTGTATAATTCTGACCTAATTAATTCAATTTAAATATTATAGAGAGAAGCACAGTGAATATGACACATGTTCTTACTTCTCTGCCAAGAGCTGATTCTGTTCTTTTGCTATTATAAGCAAGAGAGCATTGAATACCTCTAGTACATCTCAGTATGTCTGTGTGTGTGTTGCTCCAAGTAAAACTGGGAGGAGGGTGGCTGTTATAGAGTATCTTCAAATTTTTTTTCAATCATAAGTATCATTAATGAAAATTGAACATACATTAGTTTGTATTTGTGGTATGTGGTTAACTATTTATCCCTAATTTGCTTTAAGTTTCTTACACTTAATATTAAAATGTCTACATGACTTTCATCTAGATGCAGTTTATTATTTTTGAAATTCATTTGAAAATATTTTTCTTTACCTGAAGATTTTAGTCTCTTTATATTTATTGTGGTTATTGATATATTTAGAGTCATTGTACTTTATTTTTGTCATCTTTTCACCATTATTTAACTTGCTTTTTAAATTCCTTTTCTTTCTATTTGATTATGTTCATGCTAGTCCTTAGATTTGTTCTTATTTTTATAAATTCAATTTATATTGTTCTAATGATTACCTTTAATTTTTACTCTGTATACTTAATATTTTAACCTTCTCCAGATTCCTCATTTATAAGAAAGTCCTCACTTTCTTAATTCCAATCAAAATTATTTATATCTTATAATTACCCTCACTTATTTTTCAGTTGCAATTGCCTAGTAAATTAGTACCACCTTGTTTCAAAACTATCTCAAATTAGTCATTTTATAATTGTTGTTAAATTATACATACATTTTTAGAAATTCTTTCTTATCATTGTGTCTTATACCTTCACCTGGGAAACTAAATTCAGTTTCCTCTCTGAAGAACATTCTTTATTATTTCCTGCAGGGACAAAATATAAACTATATATGGAATCAGATTTCTCTGAAAAATTTCTTACTCTATTCTCATCATGCACATTAGTTTAGCTAAGCACACTCTTGGCTAATTATTGATTATGTCATTCTGCTTCCTTTTAATATTCTTTGGTGAGAAGTATATTTTAATGTCTAGTTAACATTCCTTTACTATATGGCATTTTTATTTATGCATTTAATGTTTCTATCTTTTTTATCAAGTTTTATTAATATACTTACATAAATATATAAAATATTTATATATTTTACTAATACATAGAAATACATATATAATTATAATAAATGTAAATATATATATATTTCTTAGCAATTATCTCTTAATTATCATCTTTACTATTTTTACTCTTTCTTTGTGGAATCTTATTTGATGAATGCGACATATTTTCAGTCCATATTTCAAGCTTCTTTATTTTTTTATATTCTATATATATTTTATCTGATTATGTTGCATTTTGATATCTCTCCATCCATCAATTATTTTTCAGCTGTATTTAATCACCTGTTTAATCAACCAAACATTTTTAAAGTTTTACTAACAACATTTTGATTGTCTTGATTTAAATTTCATCCACAATTTTGATGATTTCCTTTCACCATTATATCCATTCCTAATTTCTTAATCATTTTAAATATTGCTATTTTAAAATTTTATCTCAAAATATTTTATTTTTCTTAGTTCTTGACATACTAGTTTTATTGTGTCTCGCATGTTTTGATCAGATCTAAGATTTCATACTAATTCATGATTTAAGTATATCACCTGGGTCATATGAATTTCTGACTGCTAGGGCTAGAGATATTATATTCCTGGGTATGGAGATTGCATAATATATTTTCCTTCTACCCAATGGCATAGACTATGATGAAAATAACATTTCTCCTCTAGAAAATGTGATTTCTGCTCAGAACAAAAGAGGAATAGAGTTCAGGAGGATAATAATAAAGTAAGTCTACTTAAAGGGAATTTTGTTTCCTTTCTAGAATCAATTCCGCCTAATAATCTCAATTTTCATATGAGGATATATGGTAACCCTTTAGTAGGCTTGATACTGATATAGAACACTTCCTCTAGCCTATGGCAACCAATCATTCCATTCTCCAGGCTACATTGTTTGGTTCAAAGTTAGCTTGTGACCTATTCTTAGGAAATTTTCTCTTTCCTCTGGATTTAAATTTCAGAGGATTGGGCTATGAGCTGAAAAAGAAAATCAGTTGCAAAAGAGAGCTGTAAGAAATACATATAGAAAATACATGGAGAGGTAGTAGTTTTGGGGGATGTGGGTTAAATCCTGCATCAAGCCATATGTAAAACCAAATTTGCCCCTGTTCAGATTTATCAACCAATAAAATCTCCTTAGTGCTTTAGCTAATTTAAGTTGAGATTTTATTAAGTGCAAAGATAACCAGAGGAGGAAGGTTCCTAAATATTGCAATCTATGACATTTTGAAATATAAAGCCATTTTGACTACATAGAGTAAAGAACAAGGACTCCTGCATTCAGGTGATATTTCCTGATGTTGTGATTTGGGGTACATTGCTTACTCCCTTAACCTCAATTTCTTTGTATTAAATTGAAAGACAATCAGATTTTAGCTAAGTCCTGTCCAACATTTTGCAAAAAAAAAAGGGATTATCTGCGTCAAATAATTTTCATGATACTATTTTCACACGTAGACCTTTATGGTTCGTGGTATAGGTTGAACCTGAATACAGACCTGAATACAGGTCTCCTGGGTACAAATTCAGGAGCATCTCATTATTCAGACACTATTTGTTCTTTATTTACTTGTTTAATAGTCACAGTTTTCTATTTTCAGTTACTTATATGAATACTTTTTCATAAAGTGAGATTGCCTTCAAAATCGCTAAAGAAAGATCACTTGGAATTTCTCAAGGTTATCTTTATTACCATTCAGATATGCCTCTTTAACATGAAAAAAATCCTTTTCTTTTTCTTCTCCCTACGTTCTCTGAACCTTATGAAAGACAAGAGGGGGGAAAGTACAAGCAAGAGACGTGCAAAGATAAGAAAAATATTTTTCTTAGACTATCACATATACAATCGATATTAGCATAAATAATTCAAATAAAAGTAATCTTGAAAAACATATGGAAATTATTTTTATAATTAAGAAGGCAAATTTGCAGTGTGAATCATTTGTGAACATTCACAAAGCATAGGGGAAAAGATGAACATACTCTTAATTGAGACAGAGGAGAGTGACAATGTTATGGCCTGCAGCCCTTTGTTTGTGCATGCTTCCTTTGGTGATTTATGTTTTTCACAGCAAAAGCTGGGAGTTACTGCTAATATATGAATATATTGTAGGTGTCAGAAGTGAAATACATTCTTGCTGAAGAATAAAATAGAAAGCCATTAATAAGGAAGGGTAAAGAGCGTTCATGGCAGGCTGTTCATGTCTCACTCATAAAATCATCTCAAACAGAATGTGATGACTTGTAAAATTTTAAAAATATCTGCAAGCTATTGTGCAGGTAATTTAGCAGGTTCAGAACCCACAACTGTTCATTTCCCCTCTTAAAATTTAAACACAAGGAAATTGGATATATTTAGATTACATATTTATCCAATATCATATATACACACATGCAAGCAACTCAAAAAAGTTTAAAATTGTTTTTTAAACAGCAAGAAATTAAAACTTTATACAAAAATTTTATATAAGTTTTGGTCTCAACTAAAGGAGAAGGAAAGCATACAGGAGGCTATTCTTCAAAAGTCAGGCAGTAACAAATAAAGGAAAGAAACTGTGACATAGAGAAAAGGGACAGATATAAAATGCAATCAAGGAACTCACTTACACAGTATTATGTTGCCAGAAAAGTATATGTCAGAGGAATGAAGTAATGCTGAAGTTTACTAACATGAAATATAATGTGGATGATAATTAAGTTGAAAAACTAGTAAAGCGATCCAGTAAGGAAGTGCAGATATAGACGATAAGAGTCATTAGCTTTTATGTAATATTTAAATCAAAAGTATAAATGAGACCAACTTAGTTGAATGTATCTTCTTAAAGGAAAAGAAGGTGGATTTCTTGGTAAGCTATAGGCCAATATTCTGAATTTTTACTTTGACATGTCTTGCTCCTATCACGTTGTCTCACACAAATTTGGGAACCATATACTTACAAATGTTCATAAAACAAATAATTACCAAATTTAGAAAATAGGCAGAAATAAAGGAGCCAATTTAATACTGAAAGAGAATGGAGGAGGATTTAAAAAAAAAGCATGGTTTCTTGGTAATCAACTTGATTTGAGAGTTTCAATAGGATAGAATTTAAAACGTCAGAAAATTCACCAGGAAAGTACGATAAAATGCAGAATAAAAAATAAACTCTTTGTAGAGAAAATATTGTGCAAAAGACATATCTCATAGAGTATTATCCAAAATATAAAAGAATCCATAAAACTCAACAATAAGAAAACAACCTCAATAAAAATGCACCTAAGACCTGGACAGACAACTTGTCAAAGAAATTAATCAAATGGCAAGTAAGCATATAAAAATATTAAACTCCAATGTCATTACGGAATTACAAATTAAAACAATGAGATATTTATTACTACCTACCTATTAAAATGACCAAAATCCAGAGCACTGACAAGATCAAATACTTGCAAAGATATGGAACAATAGAAACACTTATCCATGGCTAATAGGAATGCAAAATGGCACAGACACACTGAAATACATTTCAACAGTTTCTGACAAATCATGCTCTTACCATATAATCAAACATCTGCACTTCTTGGGAACTGAAAACTTAACGTCCATACAAAAACCTGAATACAAATACCCATAGCAGTTTTATTCATAACTGTCAAAACTTGGGAGCATCCCTTTAGTTGATGAGTGAACCCTGCTGATCAAATATTACATCACTAAAAATAAAGAACTATACACATTCTGGAAAGGGCAAAACTATGGAGACAGCAAAAAGATCAGTGATTGCCAGGGGCTGGAAGAAAGGAGTGGATACACAGACTACAGAATGTTCTGAGGACATTGAAAGTACTCTGTATGGCACAACAATGATAAATATATGGCATACATTTTTCTAAACCCATAGATTGCACAACACTAAGCATGAATCATAACGTAAACTATAGACTTAGGTGATGAAGTATCCTACTGCAGGTTTATCAAATAGTGTGAAGGATGTATACAGTGGCGGATGTTGTACATATGTAGGAGCAGGGAATATACGGTAACTCTCTGTATTTCCTGCTCAATTTATTGCTGTGAATCTAAAACTCTTAAAAATAAATTTTTAGTTAGAGAAACTAAACCCCATATTTTGGCAATTGGGACCTCTTTGTGGAACTCTGTGATACATAGAAAAGTTGTATGGAACAGAATAAATGAATGGAAGATTAAATGTTAAATATTGGTGTTTTTTTTCTGTGAAAGTCTGTTGCCTTTTCAACTCAGTATTTTATTTAGATTCACAGCTTCCCTTGAACATTCCCTCAGGTTTGTTGTTACGATGGTTTTCCTTAAAATTTTATCTTGAACACCAAATTCTGACAAGAATGTTAAGTAACTGAATCACTCACATATTCGTATTATTAAAGATTCAACCACTCAAGAAAAGAGTATGTCAATTTCTTATCAAAAGAGGCATATACTTACATATATCCTTGCAAATACTTGGGCATTTAACCCAGACTAATAAAAACTCATGTTCACACAAAAACATACGCATACATACTAATAGCGACTTTATTCATTACAGCCTAAAGCCAGGGGGGGAAATGTCTTTCAGTTTGTAAATGTACTAAGTAATTGTAGTATGTCCATGCCCTGGAATATTACTCAGCAACAAAAGAAATGAAATCTTGATACAAGCAACAACTTCGATAAATCTCAAGAGAATTATACTGAGTGAAAAAAGCCAATTTCAAAAGGCGTAATACTGTATGCTTTCATTTATACAGCATTTTTGAAATGACAAAATTATAGATATGAAGAACAGATTAGTAATTGAGAGGCATGGGAGGAGGAGGAGAGCAAAGTGTATTTCTTTAAAAGGATAGCACAAAGAATCTTTGTGATAAAACTGTTCTGTGTCTTGACTGTGAAAGTGGTCACACAAATCTATACACAATAAAAGTACATAAATCTAAACGAACACACAAATGAGTGCATGAAAAGAGGTGAAATCTGCTCAAGATCAATGGAATGTATCAATGTAAATTAACTAATTGTGATATTGCACTGCAGATACATAAGATGAGGTCACTGGGGGAAATTGGATGAAGGAAATATAGAATCCCTCTGAATTAACTTTTGCCACTGTTTATGAACCTTCACATATCTCAAAATAAAAGTTATATTTTCATTTCTATAGATGCTTAACAAATTCATATATTTGTCATAAGAGAATCATAGGTTGGTTGTAGTATTCAAAATATTTCAGTTACATTTATTTTCCACTCTGCACACATCCTTGTTGGTTTTTTACTTTTCAAGAAGCTTTGAGATCAGAAAATATTTTCTCCAGAGGCAAATCAGTCATTAATTTTAAATACAATAAGCATTTCAATAATTTTTGTTCTTCATCTCTTCCTCGATGTCTTACCTTCTATCTTGTATTAAGTTTCCTATTTACAACTAATGATTTTTAGAATTTCCCCTTGTAGTAGTCTGCTAGTGGTAAATTAGCTCAGTTTTGAATTTACTCTGTTTTTATCTTTTTTGTCTTTTTAGGGCCTCACTCAGCATATGGAGATTCCCATGCTAGGGGTCAAATTGGAGCTATAGCTGCCAGCCTGTGCCACAGCCACAGCAACACCAGATTCAAGCCACGTCTGCGACCTACACCAGAGAGCACAGCAATGCCAGATCCTTGACGCACTGAGCAAGGCCAGGGATCAAACTGGCCTCCTCATGGATATTAGTCAGGTTCGTTAACCACTGAGCCACAATGGGAACTTCTTGAATTTATTCTTAAATTGTAATTTTAGGGGATATGAATTCTGTACTGGGAGATGCTTTTTTCAACATTTCTATGACATCATTTCATTTTTATCTACCTTCCAGTTTTCTGTTGACATGGTAGCCATCAGTCTCCGTTCACTTTTTGTTTCTTTAGGGTAATCTTTTGGTCCCCACCGCGGTTACTATGCAGATTTGGTGTGTGTGTGTGTGTGTGTGTGTGTGCGTGTGTGTGTGTGTTTTAATCAGATTTTCTATAATGTGAAGAGTCTTAATTTATACTTATTTGACTTTGTCGGAATAGAATTAAAATATCAATACTTTCATCAATTTTGGAAGATTCTGAGCCTTTTCATCTTAAAAGTATTGTTTTTGCCATATTATTTTTTCTTATTTTTTCAACCTCTTGAAACCAACCTTGAAGACCATGTTTATGATAGCTTTTGTTAAGCTATGGAGTAGTAATAAACACACCCAAACCTCAGTGGTTTAAACAACAAAAAAAAATTTTTTTCCTGTTAATATAGTGGCTATAGGCTCTGCTCCATGCGTCGTTCTCATTCTGGGATCCAGACTCATGGGACAGACCCTTTCACTAAAGAACACATGTATAATGTCAGAGGGAAAAATTGTACGACCGTGTCCTGTTTCTTAAAACTTCTGCCAGACATGAGAAATGCTAATTCTGATCACCTTATATTGTCCAAAGCCAGTTTCTTAAGCAAGTTTCCATCAACAGAATAATAATCTAATCAAAATGAAACCTGTAAATGAACTGTAAAAGAAATAATACAATCTACCATATACTTTCTCACAATATGCTGTCTTTTACCATCTGTGATCCATTTTAATAATTTTGTTTTATTGCATTGTTTTATTTCTCCATGCTTTTTTAATGAATATTTTGACTTAATTTACTAATTCTCTCTTTAGTGGTGTCTGGTTTGCTGTTAACACATATTTTGAAATAATATGATTATCATATTTTCTAGTTCTAGAATTTCATTTGTATTTAATTGATTTTCTCATCACTCAATCCTTTCTGTACTCAGCCAAAATTTTCAATCTTGATTTTTATCTCTGAACAAGTTAAGCATAGTTTTCACCATCTGTCTTTGATAATTCTACTATCTGTGGTACTTCGCATCTGTTTCTGTTGTTTCTGTATGTTTTCGACTCATTGTTTTATCTCCTTATGGGACTGATTATCTTTAATTATGTGAAGGACTTCGGATTTCAAAGCTATATATAGGAATAATTTCAAACCAAGAATAATGTCTTTCTCAAGATGTTTGCTTCTGCAGATGCATCACTTAAATCCAATTTCATAGCATGAAGATTTTTTTTGGGGGCGGGAAGCACTGAGATGGCTTGAAGCTGGATAGCAGATCACATGGGGTTGGTGGACTTCTTGATTGTCTTACTCTGAAGGTAAATCCCAGTAGCCTTCCCTCTTGGTGTAACCTAGATTCCAGTTGTTTTCTCTCTTATCCTACAAGTCTCTCAAAAGTACTGCTTATACTCCCTGATCCTTATTCAAAATTGGTAAACTCCCAAAATAAAAGGGATTTCCAAGGCCCAAACTCTACTCATGCATTTTTGTTTTATCTCTGACCTTGAGTATTTGAGTATTTATTTTTAGCTTTCAAATGTTCTAAAAAGTTTTTCTTAAATATGTTCTGTTTTTAGTGGTCTCCAATTAGAGAATAGGTCTGAATTACATAGTCTGACATTCTAGGTTATTATCTCTGATCCACTGAGTTGACTCACACAAAACATTTATTTGAAGCACTTTGTTGGTAAAATAGTTTTTCTAAATGGGTTGCCTAAAATTATACAAAATATTATTCAAAAATTAGCATCTTCTTCTCTTGAATAAACTCTATTCTTCCAATTCACAGCCTCTCAATCTGGGGAAAATCCAGTCTCAATGCTCACATCAGAGGTCCACTGCTATCCTTTGAGTTCTTCCTGCACCTGGACTCCAAACATTCCTTCCAGGCTAAAGACAATATGATTACAGGCTTCATTCTGTTCTTATTTTTTCAGGGTTCATAGCTTGTGCTACCTTTTATTCAATGTCTGAAAACAGAGCTTTCACGTATTTAATTCAATATTCTAGTTATTTCCAGTTTAAGGGTAAATTTAATTCTATATACTCCACTGTGAATTTTTTTTCATAAAAACTGTTTTTAAATAATTGACCCGGAGATTTTTATCTATTTTGGATATAGGGTGTTTGTCATAAAGAGGCTCAAAAAAGACTCTTCAGCCAATCTGAAGCTTGCCATTAATTTTCTAATGTTGAACAGATTAAGAAATGAGTAGATTTTTATGACATTGAAACAACGATACATTATTTATAGCTAAACTTTTTTTAGTTTTGTAATATGTTACATGTTTCCCTCTACCCTCAGATTACTAAAGCATCAAAGTTAATTTACTATTTTGGATAATAGGAGAATGGATATAGAAGAAAGAACAACAAAAACAAAAACAAAAATAACTCATGTGATTATACTAATTATACCAGCGGCTGATACCCACTGCTAAATAAACATATACCATTCCATTTCTGGTAGAAAGAAAGTATTCTAGTAAAGCCTCCACCCCAATACCAGATCAAACTTGAATTTAGGTATTTTTTTACATAAAAAATATATGAAATGTAAGTACTAACATAGTTTTATATTAATAGGTTTATGACTGGGGAAGATTACTTCCTGGTTTCCATTTTCTCCAGTTGTAAAGTGGTAATAGTCCTGTGTACCTTTCAGATTTTTTCAAACTATAAATTACAAATGTATAGTACGTAGTGGATATCAATATTGGATCTTAAACTGTTTCCTAGGTGTCAAAGGTAGAGCTAACTTTTTCTACTTCACTCACTCAACTTTTAGTTGAATTGATGGACACCATAAAACAAAACACACAAATACAAAAACTAAACAAATCCACACAAGAAAAGAACAAGACAGAGCTTAAATTCTTAATTTGATAATCTACAGTTTACCAAAATACTCACCCAGTTCTAGAATTCGTTACATGCCGAGGCATTAAAAGGTGTTTGAAGCTTACCCCTCCAACTCACCCTTATATTATACTTTTGCTGACATAATCAATACATTTTATATTCTAATGTGATTGGTCTCAATGCTTGAAACACAAAATTCTCTGAATTTTCCTGTGGATCCTTCTACCTAGATGTGCCTTTCTGAGATATTACTCAGAAATTTAGGCCCACATTCAGTTTACGCTGGAATGAACAAATGCTTCTCTCTCTGTCTTCCTGTCTACCTCTAATTTCCTTAGTGTTATAAGCCTCAGGTGGGGAAGGGAAGGTGAAAGACTGTCTATACTTTGGGCAATTCCCTGATTATTTTTATACATTATTTCTTAAAAGTCTTTTTTATTAGTGGAATTTCTGGGTACACATGTATGGAAAACAAAAAATAAATTAATATGGGAGTTCCTGTCATGGCTTAGCAGTTAGTGAACCCGACTAGCAGCCGTGAGGAAGTGGGTTCGATCCCTGGCCTTGTTCAGTTGGTTAAGGATCTGGCATTGCCATGAGCTCTGGTGTAGGTCTCAGATGCAGCTCAGATCTGGTGGTGCTATGCCTGTGGCATAGGCTGGCAGCTATAGCTCCAATTAGACCCCTAGCCTGGGAACCTCCATGTGCTACAGGTGCGGCTCTAAAAAGACAAAAGATTAATTAATTAAACATAAATTCTGCCAAACTACCTTCCAAAAACTTGCATCTACTTTCATATCCACTTGTAGTATATAAGCCTACAATGAATATATCATTAATGTATAATTAATTAATTTGCAATATTTATTTTTATATTTAGGTAATAATGAAAGTGCTCTTGTGAATTTTGAGTATAAAATCATATAAGATAAAATATGAAATAACTGATTTCACCATTTTGATTGCCAAAACTTCTAGTTTTTTCATGTATTTCTTTCCAGTTTGTTTTATGTGTGGGTATGCTTGTATGTGGGTGTATAAAATATAAGTAGAAATTATTTATATGTCCTACTTCCTATTTTGTTTTAAAAATTAATATTGTACTATATATGCATATTTATATTGTGCTTTTAAAAATAAAGCATCCTGGAGTTCCTGCTGTGGCACAGTGGGTTAAGGACCCGTCATTGCCACAAGTGTGACATAGGTTGCAGCTGTGGCTTGGATTCATTCTCCAACCTGGCCACTTCCGTATGCCCCAGGTGCAGCCAAAAAATGAATAAATAAAGGATCCTTAAATTAGCATATTTTAGCAAGAAGATTTTGTAGAACTACTGAAAACTGTTCTATCTCAAAGATAGTATTAATTTCATTAAACAGCCACTTACTAAATTAAATTCTTTTTAGTTTTTAAGTATAAACTATTATAAACACCACTGATGCACTGATGTAGTCATTAAAAATGTATTGATTTTCAATTAAAATGCTTTAGCTAAACATAAGCAAGAAGAAAAGTCTATTTTTGAGTGCCTCATAAGGGATCTATAGATTAATTTCAGGCCTTTTGATAGTTCATAAATGAAGATATTTTACATCTTTGTGGTATACTTTAAAAATAATCAAAATGTCTAAACTGTAACAGAAAAGAGACACCAATAGGGGAGGCAAACTTCTCCAGGGTAAAATAATTTCTACCTTTAAAACTTTGAAGCAAACTCAAAGGAAATATTTTTATGATTAATACAGTTTGATTTTAAATTGAAACTGATGTTCTTTGTAAAAGCATAAAGCTAGATTACAGGAGCTCTGGGTCCTTTGCTTAGATCTGCTACTTGTTTTTTTCCAGGTTTGGAGGAGATTTTTGATTTCAAAAGCTTTCAGGCTAGCATCTCAGTGTCTACTACTTTCAGAGCTCTAAAGTAAACACAGTGGAACAATAATATTCAGACTAAATTGTCTACAATTTAAAAAGGAGTTTGTGTGTTTCATGCAAGGCCAATAGAAGTTCAGAAAAATAGCATTTTTTACTTAAGAAAAATTACTTTATCTGACTTTCATCCAGAGGTAGTCACTATATTTCCTTGTGTCTTAGTTTTGAAAATCTTAGTTTATTCCCAGATGCTATGAAGCTCCTGGTCCTGATCCCTCAACATTCAGCAAACCAGACATTTTACTAGATACACCTGTAAAGCTTGTTCCTATATGTGGCCTCAGCCAGTTTCAGCTCCCCAAGATCACTTTAACCCCCAATAAGCTGAGACCTAATAAACCAGTACCCTAGCTTTCTAGCCTCATGACTGAGAAAACTTATTGACATTGTTTACATTATTTCCTAAAGGTTTGCAAAGGTGACTTGTTGATAGTGCAAGCTGCCTTCACTTCTCTGTCTCACTCCTCCAGCTCCCTTCCCAGTGCTTCTAGGATCACTTTCCCCTGAAAATTACTTTCATTTGAATTCTTTCTCCAAAGTTTGTTTCTGAAGAAACCCAACCTAAGTTATTCCTAAAGTTCCTGGGCTGGGGATTGAATTCATGCCCAACTGTGACTAGAGCCACAGCAGTGACAATAGCAGATCTTTAACCTGCTGAGCCACAAGGAAACTATAATAATTTTTAAAATATTGGAAAATCATATATTTTATTAAATTTTCAAAATTGAACCCTCTATCTTTGGATTAATTTCCAAAGCACTGTGTTTGGATGATGACATTTTCTTAAATATTCTTCCATCAGAATACATATATCACTCTATCGTTGCCATGCTACCATTTTCCTCAAAGATTAAATAGAGTAAATTTGAAATACTTGAACACTCCTACTGTGTAATTTTTGCCTCTGCCCAAAACACTGCTGGGGAAACAAAGTCACAGAGTTTTTCCCTTTGTTTATCAGTCATTTTAGTGCGAATATTGAATAAGGCAGATAATCCAAACAATTTTGCTCTGAACCACACTCTCATGATATCTTAGTATCATATTTGTTGAGTTGATTTGAAGGTATTAATCAGTATTATCAAAAATTTATCTTAATAGTGCTTTATGGGCTTTCTATTTTAATTTGTTTGTAATGCTTTTATAACAGAAACAAATTCCATGGTAACATATTTCCTTCTGTGTTTATAACTTAAATATTCCCAAAGGTTTGACTAGGTTGCTAAAAAGCAAACCTCCAAAAGATCTAACATTGAGTGCATCAATTTCATGGCATTTCATTCTGGTCTTTATTGAAAAAGTCCATGGAAGCATCTAAGAAACCCCAAGGGGTTTAACTTAATACGGTTACTGCAACCAACTTGATGATGCCACTGGTGGGAGTAGGTCTTTAGATTCTTCAGTGATTGAGTTAGAATAAAGCTCCATGAAAGGAAAGACATTGTATCTCCCAACACTGTCTCCTATCAGTTGAATGAATGATTGAACATATAAGTGAATGAATGACAGCTCAGTTATGTGGATCATGTGACCATGAAATAGGTTTGATTTGATTTTGTGTTCTGTAAGTTGATTTATATAATTCTATTTAAATGTTACATGTTCCAGTTGTTGGGGATATAACTAGTGAACTGCTATCATCTTTCCAATTATGTATGGCAACATGACAAAAAGTTCTCTTGAATGGAGTATCAGTAAGGATATACATGGCCACTTCCACATCTGGCCTATGAAATCCTTCCACATGACCTTCTAGATAGGTTCAGAAGAGCTGCCCCATTTGAACAGGCATCCTGAGAATGAAAATTTTTGTTCTATAAACCACTGATTTTTAGGGTATATATCTTAATTCAGCTTAGCCTACTTTAATTACTATATTATATAAGTGTAAAATAAATGTAAATACAGTCCCATTGAGCTAAAAGCACGGGCTATATAAATGTCATATATATATATATATATGTATATGTACATATGTATGTGAACAAACATGTATATGTATATTATATACATTTGTGTTGAAAATATGTCTAATGTATACTTCTGTTTAAAGACATTTTCAAGGCCAAAATTTTATTTTAGACTGACTTATTTGTGAGTTATATCTGATTCAGCTTCATTTCTATTCTTTTTAATTTATCAGTTTTACAGGGGTTTTAACTTCAAACTTTCTTCCTGCTGTGCTGTGAACTTCCTTTAAGTCAGATACATGCTGTGAATAAGTGGGTTTCTTTATTTGTAAAATTCATGTTAAGATCTTTCTTCTTTTCACTGCTTATCTACATTGCTCTTTAGTAGACTGCTCAAAGCACAAGGATGGCAATTTGAAATTATCCCACATATAATATTTGGATAAAAATCTCTAAATTACTTATGAATTATGACATGAAGAATAACGGTAAACCTAAAAAATAGAGAAAGCTTAGCCTTAAGGAAAGTTGTTGCTTTATCTCATTATTAGCTTCAAAATATTTTACTCTTCTCTTTAAGTCTTTCAGGGATTTATAAAATACTTCTGTTTTGTCGAAAAGTTGTTTGTTTGTTTTTAAGAACTTATAGCCTAATGCATTTTAGTCATTTCAGTTAGCCATATTTCATTTACAGAGACACTGATTGACTAACTTCCAGATATGGTAAATTTCATCAAACTATGTGCATGGTATATGCTATTTTAAAATAATACCTATTTATCCCATTGAAGAATTGCTTGTGAATTTCACTTTGATTAATGTCTTCAAATGCAACATGACACTTCAGTTGAAAGTTTCAATTTCTGAGACTCATTCTGTGTCTTCTAGATAACATAAAAAAAAAAAACCCACTAGAAATGAATAACTTTGTATATCTAACATGCTTAGGGTCTCAGTTGCTGCAATGTGTTCTGATATAGCAAGTCTTTTGTCAGAATAGACCAGTTTAAACAAACTAAATCAAATAAGCTCTAGTTCTTGCGATTAATTGAAGGTTGGGTAAGCATCATGTGGCTGGCAGTTCTCAAGCATAATAGATAACACAGAAGTCATTCTGGGGGACCTCAGTTTCTCTGAAAAGCTACCCATACGCTAACTTGGGAAATGTAATCATCAAAACCTCATCTCCATATTCCTCATCATGAAAGTCTTTAAGGGAGAAGATTTTGACTGACGTTTCAGGTTATAAGAAAAAAGATCAAGTGGGACATTTTTGGGGTAAAGTTGGATGAACTTATTTTGACAATAATAATATTGAATAAAAATTCCTATAATCTAAACTTTCTCACTCCATTTGATTTTGCATCTATGGAGCCTTTTAGAGATAAGAAAAAGAGTTTTACTAAAATATAGCACTGAATATAGAAAATACATTCTAAATAAAGTTACAAACCAATCCATATACAAATTATGTAGATTGTTAAAGATAAATCAGAACTTATTTTATTCTGTTCCTTAAGCAAAAGCATAACCTCAAATAAAACTTTACTGATTTAGTTTACTTAATTTGCCCCAGGAAAAATATTATAAAACCATAAAATTCTGAAAAAATCCTAATAATCTACTTAAGCAACATGAAATAGTCTTTGGCAGATGGAATGAATTCCAGTTTCAGTACTGCAGTTTCTTTAGGTACTGTGTTCAGGCATTATTATAATTGATATTATTAATGCTAAGAGTCACTAAGACAATGGACCTCCACTCATAATAAATATGGAGAGCTAATTTTATTAAGTATGCTCCAAACTGAGCCATTTGGCTTCAGGCATACTTTTTTAATCTGTATTTTTAAAAGTAAGTAGTTTTTTATCAAGATTTTCCAATTTGTGAGATATATTCATATAAAAATATTTTAAGGAGTTTGTGAAACCATATAAACACTAATAATTAATATCTATAAAGTAACCATATGTGTACTCATACCATTTATTGTTATTAATAAAAAAAGTACATTCATCAAAATATTCAAATTTAGACTAAGTTTTATCACTTAGAATTTCTCTCAATTACCGGAAACTAAAAATAGAGCTAATGTCATCTGTCAAAAGAATTTAAAGGTCTTCATTTAAATTATTATAGTTGAAAAATAACCTGCTATTATAATCTCATAATATCAAAAAAGAATTTCGCAGATCAAATATATAATGTGTCTAGAGTCAGGACTACTGAAAAACTTGGATGGAAAACTGAGGTTTTTAAAAATCTTTTAATTTTTGAAAAATTTTAACAAAACTGTCCACCTAGCTACCAAATAAGGATTTTTTTATAGAACATTCCCCTTAATTGTTTCACTGCAATTTTCTCCTGAAAAAGAAACAACTACTCCAATTTCAGTGGGCTTTTTGAGAGGGAGATGGTAGAATCCATGACTTTTTTATAACCTATGTCACATTCACAAGTGAAAATAAAAGTGTACTTGATCACATGTTGGAAGTTGAAAAACACATAGACATGGATGAAGAGAGACAGATATATAAACAGATGAAAGAGAGGAAGAGAAACTGCTAATCTTATAGGAAACATGCAAATTGCCATAACCATCCAAATATCATGTTAGGACACTGGGGCTCAAAGAAGTAACTTATTCTCAGGCCCAGATAAAGAAAAAAACAAAAAACAAAAACAAAACAATCACATCTGCAATCCGAAAACTAACTTTAAAGTTTATTTCATCAAATCTCCTTTCAGCAGCAGGGACGTGAAAGTCACATGTTCTTCAAACCTATTTGCATTATATATATATGAGTGTGTGTATGTGTATGCATGAATGACCAACACCAAATTTTTATAGGCAAGAAGCTACTTATTCATTATAGGTTACTGATTTTTGAAAGTTAAATGTTTGCCTTTCAATTTATATAAACTCAAATGTATCTAAGGCAGATAGAATTATCACCCCCAGAAAGATTCCATACCTTTAATCCCCAGAACTGTGAAAAGGATGATATAGCATGCCCAGGAATAGGTTAATTCACATAGCTAAACACAGATGCAGTTCCATGCAGATATAATTGTTTATTAACCAGTTGACCTCATGATATGTTTGATAATCTGGGTGGGCCCCATGTAATCACATAAGCCCTGAAGAGTAGAAAAGAAAATCAGAAGGTGAAATGGAAAAGAAATAGCAAAAAAGAAGACCGAGAGATTCAGATTATAACAAGTTGTTGAAAACATTTTTTGTTTTTTTGTTTTTTTTTTGTCTTTTTAGGATAGCACCCATGGCATATGAAAACTCCTAGGCTAGTGGTTGAATCAGAGCAGTAGCTGCCAGCTATGCCACAGCCACAGTAACTCCAAATCTGAGCCACCTCTGTGATCTGGATCCTTAACCCCACTGAGTGAGGCCTGGGAGCTTCATGGATACTAGTTGTATTTTTAACCCACTGAGCCACAGTGGGAACTCCAGCTGATGCAACTTGAAGATGGAGGGCGCCATATGGAAAATATAAGAAGGAATGCTCACCACTAGGAGCAAAAAACTAGCTCTACCTATAGCCAGCAAAGAAACATTCTATGCTGCATGGAAATAAATTGCCAACAACTAGATGAACTTAGTAGCAAAACCTTTCCTAGTCTTAAGCAAATAGTTTGGCTCTGGCAAAATGCTGATTTTGGTTTTATGATTAGTAATTTTGTCTTAAGATTAATAATTTTTCACAAATATATTGATGGAAATTTCTCTGTGGAACTAATTTTTTCTTTGATAATGTGAAGGGATAAAATGTCTCAATATTTGTCTATATTTAGATACTTTGCATCTTTTTAAATATTCTAGATAAAAATTGTTTAATTAAAGAACTGAGGAATACCTGTTGTGGCTAGTGGTAATGAACCCAACTAGTATCCATGAGGAGGTAGGTTCAATCCCTGGCCTCACTCAGTGGGGTAAGGATCTAGCTTAGCTGTGGCTTAGGCCAGCAGCTTCAACTCTGATTCGACCCCAAGTCTGGAAACTTCCATATACTGCAAGTGCAGCCCTAAAAAGCCAAAAAAAAAAAAAAACAAAAAACAAAACTGGATAGGATTAATATGGTCTACCAAATGCCTATTTAATTAGTAATTAGTAAACATTTTTTTATTTTGAGGTGAAAAAATACATTGCATTAATAATGTGACATCTGCTTATAAGAAATTTAGTAGTTCAGAAAAACAATCAGGAAATGATATTTTTTAAGTTTAGGTGGGACAATATTATCTCTCTCTACTTCATTGTCCCTATACACACAATAAATAATGGTAAAAATATGGCTAGGCATCTAATCTGTCCAGAATATAAAATAAGGTAAAAACAGTTACTCTAGTTACTATAGCCAAGGTAGCTGGATTGTAACTGCCAATATGCCAATAGTTTTTAATGCTCTTTAAAAAAAAAAGGAGAGAGGAAGAAAGAAAGAAAAATAAATAAAAGTAGGCTTGTTTTTCTAATTTTAATTTTAGATTTTTCTGATATAAATCAACTCTGCTGAGTTAGGCTTAATTCAAAGATTGCCTTTGTCTTTACTCTTTTAATTAAATTATCTCCAACACATGTTCTAATACCCACTTACAGTCCTCCTGTTCAATAGTGTAAGGTTATAACTACGTAAGATTGATAGGATAGGAAAGGAATGACATGGTTCTAGAATAAGCTAATACAGCAATCAGACTCTTACGACATTAAAGCGGTTATCTCAATTAACACACATCAAATAATATATACTTAACTACAACTCTTTTCAAGACATCCAAATATAGACACTGTGCCAGAAGTGTTTTGTGATTATTTTTATAATCAAAGAATATAAACAATAACAAAGAGAATGGATTCAGGAGCGTTTGGCTGTTTTGTAAAAAACAGAGTAGAAGACAGGCTTAAAGCACTCCATTGGGATTTCCTGTTGTGGCTCAGTGGTCAACGAATCCGACTAAGAACCATGAGGTTGTGGGTTCGATCCCTGGCCTCGCTCAGTGGGTTAAGGGTCCGGCATTACCATGAGCTGTGGTGTAGGTTGCAGACACGGCTCAGATCCCACGTTGCTGTGGCTGTGGTGAAGGCCGGCAGCTATAGCTCCTTTCAGACCCCTAGCCTGGGAACCTCCATATGCCGCGGGCGCGGCTCTAGATAAAGGCAAAAAGACAAAAAAAAAAAAAAAAAAGCACTCCATTAATCTCAATATCAAGTTCAACTTTTTGTAGAATTGATTCCTTAATCATTTTAGCCAACATTTATATTTCTTTGATAGTGACACACTGTAGTAGGTCACAGGTTAGCTTCCTAAAGTCTTAATGACACCATAAAAAAATGTTTCCCCAGGAGTTCCCTGCTGGCTCAGTGGGTTAACTATTTGCATTGTCACTGCTATGGGTCAAGTTTGATCCCTGGCCTGGGGACTTCCACGTGCAGTGGTTGCATCCAAACAAAAACAAAAAAGACATGGCCAGATAAGAGTAAATGATCCTGGAATAAAGGAAGAGGGAGTGATTATGGTAGAAGAGGGGAAAAAAAGGAAAAATAATTATTCTCTTGACCATTAAGGTAGTTCCTATTCATTGTGGTGGTTATGTTAAAGGCAGCTGGTGTACACTTCTCAGTTCCTCTAATAAAGGCCGCATAACATAGTTAACTTCAGGTTCACTCATGTAAGGAGGTAGGGTGATAGAAAAGAACCACTTATTCACCTGTACACTTAATTGTATAGTTATTCCTTTGACAGTAAGCCTAATTAGTTTGGTACTAAGTCAAGTTGAAAAATAATATATGTCAAGGTCTAACTATTTTTCTCAATAAACTCTTTGAATCTAGATCCTTTTATTTTTGGTCTAGTTCATATTCACAAAAATACTTAATGCTTAAGCTGTAGGATATGATGTGCTAAATTTCAAATGCCCTCTGGCATTCATAGCAATACTGGGATAACAGCAAAAAAGGTCAAAACATCTATTGGCCAAGTGCCGCAAGTTTGAGATATACTTAGGTAACTGAATTTTGACCTCAGCAACATACTGGAAGAAAACGCTTTTTTAAAATATGGGGATTAGGAGAGTTCCACTCTAACAAACCCAACTAATATCCATGAGGACGCGGATTCGATCCTTGGCCTTGAGCACTGGGTTAAGGATCCAGCATTGCTGTGAGCTGTGGAATAGGTAGCAGTTATGGCTCGGATCCCATGTTGCTATGGCTGTGGCATAGGCCAGCAGCTACAGCTCAGATTCAACCCCTAGCCTGGGAACTTCATATGCCATAGGTGCAGCCCTTAAAAAAAAAAAAAAAAAAGAGAGAGACAAAAAAATATGGGGCTTAGGATCAACTCTAGGCAGAGAGAATCAGAATTGGGGGGAGGGATTATACTTAGAATCAGTATTTATTTTAAAGCTGTAATGATAATTCTAATGAGCAGCTATGAATAATGCAGAGTGATACATTATGGTTGTATGATAGTAATGTGATACCATAATAGCTACTACATGAGAGAACTAGAGCTTTTTACTTATGAGCAGTTACAATGGTGTGGTTGTATTGATTAGGTAAAGATGCATAACAGCAAATAGTAAGATACTGTTCTGCAAACCCAGCCAGACAAGCTGAGATTTCATCGAGAGTCAGTCAGTTCTTTTGGTTAAGGCAGTATGAATTCATGGTTCCCAGCTAAAGTCATATATCCCTTAGGAAATATAATATTTTGTTTAAGATGCACATTTATTTATTCACACATATATTCAGTATGCTTCACTATATACTCAGTATGAATACATATATTCACATATTCAAAGGTCCTGCTACATGTCAAACATGGTACTAAGCAGTGGGTATTCAATGGTGAATAAAAGGTGGATATTGCCTTCAAGATGATCAGGTATATTAAAAACTAATTATAAGCAAAACATTATACATTCTTAAAAGACACAGATGTGAGTGATCAGTTCTCATTAAAAAAAAAATAATTTTAACTAGACATTTATCCTCGAATAGGATATATTCAATGTGTTTCCAGGAAAAAAACGAAATTCTGTCTGCCAAAGCATAAAGACCTAAGAATAAATTTTCTGTTTGAGGAAATACATGTAGTTAAAATGTAAGATCATCCTAAGAGAAGAGGTAGAGATATGTTGTATAAACTAAGTTATATATGTATATGCTACATATATATATGACATATATATATATGTATAATTTTTATTCACTTTTTAGTCACAACTTTGAAGTTGTTTTTATTCTGTAGACAATAGGATAGGCCCTGCAAATGTTTACAAGTAAGAAAACTGTTTTGTATAGTGACATAACTGTGACTTAAGAAAATTCTACCAGTAAGATGGAATATAAACACTATAGGGGAGAAGAATTATAGAATATAGATATTGTAGCAAGTTTTTGCAGGAGTCCGAATAAAACATAATGCAAATCTGAAAAATGAGAGGGATTGTACAGATGGGTGAGGTGGAGTGAAATCAGTAATTCTTTGGAAGATATACTGTATAGGAGTTCAATATAGGAGGTGAATATAAAGATGTGTGAAAGAAGGGGTTAGAAATGCATCCCATTATTCCATGTGGATGAGTAATAAAATGGGGCTAATGTAAAAGAGGAGTTCCCTTGTGGTAGAGTGGGTTAAGGATTTGGCATTGTCGCTATGGCTCAGGCCACAGACATGGCCAAAAAAAAATAGATTTGAAGGAAGGTGATGAGTTGTTTGGAATATGCACAATTAGAGACAAATTTTATGGCATATAGGTAAATAATAAATGGTGATCAATTAAAAAAATCTTGTGAAACAGAGGTAGTAGCAATAACTAAGAACAAATTTAAAATGTACCTTTTCTCAGTAATGGAGTGAGAAATTGTTGTTGACAGTGGAGTTGGGTGAGATGAAATCTACCCTAGCTCTTTTCATAGTGATTAAGAGTTTAATTATGATTTAGTGATGACGATTATAGTCTAGAAGAAAAACTAGACTAGACTAAATATCAGGTAAATTTACTCAGCCTGCCTATTCAAACTCAATATATTTCAAACAAATTCCTATTTTTTATTCCAAACCTCTTTACACACTTAGTATTCCAATTTCAGTGAATGGCATCTCCTTTCTTATTTCTCTGACCTAAATCTTGGATTCATTTAAAACCATTTTTTCATTTTTCAAAGTTTTATTGAAGTATAGTTGTAATTACAGTTTTAATTTATTTAACTGAAAATAGTTTTATTTACAAGGTTGTGATAATTTCCGCTGTACAAAATACAGCCATTCCCTTTCAGAATCTTTTCCCTAATAGATTTTCAGAGACCTTGGAATCATATTTGACTACCACTTTCCTCCCTCAATCAATATCCACTCCATCTGGAAATTTACTTGGCTCTACAGTCAGGGTATCCACACTGAGACTGCTTCTCAGACCCTCACCATTAATTAGCACCTGCTGTTGAGGCACCATCCTCTTGTCTGGACTATTAGAATCACTTCTGATTTTCCAGCTTCTCAGAGCGATCCCTTTAAGATCTAAGTCAGATCACCCCACTGATAAGCTCAAAATCTTTCAGTGAGTTATATCAATGATAAGTGCCAAAATCCTTACAACGATCCCCGAATCCTACCAGTATGACCACTTCTGTGACATCACCTCTTTCCCTCTGCTCTAGTTACACTTGGTTTCTTGCTTTCCTTTGCCATTCAAGGATGCTCACCCTGCAGGGTATTTGCACTGGCTCTTTTTCTTGTCTGGAGTGCTTTTCCCCAAATATCTACACAGTTAATTCCTTTCCTTATGCTTTGATCACAGGTCACTTTTCCAATAGGGACTACCTTGTATACCATTTAGTACTACCAAGTGACTTTACCCTGCTCTCTCCACTTGCAATCCTGCTCACTCTGCTTTATTTTTTCCATAATATTACCATCTATATCACATTATTTATTTTGCTTATCAATATTGCCTGTCACTCTCATCAGAAAGTAAATAGGTTTGCAATAATTATTTGTTAATAAATGCCTACTTCCAGCTTCTCTGATAATTTATAATTATAATGCCCGTGTTCTCCTTTATTATTATCCATAACATTTATATAACAATGGGTAAGATCTATATCATACAGTTATTAAAGTATTTTCCTGCTTGTTATTTCACACTTATTCCACTTCAAGGACTGTATTCGTATGGCCACAGGCTGGACCAGAATTTACTTTCCCTAAGCCTTGAATTCTGAAATTATTTTCTCTTAGACAACTTCTATCTTTCATGGAAGTATTTTCTGTTTCAGCAAATATTTTCCTGCTTCCTTCCAATTCTTGATTCATGTTATAATTTTACTCCCCTTCTCCAGTGACCATGTGACTCGATTTGGTCAGTGAAGTGTGAAAGAATATTGCATGTCACTTATGAGTTGAAACTATAAGCAGTGATTGATTTGCCATACTATCTCACTTTGTTTGCCACAGTGACAAGAAATATCCTAGGCAGTGGCTGCTCTGTTATCTTGGGTCTAAAAAGGAAAACAAGTGAAACTGAATCATAGCCAATTCACCATCAATATGTAGTATGAGGGGGAGAAAATATTAATGTTTTGATCTCTACAATTTTACAATTAATTACTATTTCAACATAAGTTGTCATTGTAATTAATTGATATATGCTTCCATGTCACTAATTAGGTCATTCCCACTTAACTTCCTCTTCAGCCTTTTGGCCATATATATTTCTCCATGGAGTCTGGAACCTGCAACTGATGATTCAAACTCTGTATTTTAGGTGATAATTTATTTACCCAACAGTTATTAACTTGGTGTGGAAAGAATAGGCAAAATATCTCATGTGACAGTCAAACAGGGATGCAAGTAAAACATAAATGTAACTCTTTTCAATTTAGTAAAGAATAAGTATGGAACATATAAGAACCATAAAAGAGGGATTTGCCTCTGTCAAGGAGATCAGAGAATATTTCCTGTTGAGAAACAAATGAATGATAAGCCTTAACAAAGAAAGAGAGGGGAAGGAACATAGAAGAGGGTTAACCGTGAGTGTGAGAAACTCAAAGGCCAGTATAACCACAGGACAAGAAAAACGGATGAACACGGTACAAAATGAGGTTGGGGTAAATCCAGTTTATAGAGCCTGATAGTCCCTGACAAGGAGTTTAATTTTAGAAGAATGAAAAGCTCCTGAAGGATTGCATACTGGGAAGAAAAACATAGATTTGAAATTAAAGTATCACCTTGGCTGAATCAAGGAAATGAGATTACAATTCAGTACGATTAACCCATGTGAGATATAAGAAAGGCCTGCATCGAACTTAAAGAGGAGAAAATTGATTTGGTTGGTGTTAGGGAGGTAGAATTCACTAGATTTAGCGATTGGCCATTCATGGCAGTAAAGAAGACATATAGTTTTGGATCATTTCCAGACTTCTAAGTTGTATAAGTGATGAAATTGTATGGCACTTCATTGAAATGCAGGAGAAATGAAATGCAGGAGAAATGAAAGAATCACCTTAGAAAAGAAAGATAATGAGTTCACAGGAATCTCATACACGTGTAAATTTTTATAATTATTTTAAATGATATTTGATATTCTCCAGTTAGATTGTGAGATCGCTATGGTTGGAGCTACAGGACCTACCTAATTTTTACCCTAAAATTTATAGTGGTTCAATACATTCCTTGGTAGTTTGCTATAATGTGAAAGGGAAAAAAAAAAAGAGCATAAGGGAATAAATGCTGCAAAACTTTTAAATAAAATGAGTGGCAAATACTTTGCATTAGGGAGGAGAGCAAGTCAGGGACACGACGTGAATGAAGTCACTAGTGTTTAGCATTGGATAAAGAATAAAGAATGCCATAACTAGAAGAAAATCTCAGCTTTCTACTATGATCTCTTCATGCTCTTTCTGTTAAACTGAACAGTTTGCCATTCACATTAATAAAGCTCCTAATTATTATAACCATGTCTTGGCATATTTCTTCCAATGATCAGGGGAGGAAAACAATCACTGTTTAGCAACCTGAGTCATGCTGTGTCCTGGCTCTTGAGCTGAAAGCTGACATTCAACCAAAACTTGTTGGTGGGTTGTTTGTGGGGTTAAAAAAAAAAAATCATTATCATGTGATATCTGCCTTAAAGCACTCATTTCAGTTGATATTTTTCTAACTATTTGATAAAATAGAATGCATTTTATTGAAACATATGGCAAGAGAACACGAGCCTAAACATGGGCATTTGACAGATCCTGTTTCTTGTTGAGAAACAATTATTTCAATATGTTTGACAACACCTTTTTCCACAGATAGTCTATGCTTCATTTTACCCGTACAGTAAGCATGATGTTAGGAAAATTTATTCACACAGGATCCTTTACTCAACCTACAGCCATAACAGTAAACTCTTTTTCCTAAATCCCTCCCAGATATCCCTCTAGTGACAATAAGTATACACTGTATTTACAGATTCAACATGCTTGTTCTACATTTTAAACGTTTAAATTCCTTTCGTGTAGTTACTACCTCCTAAGAGGAGAATGAATCAAACTTCTATTTCAGCTAGTACATAGGCATCTTTACATAATAATAACATCTGCAGTGGAATCTTATCCATTTTTTATGTGCCAGTATTTTTGACTGTAGAGTGATGTTGATAAATATATTATCAGCTTTCCTTGGTATTTCTATCAAATAACATACCCTGTGTTTCCTAAAAATGGGTTTAATAATATTCTCATTGTAAGCCTATTCAATCAAGAAAACTATATCTAAAATTTTAATTCAGCTTTAATTCTCCAATTGATTGGAAAAAAAGCTTTATTAAGATATGTCCCTTGTTCACATACCATAAATTAAATAGAAAACTCAAAGTTTTCTTTACTCTTCTGAATTTTTCCTAAAACTCTAGCTCTCATATATTAACCTGATACATTTTGTGCTGTGCTTTCTTTGTGCTTCAATTAATGTATCCTTTTTCTCAATATATAATGCTTTACTCATTTTGAATAAATACAGAGTTATTCCTTAGGTATATGCCCAAACCTCAATTTAACACATCTTAGTATTCACTTTGATAGCATCTAAAACCATATAATAGGTCTGGTAGAAAACAGTCACTTGTCCTAATATATTGAAAGCCTATCCTATCCTGCTTCCTTATTAGCCTAATAACGTTTGCCTTCCTTTTCAGTGTTTACTCCACCACTGCAAAAGTCTGAAGTAGAACCATGAATCTAGTAGTTGTTCAATGAACAACTGTGAAACAGAACTGACTTACACAGGAGGTGTCTGTAGGTTCCTTACGATAATGAAATTGTGCCAAAATTAAATTAGAGATTTATGTGTTTGTAATGTAAATGGAAAGCAGGTTATGGTAGTAAAGAAGCAAAAGCCAATTTTGTTATCATTGTTCTTCATTTAATATTTCCATTTTGACTATTCAAAATATTTAATTAATGTTATAAAAGAATTAAGAGGTAATTCTCATATAAGGTCAAATGGTAAAAATTCATTCTCCCAGTGTCATTTTAGACAAACATGTTTTTACTTTTAATGAAGACTTTGTGGATATTTCTGTTATGGTTAATGTGATTTTTGTTCTGTTTAAGAAATTTTTGCAAATGTCAAAATCATAAAGAATTTCCTGTTTTCTTCTAAAACATTTATCTTTACAATTAGCTCTGTAATATATCCAAAATTAAGTTTTCTATTATTTGAGAAATCATATAAAGATAGACTTTGTTTTTCTTATATACATCTAATTGATACAGCATCATTTAATGAAAATATCACTCATTCTCCACCATACTGCAAGGTCACCCTTGTAATAACAGGTAAACAAATAAGTACTAATTATTATACAAATATGGAAATGCTGATTGCATTTCTGATTGGATTCTATTAATTGAGGAAGATTGAGAAACATGACACACCTATTTTCTTTCTCTAGAAATTGCTTCTCCGAGTGTCTCACTGGCTTCATAATTCCTCTACTCTCTCTCTCTTCATGGTCTCTTTAAGAAAAGTACTTCTGAAGGAACTTCAAAATTAATAAGATATTTGAAAAAGCATACCTCTCTTAACCTATCAATACACTCTACAGAAAAGTTAATAGAGTCCAAAGATAGAATGGACACTTCTGTTCCTGGTAATGTGAAAGATTAGATCACATGAAAAACCACACAGTTAAAAAAAAATCCAAAAATCCTAAACAAGGCAAGACAAATTCTTTCTGTTAAAAATTATTTTTTTAACAGAAATAAAATGCATCAACAATTTATTAGCTAACAGATTGAGAGATGCAGTAAAAGTCTTGTGGTTCAAAGAACATTTGAGGAAGAAAGATTTATATATCCTAAAAGTTTTTTAATATTGCAATAGCATTACTAGCACTACATACTTAATTAGTTAAAGTACCGTATGGCATTAAGTTTTAGCCTTTAGGGTTATCTATTTTACTGAAGAGAATTTTTTATTGCTATCTGATAGGAAATCTTGTCATTGCTTTTGATTTTCTATAAGTTAACTTCTTTCCTCACAGAGTTGGAAAATATTTTAATCGATAATGAATAGAATGGCAAACATATACATCCCCATAGAGAGTCAAATAATTCTTGTTAAACAATGCATAACACTATAATAAAAAAAAAATACCAAGCCCATTTTGCCATTTCCACATTTTCCGTATTTTTCTTAACAGTGTTCACACTTGTAATCATGAATAATTCTCAAAAACTATTATTCACCATAATGAAAAATAAAATAAAAAGCATGGTCTCATTGTGTTGTGGCCTGCTTTATTTATTTAAGCTCAGAAAGGGTTAATGAACATGTATAAATCTCATTATGGTTAGCAAATGTAGAACCATTTGGTGTTAAGAAACTATTAGAGCAGAAAATTAATGTCTGTCTGGAGTTTACATAAGGAATCTAAGATGGTATTTATTTATTTATTTAGGCCATGCCTGGGGCATGTGGAAGTTCCTAGGCCAGGGACTGAACCGGCAACACAGCAGGGACCTGAGCCACAGCAGTGACAATGCTGAATCCTTAACCTGCTGAGCTTAAGATCGTATTTTCAATAGGATTTATTATTTACTCTTCTATATGAGGCTAGGTAACCAAGCCTAAGAAATACATCTTCACTTCCCGTCAAGGTCCCCCAAATTTCCCAAGGCTCCTAGCCTGCAAGAATTTAACTTCCTTACTATGAGGCTTGGCTCCATAAGTCATAGAACAGGGTAAATGCTAACTTCCTCCAAAGGCTTTATTGGCACTTGTTCCACATACAAAGTATGGCACTTAATCCTTAACAGTGGGCTTATCATACCTAACTATGTAAATGGCATTCTCAAATATGATTCTCATGCCCTTGGTTACATAATTTATTGTCCAATTATACCCTATTAAAAAGCAGGACATAGTGTAATTGAACCAAACTGAATAATTATATTGCCATGAAATTGAGGGAGACTCAGTAAAAACATTTATTTTTGAATTCTGAGTGGTCAGTGATAGTCATATAATGTTTTGAATATTTTATTTCAGTTTGTAAAAGCTTGGTCTACTAATTGGTGGGTTAAAGATAAGGAAGAAAGCTAAATTACTTCCTCATTTACTCATCAGAAAATAGACTATTAAAAATAATAACAATTTTGAAAAATAACTACAAATAGAGTTTCTAATCAGTTTTTACTCTTCTGTTTAAATAATTGTTTTGTTGGGTCTTGCATCAGCAGTCAGTATATGAAATTGTCTGGACAAAAAGTAAATGCAGAAGTTATGATACAGTTTCTTAGTACGATCTTATAATTTTCTGAGAGAAATTACACACATACCTATATTCGAAACCATTATTCAAAGCATCGATTATTAATAGCCCTTTCATTTTTTTTTTCCCAAAGACCCACTTTCTAGTTTGTAGTGCATGGCAGAGTTTTTAAGCAATAATCAGAGGAAAGGAAGAACCACCAGTCTGAAAATGTTTCAGTTCCACAGATCTTGTGAGTGGTCTTGGTATATTTTCTTAATTGCTTTGAGCTAACAAATAGATAAACAAGTAATATAACCCCAACAAAGGAAAACATTTAAAAACCCTATTTCCTTTCTTTTCTCATGCAATAGAGAACAGAATCCCATTTCTACTACCAGAGATCACAAAACTGTCAGATCAAAAAGCTAATTTCTAATCCTTGGTGCTAATGGAAAAGTAAAAAACAAACCAAAACGAGAATAAAACTTAACCAAGAATCACCAGAAAACAAATCCATAAAATCAGAAACTACCAATCTTTCAGAAGTCACTCAGGAGCCCAGAATTCCAGGGATTAATAGCATATGAAGTGTTCTTATTCTTCTTGGATGCCATGCTAAGAACCCTGGCTACTTAGGCATCATGAGCATCTTGATTGAAAAGTCCCCAAAAGGGGACTTGCTATATATAGCACAGAGAATTCTATGCATATTCTGTGATAATCTATATGGGGAAAGAACCTGAAAGAGAATCAATGTGTGTCATATATAACTGAATCACTTTTTGTACAGTGAAAATTATCACATTGTATATCAACTATTCTTCAATAAAAATTTAAAAAATGGGAAAAATCTAAAAACACGATACTCTAAAAGTAAAATTAATACATGTCAAATACTTGTTCAAGAACTCACAAATGAGGGACATAGCAAAATGGAAAAGCTGGTCCAAAGACTTTTTCAGCAAAGTTTCAGTAGAATTTTTTTTTAATAAATGGTAGATTAAGTTTGCCAAAGGAGATACAAAATGGTAAATGTTTTTGAGAAGCATTAAGGATAACTTTGAGAATATCTTTTTAACAGGACAATATTCACACTGGTCTCAGACAAGAGTAATTTGCACTGTATTAAGTCTTCCACAAGTTAACCTCTACCTTTACAGTTTTAAACTATGTTAATCAGTAGTAAATAAAAAGTCAAAGGATCTCCATGGCCCTAAAAAGCCAGACATCCTCAGCACCACACTTATTAGGCATTCAGTAAACCTCTTTGACTACTTCCAAGTTTTTGATAATTTTTCTCAATAATTCTAATATATACTTGAACTTACACAGGATTGGTGAAAAACAAGCCCAGTGTGTCCACCTTCTCCCCCCGACCCCAAAAGATGGTGAATTAGTTTGCTAGAGCTGCAATAACAGCAAGATCCAGAGACTATGTGGCTTAAACAACAAAGTTTTTTTTTTTTTTTCCTCACATTTCTAGAGGGTGGAAGTCCAAGGTCAAGATGCTAGCAAGTTTGTTTTTTGCTGAAGCCTCTCTCCTTAGCTTCCAGATTGCTGTCTTCTCCTGTGTACTCCTGTGGTCTTTTCTTTTTGTGCACACAAAGCTGGTGTCTCTTCCTTGTCTCGTATTAAGGACACCAAGCCAACTAGATTAGGACTCCACCCTTGTGACTTCAATTAGCCATAATTATTTCCTTAAAGGCTCTATGTCTAAATATAGTCTCTTTGGGGATTAGGGTTTTAACATATGAATTTCCAGGGGACATGATTCAGTCCTTTACAGATGGAGTTAAAGCAATTAAGATAAAACTGAAGCGATATCTGATTAGTCATTTTTTTCATATTGTCAAAGAGGTTTGCTTTTAATTTCACTGAGAAAGGATTCAGGCCATGAATCCAAACAAGAAGTTGTGACTGAGAATGCTACAGATAACTGATTCTCTCAATATTTTTACTTTAAGGAAAAAAAAAAAAACTGCTGGTGACAGAAAGAGGCAAAAAAAATATGTTTGAGAATAATTTGTGTGTTTGAAAAAATCCACCAAAAAACTAACACTTTCAAGTGTTTAGTGTTTACATACTCTACCCACAGTGTAGTTCAGAAAAGCTAAACTAATAAACTGGTATGAAATGATTCCAGTTTAGGAACATCATTGAGTAAAGGTCAAAACAAATACAAATCCTCACTAGATCTGTATTTTAAACTAGATAAATCAACTAATCACATAAACTCACATCCTTGAATTACAAAACACACTATCAATCAATAACAAAACAAATAGTAAAAAGCAAGAGTATTACGGAAGATTTTCAGTTAATAAATTATCAGACATAGAAAATAATGAAGAATGTTTAACATATTTAAGAAGTAAGGTTCCGGCGTTGCCGTGAGCTGTGGTGTAGGCTGCAGAAACGGCTCGGATCTAGGATGGTGGCTAGAACAGCTCCCATTAGACCCCTAGCCTGGGAACCTCCATATGCCATGGGTGCAGCCATTAAAAAGAAAAAAAAAGGTAGAGGAAGTACTTTAAAAAATTAAAAGGCGAAATCATCCCATTTACCATCACATCAAAAAGAATAAAATATCTAGAAAAAAACTACCCGGAGAGACAAAAGACCTATACTTTTAAAACTGTAAGACACTGTTGAAAAAAATCAAAGACAACAACCAGATGGAAAGATATACCATGCTCTTGGATTGGAAGAATCAATATTGATTCAATGCAATCCCTATCAAATTACCAAGGACATTCTTCACAGAATTAGAACAGAATACATTAAAATTTGTATGGAAACACAAAAGACACCAAATAGCCAAAGCAATATTGAAAAAGAAAACCAGAAATGGAGGAATCAGGCTCCCTGACTTCAGACAAATTAAAACCTACAGTTATCAAAACATATAGTACTGGCACAAAAACAGAAATGTAGACCAATGGAATAGGATAGAAAGCCTAGAAATAATCCCAAGCATCTATGGTCAACTAATCTAGACAAAGGAGGCAACAACATACAGTGAAAGAAAGATAGTCTCTTCAATAAATGATGCTGGGAAAACTGGAAAGCTACATGTAAAAGAATGAAATTAGAACACTCTAACACCTCCCACAAAAATAACTCAAAATGGATTAAAGACCTAAGTATAAGGCCAGATACTATAAAACTCCTAGAGGAAAACATAAGCAGAATGCTCTTTGACATAAATCACAGCAAATCTTGTTTGATCCACCTCTTGAATAAGGTCAATAAAAGCAAAAATAAACCAATGGGAGCTAATTAAATTCAAAAGCTTTTGCATAGCAAAGGAAACCATTTAAAAAAATGAAAAGACAACCCACAGAAAGGGATAAAATAATATCTTTGCAAACGATATAACAGAATAAGGCCTAATCTCTAAAATATGTGAACAACTCATACAACTCAACAACGAAAAGACAAACAACCCAATCTAAAAATCGGCAAAAGATGGAATTTCTCCAAAGACCACCTATGGATGGTCAATGGGCACATGAAAAAAATGCTCAACATCACTAATTATTAGAGAAATGCAAATCAAAACAACAATCATGTACCACCCTACACAGGTCAGAATGTCCATCATTAACAAGTCAACAAATAACAAATGCTGAAGAGGGTGTGGTGAAGAGGGTACCCTCCTTCACTGCTGGTGGGAATGTAATTTGGTAAAACCACTATGGAAAATAGTATGAAGGTACCTCAGAAAACTAAATATAGAACTATCATATGACCCAGCAGTCCCACCCCTGGACATATATCCAGACAAAAGTCTCATTGAAAAAGATAAATGCACCTGTATGTTCATTGTGGCACTATTCTCAATAGCTAAGACATGGAAACAACCTAAATGTCTACTGACAGATGAATGGATTAAGAATAGTGGTACATATATACAACAGAATACTACTCAGCCATAAAAAGGACAGAATAATACTATTTGCACCAACATGGATGGAACCAGAAATTCTCATACTAAGTGAAGTAAATCAGAAAGACAAATACCATATAATATCATTTATATGTGGCACAGATGATCCTATCTACAAAAAGAGAAACAGATCGTGGACATGGAGAGTAGATTTGTAGTTGTCAGAGAGGAGGGAGTGGGATGGTGGGGGAGTTTGCGGTTAGTGGATGCAAACCAAATTGAAGAAGGACTGTTAACTATAATTAAAAAACAAAAATTAAAGGAAATAAGATGCTATTTATTTTTAAAAAGCCTCAAGATAAAATATATATATATATATATATATATAAATGAACTCCTAGCAGAAGATTATAATACTGAGGTTATAAATCTAATGGATGGTTAAGCAGTGTTATAGCCTGTATTATAATTGTAAGAGGGCTCTGAATATATTAATTCTATGAAGCCTAGAGAATAAAAACAATAAGATATAAATTATTGAACAGAGATAAAGGAAACTGGAGGATAGAATACAACTTAATTATCCCACTTGGGTTCTGAAGAAATGGAGTAAGCACTGATATTTGAAGATATAGTAGCTAAGAATTTTCTAGAATTATTAAAAGGATATACCTATATTCAAATTTGATAAGCACGATGTATCTCAAAACACATAAAAAAAATACAGTCCTCAACATGTAATTCTAAGGCTGGAGAACACCAAAGACAACTAAATGCAAGCAGCTGGGGAGAAAAGAAATTACTTATGAGGCAATTATAATTAGAATGTCAGCAGGCTTCATATTTTAAGAATATATGCCAGAAAACCAAGATATACTATCATCAAAGATGGGAGGCCAAGGAGTTCCCTTCATGGCTCAATGTTTAACGAATCTGACTAAGAACCATGAGGTTGTGGGTTCGATCCCTGGCCTTGCTCAGTGGGTTAAGGATCCGGCGTTGCCGTGAGCTGTGGTGTAGGTTGCAGATGCCGCTCGGATCCCACGATGCTGTGGCTGTGGCGAAGGCCGGCAGCTACAGCTCCTGTTAGACCACTAGCCTGGGAACCTCCATATGCTGTGGGTGTGGCTCTAGATAAAGCCAAAAAGCCAAAAAGCAAAAAAAAAAAAAAAAAAAAGATGGGAGGCCATAGCTGTGAACTTCAACTTCTGTATCCTGGAAAACCTTTTATTAAAGGGTGGGAAACTCTAAGGCTGTCTGCTAATGTGCCTCAAGGACACAATACTTAGAAAACTCATTCTTTGAAATGAAACAGGACATTTATAAATACAAAGAAACATAACTGAGAAAACTTGATCTTTAAAACCATAAGATGAATAAAACTTCACTCTCTGAAAACAGACCAGGGACTTGAAGATCAGAAGCAACCAGTTTGAATGGGAAAAATAATTATTGTAATGACTAGAGTAGCCATGATTTTGTATAGGAGCCAATGAGCATGTTTCCCTGCTTCAGTCAGAAGTAATCATGTCTGCTTTTACTGTTTGAGCATTGTTCAAGGAAACCACCATCCTAACGGAGGTGTCCTTTACCTGGAACATTTCATAAACTCAGCTCCGTCACTCACAATTAGTGATCCATTTGTCATCTCAAAAATCAAGATCAAATTAAATACATATCCAGGATTTCCCCTTGTGACTCAGTGGATTAAGAACCCTACATAGTGTCTGTTAAGATATGGGTTCGATCCCCAGCCTCACTCAGTTCATTAAGGCTCCAGCATTGCCAAAAGCTGCTCCACAGTTTGCAGGTACAGCTTGGATGGGCATTTACTATGACTGTGATATAGGTTGGTAGTTGCAGCTCCCATTTGACTCCTAGCCTGGGAACTTCCATATGCTGCAGGTGCAGCCATAAAAAGAAAAAAATATTTATATATATCTGAATAAACAAAGCCATGCACTGGTAATACTAACAAATCTGTACTGCAGAATAGGGCTATTCCATAGAATTTTCTGTGTGATGAAAATATTCTACATCTGCGTAGTTCAATGCAAACCTGCTAGCCACACGTCTCTATATTGCATGTTTGTAACTCCCTAAAGTGATGGAGTAGAAGAACTTTACATTTTCTTTAATTTTAATTATTCTTAATTTTAATATCCATATATAACTAGTGGGTAACCTATCAAACAGCTACAGATTATTAGAGACTTTTTTTTAAGTAAAGGTTATTTAAAATACCATGTTAGTTTCAGGTGTACAGCAAGTTGATTCAGATTTACTTTTCTCTAGATTATTTTCCATTTTAGGTTATTACAAGATATTAAATATAGTTCCCTGTGTTGTACAGTAAATCCCTGTTGCTTATTTATCTTATATATAGTATTTTGCATACATTAATCCCATACTCCTAAATTATCCCTTCCCACCTCCCTCTCCCCTTTGGTAACCATAGTTTTTTTTTTTTCCCCCTAGGTCTATGAGTCTGTTTTCTGTTGCATGTAGATTAATTTTTATATTTTAGATTATGCATAAAAGTGGTACCAGTCTTTTTTCTGTCTAAATTACTTCATTTAGTATGATATTCTATACTCTATCCATAGTGCTGCAAATGACAATAATTCATTCCTTTTTATGACTAATATTCCATTTATATATATATATATATACACATATATGTAACAGATGGTTGGTAAGATGTATATACATATATACATATAAATTATATATGTGTGTATATATATATATATACACACACACAGATCACAGCTTCTTAAACTAACCGTCTGTTGATGGGCACTTGGGTTATTTCCATTTCTTCGCTATTGTGTCACTATGAAAATTGGGGTGCATGTATCTTTTCAAATTAGAGTTGTCATCTTTTTCAAATATGCCCAGGAGTAGGGTAGCTGGATCATATGGTAACTCTATTTTTAGATTTTTTTAAGGAACATCCGTACTGTTCTCCATAGTGGCTGCACCAACTTGCATTCCTACCAAGAGTGCAGGAAGTTTCCTTTATCCACACACCCAGTCTAGCATTTATAATTCGTAGATTTTTGATGGTAGCCATTCTGACCAGTGTGAGGTGATTACTTTATTATAGTTTTGATTTGCATTTCTCTAATAGTTAGTAATGATAAGCATCTTTTAATGTGCCCGTTGGACAAATGTCTATTTAGGTATGCTGCCCATGTTTTGATTGGATTTTTTTGTTTGTTTGTTTTTGATGTTTACTCATATGAGCTGTCTGTATATTTTGGAAATTAAGCCCTTGTCAGTAGCATTGCTTGCAAATATTTTTTCTTATTCAATAGGTCGCTTTTTCATTTTATTTATGGTTTCCTTTGCTGTGCAAAATTTTATAAGTTTGATTAGGTCCCATTTGTTTATTTTTGCTTTTATTTATTTTGCTTTGGAAGACTGATCTAAGCAAATATTGCTATGGTTTATGTCTGAGAATGCATAACCTATGTCCTCTTCTAGGAATTTTATGATGTCATGTCTTATATTTAGGTCTTTAAACCATTTTGAGCTCATTTTTGATATGGTATGAGGGAATACTCTAGTTTAATTGATTTACACGAGGCCAACCAGTTTTCCCAACACCACGTACTAAAGAAATTGACCTTTGTTTTCCTTTGTATACTTATGTCTCCTTTGTAATATATTAATGACCAAAGGTGTATGGATTTATTTCTGGGTTCTCTATTCTGTCTCATTTATCTGTAAGTCTGTTTTTGTGTTCAGTACTATGATGTTTGGATTACTGTAGCTTTTCAGTATTTTTTGAAGTTTAAAAGTGTTAAGACTCCAGTTCTGTTCTTTTTCTTCAGAACTACTTTGGCAATTCTGGGTCTTTTATGGTTTTACATAAATTTTAGTATTATTTCTTCTAGTTTTGTATAAGAGCAGTTCTTTTTAAAAAGAAAAATAAACCTAGATTGAAAACATGAGACGAAAAAGTAGTATGCAAAAATTTTCATAAATATCCAAACTAAATCATTGGTTGCATATGTTTATAAGATTAATAATGGGAATTATAAAAGGTAGAATTAAAATATCAGAAAACAAGAACTACAAAAATTGAGTTGAGTTAAAACTGTTAATACTAGAATAATACATTTTTCTGAGGTCAAGTAGAATTTTTGTTTAAATTTATCCTGTATTACTATGTGCATTCAGATATACATACACACATATTTCCAAGAAATAGAGGAGAAAATAGAATAATATAAACATTAACCAAATCAAACATGGCAATAATGACTGAAAAAGAAAATTATACTCCAAAATCACTTAGTTTGCAAAGGAACATTGATCATTTAGACAAATAAAAATTATCTTCTTTGGACCTCTCTAAATAAAACTTGGACCCAACTTCTTTTTTATCCTACTTTTCCTCTGTCCTCTGATAATATATACAAGTGATCTTCTCTTTTCCTTCTTTCCCTTTTTAATTCTGATAAGCCTGAAACCCTGAAAAGTCAACTGACACTTTAAATAAAATCATTCAAAATAGGGAAAGACACGTGATTTTAAATGAACTTCTAATTCTCAACTGAGAGCCAGTTATTTATTTTCAGTGCCCAGATAGGAAAGACAACAATAAAGAGAATAATTTAAAATAGTCTGAAAGACATACAGTCCAAGACTGTGAAATGTATATCAATCGTTTCACGTTATTAGAAACTTTGGGTTAAAATTCAACAACAACAACAACAAACATGGAAAATGTGGGTAGAAAAGACACCAAGGGTGACCTATAGTCTCAAATTGCAAATTCCATAGCCCATCAGACGTGTTGAGAAAAGCTATGATGTTTTGACAAAATGTTATTGAAATCTTTCCTTGAAATTAGACCAGGCCCTAATCCAGTTCCATAAACAAAGAAAAGATAAATTTATTATAGATTTCAGAGTGAAATCTTCAACACCTTTACCCATGATTCAAATAGTTCCTGACTCTGATGTTACCCTAACTCTCTTCTCACTTTCTGGGAAAGACTTTAACCAGCTGGTTGGGGGACTTAATATATCAGTAAAGACTGTAATGGGAAAGAAGAGCCCATTGCTGGATAAAGAATATTTTGCTAAAGATTTTGAATGAGTATTAATACAGAAGCAGAATAAAACCCAGAATAAAAAATGGTTTTACAGATTAAACAATTTATGCTCCCATCCAGGTGAAAATGGTCAGTGGAGAAACTTTGTTAATAAAGACTCCTGTAGACATTATGAGCAGAAAAGCATTGAAAAAATAATACACTGCATTTTTATTTTCCCCAAAAAAATTAAAGGGAAAAATAAAGTGAACAATTAAAGTCTCCAATGAAAAAAAGAATTAAGTGCTTAATCTTTCCATTTAACTCAAACTCACAAGAAGAAATACCACTGTTGAGCTGTACCATGCAGGCCTGCAAGGTCTGTACTTGCCCAGCTTCAAGACTAAAGAAGGAGCCCGGGGTCAGCAACAGAGACTCAACGGTTTAATGGCTCAGGGAACTTACGTGTTGGAAGCATGGTCCTAAAATGACACCACCACCCCACTGTGTGCAGCAGACCACAGGCAGGACACGGCAGCAGGCTTCACTCCCAGGAAGAAAATTCAACTGTAGGGTACAGGTGGAATTAGGTCAGGCTGGCTGATTAGTTACCAGGGAAAACACAGAGTTGCACGCCCCTCATTCCCCCCTTTGATAGGAGCAATCTCAAGCCGGGACCTGGGACACATATGTAAGAAGGTCAGCCAGGTGAGTGGGATGCAGGTGAAGCAGGCACTGGTTGAGCAGGGGATATACAGAATGCAAGGGAACAGTCATCTCGAATGGCCTGACCATACAATGTTAAAAGGTAACCTTGAAAACTTCTAAAATTTCATTTAAAATACTTACTTTAAGCCCTTGAACCATCTCATAACTTTCCCCAAACTTCCCATGTAGCAGAGAACTACTATAATCTTGGCAATTCTTAGGTTTCATACTATAAATTTCACCCTTAATTTTTAAAACAGGATTGTTCCTTCCTCCTTTGTGACATCAACTAACTTAGCAGAGACGGTGGCTTGAAAGAACTTGCACTGTGTTAGGGAAGCTGATCGAGGTCACGCATCCCCCAGTCTGCATCCAGTGACATCACGTTGCTAAAATGAAATTGAGTAGCATTACTGTACAGAAATCAGAACTTATTTTTTGTTAAACATAAGTCACCATGCAAATAAAATGCCACATTATGAAGTTTCCTGAAGGCATCTTCCTGTTAATTTTTTACTTTTTTTTTCAAGATATAAACCATCCACAAACCATAATAAATCTGGGATTTCCACAGGGGTCTTTAAAGTCTGATTGTGTCATGAGCAATTCTTGAACAGAGCCTACGTAGTAATGAGTTTTTCACTCTTCTAGTAATGAAAAGATAGCAGCATGTGTTTTTTTTTAAAGTTTTATAGCATCATATAAAAATGCATTTGGGATAAAGTAATTGAATTTCATTTTTTTACTTGCCTAGTAAACATTTTGTAGATTCAATGTACAATGAAGTCTGCATGGTTTAAGGGATCATCAAAGTTAAAAAACGTATTTGCATTTGTCTCCACTAGTTAAAATGCAGCTCTTATTGCCCATTTATCCATAATCATAATTTGGACATTGATGTACCAGTATCCTTGTGTTCAAATCTAACCTAACTTGAGAATCTCCAAGGGGTACTAGGCCATTACTAATTTCTACTTATAGGTGTAGAATTTATGGGATTCTTATCAAAATTATCAGTACGGTTCTGAGTAACCCATCCAAAACTAGACTCAAATATGTATTACTCTCTGAAACTAAAAGTAAAACTATAGGCAATACTTAAAAGCCTAATAGAAAAAGCACTAATCATATTTTGTCCTGGTCCTTGTAATAAGCTAATTCTAGAAAACTAATAGACAATGGGAATTCCCTTCGTGGCTCAGTGGTTAACGAATCCGACAAAGAACCATGAGGTTGCGGGTTCGATCCCTGGCCTTGCTCAGTGGGTTAAGGATCCGGCGTTGCCCTGAGCTGTGGTGCAGGTTGCAGACACGGATCGGATCCCGCGGTGCTGTGGCTGTGGCGAAGGCCAGCAGTTACAGCTCCTGTTAGACCCCCAGCCTGGGAACTTCCATATGCCACGGGTGCAGCTCTAGATAAAGGCAAAAAGACAAAACAAAAACAAAAACAAAAAAACTAATAGACAAGAATGTAGATTCATTCGTAACTTCAGAATCACACATAAAAATAATGAGTCCCTTCTTTCCAAGTACTTTCCAAACACAAGTACTATTTTATTTTCAGTGCCAATGTGTGGCTGTATCTTTTATAGTCACAGGTTGGTGACTGTAACTGTTCTACTTTCCTTAGTGCCCTTCTAGTTTGAGGATGTCACTAGCCAGGAAAGGACTTAGGAGCCTCAAGTCTCCTTATAATGCTTCCTTTTCCAATATATTGAATCCAGTTATTTTTTGCAATGTTATAAAAGTGAGATCCGTTCTAAAATCCCATCTGCTTGCTGATTTGGACTAATTAAAAAAAAAATCCAAAGAAAAATTAATTTTCCATAACAAAGTACCTAAGATTTTGTTTATCCCAATGAGACTATAAGATGTTCAAAAATTTCCCAGATCAGTCACTACGAAAAAAACAGTTTTCCTCTATATCCCTGGCTAAACCTATAAATGATACCCAAATACCCAAATTATACCCAAATTTTCTGAAACTATCATACTGCTATATGATTTAACTAAGTCCCTGGTAAGCAAATCACTTCCTTTGAACCAAAATGCAAATAGTCACTATGATTTAAAATTATCTGTTGAGGACCACCCACACTTACTGTTATAAAGCTTGTTACCTATTTATACATGAGAAATAGGGACCACTGATATTTTGACTAAATGTCATGGGTATATTCAGAGATTAAGGATTAATTACAGTCTTTCTTTTCACCTACGGCCAATTTTCTCCACTTTACATCAGGGCAATATAGCTGTGTTTTAACTAGTGGAAACAATACAAACTTTTAGCTCCATGACCTCAAACTGTGGAAACTTAGGTGCACATTGAATATACAGAAGTTTACAAGGCAAGTAGGCCTATCATGGCCATTACTTTGTCCCATTTTCATATAACAATAAAAAGAAAATTTAAAAACCTGCTGTTGTCCATTCATTCCTAGAAGAGTGAGAAACTCATGAGTGCCTAGCCTCTCTTCTAAAATAGTCCATAACACAGTCAGACTTTCATAGACCCTTGTGGAAATCCCACATTTATTATTGTTTGTTGATAATTTATATCTTAAGACAAAAAGAGAGTTAATAGGCTTAACTTCCTTGGTAGAATAATACCCTTGCTAGAAGCAAAGTCAACCTGGCTGATAATACTCATTGCACTTACTAGAGCTTGCCAATTAGCAAGAGGTAACTGAGTTAATATGTGTAATGATAACATGTCCATGATTGTGTGATACTTCAAAAAACTGAGTGTTCTTGACCTCAACAGGCACTCCAATTTAAAAAGTTAAAGAGATTAAAGAACTCTTACTGTTCTGAGAATTTGCCTGTAATAGTACAAGCAATACAAAAAGAGATTTAAAAAAAGAGACTAAAGAAAAGTACCCTAAATGATAATTATGACATACAGGTAGCTTTTAGCAAGATCCTTGAATCCATACTAGCACTCAAAGGCTGAATCTTTGGAAAAGTACTAAGAAACTATTATGGAATGACAGTGATTTGTTCTAGAAAGAGGAAAAATAAGATTTTGGAAAAAATCTGATTGCAAATCATGCAAGATGATGATGTGAAATAGGAATTTACAAAAATAAAGTTGTATGAAATGACCTATTACAGCAAGGAAAAACTGATGTGTGCTTAGCATGTGATAGGAAAACTAAAAAATTGCTTCAGGAGTTTCCAGTGAGTGTTTCACTTGTCACCAGTATAATCATGGTAAAAGGGACACACACGGTTTTGCACATGGACAAGGTCTCAAGCTTCGATCATCTTCAAACAGATTTAATACTCTCCTTCCATCTCCATAATGGATTTTGAAAGTGAGAATGGTCTAAACTCTCCCTTGCCAGAGAGTTCCAGCTCTAAAGGTTAAGCAGAAAGAGAAATATTTGACTTAATGTTCCCGATTTTGAAAATCTCAACCCACTCAGTGGTGAGGATGTGTATTTTGTTGATACTCTGATTAAACAGCTTTGAAAAGTTTGATGCCTACTCAGAAACTTTAATGTCACAGCACCTCTAATCTTTGGGAAATGTGCAAAAAACAAACAGACGACTAGAACTAAAATTAGTGAAATTTTCAACGACAACTGAGCTTCCATCACCTATTAGGATATGCTACTAGCCTTAAGGAAAGGACTGACCTGTTTATGTTCATCAACTCTTTCCTTGTTGTGATAGTTACAGTCAAAACCATGTAACTACTAATTTCACTTCCTTCTTAGATACTACCTGTTGCAAATAGATGTGACAGAGATTGCAAGGGGATTATCTAATAAATCTAGTTTTATCATCCAAAATACACACTGTGAACAAACAACCTTTCCTCAATATCCTTGGAACCACACTTTTCCTAGACGAGATACCAGGAAAAGACATCCATCAAACTTTAATTAAAAAAAAATTTAAGGTTCTATTCACAGATAATACATCAATAAAATCTTAAATGGATAAACCTTGGATCCACATCTTTTTAAGAGACACAGTTAGTACTCTGTTTACTGAAATTCTGTTACACTTTTATTGATCAGGGATCTTCAGAGAAACAGAATCAATAGGTTATACATAGATATACACAGAAAGGATTTATTACAGGAATTGTCTCACATAGCTATAAAAGCCAAGTCCTATGATCTGCCATCTACAAGCCTGAACACTAGGATAACAGCTGGTATAAATTAGTTTGATTCTGATGGCCTGAGAATAAGAAGACTGATTGTATCATCTCAGTCTGAGTCTGAATCCCCAAAAGCCAAGAGCACTGATATCCAAGAGCAGGAGAAGATGATGTCTCAACTCAAGCAGATAAAGTGAGTTCATCCTTTTTGCTTTATTTAGGCACTCAGGGAATTGGATGGCACTCACCCACACTGGCAAGGGAGGTCTTCTTTACTCAGTCTGCTGATTCAAATGCTAATCTCTTCCAGAGACACCTCACAGACAAGTCCATAAATAATGTGTTACCAGCTATCCAGGACTCTTTTACTTCAGTCAAGTTGATATATAAAATTAACCATCACACACCATGAAAAGTAAAACTGAGGATTTTTAGGAACCCTCCCTAAAACAGAGGGGCCTCAGCAAAGGAGGTAGCTCTATCCAGAACATAAGACCGGACAAGTCCAGGACATGGACAAATTCCAAAACCACCAAACAAGGTCCAAATGACCAGAACCAAGAGCTATTTTTCTTGTTTTATGCTCTCCTACATGATTTATTTCGACTTTGATGGCTTATTGTACCAGACTGTCCACAGATACATGTTTCTTAACTCAAAAACCAATAGCCTTAATATTAGACACTCAGACACAATACTTAGACAATTCAGTAACTGTCTGCAATTCCTTTCTGACTTAGCTAAACTATGAAAAACATAGCCAATTCAGCTGATGAGTTTTTGCTTTACTTTGGGTACCATTCAGCTTTCATTAGTACTGGTTTCTTGTAATTAATTAGTTGATATCAAAAAATTGGAATTAACTATCCAGTTAATTTTAGATGAAAAACACTCCAACATATCAGGCAGTCAAAAGGTTAAAATTCCCTATTATATCACAACTAGTGAATTAACTGTCGATTGCTACATAGCAAATTAAACTGTGTTGGCTTTAAAAATGCATGTATATTATCTTATTAGTTTGGGTGTCAATAATTCAATGGTGCCTTAGCTTGGTAGTCCTGGTTTAGAATCTCTTCTAAGATTACTATCAAGATGTCAGGTAGGACTATAATCATCTGAAGGCTTGACTAGAGCTAGAGATTTACTATTAAGAATGCTGACTTGTATGGTTGCTGGGTGGAAGCCTTAGTTCTGTGTCTACTGTTGGTAGAATGCCTCAGTTATGTACCACGTGGTTCTTTACAGAGGTCTGTAAATATGACAGCAGCCTTCTCCTAAATCAAGTTACTCAAGTGATAGAGAAGGCAGACAGCTACAGTGCCTTTTGCTAATTTGTATGTGAAGCAGGCAATGTCATTTACACCTTTTATACCTTATTCTATTCATTAGAAGTGAATGTTTTTCCCAGCCCTCAAAAGCAGAGGGATTTACCTCTATATCTTGAATAGAGAAATATCAAGCAATTTGTGGACATAATTTTAAACCCTCCATATTTAAGATGGGAAATTCGTGTCTTGATGAAAGGTAACTCCTATCTTGCATAGGAGTTAACCTTTGCACTAAACTTTTAATTTTTTTAAAAAAATGAAAGAAAAGTGTATAAAGGGACAATGGAACAGAAAGCTCACTTTTACATCTTGCAATGAAGATACCTTACTTCACCCCAACTACATTATGGCTTTAGATCTAGATTGTGAGTTTTACACTGTAAACCATACTGCTTGATATCAGATCAAATCACTTTTTTTTCAGAGGCATATAATTATATAATACTCTTTGAAAATGCCATAGAGATATTTTGGCTGAATATATATTATTGCATGTTACCCAACAGGTAAACTTGGATTTGTGACACAAATGTTTCATGGTGTCTACTTAGAAAATAGAAAATTTTTAATTTAATAATATGATGCCTGTTTTAAGAATTTTTTTCCTAAGATCACTTAGGGTTAATTTTTGAATGTTCAACTCCCCTCCAGAAAAATATTACTTTAACTAATTCAAAATAAATAAAAAAGGACCTTTAAAAGCCAGATGTTATAATTTAAGGGAAATTCTGAGTTGTTTTCCTCTGTCCTCAAGCCTCTTCATTTCATACTTTTCAATAGGCCTGGAAAATTGAGAAGTTTTCATACACTATGATTCAGAATTTGACAAAGGAATCAAGCAATGCCACAGAGTCTAGAAAATTCTTCACCAAAGAAGGTCATAAAATGCAATTAGCACTGTGGTTCAACAGGTTAAGAATCTGGTTTCAGTGGCTTGGGTCGCAGCAGAGGTGCAGATTCAAACCCCAGCCCCACACTGTGGTTTAAAGGATCTGGCATTGCTACTGCTGCAGCTCAGATTCAAACCCTGGCTCAGGAACTTCCATGTGCCTCAGGGGCAGCCATAGAAGGAAAATAAAAGGGAAGAAGGAGATCATCAGACTAGACAGAAATTGAATCACAACAGATGAACTATACACATAATATTGGCTTCTCAAGGTGGAACATGTGTGGTCAGTCTCCAAAGAACAATCTTCCATTCATATTCCTATGGAATTTTCTGAGATCTTTGATATTACTAAAAAGGGAGCCTGGGAGCTGATTGCCTGATAGAGAGGTCTTGCTTTGGACAGAAATGGCTAGGCCCCCTGTGCCACCATCTTAGTTGTTTGGGGCCAAAATGAGAAAAACATTCCCTTGGCCACCTTGATTCTTGTCAGTTATTGTCTAGGGGCTGCCTTGAGAATGGTATGGCCTGAGATGTCAGCTAGACATAACTCCTTATACTTGACCAGCAAGGCCTTTCTTGAGGAGTGGTCATGTCTTTCACACTACTGTACAAATGTAGAAAATCCAGTAACTGTTCTTCTGACTATGACTAAACTTATATTCCATGCAGATTAAATATTTAAACATAAAAATAAGTTTTTAAACTTTTAGAAGAAAAACTCAATATATCTTTACATTATTTAATAGGGAAGGATTTCTTAAACAATGAAATAGAAACTTTGGTAAAGACTGCACACAAACTTGAAAAAGGTAGTGACTATTTATCTAAAGACACCATAGAGGAAGTAAGAAGAGACAAGATTGTATAACATAATAATGTTTTAGGCATTACACTATATATTTTTTTTTAATTTTCCTTTTCTTTTTTGGCTACTCATGGCATATGGAGTTCCCAGGCCAGGGATCAAATTTGGGGACTGAACTTGTATCCCAGTGCTCCCAAGATGCTTCCAATCCCATTGCACTACAACAGGAACTCTGCAGACTGTATTTTTAAAATTGCTTATCAATATGAAAAACACACACAGTGCCATTACAAAATTGATAAAATACAAAACTTAGAAGATGAACTTTATGAATATGTGATCAAAACCAGGTGGCAACAAAATATGTAACTATAACGTTAAAAAACTCAAAATTTTGTCAGGATACAGAAACGCATCTAATATTTTCCTTGTGAAAGTATAAACTGTTACAACTATTTTGGGGGACAAATTATAAAATTAAAGATATACATGGTTTACAATTTAGCAATTTCACTCCTATTAATATACCCCAGAACTATTATTATCAATCCAGTCTATAATCATGTGAGGTTATTACTAGAAAACAACTAATTAATAATAAATGATCAGGGCCCCAAACCAAACTACTAGAGTTATTATATCTAGGCATGGAAACCTGCTTTATGTATACCTTGATGTCTCCCCAGATAATTGTGATGTACATAAAAGTTTAAGAACCAATGGTACAGAAATATATTAAGAGAAGTACTATATATAACAAGTGCCTCTTATGCAAGATCCATGAACAAATTCTGGAAGTAAAAAGGGTGTTAGTTTCATGTCATGAATTGCATCCTACTTGTTTAATACACATTTTTTAGCACCTGATAAATAGTAAAAATAATATTTAAAATAAATAAGCAAAAGAAAAAGAAGGAATGAGTTACATTAGCATTACAAGGATATTTTAATTTCTTGTGCTATAATAAAGAACATATTTAATGTCATTATCAAAATCCACCACCTAATTAAGAATTAAATCAACCTAAGTTTGCAACTCCAAAACTCTAAGCATCACATTTGCTCAAAGGCAGAGGAAAAACCATAGAAGCAGGAAAATGTTTTGGGTTATAAGAATGTAAACAATATTATTGGTTTGGCTTTAGAAGCAGCATATCAAAACTTGTGATTTTTTTTTTAATGTGCTGTTCTTGGCTAGGGAAAAATTGTGAGAAAGAAAAATCAGAGAAAAACACTCAAAGCCAGTGAACAGGCAATCCATATACATGGCAGAGAAGAACAAGAATGCACCTAACAAGGTGTATGTTGTTAAAAATTGGGCCATCCCTTCATTAAAGTTACAGACACGTCTAGAGAGAGGTAAGCATAGAGTATGAGGGAGATGTGCAAATCACAGGGGAACAGCGATGTGGAACAGCAGAACAAGTACTGACAGAAACAGCTTCTGTATAAAAGGAGGTAATCAAAAAGCTTTTAGTTTTGTTGTCACTGTGGTCAACTTTGCTCAATTCTTCAGACCAATTCCAAATCTAGCAAAGGAAAAGTATTCAAGAAGGATCACTAAGTAGTGGCTATATCCATTTTTTGGGGACCCTGGAATAATAGCTTCATTAGCATAAATAGCAACAGCTAAGATTCAGAATTAACAAAAGATTCTTCACCTGGTAATTATGAGATGGGTTAGGAAAATATACCTGGGTATCACGGATTAGCAAGGAATTTCTAAAGAATAGGTGGAGAGAGAAGAAATTATAACAAAGACATATCAAATGAAGAAGACTTGGGGATCCTTTTAGGGCTAAAAATATGTGAAGAGGAGTTCTCATCATGGCTCAGTGCTTAACAAACCCAACTAGATCCATGATGACGTAGGTTCGATCCCTGGCCTTGCTCAGTGGGTTAAGGATCCGGCATTGCCGTGAGCTGAGCTGTAAGTCACAGACATGGCTTGGATCCCACGCTCCTGTGGCTGTGGTGTAGGCTGGTGGCTACAGCTGCAGTTGTACTGTAAGCCTGGGAACCTCCATATGCCGCAGGTGCAGCCCTAAAAAGACAAAAAAAAATATGAAGAGAAAACCAGGAATGACATTAAAAACGCAAATCATATAGTGTATGAATATATATATATACTATTACCTATATGCATGTACTACTATATATGTCTATACACATATATTATTGTATATTACACATACACATGTACTGTTTTATATATATGATATATATATATATATATTTAAATATATTTTCCACTATTAGAGAAAATATAGCCGAGATTATAAGCATATTTAGAATTCAGCCCTACAACAGGGATGCCAGAGCACAGAGTAAATAATTAATACACAGTAAACATACTGAATATATATATAGATAGATTATATTTATATATACTCAGTAGATGTGGGGGCCTCCAGAAAGTGCAAAGCTTGGTGATCCCACTGTTTTAAAAACTAAGATATAATTGTTAAAATCAAATATAAAATGGTAACTTGTTTTGAAAATTCCCTTAGCAGACAAAACCAATTAAGCCACAAGTGAAACTTAATTTAGATTATTTGGCAAAACAAATGAAACTTAACTTGGACTGCTTCTTGTAAATACTTCTGAAAATAATAAACAAAACATAATCTCTTCTCCAAAACTGATATGAGGTAACTCTTAACCAATCCTCTATCACTAGGGAAAGTGCTGAGTTACAAGCAATCATTTTAAATTATAAACAGCCTCTGCATTCTCACTGTATAAGCTATTTTATAAACAATACACCTCTGAGCATCATTCCACTGTCAGTTTGAGAGCTTCCAGTTTGTAAATTATTTTCGCACAATAAACTCTTATTATTACTATCTTAGTAATCCAATGGTTTTGCTTCTATTTTTTTTTTACATTATTGCATATATCATCGTGTAAGTTTAAATTGAACAATGTGTCTATTTGATATATTTATATATTTGCACACGACTACCATTAGAATTTTAGCTAACACTGACTATATAATTATTATCTCTGTTTTGGTGGGAACAGTTAAGATTCAGTCCCTTAGCAGTTTAAAAAATATAGAGGCAGACCTGAGAAATATTGTACCTTTGGTTCCAAACCATTGCACTAAAGTAAATATTGCAATAAAGCGAGTCACACAAATGTTTTGATTTCTCAATGCATATGAAAGTTGGGATGATGTCAACAACATGGTAAAGTGAAAAGCTACCTCTATCTCTCCCCTTTAATCTACAACCAGCAAAACATCCACAGCTCAACTAAGGAGATTCTCTCAAATAGAACAGGATGCCAGAGCATTCCACACCTCTGTACATCTCAAGGTGGGTGGACTGGAGTACACAGAGGAGGCAAAACCAGGGAACATTGGAGATGGTGCCTGCAGTCCTGGCCCTCTGACAGTGGCAGTTAAACCTGCAGCTTCAGAGAACCCAGTAGCAGCAGTGAAGCCAGTGAACACAATTCGTCATCCCAACCACAGGCATACTTGTGACCACAGGTAACTAGGCAACAGTGGCAGTGGGGCCTGGGATCCCCTACACCAGCCTCTGAAGTGCCCACAACCCCTGCTCCAGTCCCTCCACCTGTAGTGGCAGATCATGTAAACCTCACAACATCAGATACAGCAGAGGCAGCAGCACAATCCCTTTGCTTCCACGCACTCTGCTACACCCTTCCCCTCGCAGTGGTGGGGTCTATGACTCAGGGATCCCAGACACAAATGAAGAGCCCAGAGTCCCAGTGGCAACAGCAGGTCTGGTAGAAGAAAGGTTACCATGACCCCAGAGGCACAAAAAGTTACAGGGAAGGCACAGAGATACACTTCTTAAAGAGACATGGAGGCTGGAATGTGCCAACTCCCAAATACAGGGAGAGGCAGCTCAAGTAAGAGAAACCAAAAACTTGTGTTAGAGTGCCACCTACCAGAGAACAAAAGAAAGGACTTTTAACACATCGTTTAAATTCCTTCAAAAGTGCCATCAGGGGAACAACTGATCAAGCATCATGAAAAACCATAGGAACAGTTTACCGATTTTATTTTTAATGACAGTTGTCTAGAAACCAAACTTAAAATCATGGAATATTGTGGTCTAACAGGTAAAGAATTCAAAATATTTGTCATTAAAACCTCAGTGAGATACAGAAAACTCAGGGCAGTTTAATCAACTCAGGAATAAAATTAATGAATAGAAGGAATACTTTACTAAAGAGATTGAAACTCTATGAAAAAGAACTCAACTGAAATTCTGAATCTGAAGAACTCAGCAAACCAGATGAAGAATACATTAGAACACATTGGAAATAAAGAAGACCATATGGAAGAAAGAATTATCAAGCTCAACTGAGAAGTGAACTAAGTGGAAGATGAAAGAGACATAAGATATATTTAAAGTGAGGAAATTCTAGAGAGTTATCTGACTCTTTCAAGAAGGACATCGTTAGAGTAATTGGAATCCCAGGAAGAGGAAAGAGAGAGAGAAGGGAGCAGAGAGATTAAAGAAATAATAGCTAAGAAATCCCCAAACCTGGGGAAAAAAATTGTGTATAGAAGTCCATGAGTCTAAGAGAACAGCTGATTACCTCCACACACACACACACACACACACACACACACACACACACAAAACTTCCTCCAAGACACATAATATTAAAATTTCCAAAAATAAATGGCAAAGAAAGAATTTTAAAGTCCTCCAGGGAGGAGTTCCTGCTGTGGCTCAGTTGGTTAAGGATCTGGTATTGTCCCCATGTTGGCAGCTCAGGTTGCAGCTGAGGCAGCTCAGAGCTCAGCTTCTATCTCTGGCCCAGGAACTTCCATGGGTGCCAAAGGTGTGACAAAAAAAAAAAAAGAAAAAAAAATTCTCTGGAAAAAAAGGATAATAAACTACAATGGAACTCCCATTAAGATATCAGCAAATTTCTTAACAGATACCCAATGAGCCAGGAGAGAGTGGAATGGCATTCTCAAAATATGAAAAGATAAACACTGTCACCAAGAATGCTTTATCCAGCAAAGGTGTCATTCAGATAGGAAGGCGAAATAAAGACCTCAGACAAATAAAACTAGAGCAAGTTCATCACCACTGGAATTGCCTTGAGAGGTATTCTTCCACTAGAGACAAAACAGCCAAAATACACAAAACTTTAAGAGAGATAATAGGAACAAGTTTTCAACTCCTTATCAGAATAAGTTTTAAAACATTTTAATTAAAGCATAATGATTAAAGGGAGAAAAATAGAAAAAAAACAACCATAGCTATTTCAGTTTGCTAATGAGCTCATAACATAAAAAAGGAATAATCTGAAACAACAAAAATATAAAAGGGGGAAAGGAAAAAGATGGGACACATACAGGTAAGATGCTATCAGCATAAAAGGGATATTTTATCTTTGGGACTTTTAATACAAATCTCAGAGTAACATCAAAACATAGATGTAGATCAAAAACATGAAAGTAAACAGAAGAAATTGAGAAAAATATCAGAGAAAATCATTGAGCTAAAATGGTAGAGCAAAAACACAAGTTAAAGTGAACAATGTATATAAAGCAACAGGAAAACAAAAGATAAAATGGCAGTACTAAGACCTCATCTTTCAATAATCACCCTAAATATAAATGGATTGAATTCACCAATCCAAAGACACAGAGTGGCTGAATGGATTAAAAAGCAAGACCCAATAGAATGCTACCTTCAAGAGAGACAGCTTAGCTCTAAATACATAAGCCAAAATGAAAAATATAAGATGATACCCCAATTTCCAAAAGAAAGGTGTGGCAATTTCTTAAAATAAGACAACAAATGAATTTTGCCATATTGGTTGACTCTTCCTTTCAAGACAGATTTCTCCGTAGCATGCAATGCTGTTTGATAGCATTTTACCCAGAGTAGAACTTCTTTTCAAAATTTGAGTCAGTCCTCTCAAACCCTGCCACTGTTTTATCAACTAAGATGATGACATATTCTAAATCCTTTATTGACATTTCAACAATCTTCACAGAATGATTGTTCTTTTATTTGAAGAACAGACTTTCTTTGCTTATCCATAAAAACAACTCTTCATCCATTAAAGTTTTAATCAATAAATTGCACTTCTAGTTCTAGTTCTTCTGCTGTTTCCACCACATCTGCAGTTACTTCCTAACTCAATACTTGCTTCCCTCAAAGTCATATCTATGAGGGTTCAAATCAGCTTCTTCCAAACGATTGTTAATGTTGATATTCTGACCTCTTTCAGTGAATCACAAAGGTTCTTATTGGCATCTAGAACGGTGAGTCATTTCCAGAAAGCTTTCATTTACTTTTGTCCATATCCAACGGCAGAATCACTGTCTATGGCCTTACAAAATGTATTTCTTAAATAATAAATAATAAGGCTTGAAAATTCAAAGTGACTCTTTGATCCACAAAATGGCTTCAGAATGGATTTTATGTTAGAAAGCATTAAAACAACATTCCACTCACTTTACAACTCCATGAGGCATATCGGGTGACCAGGGGCATTGTCAGTGAGCAGTAATATTGTGAAAGGAATCTTTTCTTTTCCTTTTTTTTCTGAACAGTGGTTTTCAACAATGGGTTTTAAATATTCAGGAAACCATGTTGTAAACAAATGTGCTGTCCTCCAGGCTTTGCTGTTTTATTTATAGAGCAAAGACAGAGTAGATGCAGCATAATTCTTAAGGGTCCTAGGATTTGGGGAATGATAAATGAGCACTGGCTTCAATCAGCATTGGCATCACCAGCTAATTTGCCCCAAACAAGAGTGTCAGTCTGTCTTTTGGAGCCAGGCATTCTAGCCAGGAAAAGTCCTAGATGACATTTTTTTCCCAGTGTTAAGCTGTGTCATATACATGGAAAATGTGTTGTCTAGTGTTATTTAGTGTCATTAATCACCTCAGCTAGATCTTCTGGATAACTTGCTGCATCAGCACTTGCTGCTCCACCTGGCGACTTTTATGAAAAGAAATGGCTTCTTTCCTTAAACCTCATGAGCCAAATTCTGCTAGCTTCTAACTTTTCTCCTGCAGCTTCTGCTCCTCTCTCAGCCTTCTCAGAACTGAAGAAAGTTAGGGTTTTGTGCTAAGTAACCCACTAAGAGGGTTTTCGCTTAAGGGAATGTGACTGGTTTAATCTTCTATCCAGACCTCTGAAACTTTCTCCATAATAGCAGTAAGGTTGTTTCACTTTCTTATCACTTATGTGTTGACAAAAGAAAGTTCCACTTTGAATTTTAACTTTTCCTTTGCATTCTCAACTTGGCTAACTGGTACAGGAATCCTAGTTTTCAGCCTTTCTCAGCTTTCAACATGCCTTTCTCACTAAGCTTTATAATTTCTAGTTTTTGATTTAAAGTGAGAGACATGGTACTTTTCCTTTTACTCAAACACTTAGAGGCCATTATGAAGTTTTTAATTGGCCTAATTTCATTTTTGTTGTGTTTCAGGTAATAAGGATCCCTGAAGAGAAGTCGAAAGACAGGGCAACTGGGGCTTAGTGGAGCAGTCAGAGCAAATAACATTTAAGTTCATTGTCTAACATGAGTGTGGTTTGCGGTGTCACAAACAATTACAATAGCAACATTAAAGATCACTGATCATTGATCCACCATAACAAATGTAATAATAATGAAAATGTTTGAAATATTAGAAGACCTGCAAAAATATCACACGGAGACATAAAGTGAGAAAATACTGCTGCAAAAATTGTGTCTATAGACTTATTTCTAGGCAGGGTTGCCACAAAACTTGACTTTGTAAAAAACACAATATCTGCAAAGCACAGTAAAAACAAGGTATTCTTGTAATGGAATTACAATGCTGTGCATTAGATCTCCAGAACTTACTATTTATCTACTAGTTCTAAGTTTATAATTTAAAAAATTATTATAAGGTAAGATTGTTTCATATTTGCCTCTAAGAAGAAGAGTTAAATTTGTGTAGGTTTTTGGTTGTCCAAGGTACAGCAATTTTAGTGAGATAATTACCCTCTTGACAGGGAATTTCTCCCTAATGAGCTTTAAATATACACAGAGTAGACTCAGGCTGGAACATTTCATTTTTGTTCTTCTGTTCTCTCTCACTCTCTTTCTCTCTCTCCTTTCCCTCTCTCTCCTGCTCCATCTTTACCTTTCTTTCTTTTGTTATATTTCTTATAGATTTTATTCTCTTTTCTCCAATTCTCCTTATAGATGCTTACTCTCTTTTTAACCACAATTTGGACTAGAATATAACTAACACATTAATTTTGATAACACCTCTTCATTTTTTTAGTAAAATATTGTTATAAAAGATAATTGAAGAAATGTTTATGCAGTTCCTATGTATGGTTTGAGAACCTGCCCTGTTTGAGTTTGGTGAAAATATTTATTGATATTATTTTCTGTGCTCTTTGTCTTCTGAAAAATTATATATAAAGGATACATAAGTTAGAGATACCTCACTTAAAAATTGCTTAAAGTTTGGTTCTACGAAAAATACTACAGACTACTTCTGATGATGAAAAATTACTACCTCTGAAGATGAAAAAAAATCTATTCTGAAAATCCACCTTTGGCTCGAATAGAGAAGCAAAAGAAAGCAGGAAAATGTAGATAGTTATTTTTTTAATATTAAATTATTTGTGTGATAATAGGAGGGGTTACTTTTATCAGTTCTTAGGGACACAGAATTTGGTAACGGAGGCTGTTTGCAGTGATCAAATGTTTGCTCTCCTATAAGATTTGAGAATTTTATATTACTGACATATTATTTAGATTATATTGATATTAATTATATAATTTATCATATATATTTTTCTAGTGAATTTGATGGAACCACTCATCTGAACAATATACAAGATGAAAAATAGACTAAGAAGTGAGTTTTAGCTATGCTTTTATCCTTAAGATAAGAGACATTCACAGAAGAAACTGAGAGGTTGATTTGAGACTGAGAGGGTAAAAATTTATGAACAGTAGCAAATGTAACTTATGCATGAATTGACTATGCTGCTTATCCACACAGATGTCCCTGTAGCCCATGCCAGGATGGACACAGTGTTGAGCACCTATTAAATGTGTCCAGAGGTTTCAATGAATCTAAAGGATTATAAGCCATATATACTCTACTGCATATGTGAGAAAAGAGGTGATGGAAGAAGCTTTTAGCATTAGATATTTTTATTTCCTATAGTCCAGGCCACATTCTCTGTAGTCCATGAACTTTTTTTCTAAGTGATTCTTTTTATCCATCTTTATAAGCATCAACTTACTTTTCATAAAAGGAACTGTTCCTCTTTAGCTTCTGTATGTATATTTACACATCAATTTTTTTTCACCAAGAGCCATTTTCTTACTATCATCTAACCTCACAGGTGGAAGATTGTATTAAAAAATCAAATCTTTCACACGAATTACAAAAAGCAGACTCTGGGAGTTCCAGCCATGGCACAGTGGGATAAGAACCTGACTGCAGCATCTCGAGTCGCTGCAGAGGAGAGGGGTCACTGACCTGGCATAGTGGGCTAAAGGATCCAGGATGGCCACAGCTGTGTGTAGGTCACAGTTGTGGCTTGGATTCAGCCTGGCCTGGCCTGGGAACTTCCATATGCAGTAAGTGCAGACATTTGGGAGGGGAAAAAAAAAAAGCAGATATAAATTATTGCATTAATTGGGACTTTGCTTATTTTTCTCCATAAGTAAAACAGCTTAGTTTCTTTATTGAAAAAAAAAGTGAAGTTTCTGAGTTATTAGCTGTGTTTTGAATCATTTCTTTATTACAACCTAGAAGAACAAAATGCTAAACTCATAGGGTAAGCTCAAGTTAGCTTTCTTTTCACTGTCTAGCTCCCACTTTGATGGGGATAGAACTCAAAGGGATATCTGTTATATGTCAAGTAACAAAAAATGGGCAATAAATTTTTTCCATAGACTATGTTAATTCTTAAGCAGGACTTTTGTCAATATACATTTTTTTCAAATATCACAGCTCACACATGGTGATGTACAAGCTTTTTTAATGGATGCCTGTGTTTCTGGTGCCAGCTGCCAGGGATGGGCATCTTCACAAAGCTGGGATTCTTGGCCCCAGCACGCCTCATCCAGCTGTGGCACAGACACTGCAGCCACATGTGGGAGACAAATTGGAAGAGACTGAGAACTTAAAAGAAAAAGTCACAAAGAAATGTATGTTGTTGTTAGAATATGGTTACAAACTCAGAAAAAAAAAGTTAAGACTCGGGGCCTGTGTATTCTTTATCACTCACATGAAACAGAATTGGGCCATTAGACTCAGGTTCCAGCAGATCTCTGGGTTAAATAACACAGTGGAGTCCCAGTAGAGTGATGCTAGAATGTATTATTTTAATGGCAAATTTTGATTTCCAAAAATTGAACCAGAAGAAAGTTTTAACAGTTGATCTTTGCACAGTGAACCCAGTGCCACATAAATAAGTAAAATGCAGGAAAGCTTTAATGTTTTATGCTTCCTTTCCTTGACCTTCTGAAGAGAGAAAGAACGATAATACTCCAGCCCAAATGGCAGAAAGAATTTTAGCGTCTCACCTCCATAAGCAAGGGTGGACTGCATGTTGAGGATAGAGAAGAGTTAGGATTAATATTAAAAGCGAATAAATTTAGACCTTGTCCTGCCTATTTGAAGGAAGACCAATAATTCTACCATAAAGATTCTATTATAACAAAAAAGACCCAGATGATGCCACAAACTAGATGATTTTTCTGCTGCCTAAGTCAATTTTTAAAGGAAGACCAATGCTCAGTCAATAGTTTGGACCGAGCAGATATGATTCAGAAACGAAGATGAAGAGTTCCCATTGTGGCTCAGTGGAAACAAAGCTAACTAATATCCATGAAGATGCAGGTTCGATCCCTGGCCCGGCTCAGTGTGTTAAGGATTCAGTGTTGCTGCGAACTGCAGTGTAGGTCATAGATGCAGTTCAAATTGGATCTGGCTGTGGCATAGGCTGCCAGGTATAGCTGTAGCTCCAGCTCCGATTTGACCCCTAGCTTAGGAACTTCCATATGCTATACGTGCAGCCCTAAAAAAAAAAAAAAAGAGAGAGAGAGAAAGAAACGAAGATGCTTCCTCCATCTTTCTTCCTATTTAAAATGTACTGCTAATAGCCAATTGGATTCTTATATTTCAAATATGGCAATTGTATATAATTCAAGCTACTACAGTATACTTTTTCATCCTTAAGTCCTAGAGACAAGCCAATGGAGTAGAAAGTCCAGTGACTTAACATTAAATGCCCCATTAATTCGTAGCACATGAAAGAAGATGCTGGATTATCAAGAAGTTTGTCCAAGAAAAATCCAGCCCATTCAGAATCTGGGATTTTTCACCCAATTAAATATTTATAATAAGCACTTGAGAACTGAAATTGTTCCTATGCATTTTTTTTTATTCTTTGGATATTCTTTGTTATTTTGATTTTCATTTTTTTCTATTATAGTTGATTTACAGCATTCTGTCCATTTCTACTGTACAGCCGTACAGTAAAATATGAAAGAACCCTGTAAATATGTATGTGTATATATATATATATATATATATATATATATAGTCTTTTTCTCAAATTATCCTCCATCATAATCAATCACAAGTCACTAGATATAGTTCCCTGTGCTATAGAGCAGGATCTTATTGCTTATGCACTGCAAATGCCATAGTTTGCATCATGTAACCCCAGATTCCCAGTCCATCCTGCTCCCTCTCCCTCCACCTTGGCAACCACAAGTCTGTTCTCCAAGTCCATGAGTTTCTTTTCTGTGGAAAGGTTCATTTGTGCCATATATTGGATTCCATATATAAATGATATCACATGGTATTTGTCTTTCTCTTTCTGACTCACTTCACTTAATATGATAATCTCTAGGCCCATCCATGTTTCTCAAAATGACATTTCATTCTTTTTTATGGGTGAGTAGTATTCCATTGTATATATGTACCACATTTCTTAATCCATTCATCTATCAATGGACATTTAGGTTGTTTCCACCCAGAGTCAGGTAGAAAGGGAAGAGAAGTGATCAGATTGGGATCCACACCTCTAGGTGGGGACACAGACGAGGATGGGAATTACATAGGCTCTGAGCTCATCCCTGGGTAGCTAATAGTTTGAGCCACATATTAGGTGCCCCAGCCCTGGGGCCTGGCACTGGCAATATGAGTCTCCTTAGTTGGTTTGAAAACCAATGCAGCTTACAGGAGAAGTGTAAGAAACCTGGGTTCTTATGAAGATCATACACACATTTGCTTACGGGAATGACACAGAGGTAGCAACTTGAAACTGCCCTGGGATTCTGACTGATTTCCCATGAGTGCTCCAGTGTGTGACCTAGCCTGCACTGAGGACCAACTCTGTATACTCTAAGGCCACACAGCTCCCCAGGAAGGGTGAAGGTAGGCGTTGCCAAGGAGAGAATGCTTTCTGGTTGGGGGTGGGGTAGAGCTGGTTCAGACCCTGTGCTGCATCTGAACAAGACAAGGGCAGTCACAGCTTGAGAGCTGTTTGGAGCTCTGACTAGCAAGCCTGGACCATCCCAGTGTGTCCCTTGGCCCATGCAAGCCAAGTACCCACTCTGGGCCCTCTAGCTCCAGCACAGCTCCCCAGTAGGAAGAAGGCTGCCATTGCTGAGAAGATTGCAAAGTTGGGGAGATGGAGCTGGACTGAACCAAGCACTGCATCTAAATGGGGAAGGGTGGCCACTGCCTTTGCTTATAGATGTAGTGGATCTGGAGCTATGCTGGCAAAGCGAAAAGGCAACCTACTGAATGGGAAAATATATTTGCAAATGATATATCTGATAAGGGGTTGATTACTAAAATATGCAAAGAAATTATACAATTCAACACCAATATAACAATCTAATTAAAAAATGGGCAAAGGACCTGAATAGACATTTTCTCAGTGAAGGCATACAGATGGCCAACAAGCATGTGAAAAGATGCTCGACATCATTAATCATCAGGGAAATGCAATGCCAGTCTGAATGGCTATTATCAAAAAGGCAAGAAATAATAAGTGTCGGCACAGATATGGAGAAAAAAGGAAGCGGGACCACCGTTGGTGGGAATGTAAATTGGTACAACCACCATGGAAATCAGTTTGGAGTTACTCAAAAATTAAAAATTGCTGCCATACAATTCAGCAATTCCACTTCCAGGCATGTATCTGAAAAAAGTGAAAACACTAATATGAAAAGATATATGTACCTCTATGTTCATTGTAGCATTATTTACTAGATATGGAAGCAACCTAAGAACCCATCTACAGATGAATAGATTATAGATAATATATATATATGAATATTAGTCATAAAAAATAATGGAATCTTTATATTTGCAACAAAATGACTGAAATTAAAGGGTACTATGCTAAGTGAAATAAGGCAGATAAAGACAAATATCACGTGATTTCACTTGTATGTGGAAATGAAAAAACAAAGCAAAAAAATAAGCATAACAAAATAGAAACAGTCATAGATACAAGAATAGATAGGTGGTTGTCAGGGGGAGGGTGGGGAGATGAGAGAAATAGGTGAGGGAGATTAAGAGGTATAAACTTCCAGTAGCAAAATAAGTGAATCACAAGAATGCAATGCAGAATGTGGGAAATATGGCCAAATAATGTAATAATCTTTTAGGGTGACAGATGTTAACTATACTTCATAGGAAAAATAAATAAAGAAAATAAGTTCTAGAGTCAACCCATCTAGATTAGATGTTCTATCACTTACGAGCTGCCTAACTTTGGGCAATTTTCATAAATTTTCGAAGCCTCAGTTTCTTGACACATGGAGATAATTAGGAGATTTAAAAGATAAAATGCAAATAATAATAGTAATAATAAATAAAATACATTTGCAAAGTAAAAACAGCCGCTTCATAGAAAATTCTATAGTATCTTACAATTTTTTAAAATAATGGGTAATTTGAGGTCTCTGTCATTGAGTCTTTGTAGGATTTTATTATTGATGACTTCTAATTTCTGAAACCCTTTTCTCCAGTGTCTTTAGTGAAAATCTTTAATTCACAGGTAACACCTAGGTTTCCTTTGCAGGTTTCCAATACTTTCTGCTCAAGTGTCAGAAAAATAATTTTCTATCCTTAGAACTCATCCTTTCCCCTTATTTTGGGTGATTTCAACCCTACTCTATAATTTCAATTATTATTGAAACCTCAATAAGCCAATAAACTTTTAAAAAAATCTTAGTATCTCCACTAGCCAGAACAATGAATTAAATGACTTTGTAAATTTCTCCACTTAGATGTTCCACATGTATTTATATTCAAGGTAAACAGTCACCACTTCTCTCTCATAGTTGCTCTATTTTCCCTAATTGGGAAAGAAATAGTCTTCCCTTGTCTGGCAGTTTTTTTGTTTTTTGCTTTTTTTTTCTCTTTGATTTATGACACATCTTTGAGAAAGACAGAAAGTCTTCTTCTCTACCTTTAATCTTCGTTCTGGTAAATATGCCACAAATTCATGGCTTATTCACACACTTTCTTCACTTGTGTACCTGATGTACAATAAGTCTGCTGAGTATTTTTTAATTTTCTTAAATAAAATTATTTAAGAAATTATCTCTCTTTCCTAGTCTATTTATATGCAGAGTGTATTACTTTATGTCTTTCAAATCTTATCTTACAATATCTTTATAAAACAAGCCTTGGAATGCATACCTAGTTTCCTCTAACTTGGTCTTTCATTTTTTCTGAAGTTGCTTTGCCTATACTAGGTCCTTTGAATTTCCATATACATTTTAGAAGCAGCTTTTAATTTCTACCAAAATACAAGCTTATTGAGATTTTTATTAAAATTTAATTTACAGAACTTAGCATTGACATCTTAACAATACTGAAAATTAGAACTCATGATCATTGTATAAATTCCATTTTTCAAAATATTTTATATTTCTTTGAGCATTGTTATAGTTTTCAGAATAGAGATCTCAAGAATATTTTGCCAAATTTATTTCTAAGCGTCATACCTTTGATCTTATTGTCAATGACAGTATTTATTTTATTTTGATGTGTGGTTTTTTTATTCTTAGATATACAATTAACTTTTATATAGTGAAACTTTATCCTTGGTAAAATTCACTTTTTTAGGAGATTTTCACATTTTTAGGATGTCCTACATAGGTGACAAAGATTTCTGAAAATATACAGTTTTTACTTTATTTTCAATCTGTGTGCCTCTAAGTTCTTTATCTCACTTTATTGCAGTACGAACAAGCTCCAATACAATGTTTACAATATATTATGAGAAGATTTTCATTGCCTTCTTCTCAAGTGGAGAAAAAAACTTTGTCTTTCACGATGAAGAATGATCTTGGTTGTATTTTTCTCATAAATATTTTTATCAGGCTTAGGAAATTTACATATACTAGTTTACTAAGAGCTTTTTTTATGTGTGGCTGTTGAATTTTGTGAAATGGTTTTTATACTTATATTGAGATTTTTTAGGTTTTTTAAAGTTTTTAAGTTTGTAAATATGGTGAAATACATTGGTTGATTTTTAAATGTTAGTTACTCTTGTATAATTGGGATAAATCAAATTTGTCATGATGTATTATTCTTTTTATATTATCAGAACAATTTCACTAAAATTTTAAGAAATACTTGATTCTCTTATGACAAATCTTGGTCTTCGATTTCTTTACAATGTCTTTTCTGGTTTTCTATCATTTTAATTCTGGCCTCATTCCCTTCTCATTTTTTCTTAAGATTTTTTTTATAGAATTTATATTACTGCTTTAATGTTTCATAGAATTCACTAGTGAAGACATCCAAGTCTAAGTATTCTATGTAAATAAGTATTTACCTAAAAGTTAAATTTCTTTAGTAGATGGTGGGCTACTCAGGTTATTTATTTCTTCTTCAGTGAGCATGGGTAGTTTTAAAATTTTCCAAGACTGTGCATTTCACCTAAGTTTTCAAAATAATAGACAAAAAGTTGTTGATAATATCCTCTTGTTATCTAATTTCTATAACATCTGTGGTCATCTTTCTCATTCCTCATATTGGTTATTTGCTTTCATTTATTTTGGTTAAAGTTTTATCAATTTAATTGATTTTTTCAAAGAACCAGCTCTGGTTTTATCTATTTTTTTTAATGATTTTCTGTTTTCTTGATTTCTGATTTTCTCTCTTTTCGTTCCTTTGTTCTGCTTACTTGGTATATGTTACTGAAGAGTCTGACTGACTCTCATTTCTCTTTTTTTTTCCTATCTTTTTTTTAACAAATTAAGTTCTCTTCTTCCATCACTTCCTACCTGCCTTACAGTAAAATTATCTCTTTATTTCACATTGTGGTCCTTTCAAATCAATTCTGAGTTACCACTGGGTTCTCTAAAACATAAATCTCATCTATTTCTTTCCTTCCTTCCTTCCTCCCTCCCTCTTTCCTTATCTTGCCTGCCTGCCTGCCTTCTTCCCTTCCTTCCTACCTTCTCCCTTTCCTTCTTTCTTTCTAACCAATCTCTTTGGTAACTTCCATAACATTCCAGTTAAAAATCCTTCGACTCATACAATCATTAAAAAATTCTCTCACTCTTTTCTACCTTAATGCACCTACACACACAAACATTCAGATACATGTATCTAAGACTTAATAATGTGTTTTATAAAATACATTTGTATCATAATAGATATAACAAATATATAACATGTACTTTATATTTTATAATTTATATCTTTATATCTAATGTGAATCTAAATTTTATAAATATGTAAACATATACAACTTATTTACAGTATTGAGCAATAAACAAATCTTAGTACTGTTTTTGCCCTATGAAAACACTTGCTCGCTTCATTTCATCTCTTGGCTGACTCTTCCTGCTTTTCCATCTCATACATTGTGTACCTTATGCAGCCAGCAGCCCTCCTGTGTGCTTGTAAAGCATTCTTTATCACCATATTCATAAAAAGGTTTGTACACTTTCAGCTTACTATTCTGTCTTTCCATAGCCTTGCCTTTTAAAAATGTTATCAAAATAAAATGTACAATGTTGTGTTAATTTCTGCTGCATAGCAAAGTGACTCAGTCTTTTATATATGTATAAATATAAATATATTCTTTTTCATGTTATTTTCCATTATGGCTTATCACAGGAGATTAAATATAATTCCCTGTCCTATATAGTAGGATCTTGTCATTTATCCGTCCCATATATAATAGTTTTCACCTGCTAATCCCAAACTTCTCCATAGCCTCTTAATTACAGCTATTGTGTCTTTCTTCTCTGCCCCCTCTCTCTAGCCATCTGGAATGCCTAAATGTATTCATTTAATTTGCTTACTGAATTTTTCCCTTTTTTTTTCCTTACCTGCTTTTATTACACTTACAAAGAAAAAGCAAAACAAAGTTATGTTATTTCTATTGGCATCTTCTTACCTATTTCAAAAACTAAAAAGTATATAAAATATACATAAACAGGAACTAGGTTGGGATTAAGAGAAAGAGGTAATTGATCCCACACATCACTTGGGATTCCACCTTCTAGGTTTCCATACCACTCTTTAAGTAAAAAACACAACTGCTCAGCATGACCTGGGGTAAAAAGATCTTTTGTACTTGACTTCATTGATTACAGTCATTGTGCTCCTTGGAAACACAGCATTAGACCAATGATTTTGTTTCATTTAGTCAGTGAATTATTTCATTCTTTCCTTGAGTTTTTGGTGTTTGCTTTTTGATCTTTGCTCTGTACATAACTCCTTGAAAACTCCAGGGATCTCCAAACATGATTATGCTAAAGGCTCAAAATACTTCAGAGTGATTAAGGGAAATCAATTAGACTTTTCTCTCTTTTCCTTAAAATTAAATTTCAAGATTCCTTTTAATCATTCATTGTTACATGTTATGGCTTAATCTTTTTCTTATGTGAACACTTTCTTCATAGACAGTATATCTTTCTTTAACCAGGCTTTATTTTTCCAATTCAACATTCTGCAAAATAATGTTTTTAATCAGATACACTATTTAAGACAGAACATTAATTTTTAAAAGAACTCTTAAAGATTTTTCAAGTTATAGAAAAATGTTTCATGTGGGTTAAAATTGCATTTTAAGTAAAATGAATTCCAGAAATGGTGAATCATTTTGTACATTTAGAAGTTAAACTAAATGCAGGTTAAAGCAATCATAAGCACATATACAAGTACAAAATAAAAGTTTTCTTTTCCCTTTTCAGGTTATTGCTATGTAAGACCAAACAAATTACTTGAATAATAATTAGGATAAATTGTCATAAGATTCATATTATATGAATAAGTTTCATAGTATAAGAATTCATTGTTTAGTATAGTTAGGACTGAGATATTTGCTATGTACAATGGAGCTAGGTTTAAAAGTTTAAAAGTAATGTTTAAAAGTAATGTTCTCCGGGAGCAGTTAATTTGTTCTTTTTAGTTTTATAGTTCAGTTTTTTGGCCATTATATGGAGAAACAATTCATTAAAAAATAGCTGCACAAAAGGGTTTGGCATGAAGCAATACACTCCATTTCAGTAAGGATTTATCACACTATCAACTTACTGAATTTTTTGATAAATTTCAGTAGAATGTGAAGAATGTTGGAAAATGTCTATAAAATTTTAATTTATTATTCTAAAGATATGCTCTGTGTGTTATCACATTGAAATTAGAATTCTGAATTTGCTTTATTTCACTCTGTAGGGTCTCATTTGGAGTTTTTCCAAAGTCTGAAATGGGGATCACTTCATATATTTCAAGTTGGTTTTTGTATTGTTTTGTTTTCAATCTTATTTTTATATTGCTTTTATTTTTTATATATTTCTAAGACTCTCTCACTTATTTTTAATATGTACACTATTAATATTGCATTCATTACTTTTAAAATATTTAAAATATTATGCATATGAAAAGTTTTATGCTAGTTTTCTAATAAATGTAAATTGCAGATAACCATACTATCATATAATATTCATATACCTAAATAAATTTTTTGTTGTGAAGGGAAACATTTCAAATATATAAAACACTACAAGTATCTCTTTTCAAATCCATGTTTATTACTATACCATCTACTGTGGATGTTAAGCATGTGATACCTAGAGTTGAATGGACTTGGGTTCAAATTCATTTCTTCAAGAAACATTTCAATGTCTATTATGTCCCAGGCACTAGTGATCTGGTTACAAACTAAAGTCCTTGCCCTATAGGGAGTTTATATTCTAGTCGATGCTAAAAGCAAAATTTAAAGTTAGTATACTACTTGAGATTATTCTTTGCTCTAATTTTTATTGCACATGAGGTCTTAAGTCATTTAACTGTTCTGAACTTGTCTACATTATTGAAAATTATGGAAATAATAGTAGCAATTCATAGAGTTATTATGAGTATTCAAGATAATGTATGTAAAATATAAAATTCAAAACATCTAAGAAAAACAGGTAAACTATCAGGTAATATTACAATAATTATTAACAAAATATTATCTATTTTCCCTGCTGTACCTCGGGTAGTGCCTAATGGTTTTATGTAAACCATAGCAGTATTAGAAGAAAAAATATCTTTTTTTTTTTTTGACTGCCCCGCGGCATATGGAGTTCCCAGTCCAGGGATCAGATCAGAGCCACAGCTGTGGCAACACTGGGTCCTTAACCCATTGTGCCAGGCTGGGAGCCAAACCTGTAATCCAGTGCTCTGGAGACATCATTGTGCCACAGTGTGAACTCCACACTTTCCCATTTTTGTATTGTGAACTGGAAACTGGCACTTACCATTACTTTCCATCTGCCTCTACAAGGGTTAAATCATGAATCACTGCAGTGGCCAACCCACAGTGCCCCCTAAGTGAAGCTCAGGATGGAGATCAGGAATGAGACACTGTGCTCTGGGAAAACTGGCAGAACAGCTTCAGATCATTAGATATTGTTAGGATAACTTATGAGCCCAATTCTTGCATCTTCATATCTAGAAAAATACTAAAATCCTTCATGGTGATGTTCTGCTCCTCTTGACTTGTAGTAACCTTCAGGAGACCAGCAGAAAACTTTTGTAAAATGTGTGCATGGCTGCATACACCTCCCCCTTCAACACATTTACACTAATATTATTTCCGACTACCTCTTTGGAGCGGTATTTCAGAGCTACATGAAAAACCACCACCAGGGCTAATTTTTAAAACAAAGGATGTCACAGTCATCAGTGAGCGTAGATCTCCAATGGTGAGCCAGTGAGGCCTGACGGAACTCAGGAAGGAAATATCTGCCATCTAGCAGCCATCAGACCTCAGCCTCCCCTAACATCCAGTGCTGAGGAAACTCAGGCTGAGAAAACACAGGATATGGGCCCAGATAACTGAAATGCATACAAAGGAATGTATTCAGTGAGCCCAGATCTTTGCATCTTCCCACAGAAATGGGCCAAATTCCTTAACTTGAGATATCTGGTTTTCTGTTATTAGCAGTAATCTTCTGTTCCTACTACCTGCCCTCTGTTTTAAAAACTCCTACATATCTAACATCCCCCTTACCTCTTTGGAGCTTTTTTTTTTCCAGGGTTACTTGAGATCCTGCCTCTCAGGCTTAAGTCCTAATTTTGCCCCAAATAAAACTTAACTTTCAACCTTTAGGTTGTGTGTATTTTTAAGTTGACAGTATATTTCATAAGCTACAATTGTTAGTAATGTTTCCAGTGCAGAAATGAAATCCGTAGGAAACTCTTCTATGTTTCAAAACTATATTGAAAGTGGCAATGGTCTATTTTACCTTCTAGGGCTCATTATCCTGGATATTAGTGAATTAGAGATTGGTGGATCTTTCCTTCAGAAGCATTTACGCTCCAGGCACTGTCAGTTAGGATGGGTTCAAAAAGCAGTTATGGTTCCTGACTATTAAACCTATTACCATCTTTGCAGCTTAGACTAAAGAACATCTTGTGTTCTTGCCACAATTAAATCTGATAGCCAGCCATATTACTGAAATAGATAAGAACTTTTGGCTTTTTATTTTGGTTTTAAAATAAATAAGAGGGAGTTCCTATTGTGGTTCAGTGGGTTAAGAACCCCACTAGGATTGAAACCAGGGCTTCTGGGCACAAGAGCCTTTCCGTGTCACCCATTTTTTTTTCCTAGGAAATGACCTCATTCAGCCACCATGGCCTTCCCTGAGATCCTAGGGACAGGTTCACAGTTGCTGATCAGGGAAGGGAGGGGATGCAAGGACAAGGGGGGAAAGGTCAAGATAGATTCCTTGTCCTTCTCCCTGGCTTAATTGCACCCTAAACACAGTCACCTGAAAGCTCAAGATTAGACACCCTGAACACAGTTGCCTGTGGGTTAAAAATTATTAGCACATGATATTTTTCAGGAACTTTCCCAGTTTGTTCCAGTCTCTGATCCATGTGCCCTTTTCGCAAGTACTGTTATTCTAGGCAATAATCCAGAAGACCGTCATGATCATGCCAAGATCTCCTGAATCCAGCTTCGATGACTAAGATTCCCCCAAAGAAAGAAGAATGTATATTCACCTCTAACCCTGATTCTTATCCAGAAATCTCTTTTTCTCCTTTTAACTATAAAACTTCCTGCAATCCTTCCCAAGGTTGGCCGGGGCTGGGGGGGTGGGGTGTACGTCACAGTCTTTAAGGCATTAGCCTGCTGTGAACCTGTTTTGCCTGGTAAAGCAATAAATTTTTTTCTCCTTCACCCAAAACTCTGTCTCTGCATTTTTCAGTTTGGCACTGGCACGATAGCCAAACTCCAGCAACAGTGTCCATGAGGATGTAGGTTTGATCTTGGCCTTACCCGGTGGGTTAAAGGATCCAGCATTGCTGCAAGCTGTGGGGACAGGTCATAGATGCATCTCACATCTGCTGTGGCTGTGGCTGTGGCATAGGATGGGCAGCTGCAGCTCTGTTTCAGTCCCTAGCCTGGGAACTTCCATATGCTGCAGGTTCAGCCAAAAAAAAAAAGCAAAAAAATAAAATAAAATAAAATAGAAACAATAATTTTAATGCTAAAATCAATTTTTGATAATATAAATAATAAACTAAGTATAACCTACACAAACGCTTTCTGAATTAACAGAGTCTTTGCTCCTTAAGAAATAATATTTGGGTTATTGTAGTATGATCGATTACTTTTAAAACACTATTTATGTCACATACATTGATGAACTAGTTTTAATTTTCCAAGACCTATATGCCATTTACCATAATAGAGATATTAATTGTACAGTGATTTCTAGGATAGTGATCCACTATGAGAAATCATAATAAGAAAACAACTACTGAAACAATATAAAATATAATGTACCATAAATAATTGTGAATAAAAATTAATATGTAAACCCGCTGTTAATACTGCAAATGAACATACCAATTTCATTTCACGTGTGTTTCTGATTCTCCATTTGCTACCACCATAGCCCCACACCTCCAGACACCTTCTCTACCCTTCCCAACTTAGTTTTGTGCTGAACCTGTGGGATAAGTGGACCTGCTCCTTTTACCTCTGGCTTTCAGTTGTATTCAAAAGGTGGAATGCATTAGCAGGAGACTGATGAATAGAAGAGAGAGGTCAGTGTCTTTCTATCTGTATTCCCTTCCTGTCTTGTTGCCACTTTTTTTACAAGAGACAAAATTCCTCAAGGAAAATGTTTCGTCTCTGACTCCTTACCTCAATTTTCTACCTTTGCTACTTCAAGTATTCCTGGCTTCCTGCTTCTGATTTGTTTCCAGTTGTCTCAACATTCCCTTCATTGTTTCTGTAAATTGCCTGTGTCTCTGTCTTCATTAAATTCTCTTCAGTTAGCTTTTTTGAGTAGAAGACTATTTCTTGCTGGGCTTTTTATTTCTAAACACTGTAAGGTGATGTTGGTATCAGTACTTTGGAAAATAACAGAGCATTGAGTTAAGGTCAGAGTCTATAACCAGACTGCCTGGGTTTGAACCCCAGCTCGATCATGGGCAAATTGCTTAACCTCAGTGCAACTAGTCCCCTTACGTATGAAATGGTCACAACAATTCTGCACCTGTTTCGGAGAAGTGCTTTGCAATTTTTGAAAGTGTCATCTCATATAAATCAGTTTAACCCATGAGTTATAGACAATATACACTGTTACCTACCATTATTTTTATGTAATAAAAATATTTAATGAGGTAAAAGAACCATGAATGCATTCTTGACATGGTATAAAAAGTTTTCTAGGAAGGTGAAGTAATTCTATTAATATCTTAGTACAAATTAATTACTTTTTCTATGAGGTGGTTCACATACTCAGATTAGATTACAGTTTGTTAACTAAAAGATTTTGTAGTATATGTTAATGCCATATGAAACATTTTTCCTATCTCTGATGATTTTTCCTTCACATAGAATGATTCTATACAGGCATACTTAGTTTTATTGTGCTTTGTTTAACTGCACTTCAGAAACTGCATTTTTTACAAATTGAAAGTTTGGGGCAATTCTTCATTAAGCAAGTCTATCAGGGACATTTTCTGACTCATTTGCTTGCTTGTCTCTGGGTCACATTTTGGTAAATCTCACAGTAATTCATTTTCTTCATTATTATTATCTCTTTATAGTGATTTGTGATCAGTGGTCTTTGATGTTACTATTATAATTGCTTTTGTAGCACCACAAACTGCACCCACGTAAGACTGAACTTAATAGATAAATGTTGTGTGTTCTGACTGCTCCATTGACTATTTCCCCATATCCTTCCCCTTTGCTTGAGCTTCCCTCCTCTCTGTGATACAATAATATTAAAATTAGGCTGGTTAATAACTACAATGTCCTCTACGTGTGCAAAGGAAAGGAAATATCATGTCTCTTACTTTAAATCAAAAACTAGAGATGATTAGGCTTAGTAAGGAAGGCATGCTGAAACCTGCAATAGGCTGACAGCTAAGCCTCTTGCACCAAACTGCATAGTTGTGAATGCAAATGAAAAAAACTTTGAAAGAAATTAAAAGTTCCTGGCAAATTTATTTTGAATGTTTAGTTTGTGGAACAAACTGCATTTTTTTTGGCCTTTTGTCATTTTATGGCCACACCCGCAGCATGTGGAGGTTCCCAGGCTAGGGGTCTAACAGGAGCTGTAGCCACTGGCCTGCCCTGCAGCCACAGCAACACAGGATCCGAGCCGCGTCTGCAACCTACACCACAGCTCACGGCAACGCCGGATCGTTAACCCACTGAGCAAGGGCAGGGATCGAACCCGCAACCTCATGGTCCCTAGTCGGATTCGTTAACCACTGCGCCACGACGGGAACTCCTGCATTTTTATTTTTATAGAAAGAAAATTGTCTCTGGCTATGTCAAACTTATGCAAATGATTACCAATATTTTTACAAATGCTGTCAACATTTTGTTTTTTTTGTCTTTTTGCCTTTATCTAGAGCTGCACCCGCGGCATATGGAGGCTCCCAGGCTAGGGGTCTAACAGGAGCTGTAGCTGCCGGCCTTCGCCACAGCCACAGCAACGCGGGATCCGAGCCACGTCTGCGACCTACACCACCACTCACAGCAACGCCAGATCCTTAACCGACTGAGCAAGGCCAGGGATCGAACCCGCAACCTCATGGTTCTTAGTCAGATTGTGTTAACCACTGAGCCACGAAGGGGACTCCAAATGCTGTCAACATTTTAAAAAATGAGATAAAGTCTCTGAGTCCCTAACTACAGGCAAAATAGATATTCTTACCCTGTAGATTATTGTTAGAAAGGTCATGTACTTATTCAATAAGTTCATTTTCCCAAAGTGGGACATTATTTATGTTTTTCAAAAACAATAATTTAGCCATTTAATTTTATCAGTATTTTTTTTTCTGTTTGGACTTGCTCCAATGAAATAATCTTCTCAACTCTACCATAACATTGTCTAGCAGAATAATAATCTTTGCAAATATAAACATCATCAAAATTGAAAATATTTTATAGTCATACGTAATGTTTAACTATTAATAATTATTTATTAAAAACAATTCTCAACAGGTAAAGTTGGCAGACATTTCTACATGAGGTAAATGAACTGACATGGTCTAAAAACATCTGCTTTCAAAAAAGGCCATGATGTAGCTATAAGCTTGTTTATGTAAACATAAGTTAACCCTTGGGCAATAGAAAAACAGAAATGTAATTCTAAGTCATTAAGAATTGTGATAAAGTATCCATATATTAACCAAACTATTGCCTTTGGAATGGATAAGCAATGAGATCCTGCTCTATAGCACTGGTACCTATGTCTAGTCACTTATGATGGAGCATGATAACGGGAGAAAAAAGAATGTATGTATGTATGTGTGACTGGGTCACCTTGCTGTACAGTAGAAAACTGACAGAACACTGTAAACCAGCTATAATGGAAAAATATAAAAATCATTAAAAAATAAAGATAATGTGAAGCTAAAAAAACGAACTGTGATAAAGTAGAAAGTTTCCTCAGCCAAGGCTCTGATATGTTTCTGATATGAAACAGAATAGTGTTCTTCTATGATGAATCAACTCACAACCCCTCTCCATACTGCCAGATCATAGTAAATGTATAATGAGCATGGAAGCTTAACACTGGAAAAAAAAGTATTCAGTCCATATCATATAAAAATATTTTCTTTAAATATTTACAGAAAAGAGATTTGATTTTTACTTTATTTCCCATATACCTTCTTTTCCCTGTATTAATTTTTCTGTAGTAAACCCCAAGACATATTTAGGATAAAATTCTAGTTGAATAATTTACTCAATATGAACAAGAATAAAATATGATGCAAGAATATGTTTCAGAAACACACATACTGTTTTTCATTCTCTATCGTAAAGATCTCCTCTGAAGTACATGGAATTAAATACATTAAGAATATTCCAGTTGAGGGAGTTCCCCTCGTGGTGCAGTGGTTAACGAATCCAACTAAGAACCATGCGGTTGTGGGTTCGATCCCTGGTCTTGCTCAGTGGGTTAAGGATCCGGCATTGCCGTGAGCTGTGGTGTAGGTTGCAGATGCAGTGGGATCCCGCGTTGCTGTGGCTGTGGCGAAGGCCGGCGGCTACAGCTCCTGTTAGAGCCCTAGCCTGGGAACCTCCATATGCTGCGGGTGCGGCCCTAAAACAACAAAAGGCAAAAAAAAGTTGAATTTAGAAATTACTGTAGATGTCATGTATATGAGTATAATAAACAGTAAAATGAATGAGAATATATGGACCTAAAAATTTCAGACTGATGAATAATACATAAAAATAGTAGAATAGATATAGACATATTTCAGATCTACTATTGCAAAAAATTACATTTGACAAATCTATGAAATAAACCCATTGCCTATGCAGACCACATGTGGACTACCTGAGACATGTCACATAAGAAGGAACTGTCCAAAGCCTAGGTTATCCAGAGTCAAGTGTAGTCCACATAGCTCTTGAGGACAAAGGACAAGTGAAACTCTTTGTTGAATTGCAAGTGTTATGTGGGAGCACAGATAAACCAGAGATAAGGATTTGTCTAGAAAGAAAATCTGTAACTGGAGAAGAGAAATCTGTAACTGGAGAAGTAAACCACTAGAGAGCAGAGGGGTGAACTGTTGCCTCCAGAGGGAGAAATAATGATTATTGTCAGACTGTCCTGTGACTGAGGAGTGTAAGTATGTGCGGATCATTCTGCCAAAAAAGTCTTTGATTAAATACACAATCTTTAAAAATATATATTTATTATGGTTAGAGAGCACTGAAACCTAACCACTAAACCACCGAGGATATTAATGTCTAGAGTGTAAGAAAATACCAGGCAAGTGAATAGGTGACGGTAGGGACATATAGATACAATGAGAGCACTATAACCAGCTTTCTCGACTAAGAACATTTACAAATATGGTGAACATCAGCTTAGTTTTTCATATAGTCCCTAGGTGTAGGGAAGAGAAGACTAGTATAGGCATTCAAGATTTTCTATTTCTCTTTGCCATTCATAGTTTTATTATGATATGTCTATATGAAGATATCTTGTGTTTATCCTATTTGGAATTTGTTAGTCTTCTTGGATATATATATTAATGCTTTTTATCAAATTTGAAAGATTTTGGCAATTTAGTGTTTCAAGAATATTTTTATTTTTATTTTCTTTCGACACAATGTGTATGTTGATATGCTTAACGTTTACTTACAGGTTTTTCAGGTTTTTTATTTATTGCTTTATTCTATTTTTTTCCTTATTTTTCACGTTACATAGTCTGCACTGATTGATTTCAAGTTCATGGATTCTTTCTTCTGCCAGTTCACAGCTGCTACTGAGTCCCTCTAATAGATTTGTCTTTTTTATGTCACTATCTTTTTATTTTTAAATTTTTATTACAGTTGATTTACAATGTTCAGTTAATTTCTGCTTTACAGCAAACTGACCCAGTTTTGTATAGAGAGATAGATAGAGATACATTCTTTATTTCAGTCACTTTGCTTTTAAACACCAGAATTTCCATTTGAAGACTCTCATTTTTATAATCCAATTTTATTTGAATTTCTTTTTGGGCCATTTCCATTATTTTTTCTATTATTTTTACTCACATTATCTTCACCTCAGTATACTTATTTTTTAATTATAGATATTGTTTATGAAAAAGCATGGACATTGTTTTTAAATCTAAGTCATAATATTTTTAATCAGAGTTCATAAAATTCATGTGGGCAGTTAAGCTAAAATAACTGGAATTAGACCACAATAATATAATCTGTAATTTAATTGTTTTGTAGTTCAACTTAGCATATGTGGATGTATTTCTGTTTCCAGTTCAGCCTTACTCTCAACTTGTAGTGCTTACTGAATCTCAACTGAAAATTCTGGAGTAGTTTGTACACTGTTGGGCCAGTCTCCACAGGTGCTCATCTCAAACAAATTAAATTTCGTAATTGGCTCTTTAATTATAACCTATGAAATCCTATTTAAATTTGCTGGGTTTTTTTAAAAGTTAAATTATTATTATAATAACAACATCTTCAAATTGTTAAACAGACAAAATGAGGCAACATACATATAGAATTATGATAGGGCCAGTCATGTATTAGATTTAAATCAGGGATAGAGAAAACATAAATAAATATAAATTATTAAGTATCATATTTTGTTGACCACTTGAAACTAGTGGCTGTTATCTATCTTCCTATCTTATTTCATATCTCCCTTGCATCAAAATTTTAGAGTAATGCTTTGCCAAAAGAGGAGAATTTAATACTTGTACAAACAAGGAGGAGACATGATTCTAATTAGGAGCGACCAAACTCACAAAAATGTTTATATGGTTTGTACTATTAGGTTTTAGTCAAAACATAAGATAGTAAATTGAAGGTGAATTGTGTCAAATAAATCAGAATGTAAGAAAAAAACATTGCCTGGTATCTAATAGACAAATTCATTCAAAGCTTTGCTTTACTGAGACATGCTTCAAATTTTTCAGGTAATATAGCATATAATTCCAACTCTGATTCATATTGATACCAAGTACACTAATACTATTATATTTAATAGGAGTAATTTATTTTCAGTAGCAGTTATTTGAAATCTTTCACTATTATGTTAGTTATATGTACTAACATTGCATAAATATAATAATAACTATAGGTTATATAAAGTATATATAATTATTTTTACCTAATTTTCTTAGTAATTTACTACTACTTTTTATGTAGTTCTGAGTAGCTATTTTTTAAGATGGAAGTCAGAATTAAGTGGGAAATAATCTTGTCTAGAGATTCATGTAGCAGCACAATCACAGAAGTGTCTAGAATATAACTCCAGGGTATTTGTACTTTCCCATAAATTATTTTTAGACTTCTTACATACAGTCAAATTTTTATATATTATATTCTGTGTTGAGTTTAAGACTACGAAGTCTTAGTGGACACTGCTTTTTGCTCAAACAGCTAAAAGTGGAAGTTAGAATAATGAATTCATGTTATAATTTACTAAATACTATAACAAAGATATTGTTTCAAATCAATGAACACATCTTCAGTCACTTTTGATTCTCAAACATTGTGTTGAATGCAGTAGATTCAAAGTATTCTCTACCTTGACACTACTGACATTGTGCAGTGAATAGTTAACATCTTGGAGAAAGGTTTTGTGTATTTTAGGATGTTTAGCAGCATCTCTGGCCTCCACCAACTAGATATTGGTAATACCCTCTTCCTAGTTTTGATAACTAAATTACCTCCAGATGTTGTGAAATGTCTCCTGGGGGATACAGTCATACCCTGCTGAGAATTATTGCTGTTGATGAACCTGTGGATAAGACTAATCAGGTGCCTAAGCTATATCTAGTAGGAGATACAAATAACAAACAAGTCAAAATGAACAAACTGGGTCAATACTGATTGTACTAAGTGATTTAAATGGGTTATATATGATGATGGGGTAGGTAATGGGGGGATACAAAATTCAAGTAATATGTTCAGGGAGTACTTCTTGAGAAGGTGCTCTTGAGCTGAGATTTGAAGAATGAAAAGGAACTCTTTGTATGAGGAAACAAAGTGTCAGCTCTTTTAGCCTAGAGGACACTTAAATCTGCTTGGGAAATCCAGACAAAGTTTTCCTTAGAAGACTTTATATTTAAAGTAGAGTCATAATGAATTTGTCAGAGAATTAAAAGAAATTTTCTTTCCTTTCCTCTAATGTAACAGAAATAAAATGTTCTAAGAAATCAAGGTAATAGAAGGTGGTGTCAAGAACTGTGAAGAGTCTGAGGTTTTACCTTACTACAAGTTAACAAGTTAGCCTACCACAGTTTCATGGATGCTGGCAGAAATTATGGGACTCCTGAGTCTGGGACAAAGGGAACATTGTTATTTACAACAACAGTGGTATTCAAATTGTTACCATTGTCTTGTTCTAGTTCTCAGAACCTCGGCTTCTATACGGTGATGCAAGGAGAACAAATACCAGGGATAAAAGTGGGTTACATAACAGAGGAAGGGCCAAATGTTAGGAAACCCAAATCTTTTCTCACGGCAGTAAATGTGTCTGCCCTAGATTTATCCAAGTGGGAAACACTCTTTTTGTAATACTGGACTATAAACATTTCTTCCCCGAGTAAGGCTTTGGGCTTCACAAATATCAGTTAAAAGATAGTGTGTGTCTCTGCTTGCATGATATGCAGAAATGAGAAAGACTTATGTGGAATTGTCTTTGAATATATGACAAGAGTGTCATGGACTGAACTGTGTCTTCCAAAAATTCACATTGAAATCCTAACTCCCTGAATGACTGCATTTGATGTTTTAGTATTTAAATAAGTAATGAAGATTGAATTTGGTCATATAGATAGACCCTAGATGATTATGCCTGGTGTTCTCATAAGGAAAGGGAGAGACACCAAGGATGTACCTGCACAGAGAAAAGGCCATATGATAACACAGAGAGAGAAGGTGGCCAGCTGAAAGCTAAGCAGAGAAGCCTCAGGAGCAACCCTGCTTGCCAAAGCCCTGGTCTTGGATTTTCAGACTCCAGAACTCTAAAGAAATTTGTGGTGCTTTTTATGATAGTCCTAGCAGATTAACAGAAAGGAGTACTTGAGTTATATATAATTTATTATATAAAGAATGAGTTTTCACATACAGATCAATGGAATATAATAGCCCAGAAATCAACCAACACAATTATTTTCAATTAAACGAGTCAAGAATATACAATGGGAAAAAGATAGTCTCTTCAGCAAGTGGTGTTGGGAAAGTTTGACAACTGCATGTAAATCAATGAAGTTATAACACACCTTCTCATCATATACAAAAAATAAACTCAAAATAGTTTGAAGACTTAAATATAAGACATGACATCATGAAACTCCTAGAAGAGTCTGTAGGCAAAACCTTCTCTGACATAAATCGTACAAATATTTTCTTAGGTCAGTCTCCCAAGGCAATGGAAACAAAAACAAAAATAAACAAATGGGACCTAATAAAACTTACGAGCTTTTGTACAGGAAAGGAAACCATAAACAAAACAAAAAGATAATACACAAGTGGGAGAAAATATTTGAGAATGAAGTAACTGACAAGGGTTTAATTTCCAAAATATACAGCTTATACAATTCAAAAACAATAAAACAACCCAATTTAAAAAAATGGCAGAAGAATTAAATAGACATTTCTCTAAAGAAGATAAAAGGAACGCCAGTAGGCACATGAAAAAATGTTCAATATCACCAAATATTAGGAAACGCAAATCAAAACTGCAGTAAAGTATCACTTTATACCAGTCAGAATTGCCATCATTAAAAGGTCTACAATAACAAATGCCAGAGAGGATGTGGAGAAAAGGGAATCTTCCTACACTATTGGTAGGAACATAAGTTGGTATATCTACTATGGAAAACAGTATGAGGGTTTCTTAGAAAACTAAGGATAGAGTTACCATATGATCCAGCAGTCCCACTCTTGGGCATATATCCAGACAAAACTATAACTTAAAAGATACACACACCCCTATATTCATTGCAGCACTATTCACAATATCCAAGCTGTGGAAGCAACCTAAATGTCCTTTGGCAGATGAATGGATACAGAAGATATGGTACAAATATACAGTGGGATACTACTTAGCCATAAAAAATGATGAAATGATGACATTTGCATCAACACAGATGGAACTAAAGATTATCATCCTAAATAAAGTCAGAAAAAGAAAGGCAAATACCGTATGATATCACTTATATAAAGAATTTAAAATATGACACAGATGAGCCTATCTACGAAACAGATACAGACTCACAGACCAGAACAAACTTGTGGTTGCCAAGGAGGAGAAGATTGGGAAGGGGATGGAATGGGAAGTTGGGGTTAGCAGATACAAGCTATTATACACAGAAGGGATAAACAACAAAGTCCTACTGCATAGCACAGAGCATTATATTTAATGTTCTGTGACAAACCATAGTGAAAAAGAATATATTAAATTATATGTGTATATATATGTATGATATATAGCCTATATACTTATATAACTAAATCACTTTATGTACAGCAGAAATTGACACATTGTAAATCAACTATATTCAAAAAAAAATGAATCATCAGAGAGAAATAAAGAGAAAAGCACAACCTTCATCAGTACATGCAGCATTTAGGTGTCAACATTTTTCAAGAGTCTGAGATTTTTGCCTACTGATAAGCTAACAAGTTAGCAGGTCGGTTTAGTAGCTGCTGGTAGAATATATGAAGTCCTGACTGGTTCAGAGAAGAATTGTTTATTATTCACAGCAATAGCAATAGCTAGAGTAACAGCATTTTTGTCCTTGTTCCCTGAGCCTGATTTCCTGAAGGGCCAGATGACCCATAAATATGAAGTGGTTGACATTACAAGAAAGGAAATCTGAGCTTGGGGAATCTGCAGTTTTTTTAATGGCCAGAAGTGCAGTGACTCTTTGCCTTTAAAGGAAGACTGTGTCTTCTAAAGATGTAAGCTCACCTGGCCTTTGCACCAGATGAGAAACTGTCTCTGTCTCCCTAAGCTGTTTGCAATATAAACATCCTTTTATACAAAGGGAGTCAGTCCCTCCTTTCCAAGATGTATAAAAATAGAAGAGAAAAATTGGGGAATTATTTTCAAAAATTAAAAAGGAAGCAGAGAAGGAAAAAATATTTTTATGTGAGAAGTAAGTCTTGCATATTTTTTTATTGTTGTTGATAGGTATCTTGGAAAACATAGCATGTCTGGTTTCCCTTAAATTGCAGTTTAAGGAGAAAGAAGATGATGGGTTCTACTACAAAGTTCTTCTCCCACTACGCATGGCTGATCCCTGAAATGCTATCGTTGTATTTTAGCCTTTGTGAAAAATACTGCACCACTCCTAAAGTTTTCTTTTTCTTTTATTTTAATAAATAGTCCTGGGAACAATGAAATTGTAACCAACCTTTTGGTATGAAGTAAATTTAGCTCAATGATTTCCCTCCTAATAAGAGAAACAGAACTGGATAATAGTTGGAAATACAGATATTAAAGACACTTTAAACAATGTTTATCTTAGGCTGTCTACCTTGTTTAATCTGCTGTATCAATTTTCTGCATTTAGAATTACACCACAGTACATTGTCTGTGTGCTCTACTAAAATATGAACAACTGTTCTTTCTAATGCCTGCTAATTTCCCAAAAATTCATTCTTAGATTTTACTTTTAAGAGTTAATGGTGTTCCTCTCCTTGGGTCTAGCAATGAGTGCACCATTAAAATGACTCCAAAAAATTCTGAATCAAGGCTTAAAAATTAATCAACATCTTCAATATAGTAAGATATTTCTGTATATAAAACTGAATTTTATTCTTGTTAATATATTTAATATTTACATTATACTTAATATATTTTATAATTATAAGAATTATGTACATATACATACCTATAATATGTATAGTTCCAGCCCAAAAGAAACTTTTCTACTTCATATGTATGTGCATAACTACAAGTTATTATAGTGCCAAATACATAGTACAAACTATAATTTCCCAAACTATGTAGAGGCAGAGACTGCCCTGTGAAGATTTAAACAAGAAAAAAAAAAGTGTTTAAAGAAAAAGCTCTTCCATAATGGAGACAAAGCATACAAATAGATAGGAAATGATGGAAGAATGACAGCAACCTGGAAATAAACGATGAATTAATGATTAAAGACAGGATGTTGCTATTGATGGAAATGTGGTTCCTCCCCCAAACCCCAAAATTCATATGCTGAAATCTTAACCACCAGTGTGACTGTAGTTTGAGACAAGACCTTTAAGGACGTAATTAAGGTTAAATAAAGTCACAAGGTTGGGCTGTAACGTGATAGCATGGATGACCTTATGACTAGGGGAAGAGACCCTAGAGCTCTCTTTCTCTAAAAGTGCGGGGAAGAAAGGCAAGTGAGAAGGTGGCTGTCTGCAAACTGGGAAGAGAAGCTTCAACAGGAGTCAATCCTTCTGGCACTTTGATTTGGACCTCCATCCCAAAGAAGTGTGAGAAAGTAAATTTTTGTTAAGATACCTCGTCTGTGATGTTTTGTTATGGCAGCTTGAACAAACGAACAGATAAGGTGCCTTTCACAATGGTTGATACGTAATCTAAGTAAGATAGGAGCTTGATACAAATGGCCTTTTGTGACATGACGTAAGGTTCTTATAGTTTGGAAATAAACAAATGAATAAATGAGTGAATATGTGCATGAATAAGTGAACATATGAGAGAATAAAATCAAAGAAAGTCCATGATAGATGCTGAGGGCCTTGAAAGGAGAGCTGATAAGATATATTTTTGGTAGCATGATGCAATACAAGTTTTGCTTGGTGGTGAGGCACAATGAACACAGAGCAGGAGGATTAATACCTAAGCTGTTTATGTTTCTGCACTTGGGAAGAGAGAGACTGAATCCAGATAGTGTTACTAAAATCTATGGTGTGATGAGCACTTGCCCTGAGGGAAAAACAGTGTTGTAATAAAAAAGGAAGGGATGGATGGAAAAGCAAAGAGAGGAGCTATGGCTGACTTTATGGGTAAGCAGGGGAGGAGTCAAATATGGGTCTAAGCCTTAAATCCTAAGAGAAGTGGGATGGCAACACAGAACTCAATTGTGGTGGTCAGTTTGGTGGAAAGAAAATGTTTGAGTTGGAAAAAAAAGAATATTTGAGATGATAAATGTGTATACTGAGGGAGAATAACTGGAAGAATATAGGTAAAATAGATACATAAGTTTCTACTATATAGCACAGGGAATTATGTTCAATATCATGTAGTAATCTATAATGAAAAGAATATGCAAAAGAATGTATGTGTGTGTGTGCATGCCCGCAAATGAATCACTTTGCTGTATACCAGAAACTAATACAACATTATAAATCAACTACAATTTATAAAAAGGACTAAGGAATTACTTTGTGGTACAGCAGGATAGGGATCCAGCATTGTTACTGAAGATGCGCCAGATGCTGCTATGGCATGGGTTTGATCCCTGGCCCAGGAATTTCCACATGCCCTGGGTGCAGCCAAAGAATTTTAATTTAAAAAAGATAAAATTTTCTAGTAGTCCACATGGAATACTAGACACCTAGATTATCTATTAAACATCCTTCTGTAATATCTCAGCAGTTTTTAATAACTGGACTTATGAGTTAATTCATGGTTGAATTGCATACCCACTGGAACTGGAATCCTTTTGTTAAAATCATGGGTTGAATATTTTTAAAATACTAGATTTTTAAAATTACAGTAGTATTCAAAATCACTGTAATTAATATGGGTTTCATCTATCCTAAGTATTTTGCTGTATCTACATACTCAGATACAAAGTATCCCTTCAAAAAATAATACCAATCTAAACACTGTTGACCCTTAAACAACATAGGTTTGAATGGTGCAAATCCACTTTTACATGGATTTTTGAAAAAATATACAGTCAGCCCTTTGTATTTGTGGTTTCCACCTGATAGAGCCAACCAATGAATGAGATGAATGGGGATTCGGCATTGGTTGAATCCAGGGATGAAGAACTCACAGATACAGAAGGCCACTATGGAATTTGAGCATCCACGGACTTTGGTATCCATGGCAGGTCCTGGAAACGATCCCCCTAGGATACTAAGGGAAGATTGTAGCAATGCATTGGGCATAATGGTAGTAAAAATAATTACTAGTGTTAATAGAGTGGTTACTGTATATCAGGCACTGTTCTAACACTTTATGAGTATCATTTCATTAGTTCTCCAAACATCAAAATAGTAGATACGATTAATTTCATTTTTACAGATGAGAAATCTAAGGCCTATAGAATTTAATTATCTTACACAAAATCCAGATTTTTCTGCCACGGGAGACTAGATCCAAGGCTCATACCCTTAACCACAATGCGTAGACAATGAAGTAGAAGTTTAACATTGATTTGAATATTTTTGTATTAAAGAACCCCACGATTTACCTGTGTTATAGCCAGATAGGAACTATTGTTATATTATCTTTACATAAGAAGTACTAATAAAATTAGTAACTGAGAATTGACAGTGCGCATTCTTTATCTCTAATGAAACCTGGAAGATTTCTGTAATTCAGAATATAATGACACCCAAAAAATTTAAATTGAGGGAATTCATATGCATGAAACATTTCTGAAAGCTTTGAGATTGTGAAAATATGGGCTTGGTATAAAACAGGTAAGGGGTTGACACCACCTTTGAAACACATTTTTATAAATCTCCCATTAAAATGAATCAAAGAAATATTAGTATATTAAAATTTGATGTGACTTTAATTTCCAAACGCATCCTCGAAAATGATAAAAACTTTGAGCTAATAGATGCTATATAGCCATTGAGAATGATCTAGTCAATGAGGGATAAGGCCCTAGTTCTGGTGAAACATCATGTCAATATTGACATTTTGAGGCTCAGGCTTATGACTTTGAGACTATGCATAAAGAAAATATGGGTCCTAGGACTGGAATCGGTGGATCATGCTATTTTTAGTTTGTTGAAAAACTTCTACACTGTTTTCCATAGTGGTGCTCTGATTTACATCCCACCAACAGTGTACAAGTGTTCCCTTTTCTCTTCATCTCACCAACATTTGTTAGTGGTATTTTTTTTTTTTTTTGGTGATACTATTCTGATAGGTATGAAATGATACCTCATTGTGGTTTTGATTTGCATTTCCCTAATGATTAGCAACATTAATCTTTTCATATGCCTGTTGGCCATCTGTGTGTCCTCTTTGGAAAAAATGTCTGTTCAGGTCTTATGCAAATTTTTAATCAGGTTGTTTTTCTGATGTTGAATTATATGTGCATATATTTTTGTTATTAATCCCTTAACAGTCATGCCACTTGCAAATATTTTCTCTCATTCTGTAGGTTGTCTTTTCATTTTGTTGTTTTCTTTTGCTGCACAGAAGCTTTTACATTTAATTAGGTTCATTTGTTTGTTTTTGCTCTATTTCCTTTGCTTTAGGAGACAGATCCAAAAAATATTACTATGATGTATGTCAAAAAGTGTTCTGCCTATGCTTTTCTCTAGTATTTATATGGTTTCCAGTTTTACATTCAGGACTTTAATCAATTTTGAGTTCATTTTTCTATTTGGTATTAGAAAATGTTCTAAATTTATTATTTTACATGTAACTGTCCAATTTCCTAGCACTATTTATTGAAGAGACTCTCTTTTCTCCATTGTATAATCTTGCATCTTTTTTGTAGATTAATTGACCATAAATGTATGAGTTTATTACTGGGCTCTCCATTCTGTTTCATTGATCAGTATGTCTGGTTTTGTGCCAGTACATACTGCTTTGATTATGGTAGCTTTGTAGGATAGTCTGAAGTGAGAGAGCATGATACCTCTAGCTCTGTTTTTTTTATTCATGATTGTTTAGCTCTTCGCAGTCTTTTGTGTTTCCATACAGATTTTAAACTTTTTTGTTCTAGTTATGTGAAAAATACTATCAGTATTTTGATAGAGATTGCATTGAATCTATAGATTGCCTTAGGTAGCATGGTCATTATAATAATATTAATTCTTCTAATCTAAGAACACAGTACATTGCTCCATCTGTCTGCATTGTCTTCAAGTTCTTTCATTACTGTCATAATTTTCTAAGTACAGGCTACAAAAACACACAAATTCAGAAAACTTACATGCACCCTAGTGTTCATAGCAGCATTATTTACAATTGTCAAGAGATGGAAGAAACCTAACTGTCCATCAACAGATGAATGGCTAAAGAAGATTTGGGGTATGCATGTGTTTTACATACACACAGCAGAGTATTACTCAGCCGTAAAAAAAGTAAAACTTTGCCATCTGCAACATGAATGGACTTGGAGGGCACTATGCTAAGTGACATCAGTCAGGCAGAGAAAGACAAATACTATATAATATCACATATGTGGAATCTAAAAAAATTTAACAGACTAGTGAACATAACAAAAAGAAAGACTCATAGGTATAGAAAACAAAATAGTGGTTACCAGTGGGGAGAGGAAAGGGAAGAGGGGTAACACAGGGGTAGGGGATTAAGAGGTTCAAACTAGCATGTATAAAATAAGCTACAAGGATATATTGTACAATACAGGGTATATAGCCAATATTTTACAATAACTATAAGTGGAATATAACCTTTAATAATTGTGAATTACTATATTGCATACCTATAGTTATCTACTAGTGTGCATCAGCTGTATCTCAATAAAAAAGAAAATATGAGATATTCAGAGTTGAGTCATTAATAACAACATCCAGTTAAAACCCATTTATGACAAAGAAAAAAATATTCTGACTTGGATTTTGATTATCTCTAACTAGCCAGAAGTGATGGAGACTAGATAACTGGTGCCATGTCTATTTCATCCTTTTTTGTAAATGATAAAGCTAGTCGGATTAATTATTCTGTGGTAATTCTCAGGATATTTACCCTTTGCCTCCAAAATTCCTATCAACAATTCATTTCCCCATATTTCTTTCATTTCAGGCTATCCCAGATGTTACCATCTATAAATTTTTTCCTCCTCACTTCCCTTTTTATCCATTTTCAGTACCAAATATCCCACTTGTCCTTTATATATAGCAAAATACCATCCTGAGGTCTCAATGAAAAACGACTCATTCTCAAACACTTGCACTTGAATCTGAATAGTATCATAACAGCTCAATAAAAATGATAACCTCTTGACAAGAAATTCCTGTACATGCTACAAATGTAATTATATATATAAATCTTTCATATAGATATAATTATTTTATATAAATTACATATATATATTTAAATTGTTTCTTTCTTACAAAGGAGGAAGTTTACAATCAGAGATGTTAAGTGACTTTCTCAAAGGATAAGCATGGTAGATATAGAGTTGGCATACAAAGCCAGGGCATCAGACCAAGAATTTGTTATTTTCTTTAGAAATGCTAAGTATTTTTAATATAAACTAATATTATTTTAGGAATTCCCATCATGGCTCAGTAGAAATGAATCTGACTAGTATACATGAGGATGCTGGTTGGATCCTTGGCCTCGCTCAGTGGGTTAAGGACCCAGCATTGCTGTGACCTGTGGTGTAGGTCGCAGACACAGTTCGGATCCCGTGTTGCTGTGGCTGAGGTGTAGGCCAACGGCTATAGCTCCAGTTGATCCCTAGCCTGGGAACATCCATATGCCGTGGGTGCAACCATAAAAGACAAAAAAGACAAAAAAAAATCACATTTTTTATATTAATGATTTAAGAAATCTCTTTGAGGTATTTATGAAGTAGTAGAGTGCTTGCTGGCAGGCCTAATGTTTAAGTAATGAGGCATTTCTGCTAACCAAGAGCTAAGGTGAATTGCCATGAGGTGAAATATTGATTGTGCATAAGCAAAATATTGATTATGCGTACTTCTCTACATACACAGAATATGAAATATCAGGTAGCTAAATTCTAGCAAGGTTGATTATTCTTTCAAAAGGGGAATCTATTCAAGAAAAACTGAGAGAATAGACTTTGAAAAATGAGTATTACATTTTCAGGAAACTGCTAACTGGAAGATATATGTTTATCAGTTAAATTCAAGTAAGTTGCATTAGTCAGTATTAAATTGCAAACTACAGAAACCTAAGGTAAAGTAGTTCAGGCATGAGGGAAATAAATTGGTAGTATTAGGGAACTTCACACAACTGCTACACTGGTTGGGTCTCATGGCTAACCAGAACTTCTAAATTTTTGCACTTTCCATCTTTCATCTCCTTTCTACCTGAGCTTTCCTCAGATCAACTTCCTCTGCATGATTGGAAATGTGACAGTCTGTACCCTTATATCTCTTGACTTGGCTGTTAGAATGACAGACATTCTGACATGTAAGGCCTGAAAGTTGTGACACTAATATTCTGATTTTTTGAAGTGGTAACCATCCCTAAGTCAAGCAGATATTGAGGAGAGGCAGCGGTCCCAGCTATGCACATCAGAAAAATACATTAATAATAAGATAGTAAGTGCAGCCACACATACAAATTACTTGTCCCTCTTTTGAGAATGGATAAAATGGTGGTGGCAGAGGGAAATTTTTAAAAAATATAATACAGAAAAGTCAGTATGGGGCCGTGTATCAATTAAAATTAGGTGGATGTATTCAAAACCATCTTGGTTTGGAGTTTGGTCACGGAGTGGATATTTGTGTGTGGAGTAGCACAAGAAATGTAACATTCCCTGAAGTCATTAAATAAGCTGATCATTTTTTTAGAATTTCCTCATACCGTGTTTGTCAGACCCCCAACTCAGGCCATGTAACTCAATCAGATTGACAACACCCTCAGTAGCAAAGGTTATTATGATTGCAATTGAATTGGAGTTCTATGATTAAATTTGCCTGAAATTTTGAAGAGGAGAAATCAAGCCGAATCATATTAATATCTATATGAAACATAAACACTGCAAGGCAATTCATCCATAAGCTGCAAGTGCTCAGCAAAAGATGGAGTTCATTAACTCAGTCCTATATTCAACAAAGAGAGCTAATGTGAATAATTGGCCCTTGAAAGAGTATCAATTTCTTGAGCTAGAAAACTCACCAGCTTTCCCATGCACATTGTAGTTATGCCAGAACCTAACTAAGAGTATGTCTGCCTCCTTAGTCTTCCTTCTCCTTCGCTTTACTTAGTCTCCTATCTGCCTGCCAACACTTACAGCTAATGTTTATAACTGCCTTAAGTCTCCATAAACTAAAAAATGTAATAAGATACTGCAAAATATAGTTCTTCCTTTAGTGATGTATTGGGTGGAGCAGGGTTGATATTCTCAGTCAGCCGTTTATAGCCAAAATTATGAAAGCCCCGTCTGGCACTAGATTGAAGGCATGATGAATGAGGGCAATGGACAAGCAAAATAAAAGAGCAATTTCTCCCATATGAAGACTTTGCTGTTTTAGTCATAAATTGCCTAAATAAAATTATATCACATGCTAGAGAAATGAGTGAATAAGTAAAAAAATTTGGTTTCAATATTTCTTTTTTTCACCATTATTATCATTTATTCATTTGTGAAGTGATGACAGGTACTTGGCTTTAACCAGGCTATTAGAGAAGACAGAGTTCCTGCCCTGTTTCCTATTCAAAGCGTACAAATTCAGGAAGCAAGACATGGTTTAATTCATATATGGATGAGGTCTTTTTTTTTTCCTCCCCAAAGTGTAACATTTTCTGCTAATTTTTTCTCTACTTAAGGGAGGAAATGATGAATGAACAAAAACAAAACAAAACCAAAAAAAAATGAATTCTAAGTTAAGTGGGTAATCCTTAGCAGAAATCACATGTTGTAAAGGAAGGACACTTCATTTGATTATTGTAAAATTATACAAAGCATCATAATATATGATATGCCAAATGATCTTTGAAATAAAATTTATACTTAAGACAACATAAATAATTTTTTTCTTTGTCCATTTGGTCCTCCTCCCTCCCCTCTAGCATGAAGTGAATATCTGCATTATGCATTAACCAAACCTCCCCAATGGCAGAAATACTTGCTCAACCATAAAGATTAATTTTTCTTCTTCTGACACCAGCCATATAACTCCTTAGGTGACAACAATACTTACTTTTGATCTTACTAATGTTACCAGCTATATTGCTTGTATTCTGCCTATTTTACAAGATTACTGTTTCTTGCGTTACCAGATGTGTGACTGAGCCTTCAATAAAAATGATGACTAGGTGACTTGGAATGATTGACCAAATATGTAGTTCTATAAGATTAATGATTACAATAGTGTAATATAGACAAGTGAGGACTCAACAAGAGGAACTATTTCCAGGACCATAAGAAGCAGTCCAGAGCCTTTCGGCTATTGTTAACAGGGACTAATCCAGTAATAGCACATTGAGGGCCTATCAATGAAATCCTTGCCTGATCTGGGAATGAGCATTCCTAGCACTGTGGGATGTACAGGTCATAAAATGCCTTCCAACCCTTGGTTAAAATTAAGATCAAGAGGGGGTGAGGATTGTAAAGAATACTGTTCACCATCTAGGTCTTCAAGAATCAAGTCATCAGCCACTATAATTGCTGACATGTAATACACCCTGAAGGAAATTCAAGGTAAATATCAGGATGAGGCATTCTGTGCTTTGGCAAAACTGGCACAACTGGCCCTTAGAGAGATATTTTCAGGAGAAAATTTTATGAACCCAGTTTCTTGTATTTCCCCATACTTAGAAAAAGCACTAAAAACATTAATTTAGATATCTGTTCCTTGCAAATAGCAGTAACCTTCTACCAAAATGTGTGCTTGATTGCATATACCCTTTTGCTAAAATCAGATATATATACTGACCTCCTCCCCCTACTTCAGATGTCTGAAAGACTATCTCCCAGATTATAATCTTCAGGTTGACTCAAATAAAACTTTCCATTTCTTTCTTAGATTGACTATTGATTCATTTTTTGGTTGACATTCATAACATCCTTTTTGTGTCACTAGGCAACAATATCAATGAAAGTCTTCAGAACAAGAATATCAAGTCACTTGGACAGAAATCTTATAATGGAGAAAAAGGAAAGGAAATTTTAAAAATAAATTTGTCACATAAATTAAAATATAAAAGCCTCAATTCAGAGTCTGAAAGTCTGTCCATGAATTATGTTCTTTTAAAGACCAAAATAAACTACTGACTTACCAACAATTTTTCATTATGTCATTTCTAAAGGAAAAAAGGAACAAAACTTTTTCCTGGACTTCCCTGTCTGAAGTCAAAGACTAAGAACTTCCTATAATATTGTTATTATTCCCACAGAAAATGGAATGACACCCGGAAATCATGCTTTTGAATGTTTCCATTTAATAGTGATTGATAGTAGGCATATTTGATAAATTCTCTCTAGAGCAGAGACAAATAAACATTGAGACTTCCAAAACAATGCACAGATGGGAAATAAAGCTAGAAAAGGCAGCTTCCAAACCTTCCCTATAGCACTTGAGTTATATTTTAAAAGATTTTATTATCCTGCTTTCAAGGTTTTCTAGGAGAGGGCTGAATTTTGCTTTTCATATATTATACATTAGGTTACATGTCTTTTCAGTACAGAGCCAAAGAAAATGCCAAAAAATCCTGTGCAAAGATGTTCCATTTTGGTCAACTGCATTTTTCTTTGGCAAACTTTTGCAACTCGTCAGCATTACAAAGTATGGCAATCTCCAGAGTACAGGCTGCCAGCAGGACAAGAGGAAATACCCACTACAATAAAAGAGTTTTATACTATTTAAAAACTTATTTTCCAGGAGCAAAAAAAAACTGATCTTCTCAACAGACAAATGTAAAACACTTTACAATTAGAAAACCTATGCTTCACTGTTTCTCATAATTGTTTCAAACAGCTCTCGCTGAAAGATATTCCATGTGCTTAAGGAAAATCAGCAGTTATGGTAAACCACATGGCTTTGTTTCTTGAGGATGAAAGCATTTCAGAGTTAAAGATCAGGAACGCTGATGACTAAAAATAAATTTACATACATATTTCTTTGATAAAATAGAGCTTTTGTAGTTATAAATTAATCCTGTGTGCGGTCTCACTGTTAAAATATTATTTTTTATTCTTGCTCTCTCCAGGGTATATTTAAGATAACTCGCTTGCAGGTGTACGTTTGAAAACTCCGTTTTTTGATTGCCTTTAATTTTCAAATTTATAGACATCTACAAGATGAATTCGAACAGCCAGAAAAAATAGAAGTATTCTTTTAAGTAAGTTCAATAGTTACATCCAATAGAAAGAAGGATCTGCCAGGAAGAGAAGCCCTTAATCTGTTTCCCAGCCAAAGGAAAACATCACCAGTTAAAAACTATTCCCAGACCAGAGAGAACAAAGTTCTTCATTCACAAAGTGAAAGACGCCAAGGACAACCAAAATGTTTACTGAAATCCAAGGAATAGCTTTGATTACAAAATGCTCAATCTTTTTAAGTGGAACTAAAATTTACTGTAGATAGTTGCAACTTATTGAAATCAGGAAGAGATGCACACACTCATTATCCTCTCAGGAAATGTCTTTGTCTTTGAAGTAGAGTGTACTGCAGATTTACTTAATTTTAAAATACATCCTTGTCTCTATATCAAACTCCTGTTCTTATGTTGTTGTTTCTATTCATAAAATCACTCTCTTTGTGCAAACCTTCAGAAATGAATCACATGAAAACTCTTTGTTCTAACCCAATACTTTTTTCTTTTCTTGTTTCTAAAACCCGGTCATGGATATTAAGACATATGTTTTCTTTCCTTTTTTAAATTAAACTATAGTTTATAATGTACCAATTTTTGCTGTACAACAAAATGAACCAGTCATACATATATTATACATTCTCTTTCTTATACTATCTTCCAAGGTAGTCTACCTCAAGAGACTGGATATAGTTCCCTGTGCTACAGAGTAGGACCTCATTGTTTATCCATTCTAAATGTAATAGTTTGCATCTACTAACCCCAAACTCCCAGTCAATCCCTCTCCTAGCCCCTCCCCTTTGACAACCATAAGTCCTTTCTCTAAGGACATCTGTTTTCTCATTAAAAAAAAAAAATGCCAGACTCTTTGGCATAGTGTGTTCAGGGAGAGGTCATTAACAAAGCAACTCTATCAGTTGAGTGTGAGGTACAAGCTGGAAAAGATAATCAGAATCTGTTGAGAGCTTTAAATACCTTTTCAAGAAACAAGGATTTTCCCATAGCCAATACAATAGCATTTCTGTTTTTAGGTTGTTTGTCAGGGGAGGATGGGGTTGGGTGGGGTGAGGGTTTGGAGTGAGGTCTGGATGGGAGAGAGCATCATCAGATCTAAATTTTAGTAAGAACATATGATAACAATGTGCTAAATGGGCAGGAGAGGAGAAAGTTTAGGGTCTTAGATAATAGTTAATACATTAATTTTACTGAAATAGCCAAGTTAATAAATGATGAAATGCTGAAATCAATAGCATAGAGGGAGGAAAGGGAACTAAATAGCACTTTGAACATGAGATTGATGAGGTATCGTGATTTCTTAGAGGTAGAGATTAAGACAATGGATATGACAAGGATTTTAAAGTGGGGAGTTGGAAGAGGTGTTACCCTAATAATTGATAGAAGTGGTATGTATGGAAAAACAAGCTTATATTGAGAAAATAAATGAATTCTGAGAAATTTCAGCCTATATTATTAGCAGTAGTTGTTTGTTGGAAAATAAATGTAAAGCAACTTGCAAGTTGTTACCACCTTCTTGTTACCTCTTTCCCACAAGAAGAGACTAATCACTGCACTGGGAATAAAACAGCAAAACTTTTACATCTCAGAGATTTTCAGTCACAGGAACTTGAATTAAAAAATCTAATGAAACACTGTCTACCCAGTTTGAGAATCATTCTATAGGATTAAACTCAAGAATTCTCATTCTTTCTGTTCAAAGCACCAAGTATAAATCATCTATTTTGATTTAGCAAAAATAAAATGAAAGTTTCACACCAGAATAGCAAGAGGCAGAGAGTATTCAGAATGGGACAGAAAGTTTCAGAGATAAAACGATAAATTACCACTATTAACAAGTAACAGTCGGGAATTCCCCTTGTGGCACAGTGGAAACAAATTAGACTAGTATCATGATGATGCTGGTTCAATTCCTGGCCTTGCTCAGTGGGGTGGGTACTGTGATATGGGTCGCAGACGCAACTGAGATCCCACATTGCTGTGGCTGTGGTATAGGCCGGCAGCTGTAGCTCCAATTAGATCCCTAGCACAGGAACTTCCATATGCCGTGGCTGTGGCCCTAAAATGCAAAAAAAGAAATAAAATAAAAATAACACTTGATAGACCAGAGTATGTTATTCATATTTTGTTACATAAAATGCCTAAATTGATGCTTTATATTTTCATTTTATTGTGTTGCAGGGTGGCCTCGTAGCTAGTGTTAAAAGTATTCAGAGATCCTACTGAACAATCAGACCAGACAAAACCTAATCGGTGCCTCTGCATGTGAGCTAGTGTGAAGGTAAGTCAGAATCAGCCTTTGATAGACACTGACATGCTTAATATAGTGTCACTCACTAGCTACATATTAACTATGGTGAGTATAACCAAGATCAAAAACTTCAAATCCATTATTGCCACAGATGTCCCATTCTACACATTCAAGAAAGATATATACAGATGCGGTAAGAGCAAAAACTACATTACAGCTCCCAGATGAGACCTTTCTGGTCACCTGTGTGAACTACAAATGGTTCCTTTGGCATAAACTATGAGGCTAAATCTCTAGCATGCATGTCCCCTTGACTCCCCTCCAGCTTTTATTTGGCCTCTCAAGCTTGAAGTGTATCTGCTTTTTAAAAATTGATTTAAGAGGAGTCCAAAGGATTGACTTCAAAAAATAAGCTTCTTGAAGCAATCCCAAGACTTTGGCAGGTGGAGACAGAAATTGTTAACTTCTCCTACATGACTGAAAACTCACCCTCAACCAGCTCTCCACCCCGGCAGGTGGTTCCTTAACACGTCCCAGTGTCGTGATATAATATCCTTAGCTTTAACTTTGAATATTTGTACTTTCTTTTTCATTTTTACAAATCAAGACAGAGCCTGAGGAGGAGGGTACCAAGCTTCCTATTTTAATTGTAGTGTGCCACTGTTTACAGTCATAAAATTTAATCTGGAAATTGAAACTTTTAACAGACTGATGGGCAACCTGACAAAGTAGCTTTCTTATGAATTTTAATACCATTTCTAGAACTCAGGAGACTGCCTTAAACATACATGTCCTTGCAAAGGACCCTGATGTAGGACTCAAGAGACCTGAGCTGTGTTTCCTTCAAGCAACATGATGTTTTTCCTAGCAGTGTCGGAAGCTCTATTCGTTTTATATGTCTACAACCCATATTTCTTTGCATTTTATCTCCACTTTGCTATTACTGGATTCCAAACCCTGGAAATTTCTCATTTTGGAGACTCTTCTAAGGAATTCTCACATGACCTTATAAAAAAGTCTGATTATATATAGTTTGGTTCCCCCCATACTTCTGGGTTCCTAATTGCTAAATTGTTTGCACACACTTCATACATGAGAAATACACTGTTGTGAGGTCACTGACACTGTATTTCTGCAAACTGTCTCTGTCTTTTGGCTTTACCTGTCACCTCTTGTGATTTTTGACCAGGAACTAACCTTATTCAGTTATTCTTGCTTTTTCGCAAGTACTGCCATTTCCTGGTGGGTACCACTGCTAACCCTACTGAATTTGAGAAGCCCTTTTGATAGAGTGATCTGGGGCAAAGTGGACAATTACTCTCCCCATTTGTTCTTCAGATGCTCTTTCAAAGTGGTTCTAAGGCAGTGTATCTTGTGTTATAAATAACCAGGGTCGGTGAAACTACTATTTCAACTCCACGCCAAGATTTTATGATTCTTTCTTTCCTTTTGTCATCATTCTCCTAAGATTAAGGTATTATGAGCTCATGGGATACTGTGCAAAGAAATTTTAGTGAAATCCGTCTAGCTTAGTGTCATTGATCCGCTATAATAGCTAATGCATTGTGACTAAGTCAGTTTTATCTACCTAACACCATCACAAGTAACCTCTTAGCTTATTAAGCCAGCAAACTTCTGATGAGAAATGGGTTTTATATGAATCACAGTATTAGGTGAGAGTCAGGTTCAAGATTTGTTCTATGTAAAGCAAGGGAACAGTCATGACGATCCCTAGAGGTTTTACGTAAACTTGGGTTACAGTGGTTTTCTGCTATTACACTCTCTTCTGTATTGGGTAATGTCTTTATATCACTTATATTTGGCTTAGTCTTATTTCCTTAAAAATGACAATGTTTGAATTTTCTTAAACTATTGTCATATTTTATGACAAATTCAGTTGAAGCACTTCACATTTTGAAGGTCTCAGAAGGACCTATGCAGTAAGATTGTATTCTTTACTTGTGTGCATATATATGTTGGAAGAAGTACTCTTTCAAACATGAGGGTAATATTAATTACCATTTCCATTTAGTAAATTCATCTTTAAGTAGAAACAACACTCTGGAAACAGATCTACCATAAGAACACACTTACTCATCTACAGAAACTCCCTCCAATTAGTATGCTTTTCTTTCATTTTAGAATACAATTTTTTAATTAAGGAAATATAAAATCATGTTTCATCAGACACAAAACGTATAGTTACATTCAACTGACACAAATTAAAATAGGCGAAAACAGCTTATTCTCAGCTATTACGGTGATTTCTTAATCAGGTACATGTATTAAAATCAATTCTGCTTGCTTTTGATAGCATCAAAACAGGAGAAAATCATGTGGAAGAGTATAACATTATTGAATATGCTCTGACAGGCATGTAATTGATTATTTCATTTTTATTCTGTAATTTTGTTGATATAAATGTTGTCTTTTTACATTTTCTGATAATGGTTTGATTTTCACTAACATGTATGCATGTGCTAACATGTATCAGTACAGATGGGTGAGGTACAGGTAAAATAAATGAGATGCAGCTGACTCAAGAGTGTGAGGTGGGCAGGAATTAGGAATGAAATCTAACACATTCAGACAGTGTCTCTAGATCAATGGTCCTAAAAGCTTTTGATTCGTAAACTCTGAATCTGTGGATCTTCTCCATAGACATACACACACACAGACACATATGGAATATGTGCTCTCAAAATTGCCACAAACTTTTTGTCCATGAAATAAGAAATTCAGTTTGAAATTTAAGAAAAAATAGCATACCAACTTTGATGGGACAATCAGAGCTTCAAGCTCTGTGAGGATAAGCAGGTTGACAAAACTGCATTTCAGTGGAATAAAATAATGAGTGGATAAGGATTTTCTACTTTTATAGGCATCATCTTGGAATCTATTCAAAACAATAATTATTATCATTTATTAACTACATGCCAGTTGGCATCCAAAGTGTTTGATATATGTTAAAAAATAATAATCTTCATGATTCCTTTAATGATGATGTACGAATAAGGAAATTAAGGTTAAAAAGGATTAATTCCTCAAGTAATCCAATGTTTAAACTGTAGAGCCTTGATTTAAACCCAGTCAGTTCTGTTCCAACTTAAAGTTTTTATTTTTTATTTTAAGGGCTGCATCTACAGCATGGAAGTTCCTAGGCCAGGCGTTGTATCGGAGCTGCAGCGGCCAGCCTACACCACAGCCATAGTAACAAAGATCTGAGCTACATCTGCGACCTACACCACAGCTCACAGCTCAGTGGGTTAACGATCTGGCAAGCACTGAGCTGTGGTGTAGGTTGCAGACGTGGCTCGCATCTGGCATTCCTGTGGCTGTGGTGTAGGCCAGCGGCTCCAGCTCTGATTCCACCCCTAGCCCAGGAACCTCTATAAGGCTGCAAGTGCAGCCCTAAAAAATCAATTAATTAAAAACATGGCAGAGTAAATTTTTAAAATATACCATTACTTACTAAAAGCCCATAATTTCCTTCCACCTAAAATTAGCCTTCAACTAGTCAAAAACTCTTAATTCTTAAGATCAGAGAAATGCGTAAACTGAAAACTAGTTATGCATTTTTAAAAAGAAATATTGGCATTCCGGTTGTGTCTCAGTGGTAAGGAACCTGACTGGTATCCACGAGGACACGGTTTGATGCCTGGCCTCACCGTGTGTTGAAGAATCCAGTCATTGTTGTGGCTGTGGTATAGGCCAGCAGCTGCAGCTCTGATTTGACCTCCAGTCTGAGAACTTCCATATGCTGTGGGTGCAATCCTAAAAAAAAAAAAGGCAAGAAGAAGAAAAATAATAAAAGGAAATCTTGGTCAATAAAATATTAAAGTTGAGTAAAGTCTTTTTCCTGACTCTTATTCATAACAGTATGTTGCATTCAAATAATGGCTTAAGAGAAGCAAATGAAAGAGTGGCTGATAGATCTAGTAAACTAGAGACTGTTGTATCTTATCTGTCATCTTTGAGAAATGAAACCAGTTATCTATACATATTCACTTTCTAAAGATTGAGTTTTAGTGTCCAGAATCTGTTGAATATTATAGCTGAATATTTTCTCAACACCTATTGAGAATGTAGATGAAGTACAGGTTTACAGACACTGCTATTTTGGAATTCGAAGCTCATGTTCAATATATTACTGCCCCAAGTCATACATGAAACGTGAATATAATACAAGACTTTATCAGAATCAGAGAACGTACAATAGTGTACAGGTAAAATCGGTCTTTTGTGGGGGGGGAGTGGGATGAACTAGAAGTTCGGGGTTAATAGATGCAAATTGTTACACTTAGAATGGATGGACAACAACGTCCTGCTGTTTAGCACAGGGAACTATGTGCAATCACTTATGACGGAACATGAGGAAAAGTGTATGAGAAAGAGTGTGTATGACTAGGTCATAGATGTGTGACTAGCTCAGTTTGCTGTATAGCAGAAATTGACAAAACAATGTAAATCAACTATAATAAAAAATTAAAATAAAAAAATCATTGCTAACTATTGAATGTTTTTTCACATATAAAAATATTTCAATGATTGTTTAATGGAAAGTAAAAGAATAGGAACGGAAGTTCTGGTGCTGGCAACCAACACAACTTCAAAATTCATTCCAATTATTTATAAATTAAGACACAGATTTAATTAAAACACTATTCTGAGGGGAAATATGAAAATGTCTACAGGAAAAAAATAAGTGAGAAAAACACTATAGTCAGGTGCAAAAATGTTTACAATGCCATTATCCCATAGTGAACAAAACTAGGGATTATTAAATATCCATGTTAAAGCAAAAAACAAAGAGATAAATTTTGTTTAGTCAAAGAAAAAGGGAAAGTTATTTCTTTGTAATTAAATTCAGATAAAATCAATTAAATTTAAAACTGAAATAATATAAGATGTATTAATAACCCTAATCTGAAATACCTAATTTCTAAATATCTTTTCATATCAGCATATAATTTGCTTTTGTTATGCTTGGAGCTGAATATTTCTAAAACTCTTTTTTTTTAATTTTATTGAGGTATGTTGAGTTATTCAATGCACTTATGTAAATAATATGTAGTGAGACATGTTAAAGGTACTAATAATAGGCACTAGAAATATAATAACAGATAAGTCCCCTTCCCATCTGCAAGGAGATTATGATTTAATAATGCATTTCTTGACCTGTGTTCTACATAAAACTAATTCTAATGTAAACTAATGGCAAATATTGTGAACATAGTGTTTCATAATCAAATAAATTTGGGAAAATTGCTTTTACTCACTCTTATGAAATATGTTTTCTCATATGTGGGTTAGCATCTTCTTTAGGAGTTAGATTTCAAAGGGCAAACATAAGAATACTCGAAATGACCCTTAAAAGTCTTCTAAATCTTCTACAGGATACAATATACATGACTAACTTTATAGCTCATGTTGGAGGACAATATGTAGTCTAACTCCATTTTATTGCTTTCTTGGTAAAGGCTTACATGGAATGTTTGCCTTGAATTTAAACCTGTACTGAAAACGTGTCTCTTTAAACATCAGTTTCACATGCAGCATGGCCAGATGCTCCCCTGTTGAAGAATGCATGGCCAGTTCATAGATCAGTTCAGCCAAGAGCAAATTCCTATTTCCTTCTTCAGTTTTATTCTGGAGCAAACAGAGTGCATCAGTATGTGGAATATTTATAATATTGTCTTTTCTTGTATTTATTTATATGGTTATTTTACTTTCTTGTTTACCTACTTTAACTTGTTCGTATCTTGCTGGTTTCATGTTTACTGAGATTTCCCTATAAGAGTATTTCTTCTTGCTTTACATGTTTTGTTATTTTACTTGACCATGGAATTTGTGTGTATGTGTGTGGGCAGTACTTAGTTACTGCTCTTCGAAAAAGTGTCCTACAGAACTTAGTTATTTTAATGAGCAAAACCAATGTCTTTAATGAACGACATGAATTTGGTGAGGGGCAGCAAGAAGAAAAAAAAGCTGGAGATGCTAGATTTTATATTTATTCACAATTATAAATAACCTAAATACTTTGTGTTACATTAGATGCTTTTGGAAGTTATCTTAGAATTAAAATGTACTAATATTGTTGAACAATTTCAGCAAAAAAAAATCAGACAACTTTATAAACTATGCCTTTCCAATTTAGTAAATATTAATAAAAAAACTTGAAAATTGAAAAACATACTCCCCAGTCTATAAAATAAGAAGCACTTGAGATGCAATGAAAGATCATAAAATATCATTCAGATGTCTATAAATTATATTTCTAGAAAATGTGAGACTAAGAAAGTGATGTATCTCTCTTACGTACTTAGGTCTATATAAGCAAGATACTTTTATAATAATGACCTTATGTTTATTCTCCTTAAGACTGCCTTCCTCATGTTTCACTCAACGACTTTATTAACATTCGTTAACAGAAAAAATCCTCCATGTGTCTTTGATGAAGAAAAAGAAATGCACATACTCAATTGTCCTATCAAGCTTTGTCACGATCTGCATTATCAGAGCCACAAAACAACTTCACTTATAAACATATTTTGTGTATTCATATTTTTCCAAATATTGTCATTTGTATGATACTAAACATAAAAGAAATTATTTGATTCACCATTTACTATCTAGACTCCTAATGAGTAACACCTAAGTAGATAATTTTACACTAAAAACAAAATTGATCATAGCAACTGAGTAATAAAAATGCGGCTAAAAAGGCAGTTTCTTTCTGTGGAATGAGGAGACTTTTTCAAGGGAAGAGCAATTACCAAGAAATGCATATCTTTTTTTGTCTTTTCTAGGGCCACACCTGCGGCATATGGAGGTTCCCAGGCTAGGGGTCTAATTGGAGCTATAGCCTCCAGCCTTCGCCACAGCCACAGCAAGGTGGGATCCAAGCCACATCTGTGACCTACACCACAACTCACAGCAACGCCAGATCCTTAACCCACTGAGCGATGCCAGATATCAAACCCGCAACCTCATGGTTCCTAGTCGGATTCGTTAACCACTGAGCCACGATGGTAACTCCAAGAAATGCATATTAATTATTCCTTTGAAGACCCATAAATTCAGCAGAGAAAATATGAGCAACTGACAACTTAGCACAAAATAATATATCAGACTAACCAATCAACACAGAAGGTGCAAGGCCATAAGGGAATTGACAAAGTATAGGCTAATTTTGAGTGGTATAAAGAGCTTAAGGAATATGCTCTGATCAAAAAAGAAAGGGAAGGATAGGAAGAGCAAGAGTTGAGACAACATGCATCCATTGAGAATGTGGTATAGAGTTAAGGAATAAAATGAAGGAGAACATAATAGAAATCATGAGATAGGGAATTAAATCCATTTTCTTTGAGATCTTGGTCAGCCTATAGCCTGAAATAGGAAGTACAACATCTAATCATCTACCCAAAAGTCATTAATATTTGGAAAAATAATAAGTAAAATTTATATTGTATTAAACATTAAAATGAACATTTCGTGGAGTTCCCGTCGTGGCGCAGTGGTTAACGAATCCGACTAGGAACCATGAGGTTGCGGGTTCGATCCCTGGCCTTGCTCAGTGGGTTAAGGATCCGGCGTTGCCGTGAGCTGTGGTGTAGGTTGCAGACACGGCTCGGATCCTGCGTTGCTGTGGCTGCGGCGCAGGCCAGTGGCCACAGCTCCGATTAGACCCCTAG
>PVHT020000230.1:12260326-12366662 GCA_004024745.2 Catagonus wagneri
GGCCATAAAATGACAAAAAGGCAAAAAAAAAAAAAAAAAATGAACATTTCGTTAAGTGTTGGGTCACAATTCCATGCCACTCTATTTCTGCTGAACTGAACACAACAAATTCACGGTTATGAATTATTTGTTACGATAACCATTTGCTCAAAACTACAACCACACATCATAGTTTTCAGATAAAAACATAGTGGTACTTACCCTGTCCTGATGGAATATGTATACATTTTGCGCCTTCTGTGTTGATTGGTTAGTCTATGTATTGCCAAAGTAAACTAATTTATTTATCTTACGCCTGATATAGTTATATGTGCTGATTCTAACTTCCATATGATTGAAAATCTGTCTAAAATATCAATAAGCTTAAGTTGTCTAAAGGGAAAATAAAAACAAAATATTTGCCACCTTAAAAGCCGTGCAGTCTAAGAAATAGATAATTGACAATAATGAAATAAGTAAATTCTTAACAGATCTTTAGAAAAACTTTAAAAAGTATCCACTTCTGTATTTTTAATACTCATTTGAAATGAGTATGGGATGTAATGGCAACTGCTTAAAAAGTGAAAAGCATATCTTACCAAATATTTGTAAAATAATTAGAAAACAAATTCCCCCTTTATACCTTTATATTTTTAAACAGAAAAAGTCTAATTTGAAAACAGCATGTAATAGAATATATATCAATCATATATAAAGGAATTTCCATTATCTTAATAAACAATACAAAGAAAAACTGAAAAATCAGGTGATAGTTTAGCTAGGCTATAGTTTTCAGCTAGTAAGTCAAGCATTAATTCAGGTGTTGCTGTGAAGGTTTTGCAGATGTGATCAAAGTTCATAATCATTTCACTTTACGTACGAGAGACTATCTAGATAAATGGATGAGTCTAATTCAATTAAAGTCCTCAGTTTTATACTTTATAAAGTCCTGAGTCTTTCCTGATGAAGAAATTCTACCTGTTGATAGAGTTTTAGCTCATGCTGTAGAGCTCTAACCGTCCATTCTTGATGATGTACCCTAAAGATTTTTTTAACTCAATGAATTTTATTAATTTACAGTTGTGCAATGATCATTGCAACTCAATTTTATAGCATTTCTATCCCAAACCCCAGCCAATCCCCCCACCCCCAACTTGTCTCCTTTGGAAACCGTAAGTTTTTCAAAGTCTATGAGTCAGTATCTATTCTGAAAAGTTCACTGTATCCTTTTTTAGATTCCATGTATGTGATAGCTTATGATGCTGGTGTCTCACTGTAGGACTAACCTCACTTAGCATGATAATTTCTAGGTCCATCCATGTTCTGTAAATGCCATTATTTCTCTCCTTTTATGTCTGAGTACACCCTAATGATTTTGGACTTGTCTTGCAAGTCTCCATTTTCATATAAGCCAGTTCCTTAAAAGAAATATTTTAACATATATCTGCCCTATTGGTCCTATTCTCTGGTTGAATTCTAATTCAAAAGATAAAATATGTTTTAAAATTTTATATAATTTTAGAACATTAGCTTAGCCCCAAATAATCTATGAATTTACTGAAATAACAATTATAACCGAAATTTTATAAACAATATAGCAATTTCTGATTTAATACTGAAGATATAGCTAAAATCACTATTTCCATTAAAATTGGGGGAAAAGCTGGTAAAACTTCAAATTAATCATTTTTCTTAAAACCTTTTGACAACTACAGTGACAGTGCAAAGAACTCACCCAAAATCTCAATCGAAAGAGGTGACTGGAAGAAATTGCAGAGCTGTGGCCGTAGCGTTTGCCGACTTGAATCAGACTTGAGTCAGACTTGAGATTTGCTGTGTAAGCTGGCAATAATGTTACCAAACCATTTGGGTCCACTTTCCCCGCACAGTAAAGCCAATATACTTAGACTGTGTTGGGGTGAAGGAAAGCACAACATTTATTTAAGGGGGCCAAGCAAGGCGTCCCACGGCGACTACCTCTTAAAAGACCCAAATGCCCCGCAAGCTTCCAGGAAAGGTTTTTAAAGATAGGGTGGGGGAGGGTGGTTATGGGGCATGTGATCAACTCACATTTATCTGATTGGCTGGTGGTGAGGTAACAGGGAGTCAACATCACCAACCTGGTTCCAACAGGCCCGGGGTCAAGCAGAATACAGTTAACTTCTTCCACCTGTTTGGGGTTTCAGTATGTGCAAAACAGCTCAAAGGATATGGTTCAAAATATTATCTACAGCCCTTGAAATGGAACTAAACGTCCTAGATTTGTTTAATGGATAAACTTATTTTTTTGTCGTGTTTAACTGTCTTCCTTTCTGCAATTCTCACTGCTCTGGTTTGCTAATCGGAACTCAGGGAAGGCTTAGGAGACCATTTTCCTACAAACATGAATCAGGTGTAGGACGTGGGTGGGTGCAGGGGGAAGGGAGGCTCTATTCCAGGAAGACCCCATCATTCCTGCTCAGTTACAGTAATATTCAGCTAGGAATATTTATCAAATGAATAAAGCCCGGGTGTCTGCTGGCATAAGACAGAATCTTGGGGCATGAGCAGGTTATGGGGATGCATACTTTTTTACAGCCCTGTCCTCAGAGAATCCAATCAAGTACAGAGAAAATTGAGGTGAATTTTGAGAAAATTTGTGTCCGAGGGAATGAAACAAGCTACTGCAGAAATCCCCCAAGGTCATCTCCTGGAAGGTCTTAGTCTCCAGGGAGAAAGGTAACAAAACAATGTGCAAAGCCAGAGGATACTGATGGAAACCACTGTAGCCTGGTGAGGTGAACAAGAGAAAAACAGCTCAACACCAGATTATAGTTATGGAAGGATTAACAGAAATACCTGTGAAGACCACGCTTTCAACACCAGGTTCACAATACCTACTTAATATTGAAATTTAATCAGGCTATCCCTTAAACCCTCCTAACCCACTACCGGTCTAGCAAGTGTTGAGTAAAAACGATATTGGAGTACAGATTCACTCCAGGGAGCCGTGCAAACAGAAGACACAAGCCAAGCATGGAAACACAAGCCAGGTAAGGCTTGTTAAATTCTGCTGAATTAAAACATTTGTTTTTCAGAGGATACTTTAAGAAAGCAAAAAAAAAAAAAAAAAAAAGAATGATAGAATGGGAAAAAATATCTGCAACTCATATTTCTATAAAATAATTTTATCCAGAATATAAAAATAACACCTAGAAGTCAACAGCCTGTAAACAAACAAGGCAATTTAAAAACAAAATGCTAAAATCCTATAGACCCTTTTTCAAAAACATAGAGAAACGGTAAATATGGTAAATAGGCATGTGAAAAAATGCCCAATATTAGGGAAATGTCTTTAGATAAATCCTAGTTAAGACCACAAAGATGTAAAAATATAACCTATTAAAACCATTTAATTTTTTTTTTAAATGGCAGTATGTCATACCAAAGAGGATTCAGAGTAATAGAAATCCTTACCCACCAATGGCAGAAATGCGAAATGGTAAAGCTATTTTGGAAATGGCAAGGCATTTTATTACAAAATTGAACATGCAGTTTTTAAATTACCTAGTCACCTCATTCCTTTTATTTACTCAAATGAATTTAAATTTTATGTTCACATAAACGCCTGTATGAACACTATCACAACTGCTTTATTCATAATGTCAAAAACCGGTAACAATCAAGATTCCTAAACAGGAGAATAGATAAACAGACTGTGGTACATCTACACAGTGGAAGACTAGTCAGGAATAAAAAAATAAAAATAAAAATAGCTACTTATTCATACAACAACATGAATGAATTTTGAATGTACTTTGCTAAAAGAAAGGTGCCAGACCCTCAGCTAATGAATTACACTGGCTACAAAAAAATGAAAGCCAGGCTCCTCTGTCATGAGCTGGGACAACTGTTGAATAATTTTCACTCCAGACCAACCCTGTGGAACAAGTCTGAGGCTATGCCTTCGCCTGACATCTTGTTCTTGTTGACATGTTCCCTCTTCCTTTTCCTGCATCCTCTGTTCACACAGAGTCCGTCTTTAATAAATCACATGCATGAAAATCCTTGTCCCCGTTCTGCTTCTGAGGAACCCGAAATAAGACTGAATTTAGAAGCTCTCTCTAAAAGCTTCTTACTGTTTACTTAATGAAATTTCTTTAAGTTTACAGAGCATTGTTGTTTTGATCTTATAACTGTGGTGCAACAGTTAAGTAGATGCTTTATATAATACACTTTGCCAATTCCTTGGAGAAAAAAAAAAAACAAACAAACCTCTGTAACTTAAAAACTGTGAGTTATTTTAAAACTCAGCAAATACAGAAAAAAGTAATTTTTAAGTAAATAATTAAATAAATAAAACTACCTCTGTTCCTGAATCTAATTACACTAAGTACACAACTAATGACCATTGACCTTTTAGGTAGGAAAAATTATAAGGAAGTTTTTTCAGTTCTTCAGTATAAATTCCTAGGTTCTAAAGCAGCAGATATCCTTTCTAACTTGTGTGCCATACAATAAGGTTACGAATGACAATGGAAAATATGTGAAATTTAGTCAAGAAGAAGTGAAAAAAAGAGTAGTCATAAGCTGCCCATTTAGTTTTCTTTATGGTTGTAAATAATCACCTATAATTGATATTTTAATAATTATTATAATTAATGTTTAAACTATTAAATAATTAGTATAGATAAATCGATTTCATAAATACCTAGGCTGTTTTAATGTGGAGTATAATGCAATAAAAATATTTTAGATGTGACAGAAACAAGCAGTAACTGTATTTCAGTAGCATAGATTAAATTATATTTATGAACCTGAGGAAATAATTATTGATGTCAAATTTAGGAATATTGTTCCTCAACAAGGCTTTCATATCAAATGCCACCACTGATTTTTGTCTGAGTCTACTTATTAGACTCTAAATACATCTGTGCTGCCAATTTAATGCTTCAATGAAGACTATTGTCATACCTAATAAGAGAACCCTTACCTTATGAGTAGAGAAAATTTTGTTTCCTAGTCATTCTGAAGGGATGAAATTATGACACTATTTTCAACCTAAAATTTCAGACTCCAAAGTCACTGCAAATTTTGAATATGTTCTCACCTTTTATTTTGCATCAGTTCTCTGGCTAGACTGCTGTTGGTTTAAATTATGGTACCTTAATTTCGTGAGGCACAGTTACCATTTTTATAACATAATTTAGCAATTATTATATTAAAATTCAATATCTGTACAAGTACAATCAATTTAGTGTACATGATTTAATAACTTAGACTGAATAATTTCATGCAAGTTGCTTTACCTATACATTCTTTTTTCCCAACAATATATTATGTTCAAAGTACTGATTTGTGACTTCCGATTTGGTTTATCCAAATTAATGTGAAATTTGTTTTAGGTTATTAATGTTTCTTTCTGTTACTTGGTAACCTAAAAAATAATGTTTTAGTATTGCAAATCATAAATCACTCACTTTCTAATAATAAAAACAAAACTGTAAATGCTTTGTGGCTCCATATTTAGCAGTTATAATCTTTCTGAGGTTTGAGTGTCAGTAGAAGGCTGAGCACAAAATGCAAAGCCGAGGCTAGCAAGGAAAACAAGCATAAGATTTCCAGGCAGATTCTTAAAAGGTCCTTTGTTTCCCAGAGGAAGAAAAGTATGTCAGCCGGAAATGGGACACTTTCTGGGATTAAGAATAAAAGGAAAATAAGTAAAGAACTCCTGCAAGGGCAAAAAAGAATAAATGGATCATTATTAGCAGACAACATAAAGTTCCTTGCTGTTCTCTTTTGCTTGGCTCCTCACTGTCTCTCCATCAAGGAACCTCTCTCACTGGGATGCCCTGGCTCTATTTATTAAAATAAAACATCTGTTTGATGAAATTATTCTGATACCCTGAGGAGTTCATTATAACTGTATCTGACCAGTACAAGGTACTGTGAGGACATAAATTTAAGATGGAATCTTGAGAATAGTCTCCACAGACTAATGTAAGAGAATTTTTCCCATTCAAATCCTCTTTCTCAAAATAAAGCCAAAAAAATCCATAATTCATGGTGTGCTTTACGTATCCACTCCTTGGGGTGTAACTTATCTCAAAGTCTAGTTTTAGCCCTTGTCCTGGATTAAAAAGTGAAGCTGAAATGTATGTATAACAATCAAGAAATATTACTGAAATTATTGAAGGGATCCTCCTGTGTGGCATGGATCCTACTGACGGTGTGATGAATGGTTTCATGTAGCAACCTGACTGTAGGATAGAACCCAGTTATTTAACTAAACACTAATCTGGCGTTGGTATGGAAATATTTTGTAGATGTGGTTTGGTTAACTTCTACAAGCGACTTTAAGGAGATCACCCTTGATTATGAAGGTGGGCCTCATTCAATCAGCTGAAACCCCTAAGAGCAAACATCCAGTTTTCCCAGACAAGAAATTATGTTTTAATACTGTAGCATCAAAAACTGTTTCCAGTCTGCTGACCTGCCCTACAAACTTCCCAAGTTCACAACTCCCCCGTCATGCCAGCCGAGTCTAAAATTTCTCTCTCCCTCTCTCTGTGTGTGTTCACATGTGATACACACACATGTATATAATCTGCTCTTGGTTATGTTTCTCTAGAAAGCCATGACTAATACAGACAACTACTTAAAGTGTCAAATAATTATATATGTGAACCATAAAAAAGCAGGTTGTAAAATAATCACAACATATTCTTTTTTACCTCTGTAAGTAAGCTTTGACATCAAAACACAAATGTGGGCAGAAAAATTTTTTACTAGTCTCGATACAGGACCACATGTGTTTATGTGCAGGATAAGTACCTATACACCCTGAAGGAATTTTTTTTGGCCCCACAATGCACAAGTGCAGAACTGCAGCAATGCTGGATCCTTAACCCACTCGGCCCAGACTGGGTAACTTCCCCCAAGGTTCTTTTTATATCTAGAATCTGCTTAATGTTATTGGCCATCATGAGCTCTCTGAACACATTTTAATTCAGCTGAGTATATTGGTCAATATAAGGAATTGGGCTGAGAATGGATCAACAACTGAGATTTTTTTAAAAGAACTCAGGAAACAACGGTAATATCTGAGAGTTGATGAGGCAGCTGTGCCTAACAGGTCCAAATAGCTTTTCCAAGTAAATTTGACAATAACGAATGGTACATAATACCAGTTCTAGATGAAGGAATGCTCAGTTCAGTGCATTTAAACGAATTTAGAAGTCAGAAAAGCCTGGAAATATTTGGCATTACTACATGTCATAAAGGCATGATGATAGAATAAATAGATAAAGAGCATAACATCATTGCCTATCTTTCATTTTCTTTACTTTTAGACAACAATCGTTGTCTTGAAAGTCACTTAGTAAGGTCCTATTTTCTATTACTTTACCTTAAGATAAGCTTTCGCCTAGATAGAATCTCTTTATTTTGAATATAAAGAGCAAAAGACATTCACATGTTTCTTTGGTTCCTTCTGTTTGTGTTTAATATTTAAATCTTGTGTAGATAATATTTTAGTGGATTTCATAATATGGTCAATGGACTCCTGCATGTCTCAGATGTTTTCAGGATTCCATAAAGTCAAGACTATTTTTATCACAGTACTAGGATGTCATTGCTTTATTTGTGCTGGGTATATTGACGCTGGAAAAGGATTGGTAAAGGAAAAGGGCATGAATTGTGACTATGACACCAAACTCTAGTAGGAGACATTTCATTTTGCATTTTCCCATATTCACATGAAAAAAGTCATCTAGGAATGTCCTGATGAAGCATTAAAACATCCATTATACTAAATCTCTCTTCCTACCTAGAGATTTAGTATTGAAATATATATACATATGTAGTTTCAGTATTTATATATATATGTAGGAATAGAGATTTAGTATAATTGATGTCATACTATATACAATTAATTGATTATATTATTTTCTTTATAATGAAAAGTTTACATAAAATGCTTCTGCCAGGTACAGAAATACGAGCATTGTCTTCAGATACAAAATTATGAGGCTTTTCCAGAGGAAAGGCAAATACGGAATTGAGTTACTACCTGAACTAGTTGATTCTTTTGCAATGGGAAGCATTCTTACTTAAAAGAATCCATGGCAAACAATGTTTATTCAGATTTTGGTATTTGGCAGATGTTTTCTCGCAAAAGAACAAAGTGAACCTGTCACTTCAAGGAAAGTAACTGACTTAAACAGAATTATTGCTAATTGCAAAGTTTTATCTTTTAAGTGAAAGAATTTTGAAAAACTTGTTTACATCACTCTGAGACTGATAGCTTGCCAACACAAAGAATTTTCTGATCAAATTGGTAGTGATAGCAACAAAAGTAATTTCTCCACATTTTATATTAAAATGTGACCACATTTGGGAGATAGGCAGGACAGTGAAACATTGTTTTCCAAATGATCAGTAATGATCATTTCATATAAGTAATCATGGAGTCTGGTAATCAGTTTACATGCGGTCAAGCAAATAATTCAGTGAGGTGAAAGAAAAAGCAATGCATTTTAATATTATACTTTCCTGATATGGTTTAAGGTTCTCTCTATAACTGTTTGGTGATATCAAATAAATATTCACACTTTCCTGAAAAGGCTTTTAAAATCTCTCTCACTCTTTCAGCTACACTCAAATACCCTCTCAATTTTTTTCAGCAATTCAAACCTTTTTCAGCTACACATATTTTCATAAACTTCACCAACAGAAAATTCTCTTTATTCATCTTCTTCAAATTCTTGTCCTTAGGTTCTTTATATTTAGCATATATGTTTTTCCTTGTTAACTTCAACTGCACCTATGATTTTAATTTCTATTTGTGCCCTGGTAACTACTAAATCAATATTTCCAAAGGACTTCTCTTTCTGAGACTGAGATTCATTTAATCAAGTGCCTGTTGAACATCCATTCATTTCATCGATTGCTTCCATTCGAAAATCACAAATTTCGCAAGCTCAAATTTGTGTTTGCCACTTTCTTCTCAAGACCAACTCTCATTTTTTCTTTATCCAGTGAGTGACTTCTCCAACCGCCTATTTACTCTGGAGGAAAGCTTTTAAAACCGTCCTTCATATTAACAATCAGTCCCTGCAAAACTCCACCTACTTTATTTTCTTCTCCACTTACTATCTCATAAAAATATTTTGAATAAGGAGTTCCCGTCGTGGCTCAGTGGTTAACGAATCCAACTAGGAACCATGAGGTTGCGGGTTCGATCCCGGGCCTTGCCCAGTGGGTTAAAGATCTGGCGTTGCCGTGAGCTGTGGTGTAGGTTGCAGACACGGCTCGGATCCCGCGTTGCTGTGACTGTGGCAAAGGCCGGCAGCTACAGCTCCTGTTAGACCCCTAGCCTGGGAACCTCCATAAGCCGCGGGTACGGCTCTACGTAAAAGGCAAAAAGACAAAAAAAAAAAAATTTTTTTTGAATAATATTCTCTGCAGTTACACAGATTTGTGTTAGTTCTCACCTGGACAATCAAATAGAGATTAAATGTTTGCCCTGACTCTACTGTGCTCCCCCATCTATCTTACTGCTGCCATGGTGATTCCCAAAATGCAAATCTGATCATGTCACCTCCTGGATTATATTTCTCCAGTGGCCTAGCGTCAGCACCGTAGACAGACATTTTAATCTGATGTGGAAGTCTTTTTGTCCCCTGAAGTGATCACGAGAAAGTCAAAATAAAATGAAACAAAAAGCCAACAAAAAACCCTGTTTGGAAAAGTACAAGCAAAGCACAGATTTTACACACACACACACACACACACACACACACACACACCCTAGTATGTCTATATTCAAGTGCACATGTACATATGCTACATAACATTATAGCTACCAGAAAACATCTGCTGAATAGGTAACACTGTTTTGAAGTTGTGAGACTGCTTGGTTTGGAATCAGAACACTGCTTACTGAGACACAGAGCAGGAAACACTGATGTGATCTGCTTTTGCTGTCAGCCAAATGATGGACCTTATAACTAATTAATGCTACAGATACTGCTGGCTGTATACTGCTCCTACAGTCAGCCTCAGGTTTAGGAAAACAAAAAACAAAACAAAGCACAACACCAATGCCGTTCTTCAGATTTGTAAAGAAACCTAAAGTTATCTCCATACAAAAGGTCCATCCACCCACTGAGCTGGAATGAAAACTCCATGAGAGAAAGGAGTAGCATTTGGCCTATACCCAAAATGTACCCCAATATCTGCCATAGTTTAGGAGTTCCACAGATCTTGTAGAATAAAAAAAAAATAATAATTAAACAATACATTCCTTAAGGACTTGAAATATCTCTAAAGTACATTTTATAGCAGCTACACTTGTATTCCTTTATTTTCCATAAATAAAAAACACCCTGATAAAAGTGTCTGCAACAACAAATTACCTGTAGTTAGTTTTTGTTTTTTTGAATTTTTTTTCCACTTTAATAACAGTAGTGCAGGATCTGAGAGGATATGATATTACGTTTCTAGTATTGTGAGAATAAATTCATCAAAGGCACAGCAAGACATTTCAAGAAACTGTGGCAATGTGACTACCTACAGATATAAAACTTACAGGACATGGAGAAATAAAGAGCTACAGAAGAAACTAGCTTCAGAACAGTGGTCCTTAGAGTTTTTTTTGCTATTTATTTGTTTGCTTGTTATTTGGTTTTAAATCACAGACTTAAAATCGACCTTCACCCAAAGAAATTCTGAATCATTAAGCCTGTGGTGGAAACATAGAAGAGTTATAAAAAAAAAAAAAGATACATCTGGAGTGTAACCAAATTTGGGGAATATTACTTTCTGAGGGTATTTTTCACTCAAGAAATAAAATTTTGACTTTATCTCATACTATAAATATTTGCATCCCTAAAATATTATCAATATTCATATACTACAGTGTCACCTGTAACACACCTATAGAAAATGAACGGTTATTACGTTACTCGTACAAGTCTTTATTAGGCTTTGTGGTTATAATGTTAGATATCATTTTCTCCAGCTTTGTCCACTAGCTTGATCTTCTGTTGTTGGCATATTTCTTCTGCGTGACAACTATTTGTTCCAAGGAGCTATTATTTCTCCATTCTAACTTCATGGCCACTCTGGCTCTTGCTAAGGAAGTTCTGTGTGCTTTTTTGTTTGTTTGTTTTCCCATTCAAATGATCTGGGTTTAGCATTCCATGCTGTATAATTTTATAACTAACTTAGAATTCACTGAATTACTTTTCTACTTGCCTAGTTTACCTATGTTCTAAAAGAAAAACTTTCTGGAAAAGATTTTTTAAACATGACTAGAACATTCCAAAATGTCTCAATGATGGAATCATCAATTTCTTCTTGTTGATAATGTCTGTCTCTCAGTTCTCCAGGAGTGTTCAGACATTCAATTTTAAATATTGAAAACAAAACTTTAAATGTTTTCTGGAGAAATGTTAATGGGAAGTATTCTTAGATAGTTTAAAAAGAATTTACAGCCTTCTCACCTCAGTGATACTGTCTGCTTGCCTTTAAATTGACTTTTTTCCCCGGAAGAAGATAAATATTTTTGGCTGTGTTCACTTTCTATTCACTTTTAAATTCGGAATTGATTAGTGCAGCTGACCTTGATCAGTCTGATATTTGGCCTTGTTACTCTTCCTCTGTTAGGTTAACTTCGCCTCAGCATTTGGAACAATGCCATACCTATGAAGGATAACTGGCAGAAGCTTCATGACTTACATTATTTCAACTTTATTATTAGAGACATTCCCTTCATGTGTTATGCAAAAAGTCCTTTCTTTTGTGCATATCATTTAGTTTTAAAACTATTAATAGATCTTGTTCAGGCATCTACTGCCCTTGTTGCTTAATAAGAAAAATGCAGAAGTGATACTGAAAAAGAAAGAAAGAGAGAAAGGAAGAAAGAAAGAAAGACCAAAACCAAATCACTTCATGTATCTGTAAGTCTTCAGCCAATTTTCCAACGCAGAAACCTCTAGAACTGCTGAGGTAATTTACTCCACATATCAGCTAGAAAAGATCCTTTCATTCTAGCATAAGGTGGAATTTAAAAGCAGGTTCTCAGGAGTTCTCTGGTGGCCTAATAGTCAGGATTTGATGCTTCCACTGCTCTACCCTGGGTTTGATCCCTAGTCTGGGAGTTTCCATGTCAAGCCACTACAAGCCATGGCCAAAACAAATTTTAAAGAGTAGGCTTTCTTTCTCCTGGCTCCTCACATCTACATCTCATTTTTGGTGATCAGAAGAGGTAAGTAAGGGGTTCCCATTGTGGCTCAGCGGTTAATGAACCTGTCTAGTATCCATGAGGACAAGGGGTTGACCTGGCCTTGCTCAGTGGGTTAAGGATCTGGCATTGCTGTGAGCTATGGTGTAAGTCACAGATGCACCTCGGATCCTGCGTTGCTGCGACTGTGGTGTAGGCCTTGGGCTAGAGCTCCGATTCGACCCCTAGTCTGGGAATCTCCATATGCCATTGTTGCGGCCCTAAAAGGACAAAAAAAAAAAGGCGTGGGTAGGTAAGTAAAGATTCACTAACATAAACTGTTTCTTCCTAAAGTCTAAATGGGTGGCCAGTTTCATTTACTATTTCTTTTTTCTTATAAACTATTGCATATATATTTAAAATATTTTCTATACGAATACATATAACTCCATTGCTGCCAGTTAGTTGGAACTTGCTCACACAACACCACAGTTCTTGAGTCATCCCCGAGTCCTCAGTTCTCCAGAAAATGACCAAGCAGAAGGAGCACAAAAATGAAATCTTAAATTTTCAATTAATGTATTTTATTAAAAAAAATTATATTCTCTATTTTGTAAGTTGTAGGAAAAGGCAATTAGCCAAATCCTAACCTCTAACCTAGGAATTAAGGGATCAGGCTGACTGCCACATCTGTCATTTCATATCCTCCTTTCCTTGATGAATTTTATTTCCTAAGACAACCTTTAATAAAATAACACACCAAAATGAAAATAATTTCAACATGTGAATTACCATGACTGCAAAACATAGCAATTCTGGAACCTGCACTGAGACATTTGGGTTATCCAGATGACGTTAGTCTGTGTTCAATAATTTATATATTTGAGCCACAAAACCAAGACTGTATATAAAAGAGTTAGTTTGGCCCCTTAAATATTTCCTTCTAATACTTTTACCGTTTGTAAAGCCATTTTCTTCATTTCCTGAAGCTGCCCTAGATAACAAACTTCCTGTAGTGTCAGTTTTCCCTCAATTTGTTAAGGAACTCATTCTTTATATAAATCATCCCTGGCTCCTAATTACATGATCCCAACATATGAACCACTTCCGTTTACCCAGTAATAACAAATAATTTATGCAGTATTACCTGCATTTAAATCCCATTCTAGTATAATTTTCTCTGAGAGTCTATCACAACGACTCAAAACCAGGACTCCATTCATTTTGAAAAGAAATCCCAATATAGATTAAAATTTTAAAAAAATCATGCCTTCACATGATCTATTGCCATTTTTGTATTTTTTAATATAGATTTTCTTGATTTTAATTTTTTTTGGCCACAGTGTGTAGTAGCTTGATGTGGGATCTCAGTTCCCAGACCAGGGGGTCAAACCTGGGCCACAGTGGTAAAAGTGCTAAATCCTCAGCACTAGGCCACCAGGGGACTCCCTGTTGTCATTCTTTCTATTAACATTTTGTTTATAGAGCAATTGATTTTGGACCAATGACTTGGCATTCAAGACAATGAACTGCTTGTAGTATAACTGTGTAGTTGTGCTCCAACCAAATAGTCCTTGCATGTAAACGGCTCTGAGACAGGACTTCCCAAGTGGAATGACCAGTTAAGCAAGATCGACAAGCATTTTTATTATTCCCCATAAGCACTACTTAGGTTTTTATATTTGTCCTTTTTTTCTTGCTAATACAGATACCACTGTTCAGAAAACAATGCTCAACAATGACCCAAAGTTGTACTGTCAGCTATAGAGTGGTGGTGATTGAAAGAAGGGGATGAGGAACTAGAAAATCCTCATAGTCACCGGCATTCCCTCCATGTAAATGTCTAAGTTTCACTGACTATGTCTGCTATCCCAGTTCTAGCCACTAACTCCACTCAACAAAACATCCCTGGTCAAACATAAGAAAAGGGAAAGGAAAGCAAGTTAGCCAATATTCTGGGCTCTCAAGATTAAGGATTTAAAAATATGTTATATTATGCACTATATATGTGCTTGTGTGTACACACACACACACACACACACACATATATATATATATTGTGCACTTGTGGCATATGGAAGTTCCTGGGTTCCTGGGCCAGGGATCGAATCTGAACCACAGCTGCAACCTACACCACAGCTGCAACAATGTTAGATGCTTAACCCACTGCTCCAGGTCAGGGATCAAACCCATTCCTCAGCAGCAAACTGAGCCACTGCAGAGACAATGCTAGATCCTAACACACTGCACCACAGTGGAAACTCCAAAAAGAAATGTATTAAAAAGTGAACAATGGAGTTCCCGTCTGGCTCAGTGGTTAACAAATCCAACTAGGAACCATGAGGTTGCGGGTTCGATCCCTGGCCTTGCTCAGTGGGTTAAGGATCCATGAGCTGTGATGTAGGTTGCAGACGCGGCTTGGATCCCACGTTGCTCTGGCTGTGGCGAAGGCCGGCAGCTACAGCTCCTGTTAGACCCCTAGCCTGGGAACCTCCATATGCCGCGGGTGCAGCTCTAGAGAAAGTAAAAAGACAAAAAAAAAAAAGTGAACAATAGATAGAAATTTGTCATTGGTTATTTTCTGTACCAGAGACTTGAGTAAGTAATAACAATTTTTCTGCCGTTAAAATTACTTTTCCTATTTTTCTGGGAAATTTGCCATGGTTTAAAATACTCCATTATCCTAAACTAAAAACTTACAGAACTTTTAAAGCAAAGACTTTGCAACTGAATAATTTACTGCATTTTTTTTATTTTTTGCAATTCAGGCCATTTTAATCTATATCTAACATTGAGGTAGAAATGTACAATTTTCCTAAGATCATTATAATGAAAAAACCTATTCCATTGTTCAGTTTGTCGCCCTCATCGCTTTCCTTTCCTATCCCTTCACATCTGTGCTGATCTGTAAGGCATCACTCACCACCACCTGACTGAAGAAAACTTGTTTTTTCTGGCAAGCTTCAACGCGTGAAATCTCCAAAGAGATGAGTAGAAAAGACAAAACTTCTCACAAAGAACAAGTGTCAGTTGTAGTTATAAATCCAAAGCTGAAGAAACAAACGGCTGTACTCACATAATTATTATCTTTTAAGGAAGAAACTGTTTAGTAAAAATCACATACCATTCAACCCTCTTGAGATATTATTCTGCATCTTGAAATAGACCCAAGGAGATCAAAATGCAGTGTGACCTTTTCCAGAACTCCCATTTTAGGATGCTTTCTCCATTCTTGATTCCTTTCCTTCAACTCAGTCTTTTCTAGCAGTTGCTAGATTGCAGTCATCCCTTCGTTTGACATCATTTTTCCAAGCAGTAATTTCTTATCTCAGATTCTGCACTTGCATTTGACTAAATCTTAAATTTATCAGGTACTCAGCAATTCCTGGGGGACAGCATGCACGCTACCTAAACACCATTCATTGAAGTACAGTAATTAAGGAGTTTCATCAAAGACTGGGCACATTGCCAAACTATGATCATTTTTAAAAAACTCAAGAGAGTTGAATTATGTTTCATTAGATATAGTGATTGTGAGCAGAATGTACATAAGAAATGCAGCATATTTTATATGAATAATTAAGAACTCCTTGGGTTTCAACTAATTCTTAACCACAAAAAAAAAAAAAATGTTTCCTAAAAAATTTTAAGAGAGTTTTAGGTCCCGGCTTCACAGATAAGTAGACTATATTACCTTTTTATATTTTAAGTGTTGGAATCTTAAGGGTATGGAAATGTAGAAAAGCTGTTTTTTGCACTTTTACCACACTTAGATGGTGACCCTAATCCACCTGGATCATTCCTTTTCTGCTTTTTATTCTGAGGATGAAATAGCCACACCATACCCCACACAGTCTCTGGAGTCATCTAGCAAAGCAGTTACTTACAAAATCAATGATTTCCTAAGACAATGAATTACATGATATCCTTGCCTTGAAGAATTGTGGAATGTTGTTTGAGCCTTGTATTCCTGGAAATAATGTCACTAAAAATGTACCTGAGGAGTTCCCATCATGGTGCAGTGGTTAATGTATCCGACTAGGAACCATGAGGTTGCGGGTTCGATCCCTGGCCTTGCTCAGTGGGTTAAGGATCCCGTGTTGCCCTGAGCTGTGGTGTAGGTTGCAGACGCTGCTCGGATCCAGCGTTGCTGTGGCTGTGGTGAAGGCCGGCAGCTACAGCTCCTGTTAGACCCCTAGCCTGGGAACCTCCATATGCCGCGAGTGCAACCCTAAAAAAGGCAAAAAGGCCAAAAAAAAAAAAATGTACCTGAGAATGCAAAGGAGATAAAGTACTTTGTGGGCAAGGCTTGCTTTGCTAATATCCGAGGTTTTTAACATAGGTTATCTTCATTTTATATCTTAACAAACGAAATTGTCAAACTTTCTGTGCAGTTGAAGAGTTAGGAAGTTCATGATGTGGCTCAGTAGGTTAAGAACCCAACATGGTATCCATGAAGATTCAGGTTCGACACCTGGCCTTACTCAGTGGGTTAAGTATCTAGCATTGCCACAAGCTGCAGTGTAGATTGCAGATGTGGCTTGAGGCCAGTGTTGCCGCAATTGAGGTGTAGCCTGGCACCTGAGGCTCTGATTTTTTCCCTTCTCCTGGGAACTTCCATATGCCACGGGTGCGGCCATGAAAAGAATGAAAAAAAAAAAAAGAGTTAATACAATGAGATTGTTCTGTGCTTAATTTTCATTTCCATATTTGCTCTTGTTCCTTCCTTTACCCCAGCATCATTCCGTCCTCTCTGCGTTAGAGAGAAAAATTTGTAGCAGTGAAATGAACTTGAAAGACTTCATATATTTTTTCAGTTCCTTCAAGCCAAAGTTTTTTTCTTAAGGGAAATTTTTTTTATCAAATGACTAGAAAAAACAAGATCAAAATTTATCCCTGCGCCAACCGTATCTGAGTTTCATACTATCGATGATAACATAAAATCTGTCTATTGTTCTAGTTTTTCTTATTTGCCTCATACTTGCAGCCCATTGCATCCACTGTTGGACCATCTCAGTAAATGTGCAAATTGTAAGGGTTTTACTATTTCCCATGCCTCTGGAATGTAAGAGCTACATTTTAAATATTCAGTGCTTGAAATGCCAAAATGTATTGCTGGGAAAGGTTATATAATCTTTTTTGCTGGAGACCTTTTAGAACAGAATAGAAACCTCTCCCCCTGTGTTAGTATAAATGTAGCTGTGCCTAGAGGCAAAGGAAGATAGTAACTGACCTCCAGTAACTGAGACACTTTTAAGTTCTATGATTTATGAAGTGGGTGTGCAGGATTTCAGAGTAGCAGATAGACACCACCTAGTGGAACTTTATGCAGAAATTTATAAAAATTTTCCTAACCTATACAGTACATTTAAGGAGTATGTCTTAATGAGTTGTAAAACCCTTAATCTCAATTTGTTAAACTAATAGTCAAGTAATAATTACTGAATATCATAATTATGTGTGGTAGGATGAAAAATATTCTGGCAAAAGACATGCAAATCAAATCCCTGGAAACTGTGATTGTTAATCTTACTTGGAAAAAAGGGTCTTTGCAGATGTGATTAAATTAAGCATTTTGAAATGAATATGTAATCTTGGATTATTAAGGTGAACTCAAAATTCAATCACGAATGTCCTTATAATAGAAAGGCAGAGGGGATTAGCCATAGAAGAGAAGACATATAGACAAGGGAGAAGACAGTCTGAAAACAAAGGCAGAGACTAGACAGATGTGGGCGCATGCCAGGGAAAGCCTAGTTTTGCAACCACCAGAAGCTGGAAGAAGCCAAGAACAGAGTCTCTGCTAGACTCCCAGTGAGAGAGAAGCCCTGCCAGATTTAGGGCTTCCAGCTTGTAGAACTGGGAGAAACGAATTTCCGTTTGTTTAAGCCACTGAGGTTGTGGTAATGTGTTAACAAAAGCCATGGGAAACTAATAGCATGCTTTCGTAAAATTTAACCCTGAATTTAAAATAATGTGATATAATTGAATCATTTGATTTTATATAAATGTTTTATGCTTATGTATATTACGTATATTTAAAGGGTAGACTTAATATTCGATTGGTTAAAGCAACATTGGGAAAGTTTTTATGGCAATTTATTTTCAATTTGCTTAGTCAGCTAATTAGTTTTAAGTAGGAGGGAACTGAGTATAATGCAAGAAGTAAAAAATTTTTTTTAAAGTGGAGGGGGTATATAATAAAAAGACTAGGTAGGATGGAATTTACTGGAGTAGAACTATTATTAGTTGTGGACATAAGGTAAAAATCTGCCCTATGTTACAGAGAGTTAGAGCTGCTGGTATTGCAAATGACATAAAATAAACAAGTTTTTCATTATAAAATTATTATACATGTTCTTTGGATTGTTATAATCTGTATATTATTGTATCTAATACCATTTCCCCCATGCCTTTGTAACCCCTAGAGTAGTGAGTGGGATCACACGTGGTAATCTGATCAAAAATGGTAAATCAAGTGCTAAATCAGTTTGTGTTATTAAGTCTTTAGATTTAGTTGTTATGAGGACTTACAGCTCTAAAAATTTTAGTAAATAAGTGATAAATAAAAATACCTCGTTCAAAGCAAGAAGAATGACTGAACTATCATTGTTAAAGAACTGTATTTTGTGTTTCTCAAGTTCCATAACCTGAGTGATATTTTTAAATTACTTTGAGTATGTTCTGTATCTATCCTATAAATACACAGAATACGGACTGTGATGATGTATGATTATGCTTATCAACTTTTATCTCTAAGTTGAATTTTATTTTTTACAAACATTTCTCTGCCATGATACATTGCCATACTAACTACACTATGAAAATTAACATGTTCCTCTCATTGCTTCAAAAGTTAGTTTGTAGAGCACCCGTTACTGTCATAGTCTGCTCCGTTATCCTAAACCATCAAAGTATTTCTTGGTTATATTAAGAGCTAACTCTATTCTCATTGATAACTGACAGTGCAATACTTCTTATTAAATATGGTGTATTGAATTTCACCTCAGCATTTGGATAACTACTTAAAGGCTGACTTATAAGAACCCAAAAGAGAATTTCTCAAAATGAGCTAATATTAGCCTCCCTAGCTTAGTCTTTAAAGTGCCTCAGAAAATGTTGCAAACTTGACATTCATTTGAAACTTGCTATTATCATAGGTAGCATTTGCCATAAGCCAGAAAATATGAATTCCCTTAGTAGGAAAATGTAAAATACCTCTGCTATTACAATTCCCTCAGAGAATTATGATAATAATTCAACATTTTTCTGACAATAAGCTATTTTTAATACTAGAATATAACTATGTGATTTCTTTGAACTATATTAATTATACAAATATTTACCGTAGACTTTTGGGGGGAGATAGCATATATACTCATTTTGTTATTTTTATCCTCTCTTGCTTTTGATAATAATTTAACCTTAACCTCTCTTTTCCCTTATTTCCATATTCATATGAAGCAAGTTGTTCTACACATAATTATTTAGAAATTAATTACCTGCCATTAACTGGATGTCACTAAGCATGTTACTAGAGTTTCATAACTTAGAAATAATATTTGGAAAATAGGTGAAAAAATCAATATTTTAAAATACTTTGTCAAAGTATTTGAAAAAAATGGTAATAATCTTTTCAGAATAACAAATAATTGCAAATAAATGTATTAAAGGTACAATACTCTGTATCAATCAACACTGGAATACATGTGCATGTCATCCATACATATTTCTTCTTTGGGGAGATATATATTTAGGTCTTCTGACCATTTTTCAACTGGATTGTTTTTTTTTTTGCTGTTGAGTTGTATAGTTGTATAAGTATTTTACATATTTTGAAGATTAAGCACTTGCCATTTGCATCATTTACAACTCTTTTGCCCATTCCATAGGTCCATAGGTTGTCTTTTTTTTTTTTTAATATGGTTTCCTTTGCTGTGCAAAAGCTTGTAAGTTTGATTATGTCACATTGGTTTTTTTGTTTGTTTGTTTGTTTGTTTTTATTTCTGTTGCCTTGGGAGACTGACCTAAGAAAACATTTGTACGGTTGATGCCAGAGAATGTTTTGCCTATGTTCTCTTCTAGGAGTTTGAAGATGTCTTACCTTTTAGTTTCTAAGCCATTCTGAGTTTATTTTTGTGCATGGTGTGAGGGTGTGTTCCAGTTTCATTGATTTATATGCAGCTGTCCAGTTTTCCCAGCACCACCTGCTAAAGAGACTGTCTTTTTTCCCATTTTATATTATTGTCTTCTTTGACAAAGATTAATTGACCGTAGGTGTCTGGGTTTATTTCTGGATTCTCTATTCTGTTCCATTGGTCTATATGTCTGTTTTTGAACCGGTAGCACACTGTCTTGATTACTGTGGCTTTGTAATATTGTCTGATGTCTAGGAGAGTTATGCCTCTTGCTTGGTTTTTGTGCCTTGGGATTGCTTTAGCAATTCTGGGTCTTTTATGTTTCTATATAAATTTGTGGATTGTTCCCTCTAGTTCTGTGAAAAATGTCATGGATAAATGGGGATTGCATTAAACCTGTAGATTAATTTGGGTAGTATAGCAGTTTTAACGATATTAATTCTTCCAACCCAGGAGGATGGAATATCTTTCCATTTCTTTGAATCCTCTTTAATTTTCTTGATTAATGTTTTATAGTTCTCAGCATGTAAGTCTTTCATATCCTTGGTCAGGTTTATTCCTATATATTTAATTATTTGGGGTGAGATTTTAAAAGGTATTGTTTTTTTATATTCGTGTTCTAATATTTAATTATTAGTATACAGAAATGCAACTGATTTCTGAATGTTAATCTTGTATCCTGCTAATTTGCTGAATTAGTTGATCAGTTTAAGCAGTTTTTGTGTGGAGTCCTTAGGGTTTTCTATATATATGTTATCATGTCATCTGCACGTAGTGACAATTTTACCTCTTCTCTTCCAAACTGGATACATTTTATTTCTTTTGTTTGTCTGATTTCTGTGACTAGGATGGCCAAAAGTCAGACTCATGGACATAGAGAACAGGCTTGTGGTTGCCCAAGGGGACAGGGAAGGGGTGGGATGGACAGGGAGTTTGGGATAAGTAGATAAAAACTATTGCATTTGGAGTGGATAAGCAATGAGGTCCTGCTGTATAGCACAGGGAACTATATCCAATCACTTGTGATGGAGCATTATATAATGGAAGATGATGTGAGAAAAAGAATGTGTGTGTGTGTGTGTGTGTGTATGAATATATAAAACTGGGTCATTTTTTTGTACAGAGGAAATTGACAGAACATTGTAAATCAACTACAATAAAAATTTTAAAAAAGAAAATAAATAAGATATAGGGATATAATATACAGCACTGGAAATATAGCCAATATTTTATAACTTTAAATGTAATACAATCTATAAAAAATATTAAATCACTACATTGTATACCTGAAACTAACATTGTTAATAAACTAAACTTCAATAAAACAAAACAAAGCAAAACAAAAATTGAATTACACTTTGTCTAGCCATCATTCTTGAAACTAACATTACTCTTCATTTTCTCTACAAATTTTAGGCATGATATCCTTGATTAAAAGTGAAATTAGGAAATATAAATTTTTAAGAACACTAGCAGTATTTGAAGTTCCCTAAATCTGAACATTTTAAATGCAACCAAAGGATTAATTTATTATTTTTATAATGATTTTTATTTTTTCAATTATAGCTGGTTGACAGTGTTCTATCAGTTTTCTACTGTACAGCAGGGTGACCTAGTTACACATACATGTATACATTCTTTTTTCACACATTATCATGCTCCATCATAAGTGACTAGATATAGCTACCAGTTCTATACAGCAGGATCTCATTGCTACAAAAGGATTAATTTAGAAGTAAATCTCAGGAGTTCCCATTGTGGCTCAGCAGTAATGAACTAACCAGTATCCATGAGGATGTAAGTTCCATCCCTGGCCTCGCTCAGTGGATTAAGGATCTAGTGTTACCCTGAGCTGTGGTGTAGGTTGCAGATGCAGCTCAGATCCGGAATTGCTGTGGCTATGGTGTAGGCTGCTGGCAGCTCCAATTCAACCTACAGCTCCAATTCAACCCCTAGCCTGGGAACCTCCATATGCTGTAGGTGCAGCCCTAAGAAGACAGAAAAAAAAAAAAAAGGTAAATCTTAATCTTAAAATGTATAGTTTACTAAGTATTTAATATGAATATATATTTCTATTTGTATATTCTTCTGCATGTGTTTTTATGTATATATTTATGTATATATTTATGTATATATGCATGTATATATGTTGTGGCAGTCAGCTTATAAGAAAGCTCCCAATGACCTTCTAGTATTCTAGTATTATACATAATTCATGCTCCTGAGTATGGGCTGGACCTAGGGACTTACTTGTAATGAATAGACCTTGGGGGAAATCTGAAAGCTTAAGCATTAAAAGGACTTTGATTTCTTACTTGCTCATCTTCTCTTGCTCTCACTTACATGCTTGATGGAAGCTAACTTCCATATTGTGAACTGCCTTGTAGAGAGGCCCATGTGTCAAGGAACTGAGGGAAGCTTCTGGCCAACAGCCAATAGGAAACTGAGTCCCTCAGTTCAACTACCTCTGAGGAAATGAATCCTGATAATAACAATGACTAACTGGACAGCCGATCTCTCCCTGCTTCCAAGTCTTCCAAGTCAGTTGAGCCTTTGGTTGAGATCATAGCCTTGGTCATTACCATGATTGCAGTCTTTTAAGAGACCTGGACTGAGAGAACTTAGCCAAGACGGGGCTGAATTTCTGAGCAACAGAGACTTGTGATATAATAGGTGGTTAGCTTGAGCCACTCTGTTTTGAATGCTTTGTTATACAGCAAAAGCTATGTAGTGCATCTACCTATTTATCTAAATCTGCACATAAATGATATAAATATCTTTTTTTGGAATATTTACTACTGATCCTCCCACTTAAAAAGATAGTGTTAAAAATCTAAGCCAAGTATCATGAAAGGTATTCTGGTTATTTCTGTTCCTATTTATTATTGCTCAGATAGATTTCAGTTCTAGAAAGTAGGAAATGTATGTTTTTCAAATGTGGATTATGGAAAATATTGTCATTAAAGCCTGCAGGCACTTTTTGGTAACTCCTCTTCTCTGCTGGATCAATGGTACTATAATTTTTTTTTTGGTTGTCCTGACATTACAAACTGAGTTCTATTTCCACATGTCTTTATTTTTTTTCTTAAAAAATTTTTTAAGTTCTTCCTCCTGCTTCCCATTATGAAATGACATCCCTATATCTTTTTCTTTCTTTGTTTTCATACTCTGCTTCTGATGTTCAGCATGGTGCTTTCCTTTTTAATTATATCATGTGTTCTTATTTGTATCTATGCTGACTTTAGAAAATTAATTCCTGCAGTTCATAGCTATATGTTTCAAAGATAGAATTCTCTGAATGAAATTAAATGGAAAATGCTAAACTTCATTTCCCAACTCACATGTAATTCATTTTAAAGAAATTCACTTTAAAGCATTTTAAAGCATTCGCTTTATGAATGCTTATAAACTGAAATGTTTTGATTTCATTTTATTTGTTAGTAATAATGCTAATAGTAAAAATATTTATTAGCTTCTAATAAAGCTTTTAGATATATTTTCTTATTTTCTCCTAATTAAAAAATTATATAGGAGAATAAGTACACAAAGCAAGTAAATAAATGTATTAGAAAATGAGTTGATACACTTTGAATTCAGTATTCTCCATTTCATAGCAAATATGAATATCTAACTTAAACAACTGATATTCGCTATAAAGTTATCAAGTAGTTCAAATTCCATAACTACGTTTCCTTTTCTGCACCTTGATTTTCTTATCAATAGGATAATAAATAATTTCTAATAACTCTAAAATTGCTAAAGTCGTTGATTCTACTCAGGTCACTATTCACACCTGACAAAATCTATAAAGTATTGAAAAAAACAACATAAAAACATTTACTTTGGGAAATAGACTGTATTGAAAAGTGAGATAACATTTTCCAAATTGGAGCTACTGATGTTAAATATAATACACTAAGTAGCTTACATTTCGTATTTTGGCAGGAAATCTACTCATCTCTTTTTTTCTAAATGAGGCATAAGTTATGAAACAAAACAATCTATATGTAACAAAATATTGAATTTCAGGAAACAATTATTGAGATGTTCTGGAGGAAAATCATACATTGAAAAAATAAGAATTATTGAAGGAGACTTCAGGTGGATTTTCTGGTTATTTTTGTTATTTACCTTTTCTATACTTCGCAGTTTCTGGTATCTTCTTCTTTCTTCAGCTGCAAATTGTGACTTAAAATCATATCATTGAGGTATTTTTTTTGTCTTTTTGCCTTTTTTATGTAGAGCCGCACCCGCAGCATATGGAGGTTCCCAGGCTAGGGGTCTAACAGGAGCTGTAGCCGCCGGCCTTCGCCACAGCCACAGCAATGCGGGATCCGAGCCGCGTCTGCAACCTACACCACAGCTCACGGCAACGGCGGATCCTTAACCCATTGAGCGAGGCCAGGGATCGAACCCACAACCTCATGGTTCTTAGTCAGATTCGTTAACCACTGAGCCACGAAGGGAACTCCTCATTGAGGTATTTTTAAAATGTCGGTTGGCTTGGTCTTCACACAAGCATTCAAACGTCTTGATTATTCCTTAAAATATAGCAGTCATCTTTAAATTCATTTTCTTTCTCTTAGATTCCAATATATGATCCTTTCAAAGATATGATTTACTGTCCTTTATTGACTTTCAGCCATGGCAATTTGTTTATTGGGGGCTTTAATTTTTTTTTCAGGTGCCAATTTTCTATAGAATTTTTTTTTTCATAGAAATTTTGAGAGCTGGAAGAAAAATAAGTCCTTCAGAGGAAATTTTACTTTTGTTTTAGTGAAGTGCTTGACTTTACTACCAGACAGGGCCACCTTAAACTGAATGAAACAAAATGAAAAATTTAAGCTATACACGTACTATGAGTTTTGCTGGCAAATTTTTTTTGATAACTTTAAAAATTCACAGGGGAGATTTTATTTTGTCCTTGCGCTTAACAACAGCGAAGGGGAGATGGAGTAGGGGAGTGTTTAGGAATGATGATAAGTGCATGATTTTATACTAGCTCGTTTTAATTTGTCAGTGTGATACTATGAAATGTAGTCTTATACAAGTTTACTCATTAGCTTTCGTGCCTTCCTTTGGCTTTGTTTCCCCAAGGTCCCCATGGCCATGAACAGTAGTACTTAAATTCACCAAATTTGATAAGATGCCTTCAAGGCAACTGGCCTCCTTGTTGATTCTAATCATTTGTATCTTTTTCTTCATATAAACCCCTAAAATTAAATCTCATGTGATCAAATTGTGTCACTTAAAAAAAAAAAAGCTTCATATTTTTGGTCACTCAGTGACTTTCAGGCTCTTCCCTACCTGCAACATATGGAAGTTCCAGGATAAAATCAGAGCCTCAGCTACAGGCCTATACCACTGCCACAACAACGCGGGATACCAGCCACGTCGATGACTTACCCCATAGCTCAGTGCAATGTTCATCCTTAACTCACTGAGTGAGGCCAGCTATTGGACCTGCATCCTCATGGGTTTGTAACCCACTGAGCCACAACAGAAACTCAGCCAAACTAGTGTCACCCCTGACTTTTTGTAATTTTCTCCAACACTACTTTTGTCTCCATTATTGGTTGCTTCAGAAAAGGCAGGATGATTCTGCTAAAATCCTAGCCTCTCAATTCCTTAACTTCTTTCTTGTAAATCAATCTCAACCAATCACTGCCAGTGTTACACTCTCCTAGACTTGTCATTAAGAACAATGACAACTCACCCATTTTTTTCTCTCTAATTTTCTTTTGTTTATTTTATTTATGTATGTATTTGTTTGTTTGTTTATTTGGCCTACCTCCTCTAGTTGTCAACCCAACTTTGATAACCTATAATATCCTTCAGGATCTCACCCCATTAAACTTTCATTTTTCAGTGCTGCATGCTCATTTGATTTCTTTCTTCCTTCCTTAGTTAATTCAACAGTTAACTAAATGAATAATTAACTTTCTTGCTCCTTCTGTGCTTTCTATACTCTCATGAAAAAAAAAAAAAAGAAAAACCAGGTTCCCAGTTGATTGCCTAGTCATTATCTTCACCCATCTAGCAGGATAACTTGCATTTATACCTTTAAAATATATTTAGAAGCCAATTATTATTCAGCATCTCCACCACCAACACACCAGTAAAAGCCAAAGTCTTTTCTCAACTAAATTAGTGGAGTGGATTTCTAACTTGTTTCCTTGTTTTCATCTTTGATTTTCTTCTGTCTGTCTCAACACAGCAGCAACAATGATCATCCCTTTCCAAATTAATTCAGATTATGTCACTCATCTTTAAAAAAAAAATCTTTCTAGTTCACACAAAATAATATGAAATTCATAAAAATTACACACAGTTAAGATGAAAAAGTTTTCCACATTTCCCCTGGAACATTTCAGATTATGCCTGTTTCCCTTGTATAATTATTATTAGTGCACACACTATCTGTCCACCTGATGACTTATCTTTGATTGTCCTTTTGATTATTGCTTATCATAGTTACCCCAGTAAACAAGGTAAATGATTTCATGCAGGGTCTTGTAGTGACTGTTCCTTCTTCCTGGAAATCACTTCACCCAGATAATCAAATAATTTTCTCGCTCTTCACTTTCATATATTTTTTCAAATTTCTCTTTCAATGACTTGAAAATAAATAATTCACCCATGAGAAACTGAAACCACAGGCTTCAGACAGTGGCAGTGGGGTGTTAATTTACACAAATGGCATTGCTTGTGAATCTTCAAGATGAGGAATTACTATCGAACTGTTCCATAGCCTTGAGGCTCTTATATCTAAAGGCCATGGAAAAAAATAGAAATGAGTCTAAAAATGGAATATACTGTAACAAAGGACAGTAACCAGAAAAGAATGTTAAGGGAGGTTTAAGACTATAGGATAGACTTCAACCTATATAAAGACATAAATTGTGTTATAAATAAGGAATGGCTAATTATGCAGATGAGCTGGGATTCAATAATGGGGTGATTGTCCATTCCAAGTGGAAGGAAAGAGAACTAGAAAACATAAAAGCAATTTTTCCTTTGTGAAAGAAGGAAAGAAGGTGCGTATTAATGCAGATAGTTATCTGCATTAGTTGTACTATTGAAGTTTATTGGAAAACATTTAGTCACTCAAACACTACTATAAAAAATTGTTATGAGAGTAATATGCTGGCAAATTTATTTCATAAAAATGACATAATAGTTTAAAAAAATAAACAGATTGAACTTGGCCTTCTAAAGTTAAAATCAATTGTAAACAAAAAGAAACTTGTAGGCAAGATTGATTTATTTAATAAGCATTTTTGAAAGGCCCTACTGTATGCCAGATACTCAATACAATATTTTAATTGAAGAAAGTTAAAATGGTTGATAATTTAATGCCTTTTTTTAAAAAACTCTAGTCACAGTATTTTTTGAACAACATTTAGTTCCCTGGTTGGATTGTGTAGGAACTTTAAAGAGAAAACATATTTACTTTGAGGATAAGATCAAGACACTTTTTGTCAGGAAAAGATCTATATTAATGGAAAATAGTAGTTCCCCTCTGTACAAATATCATGTTAAGTTATATAACCTGAAATTATTGTGATTACATTCAAATATGTTGACATTTATTTTTAAAGTAAGGTGAGAATCAGTTCTATTTTCATTTTATGTTGTTTTCTTATCACAGCAATCAGCCATTATATAAACATTTGCTAAGATGTTGTTTGATACATTATATAATTATGTTGTCACCAATCTTCTTTTAGCAATTATTCTCTCCCTAAAAAAACATATTTCATAAGAGAAGTTCTACTTATGTAGCTTTTCAAAAGGATAGCAGTATACAATATTATTAAAATAAAATACACAACCCACACCTTTCCTTTACAAAAAGATACCTCAATGTAATTACTTTTTTAACACAAAGATTATTTCAACAGCTCATATTTCAGATAGAATGTACATAAAAATTATATTTCAAGATACAATATTTTAATTAAAAGCCCTTACTCTCATTGAGATAATTATTAAATAGAATCAAGATTGTAAAGAGAATTCCCTCAGAATTATTCCATTGAAAAAGAACAAAAAATCAAATGAATTTTTCAATGAGCTGCATCTTGAGGATTAATAAATAGATATGAAGATATATATATATATATATAACATATATTTCAATGTTGCATTTAAAATGTATTCTTTATATTAAAATAAAAACCATGCACTTCCTATTGAACCACAAGGACTTTGAAGAATCAAATAATTGTTGAAAGCAGATTTGAAATTTTGTCTATACATTTATTTGCAAAATGTTTGTTAGCATTTTGTATCATATATGAGGCACTGTGGTAGGTACTCTGGGAATAAAGTTATGTATAAAGTATTATCGCTTTCCTCAATGCACAAAACATTCCAGGAAGTAAAATAGAGATGATTACTGAATATGTGCTATATATACTAAAATCTTCTATGGAAGAGAGTAGAATTTCTTTTTGGGAATACTTTTGGCAAGATGAGTAGAATTTGATAATTTGGCCAGTGTATTAGTTTTCTAAGGCTGCACAAACTTCCACAGTGCTGGTTGCTTAAAACAACAGAAATGTATTCCCTTATGGTTCTGCAGGACACAAACCCAAAGTCAAGGTATTGACTGAGTCATACTTCTTCTGAAGGCTCTAGTGAAGAATTCCTTTTTGCCCCTTCCAACTTCTGGTCATTCCAGATCTTCTTTGGCTTGTAACTGCATAAACCCAATCTCTGCCAGTGTCTTCATATGGCCTTCAGACCTTTATCGTCTCCTCTTCTGTCTTTTATAAGGATAATCTCATTGATTATAGGGTCTACCCAGGATAATCTAATCTCAAGATTTCATAAATTAATTACATATGCAAGGGCCTTTTTTTCCACAAATAAAATTACATTTACAGATTATAAGTTTTGGGATGTGAACATATTTTTTTGGCCACTATTCAACTGACTTGTCAGAGATCAGTGTGAGAGATTCCTGGGGAGCAGGAGGATATAAACTGGCGTATAGAAAAACACAGAATAGTATACATTAAACTGAATAACTGAAAAATATAGGAAATAATATAGTGTGTGGGACTATTTGGAAAGTCACCTGGGACCATGTTAAAAGCGACCAATGATTTTGGAACTTATCTGATAGGCAAATGAAAAAGTATTGAGAGATATTTAGCAGTTTTCTATTAAGGAAAAAAAAACAGGTGTGAGGAGAAAGGTAACTGAGAGGAAAAAAATGAAGACTGAGTTCTCTAGCCAGATTTTATGAGAATTATATATATAATTCAACTATGAAAAATAAGGAAATCCTGCCATTTTTGACTACATAGGTGGACCTTGAGGGCATTATGCTAAGTGAGATACATCAGACAGAGAAAGATAAATACTGTGTGGTATTATCTATATGTGGACTCGGAAAAAGTTAAACTCATAGAAATGTAATAGAACGGTGGATACCAGGGTTTGAGAGGTGGAGTAATTGGAAAGATATTGGTCAAAGGTGTCAAACTTGCAGTTAAAAGGCAAATAAGTTCTAGATATCTAATGCACAGCATAGTGATTATGGTCAACAACAGTGTATTATCTATTGCAAAGTTGCTACAAGACTAGATATTAAATGCTCCTGTAACATACACAAAATGATAACTATGTGACTTGACAGAGGTGTTAGCTAAGGCCAAGTGGTAATCATATTACAGTTAATTGCAAAACATAATTGTATCAAATCAACATGTTTTACACCTGAAACTTACACAATGTTGGGAGTTCCCGTGGTAGCTCAGTGGTTAATGAATCCGACTAGGAACCATGAGGTTGCTGGTTCGATCCCTGGCCTTGCTCAGTGAGTTAAGGATCTGGCGTTGCTGTGAGCTGTGGTGTAGGTTGCAGAAGCGGCTCGGATCCCGCGTTGCTGTGGCTGTGGCGAAGGCCGGCAGCTACAGCTCCTGTTAGACCCCTAGCCTGGGAGCCTCCATGTGTCACAGGTGTGGACCTATATAAGGCAAAAAAAGACAAAAAAATAATAATAATAAAAACACTTACACAATGTTAGATGTCCATTATATCTCAGCTTAAAAAGAAATTTAAACTAGTAGGAGGGATAAGAGAGCAGACCTTTTTCTTGTCGATATTTCAATCTGTTTATGACTTTCATCGGTGATAGCTGAGAGGGGGGAAGGGCAGTTTTGTTTCTACTTTTCTGTTTCTGTTGTAGGCATGTTGGTGTGCTGAAGGGTTTGCAACACTTTCACTGTCATGGGTTCCTATTTTCAGCATCTCAGCAGATCCCACATGTACCTCTACTCACTGTAACACCACTGTAGAGTAGAAATACAAGGACCACGTCCAGCATTTTCAACTTTGTAAAAGCCACATCAAAAAGCAAAATGAGACAAATTTAAGTTTAGTAATATTCTAACCCAAGTAACAAAAACAGCATTTCAATATGTATTCAGGGTAAAGAATTATGAGTGATTTCTTGCTGCAGATTGAATATTTGCATTCCCCTCAAAATTCATGTGTTGAAACCTATATGACAGTATTTGGAGGTGGGAATTCTTTAGGAGATGATTAGGTAATGAGGATGGAGTCCTTGTGAATAGAATCAGTGCCTTTATAAAAGATATCTCAAACAGCAACCCTACCCATTCTATGTGAGGATACAGGAAAAAACAAAAAAATTTTCTGTGAACCAGGAATTAGGCTTTCTCCAGACACTGAATCTACCCATCCCTGATCCTGCTTCCAGAATTGTGAGAAACACATTTATCTTCTTTATAAGCCACCCAGTCTGTTGTATTCTTCTATAGCAGTCTAACACACTAAGATAATTTACTTTCTTTTAAAGTCTTCAAATTTGGTGTGTATTTCATATCTACACCACTTCTCTATTCAGATTAGCCACATTTCAAGTACCAAGGAGACATATAAGGTTAGTGCCTATCCTATTGATCATCAGAAATCTGTAACAAGTCTTGGCTGTGCAGGTGTCTCAGTAAGAGAATTTGACATCTGGCTGTCACATCCCGTAGACTAAAAAGAGGGTATAGAGAAGAAATAACAATTTATTTCTGTGCATATTATTATTTACTTTTTCCTACACATTATCATTCCTTGCTCCCTTTCCTTTCTTTTTCAAGCAGACAGTAATATTTATCCATCTCAGAAACTGCTCTTCCTTATTTATGTGTTTCCTCCCCTCCATAGGATATTCCTCATGTTTTCCCACGCCACCTTCCCCCACCTCACTAATGACAATTTGTTGAAGCATGCGTATTTAAAATGGCATTACAACAATAATTACAATTTATTTTGTCCACATTGTGACCCCCAAATGGTAAAGAGCTGGCATTAACACGCCTTCCCCTGATAGTCCCAAAGGTAACTGTACTTTGCAATTTGATGTGAAGTGCAGGTTTTAGAACTAAAAGTGTTCCTGAAAGTGAAGCTGTTGGGCATCATTGTTATTTTGTATTCTTCCTCTGGCTTGAAATTCAGGGCTTTGATGGAACTATTTTATGTGCTAGCCTGACAAATCTCCCTATAGGCATATTTAATAGATGAAAAGCTAAGGCAAAGAGGAAAGATTAATTAGCTTGTCTAAGGTCACTTAACACCACAGTGGCAGAGACAGTGGCAGAGATATAAACCCAGAAGCATGCATTTGTAAGAATTTACAAAGTACTTGGCAATTTCGTTTTCCTTGATGAGGACTGTAACTACAGTATAAAGAACAGTCATTTCTGGATGCCACCTCTTTAAATGAATACCAACTGTTTGGTCATACTAGTATTATGTAGATGCCTTTCTATTATTTTTGTATTTGTGGCCAATCTTTCTCCCATGAAAACTGATTTGTATATTTGTATTTGTATTGTACTGCAGTGGTGAAATCTAGGGGCTGTTATTTTTTATGCAATCTAACAAAAACATGTGTTTGTTACTAGTTCCACAGAAGAGCTTTACATTTCTGCTTTATATGAAAGATTTGTCCGTACTTTTATTAAAAGTTACATCAAAGAGTTTATACAAACCTTGGAGTTCCCGTCGTGGCGCAGTGGTTAATGAATCGACTGGGAACCATGAGGTTGCAGGTTAAGTCCCTGGTCTTGTTCAGTGGGTTAATGATCCCGAGTTGCCCTAAGCTGTGGCATATGTCACAGACACGGCTCGGATCTGGCGTTGCTGTGGCTGTGGCATAGGCCGGCGGCTACAGCTCTGATTGGAATCCTAGCCTGGGAACCTCCATATGCTGCGTGTGTGGCCCTATAAAAAGCAAAAAAAAAACCCTACCCATTTGTTCCACTTATGTAGAAATCTTTAAATTTTAAATTGTGCGTTTGAAGATAGAAATATTAAAGTTTTTTACAATGTAAACATGATGACAGACCAAGGAAGATATAAATAAGAACTACATGAGAGGCAATACCATGTCAACTAAGTTCCCATTTAGAATACTAAAATTCACAAAGTTAGAAGGGTTAGTGACAGAAGAAAGTAGTAGGCTAGAGATGATGGTGGCACAATATATGAAAATATAAATTATGATAGCACAATCTTGGTTTCTTAGTTTCACTTGTTTGTTTATATTCCAAGATGACCTTAATGTTCTCCAAAGCTTGAATACATTTTAGATGGATTTCTTCCTGAATAGGGCCCTGGCTTCTCTTTTCTTGGAGCGTTTCCTTTAGAAAACTGGCAGTTATAAATTTTTCTCTGCCCCTTTGAGATGCACATCTTATAACTTCTTGCCAGTGTGCAAGCCCAGATATCTCTCTCTTAAGGACATGGAGGCCATCCCTTTGAAATGGAATCATCAAGAAAGATATCATCCCTATCTCTCAGTCTTTATAGGGGTGCAGGAGCCTATCTTGGATAAGGGCCAATTTAGAAACAGGTGGCCTTATCACACTGACCAATTTCCTTTTAAGGTCCTACAGGATTTTTCTACCAGCTCACCCGGTGCTTCAAAAACCTCCCACTTTTGTTTCAACAGAGTTGAATTCAATCTCTCTCACTCACTGAAATAGTCTTGACCCTTTTGCACTACTGTTGAATGGTCTTAATTGCCTGTTTGGTATGATACTGTACTATGTATAACATCTATGCAGAATATAGTATAGACTATATATCTTCTACTGTGTGCAACAGTTATGTCTAAAAAAACAATGTATATGCTTTAATTTAAAAACATTTTAATGCCAAAAAATGCTAAAGCATTTCTGAGCCTTCAGCAAGTCCTAATCTTCTTGCTAGTGTAGGGTCTTGCCTTGTTATGGAAGGCTGCTGGCTGACCAGGGTGGCAGTTACTGAAGGCTGGGGTGACTGTAGGAATTTCTTAAATGCGGTAACAAAGTTTGCTGCAATGATTGACTTCCTCTCATGACTGATTTCTGTGCAGCACACAAAACTGTTTGATAGCAATTTATCCACAGTAGAACTTTCGAAATTGAAGTCAATCCTCTCCAACCTGTGTTTTATCAACTAGGTTGATGTCATATTGTAAATCTTTTGTTGTACTCAAAGAAATCTTCAGAACATTGTAGATTCCCTCTCAAGAAACATTTTTTGCCTTTTTTCTTTCTTTCTTGTCATCCATAAGAAGAAACGCCTCACCTGGTCAAGTTTTATCATGAGATGCAGCAACCCAGTTCCATTTTCAGGCTTCTCTTCTAGTTCTAGTTCTCTTGCTCTTCCCACCACATCTGCAGTCATTTCTTCCACTCAAGTCATTGAACCCCTCAAAGTCATCCGTGAGGATTCAGATGGACTTCTTTCAGGCTCTTCTTAATGTTGATATTTTGATCTCTTCCCATAAATCACAAAGATCCTTAATCTAGAATGGTGAGTTATTTGCAGAAATTTTCATGTGTTTTGCTCTGATTCATCAGAGGATTCACTATCTATAGCAGCTGAAGCTACTAAGGGAATACTATGGCTCACTTGATCTTCTAACACCATTAATATCTTCTCCATATCAGCAATAAGTCTATTCCCCTTTATTACTATGCATATGTTCCCTGGAGTATAACTTTCAATATTCTTCAAGAATTTTCCTTTTTTATTACAAATTAGTTAAGTGTTTAGTGCAAGAGGCCTAGCTATCAACCTTTCTCAGCTTTTGGCCTATCTTTTCCGTTAAGCTTTGTGATTTCTACTTTTTGATTTAAAGTGAGAGATATGTGACTCTTCATTTGAACATTTAAGGTCCATTTTGGGGTTATAATAGGCCTAATTTCAAATATTTTTGTATCTCAGGAAATAGGGAGACCCAAGGAGAAGGAAAGAGAATGGCAGGTCAGTAGAGCTGTCAGAACATACACGCAACGTTTATCAATTAAGTTCATAGTGCCCCAAAGCTGCTACTATAGTAAATAAAATCACTGAACACAGATCACCATAACAAATATAACAATAATGGAAAAGTTAGAAATATTGCAAGAATTACCAAAATGTGTTACAGAGACACAAAGTGAACAAATGCTACTGGAAAAATCATGCCGATAGACTTGTTTGATGTAGGCTTGCCACAAACTTTCAGTTTGTTGGTTTATTTGGGCCATACTCAAGTCACGTAGAAGTTCCTGGGCTAGGGATCCATCCTACACAACTGCAGTGACAATGCCAGATCTTTAACCTGCTGCGTCACATGTGAACTTCATTTTATATTAAAAAACTGCAATATCTGGAAGCACAATTAGGTTAAACTCAATAAAAATGAGCTTATATATATATGGATATAGATATACATATACATATAGATATAGTTGGCTCTTGAACAACACAGGTTTGAATTGCATGAAAACCCGCATACACACTGATTGATTTTTTCAATAAATATACAGTTGGCCCTCTGCATCCTTGAATTTCATATTCAGGAATTTATTCAGCTGTGGATAGAAATTTCCATGAGCAGTTTTTGAATTATTGGGTAAAAAACCTGTGTATATGGAGGTATGACTGTATTCATTGTACTATGACATCTAAGAGAATTGAGCACCCGCAGATGTTGACATATGCAGGGGCTCCTAGAACCAATCAACCACCTTACTGAGGGGCAACTGTATATAATCTTTTATAGCTTATTACATATATAACATTTATATATAGATAACATATTGTATAACATTGCATATATATATAATTTTAGATACTTTAGTCTTAGGTATATCTGTAGCTTTAAGTGTGTGTGTGTGTGTGTGTATGTATACATTTATATATAGTTTTAGTTTTAAGTGTTTTAGGAATACATTCAAAAACAATAATCACAGATCTATGAGTAAGGATATTCAAAGCACAGTACTATTTAGAAAAATAAAATATTAAAAATAAACATTTCAATAATAAGTAATCATAGTATAGACTATTATATAATAAGCCTTAAACTGACAATTTGAGACAATTGCTTTTAACATGCAAATGGTAAGGTTTTGTTTGTAGTTTAAAGAGCTATAAAATAGTACATGTATCATTATCCCACTTTTAATTTGAATTAATTCTTTCATACAGAATCAAACTGGAATACAGTTTTGAGTAAATTTACAGAGAACAAAATCCAAACTTAGTAACTGCTGGGTTTGTCAGTGTTGGGCAACCTTAACTTTCTTCTATAAAAAATGCTATATACTATATTATTTAACTTCTCTGCAATTAATAAATATGGTATAAGCAAGAAATTACAATGATATCTTCCTTCAGTTAAAAAAAAAAATCAGAGTTCCCATTGTGTCTCTGCTGGTTAATGACCCAAATGTAGTCTCCAAGAGGATGCCCAGTCCATACCTGGCCTCGCTCTGTGGGTTAAGTGTCCAATGTTGCTGTAAGCTGCAGCATAGGTCATGTTATGTGGCTCACATCTGAGGTTGCTGTGGCTGTGGTTGTGGACACAGCTGCAGCTCTGATTCAACCCCCGGCCTAGGAACTTACATATGCTGCAGATGCAGCCATTAAAAATAAAAAGAAGAAAAGAAAATAAATCAAAATTTCTTGTGTGAATTTATGATTTTTTTTTTATAAACTGAGGTCAGATTCCCTGAATCTATGGTGGTAGAGAAAATTGACTTGTGCTTGTTTCATTATTCATACAGCTGTCTTAATTACTAGTAAATCTGAAACAGTGAAGATGTTTTCTTTTTTTCTGTCGTAAACCCTTCAGCTATTTTTTTAACTTCTTCAGGTTGTATGCCTTCTGATCAGCTGAAATTAAAAGGGAGTAGATTTAATTTAATACAAATTTAATTGTTCAGCACATTCTGCCATTTAGTCTGGTTTTAAGTGTCGGGTGTTTTGCCTGGAGCAATACAACTGCAGTTATTCAAAGTACATACCATTTGGAGGATGTAGGTATTTTAAGACTCTCTTTACACAGGCTGGCCACAGAGTTACCTTCTGTTGCCAGTGTGTAATGATCCCTTCATTGACTAAGTATTATTTTTAGCAGTTAGTCTTCCATAGCCTGCAGCAAAAAAAAAAAAAAAAGTCTAAAATACTAGACTTCTTTTTTGTAACATGTGCTACTATAAGGCACTATACTGCATAGACTATACCACTTACAGAAAAGAAGAAATGGAGAGAGAAGCCTAATGATTTTTCTTATGTATGTTGTAGGCATCTAATTTATTAAGTAAGGGGCATGGAGGAAGAAGATATTCCCTCAATAGCACTGTATCCAGTCTGCAGAGCAATCCTCAGTCCATCCTTTCAGAATTGAGTTTCAAAGTTGAGAAGAAAATCCGTAAAAAGAAATCAGTTTGAGCCATTTTTCTTCTCATTTATCCAGGCTAAACTAATTGTCTCTCACAGAATCAAATTAGCTCTAAATAATCTAATTAATATTTCTGATTTTTATATTCTTTAGACCTCATAATTTCTTGGAGTGCATTACTATGTCAGGATTTTTTTTTTTTTTTTTTGGTTTGGTCTTTACGATTCTTTTTTTTAGGGCTGCACCCATGGCATGTGCAGGTTCCCAGGCTAGGGGTCCAATCTGAGCTGTAGCCACTGGCCTACACCAGATCCATAGCAATGCCAGATCCTTAACCCACTGAGCGAGGACAGGGAATGAACCCACTTCCTCATGGCAGCTAGTCAGGTTTGGTAATTGCTGAGACATGATGTGAATTCCTACTAAGTCTGAATTTTTTTTTTTAAATTTGAATGCAAATTTTATCTTTAACAGAGAATATGTTCATGCTAGTTACTAATATTTTCTTGTATACCTTATTTCCTAAAAGATTTCCTAACAATATCTCTTATTCTTCAATCAATCGTTATAAAAGATATTAAAAATAAATTAACAGAAAAAATAGGCTTTTCTTTTTAGGAAAAGAAGAAAATCAATTATGTGGAACTTAATAAATATGAGTTCCCATTGTGGCACAGCAGAAATGAATCTGACTAGTAACCATGAGGTTGGGGGTTTGATCCCTGGCTTCTCTCAGCAGTTTAAGGATCCAGCATTACCATGAGCTGTGGTACAGGTCGCGGACACAGCTCAAATCCCACACTATGCATAGGCAGGCGGCTTCAGCTCTGATTCGACCCCCTAGCCTGGGAACCTCCATATGCCTCTGGTACAGCACTAAAAAAGCAAAAAATAAATAAATAAATATGAGCAGAATATAATATTTTAGGCTGCTTATGTGCCTTTTATGAAGATATATTTATTCAATTTTTAAAAGATAATAAAATAAAAAAAAATTGGTAGTAAATACTGCTTTAGACAACAGTAGCTTAATAATTTATGCTAATGAGTAACTTCAATTATTTTCCCATTTTTTTCCCTTGAATAATTACTGCTCTTGGGTTATCCCATATGGGTGAGTAGCAAACAAGATTTAATGGCTTTTTCTAAACTTCCTTTGTAACTAAATAGTCTACTTAGAAATATTGAATAAAATAACACCATGGTTCAGAATTGGAAGGTCAGAGAAATTCCTAAGAAATATTTCTTTCATATATGCTTCTCAAACGGAATGTCTACTTCTGCTGTGATGTAGAACAGGCACTATGCTCAACTCAGTTCCTAACTCACTTTAAGATTTGCTGCAAGGTACAACTCTATTTTGGAAACCAAAAATGGAAGTGTGATAGCCAAGTTATACCTGGGAATCAGTTTTGCTAAGACCTCATCACAAAATTTCCTCTGAGCTATAAGGAATTAATGGGTTTTTGTCCAACATTAAGTTAAGAGAAAAATAAATGATAGTATTTGCTGATATTACAACGCTTTCTCCAAGAAGTTCTAGATAATCAAATTAAATTTATTAAGACTGTAAAGGTTCATTGTTTTACCAAATGTCTTTTGAGAATCTGCTGTAAATACTCTAGGCACTGCTCTAAGTGACGAGAATGTAATGTGAACAGGTCTGTATGGTTCTTAAATTCACAAAGCTTATGGCCTGTTGAGGATTATAGGTTATCAGATGGCAAACAGCAGGGTAGACTGTTCATGGAGGAAAAATTCTTGATCTAAATTTTGAGCTCACAGGGAGCAGCATGTATGAAGTGTATAGGCTGGGTGAACTTGATGCCTGGCTGAAAAATGGTCAGCTGAGTGATACAAAGAGCAGCATGTCAGTGTTCCAAGGTAAGAGAGGAAGTAACTTAGTCCAGCTACAGTTGGGGAGGGTTAAAGGGGCAGGACTAGAGAGGTAAACTGGCCATGAAGCTCCTTATATAACATGTGGAGAAAGAGTCTGAGCATTGCTTGGAAACAATAGGAGCTAATGATAAGTATGGGAGTGAATGAATAAGATTTACATTTTAGGAAGATTGATTATAAGGAGAACAGGGCCGGCCAGAGAGATGAAAAGAAGACTCTTGAAGGAAAATAGGTAAGGAATGGAAGTGGTCAGATATAGGGATCTGGCAGTGCAGGTGAGAGTAGTGGACAGCAGATCTGAGAAGTATTTAGGGGGCAGAATTACTACAATTTCGTGTTTGATTAGATTGGGATAAGAAGGAAGAAAAACTAATGTTCAAGTTTCTTATGTAATTGGGTGACATTTACGGAGAGAGAGATCATGGTAATGGCTGTTCGGGGAGCAAGAATGAATCAGAAACATGGTAAATTTAGGTTTTCAAGTTTCATTTTCAGTAGCTTTGAAATATCAATACAAAGATGTCTATTTGAGGACTAGGTAAGTGGGTCTCAATTTGGAACTAAGAAAGAATCTAGAAATTATAACATTGATTTTTATCCTACACACCTCATCTTTTCCTTTTTTATTTTTTAAATGAATCCTCTTGGAAGAGGGGATATTATTGTTACATGTTTCTGTATTCTTGATTCAATGTGATGAATTCATATTTCCAGTCTCTCGTATTGCTTTCTTAATGCTGGAAAAGAATCCTTGGTCTTTTACTTAAAGAAAATATTGATGATTAGTTATATTGGGACTGCAACAGATTAATGGAGGTTCTTTAAAAATATTAATTGTGGCTTTTCAAATGAAGTTACATATTACTGTCTGTTACTTTTTAGATGAAAAAGTTTATGTGCACATGGTTTCTTAAAGACTTGTCTTAGGCATTAAAAGGAGTTTTATTTTCCCTATCTTGGATTAGAGTATATCCCTTTACTATGAGAAAACAGTAGGTGCAACAGGAACATCGCAGAAAATATTTACCAAAAAAAAATACTATCAAATTTAAACTAACACGTGCCACTATAAGATAGAATATTCCAGTTACTTTTCTACTAATTAGGATGCTCTTCCATCACAGATGTACCTAGTTCCTGGTAATAATATTTTATGTGCTGCCTTTGAAATTCAAAAGCCCTTCTGAAACATATGTAATATAATTTATCCTGAACACCTCAGAGTTAGGTTTTATTATCCCTATTTTATAGGTAAGATAAATGAAACTCCATAAGGTCGCACAGTTTGCCTAGCATAAGTCATATGTGAATTGGGCAAGGGCTAAACTAAATATTTTACTCAAGTCCCTTGATTTTTTTCTCTTTCATAAAGTTTTACTTTTAATCAATGAACTCTATTTGCAAGATGGCTGGCTTACTTTAGGAATGTCATCTGTAGAAATAAAGCCACAGGTCTTCAGGTGTATAGAGCTCAAAACTTTGGCAAGATAGTTATTATACCAAATTAAATTTATGTAAACAATAAAAGGTTTATTAACTTATTTCACATAATACATAATGCTCATTTAGTAAATATGTTATGCACACATATCTTGTATCAGGACTTAATGTTGGTTAACATTAGTGTATAAATATTCTAAAAAATATATGTATATAAAATAGTCAATACTGGTTAACAATTGTACCTCTCATTTATTTAGAATTTAGATGGAATTTGCACAGATTTAATAACTTGCTTAAGATTACCAATGGTTAGGAGTTCCCACTGTGGCAGAAGGGAAACAAATCTGACTAGTGTCCATGAGGATGCAGGTTTGTTTTATCCCTGGCCTTGTTCAGTGGGTTAAGGATCTCATGTTGCTATGAGCTGAGGTGTAGTTTGCAGATGCAGCTCAGATCCTGTGTGTTGCTGTGGCTGTTTTATAGACTGGCAGCTGTAGCTCCTATTCAAATCCTAGCCTGGGAACTCCCATATGCCAAGGGTGCAGCTCTAAAAAAATCCAAAAAAAAAAAAAATTACCAATGGCTGAGTCAGAATTCAGCCCTATTCTTCTAAATCTGTATAAGTTACTTCACTGAACCATAAATAATGCTATTATAATATTGGAAGAGAAAAGTAAACACAGAATCTCTTTTTTTTTTTTTCCGATTTACTGTGTACGTGTGGCGTATGGAAGTTCCTAGGGAGAGGGGCAATCAAAGCTTCAGCTGCAGCTTAAGCCAAAGCCAGAGAAACATCAGATCTGAGCCACATCTGTGACCTACATGTCACCTTACGGTAATTCCAGACCCTTAACCCATTGAGTCGGGCCAGGGATGGAACCTGTATCCTTACAGAGATGTCATGTCCTTAACCAGCAAAGTCACAACAGGAACTCCAGGAAACTTACTTAAATATTATTTAGCAAAATTTTGGTTGTTTAGTATTGTTCATTAGGCATAAAATGCTCTAATCGAAGTCTTCTGTCTTCACATTGAACTAAGAGATTTCTATTAGTTTATCCTCTAAAAACTAAACATTTCCTTTGCTGTTCTTTATAGGTTATAAAATCAAAAACAAAAAAATGTTTTGCTTTAATACTAAAATTTCAAAATAAATACAATTTACATGCAACAGCTGTATCAACTAACATATGGTCACTGTGTTCTTTTGAATATTGCATCAGAAGATTGATCACCAAATGTCACCTACGTGAACTGATTTGATGATCAAGATGTTATAGATAAGAGTTTGTTGCTCTCAGCATTTAGAAAACTAAAGTATTCAAGCAACCAGTAAATCAGATTTTTCATAGATAGCACAGATAAATATTCATTTCAAAAAGCTATCTCATTTTATTTTAAAGACAAATACATCTTATATCTTTATCCTGTATCACGATGCTCATGCTCTATCTATCATCTCCTATACAACTATCTATTTACTTCTTTATCTATCATCTATCTATATTAGTTAAAATATTTAGAATATTGGTCAGAGAAAATTTTAAAAAATCAAAGCATTTAAATACTAAATATTGCCTCTCTTGCTGAAAAGCCTAGAGCTAGAGAACACTTTGTCTGAGCCACAGGTTAATGGCAGCTTTAAGGCTGCAAGTCCATTTATTTGTGATTCTTTCAACTCTGTCTTCCTCACCATGTTTACTTCATCCTTATTCAGTTTTTCCTCATGTTGACCATACGGCTATCCATTTGGACTACGTTTATTTATTTATTTTTACTAAGAGAAGAGTATTGCATCAAGTTTGTAATTATTTAAGAGATGTTTTGGCTTCTCTCCAGTCGGACTAACTTAGGTCTGATGAACCAGTCACTGGGGCTAAGGGAACACCATCTGTTAGCTTGTCTTAGTTTTAAATCATTACCAACCCTGGAATAATCACAGTGATAAGCATCAAGAACAGCTGCAATAGGATTGCTATGATTAGCTTAAGCCAGTCAGGGCCTTTCCTCAGAGCTTGGAATAGAATCAAAACTCAATAGCTCTCTGAAACAAACAAACAAACAAACAAATGAACAAACACCTCAGTAGCTGTCTTAAGAAAAAAAATAATCTCAGTTACTGTCTAAAAGAGAGAGTGTGACTGGCTTCTCTAAAGTAAAATCTAAGTACTTTTGTAAAGAAGAGAAACGAGATATGGGGATGCATCAAGGGATACCCACAATTTAGTGTAAATCTATTTATTCACTCATTTGTCCTTCCACTTCTATCCATCTATCAATCATCTCTTTCAGTCTACCTCTTCCTCTAACTTTTTACATACACAGCATGTTTTGTGTGTGAGTACTATATACATAGAAAATAAAAGGAGAATTTAGAAGATGCCAAGCAAAATTCAAGGCTCAAAACTATTCAACACACTGAGCACTGTATTAGTACTATATCCTAATTCTAATAAATGAAAAAACATTTAAAATGCACAGTACTTAAATATAGTTACTTTTATTTATTCGTATATTTACTATCTTGTTTTTGTTTAATATACGAGAAATATAAATACGATCATTCCATTATGAGTTGCTCTTGGAGTACCAGGATGAAGGGTATTATTTTATTTATTTATTTATTTATTTATTTTATTTATTTATTTAATTTTCTCTTTTTTTGCCTTTATCTGGGGCCGCACCCGTGGCATATGGAGGTTCCCAGGCTAGGGGTCTAACCGGAGCTGTAGCTGGCGGCCTTCACCACAGCCACAGCAACGCGGGATCCGAGCCGCGTCTGCAGCCTACACCACAGCTCACGGCAACGCCGGATCCTTAACCCACTGAGTGAGGCCAGGGATTGAACCCGCAACCTCATGGTTCTTAGTCAGATTCGTTAACCACTGAACCACGAAGCGAACTCCGTGAAGGGTATTATTTTATTTATTTATTCATTCATTCATTCATTCATTCATTCATTTTTGGCCATGCTCATGAGATACAAAAGTTCCTGGTCCAGGGGTCATGAAGGATGTTATTTAAAATTTAAGTTCTGTTAAATTTTATCATTGCATGAAGTAGCATAGAAGTACAGGAATAATATTTGGCATATATTGAGGTAAGAGTTACTAGTAGATATTCTTATTGGTGAATAAAAGCTGTCAACATAGGGTCACTACTGAAACATAAATGAGATACCAAGTCAGTTTTCCAATCCTTATATGTTTTAAAGATTCTCCAAAATAAAAAAATAATAATAATTTGTTAATTGTTTACATTGTGTGAAGTTTTACCTGTGGAGGATAAGAAGAAATTAACATCACAGCCTAGAATTTAATAAGGTTGAAAACGGAAATAAAAACCATTCAGTGATCATTAAGCTTGTCGATTTGGTTAGTGTCTTGGAGAAGCAAAAAAAAATATACCTAGTTGGTAAGAGAAGAAGCACATAAGTAGATATTTTGAATATGAACGAGATTGGCATACATTTTGTTTTCATAACATGTGAGATAAAAGTTTAGTCTCACTGGAGGCAAAATTCCAGAGAGCTTAGTATATTCATTACTTACATGGAGAAGTGTCTGTGTGTAGATCACAAAATAGAAAGCATAGAATTAAAGACAGAAAATAGAGACAATATTGGTTGATGGGAAGCTGTACAGGAAGAATTTTTTCTTCAATTGACCTGAGGAAGGAGTAGGCTTTCCAAGGCCGAGATGTGTCTTTGAAAGAGAGGGGATGAAAGAGGAAGCTTGGACATAGTAAGCAATTTCCAGCGCAGAGAAGAGGGGAAAAAATGAGGAAATCCAATCAAATAGCCACAGAATTTCAGAAAGGGGGATGTGCCAAATATATGCCAATTATCAAAGTATACAGTCAGATTTCTAACCATCTTCAGGATAGTGGGAAAGAAATATACACAGATATTTCCGTTACAATTTATAAGGTATGATAGTGGCAAGTAGATGGTATCATGGCAGAACATTAAATCTTGAGGGATGCTATGATGGATTGCAGTATTGTCCTCTACTGGACCTATTCTGAGACCCCTTATTAACCCAATAACCTTGGTTATGTGACTTATTTTTGCAAAAAAAATGTGGATAAAAGTGACAGGTGAAGTTTTGTAAATCACTGTGTAATTCCACTTTCCCCCTCCCACCTGTTGTGGAACCCAAAATATACTAGAAAAAAAAATTCCCACAATGTAGAGAATGTGGATATTTAATAATCTTATTCTCTAAGGTCTTTCCAAGTACCGTCTCTCTGATCACCAGTCTTTACACACACCCGCCACCTTGCTTTGAACATTTCTTTGTTTGTCTGCTGACCAATAATATTTTGCAGTTTCTTAAGATAGCTAGGGGAACTCAGTTCCAAATCATGAATTATGAGTTACATCTGACTCCTTAAATATTTTCTTCAGTGAATAGTAGAATGACTGCTCCACCAAAGCCAACTGATGAGTACTTTCCTTGTGGTTTTGCCAGGTCAGTTTCCTAAAGGAATGTCTGTGATAAAGTCCAGAGAAATACAGAGAACATTGTTTTAGCATCAACAACCATGGGGGGAAAAGCAACCATCAACAGACTGAACTTTGAGAGAACCGTCTTTGCTTCTGCAGCTTCGTTGGTGGCATACTCCACATCATTTTTGCATTTCACTTTATTTTTTTATTTTTTTTTTAATGTTTGCAACCTACTTTATTACACTTCCATGTTTTTTTTATTTTTTAAGGTATTTTACACTTAAAATAAATTTTATTTAATTTTGAATAAGTGATAATATACATGATGTTCCCTAGGCACACCCCCCCATCAGTTTCTTGCATGTCCTTTTAGACATAGGCTATGCATATGCAAAAATAAACGTATGTTTCCTTTAAACATAAACTCTGCAGTCTGGTCAGGGGTAGCTATGGGCAACTATCAGCCTTAAGGAAATTCACTTTGTCTTATTGCCTGAGGGTGAACCAGGGATTTGGAATCTGGAAAGGGCTCTTCATCCTGCCTGAGTCCCTAGGCTTCTTGGTTTCCTTTCGGTTGTAATCTGTTGAAGGCAGAGAACATGTGACTCTGTTACCTCTCTGAGAAAACTGACATATTAAAGTATTTTCTTATAAAAATAAGCAGGGAGAAGGAAATTGAAATTTTGTCTATGTTGGCTCACATTTCAAGAATTTTCTAGAACAGTGTTTCTTGGGCTTTTGTGGTAAAAGTTTATTTCTGCCATTAATCATAGAGCAATACCTTTGTAAAATACAATAAAATTAATAGTTAGAGAAATAATAATAATAGACATAGAAAATACAAGTCCAGATCTTTTAAAGTCATACAATTACTCTGTGAAATTTCTCTAATGTCTGCAAATTTAATTTCAATTTTTGTATTAATATTGTTGTAGACTGGAAAAATGTTTGTAGACAAGAATTGGTTTAGAACCACCTTTTCTAGAGAATAAAAAAGGACAATAGAATATCCTTAACATATTTTACAATTAGGTAAAAATATCCAATATAATGACAATTGTAAAACCAGCCATCTGAAGACAGTGACAACATTATTAATTTTCTCTTATTAAAGCTAAACTCTCCATACTTAAGTCCCTACTGCCATGGGGACATAAAATTTAAAATGAGTCCTTGGTCTTATTTTATCAAAATAATGTGTTAAAAACAATCTCTCAATTTACTTTAATTCCTGAAAATTTTACACAGATTTTTATATATTTTACTCATAGTGAGTAAATATTAAAAATAAAGAAAAGCTGAAATGGTTAAAATGAAAATTTCCAGTCTATGAAATACGTTCAGCAAAGCAAACTTTTTTTTTTAATTTTTTGAATGCACTTAATTTTCTAAAAACAAAGAGCTGAATAACTAATTGAGCTTGATTATATAAATAAATTAAGAGTGATAAGATGAGCTCTTAACAGAATTGTAATAGTTCATCTATTTGGAATGGCTATTGTGCTTGCAGTATAATCTTAAATTATGAAAACTGTTGCATCACATTTTGCTTCTATTTACCTCCAAAGAGAATCCATAAGCCAAAATATTAGCAACATTTCAATTAATGGCATATAAAAATGCATTGTGACATTTACCAATATAAAATATTAATGATAATATTGAAATGTTATGCTTATTCTTTCTCCGGGATGTTGGCAACACCACCAGCAGCTGCAGTTAAGGTATTGGAGGAAATATAATTGAATTTCTCCATTGAGAAATCTTAAATGAATCCCAAGACTTCCACAGGAATGGCAATAATGTATTTCAACGTGTTATTCATCCTACGTAATAATTTCTCATGAAGTTTAATGATGGCTGTGTTTATAAATAACATCTGGTAAATATGCTTCTAAGATACAAATAGTTATGAGACTGAACTACTTGCAAAAAGCCTGGCAGTTGTTAATATACTCTTCAATATTTCTGTTTAGAAAGACTGCACTTTGTATGGTCATAGAATAAGAATAAGGAGGGGATAAGGATAAGCAGCTGTCCTCTGTGTTGTGCCTGGAAGATAATCTACAAACTTCTGTCTAGTAATAAACAATATCATAGTGGGAAGCATTTGATGTGTAAGGCAGCAGAAAGCTTTTCACTTCACTACAGGAGCTACTACTGAGAAAGAGGATACTCAATCTTCTAAATTTTATCATAGGAAAATAAATTAAAAATAGATAAGAAAATAACAGCAACATGTACCAGAGGATACCTGTGGAGTGAAAATGTGTTAACGCCCCTGGAGGAATTCAATAATGGACAAGTTAGTCTTTTTGTAAAAAGGCTGCTTTCCACTGGGCCTCCAGGGGCCTTTTGTTCATATGCCAGGGCACCCGCTATTAATTTCTTACATCCCATTTCAGGAGGAACAATTTTTCTTTATTTCTTCCACAGCTCTTATATCATGTGCTTGTAGGAACCTCTAAAAATAAAGTGAGACAGATAGTCAAGATACAGAGGTTTTGGAACAAAAATTTTATATTAGTAGCCCTCCTTTTTTTCTTTATCTGAAAGGTTCCAAATTAACTTCAGGAAAAAATTATTCATTTGATCAAGCCACAACACTGGTTGGAACACAAATTTCAATCAGTCTTATTTCAAAGCTCATCCACATAACCAACTTTCCATAACCAAATAGAAAATTGGCTTAAAACGCATCTTCCCTCATGCTTCTCTAAGTTATTTACTAACAGCTGGTGACAACAGTAAACATAATTTTGTTTAGATTTTCATTTAATAGGGTAAAGATGTCATTTCCTTTAGCCTTCTTTTGAAGAGTAGTTACCTTGGAAAATGAGTTTGGCACTTTCTCTCAATCTCACAACATACCTTACTTACAACTCTGGGTGATGTTTTCTTCATGCAAAAACATCTCTGGGAAACAGTTTCTCAAAATGTTCATGTCTAATTCTGTTCATTAGAGGGAAAATTTTTTAACAAGTGCATTTGTTTCTGAATGGAGATATATCAGAATCGGTAGTGGGGAAGCAGATGGCTGGAGGAGTTAGTCACACTGTAATCTCCCATTTTTGCAGGACACACACATAGTCGTGAATACATAAGAGACGGGAACTAATATTATAACATTCTGAAGCAAAAGCCAGAGCCACAGCTCAGGGAAAGGCTTTCTCTGCTTCCTGTAAGGCATTTTCTCTCCAGGGGCTGATTTTACCCTTGAAGCAATACTTCCTGTTATTACTTGCATCATTTGCAACTAAATCTATTGTCCAAGTTGCACAAAAATTTAAAGAAAATGTGTAAGAGAACATTTTTAATCAAATACATTAGGAAAAGTCCCTTAATCATCAAAAAGTTGGTATGAGTAATTACTCTACTATAAAATGTTTTCCTATCATGTGGCTCTTTACCTAAAACAAACAGAATGCCAGATATTTCTCTAGTGAAGATGGATTTATTTCGGAGAAACAGAGAACTGCAGTTTGAGATCTGTAAGTACAGCGAGCCCTGTGCCAGTGCCCACGTGACAATGGAAAGAGGATGCTTTAATAGAGAGGAAAAGGAAGTTGGGATAGTTACAGTAAATCTAGAGTTTATGCTTTCATTGGCTGAGCCCTTGCCAGTAAAGGAGTCTTTCATTTGGGCTCTGCTTCATCACAGGGTGTGAGAGCTCCCTCTTCTGGTCTCCTGGCTCTCCTAACTCTATTTAATTGAAGTTTCTCTTTATTAATTTTTTAATATCCTCACATTTTGATCTTTCCCCCTTTAAGATCTTTCTCTTAAAGCATCACTGATCAAGAGTAACGTGTTCTAGTTCTAGTGGCTTTTTGTTCCTCAGTACCAAGGAGGACATTTCCTGAAGTCAGTGTCTCATACTGAACGGAAATTTGCACAGATCAGAAATCTATTGAGGTCACATTCAAGTAGCAAAGAAAGTAGGAGGAAGAACTCTCAGGAACTTTTTAACCTAAAGTCCATATGTTATCAAGATCATAGACAATGAGAACATTTGAAAGCTTATATCATCTTGAAAGTTTTGGTGACAAATTTCCATCAGACCTGGTTTGGATACCCTGAGGAAGCTTCACTTCTGGGAATTTTTTTTTTTACTCTTAGGTCACCTTATGATTTTCTTGTTCAGTCAGGGTTTGGCACTTACTTTAGATGCATCACTTGAAGCCAGGAGTCTGTTCCTTGGAGCCTGGCAGCACAAGGGTTTGTTAGCAGTACCAGACAGGCTTCTCCAGTGAAGAGAGTTCTTCTGCAAGTGTCTTTTCCAATAGACAAAATCTCCAGCACGCAAGGTGTGATACATGAGGTCTTCGTCTTCCAACAGTACCCTGTCAGAAGATTGCTCTACCAAAACATGGTTATTCTTTTTTTTTTTTTTTTTTTCTCTTTAGGGCCACACCTTCAGCATATGGAAGTTCCCAGGCTAGGGTCAAAATGGAGCTATAGCTGCTGGCCTACACCACAGCCATAGCAACACCAGATGTGAGCCATGTCTATGAACTACACCACAGTTCATAGCAATGCCAGATCCTTAACCCACCGAGCCTCAGTGGTAAGGAACTAGTTGGGTTCCTTACCACTGAGCCACAGTGGGAACTTCCCAAACATGGTTGTTTTTAATAGGAGCAATTAAGCCTTTGCAATATTGCGATTTAAATATCTATCAGTCATGGGTCAAAAAAAAGAAAAAAGCAGGAGTCAAGTGCATTGGGCATTCTGTGACTGTCTCAAAGGGTAAGATTTTACAAGAGTGTGTTCAACTAAACAAGAGGATTGAGGGTGGTAAGTGCAGTGAAAGTGTTGTAAAACCAGCCAGTCAGCACAGACTTGTCTAAGTATCTGGCCAGTAAAATGGGTTCCTCAATCACTGTGAAGTTTGAGGGAAAATCCCTATATATGGATAATCTTTAAAAAAAAAATTAGCCACAGAAGAAGTAGTCTGTCTTCAAGAGAAAGTTTCAGGCCACTGTGAAAACAGAGAGACCATGAATAAAATGCATTTATATCCATGAGACATAGGAAATTGTACAAAATCTGTTTCACAGAACTTGAATTGTCCATTAGGCAATTTAAAGTGTCTGGAGCAGTACAAACCATCTTCCCCGGGTTGTACTTCAAACAAGTGGGATTACTAGGTAAGACCTTCTGTGGCCTTATTAATGTTTCTCCACCAATATTGATTCACAAAAGCTATCATTTTGTCAGTTGACCAATGGTTTAATACATGAACAGTGGTGAAAAGAGGGAATTTTATAGTCTCTGGAAAGACTGGTTGTTATTTGGTACAAACCAGACCTTTTTCTTTTTATCAAACCAAGAGTTGCTGAATTTCAGATCATGTTTTCCTGTTCAGAGGCTGATTCTTGGTTTTCTCTGGTCAGTTTATTTATTTTTTTTAATTATCATTTTGGGCAACTTCCCTTTAGACCATGATAGAAGTTTTGCTTCTGTTGGTCCCTTTAATGGCAGCATTCCTTGTAGAAATATGAGCAAGGTATTTTCCCCTAGTTTCCAGAGAATCAAATTCAGAGTGGCCCAGAATTTTAATAGCTAAAGTAGCAGATATAATCATTGTATCTAGTCATTTCTGATCACAGGGACCATTTTAAATTTTATTTCTACTGAAAATAAGGGAGTCAGTTGATTCTATGACATTCCAAAATCTTGAACTACTCCAAAACCATACTTATTATCAGTATAAATATTGAGAGTTTTGTGCTTGGCTAAAATACAAGCATGTGCAAGTGTGTACAATTCAGCCTATAGGGCTGAAGTAGCCAGGTAAATATGCTGTCTAAGCAACATCAAAAAGAGTTTCAATACCATATTCAGCGCAATATTTGCCATTATCAACTTTACATACGAACAATCAGTGAGCCATGAGAAGTCAGCATTATCCAAAGAATTTTCTGCAGGTCATTACAAGGACTCAGGAGGTGATCCACTGAAGTTAAGCAGTCATAAGGAACTTCGGGATTAAGGTTATTACAAAGTAAAACAGTTATGCCAGAAGCAGCAAACAAAAGGACTTCATAGGAGGTGAGGTGTCAGAAATATTGAGTGTGATGAGAATCCAGGAGCACTTCTACTGCATGAGGCACAAAAACAGTTCAGGTGATCCTGCAATGATTTTCTCAGTGGTCTTAACCAAAAGAACAGTGGCTGTAATGGCTCTAAGTCAAGGGGGTTACACTCTTGCCACAGCGTCCAAGGGCCAACTCTAATACCTTGTAGGTTGATGATGGTTCTTGTGTTTTTTGGTGATTTTCCCAAGGGTATTCCCTTCCTTTTCATATAAAAGTGTGCCTTATTTTATTCTGCTTAACTTTATTACATTTCATAGATATTATGTTTTTTATAAATGGAGGATTTATGTTAACATTGCATCAAGCAAGTCTATTGGTGTCATTTTCCAAATAACATTTGCTCACTCTTTTTCTCTGTGTAACATTTTGGTAATACTCCCCATATTTTGAACTTTTTTATTATTATTATATTTGTTATGATGATCTATATCAGTGGTCTTTGATGTTACTATGGTAATTGAATACTTTTTGAGCAATAAAGTATATTTAAACTAAAGCATATACATTTTTTAGATATAATGCTATTGAATACTTAATAGACTACAGTATAGTATGAACATAACTTTTATAGGTACTAGAGAACCAAAACATGGATGACTTACTTTATTGTAGTATTCACTTTATTGCAGTGTCCTGGTACCAAGCCTGCTGTTTCTCCAAGGTTCTCCTGCACAACGTGGAAAAAGGTAGGCTGATATTTGGGATGCCAGGAAACAGGTGAGTTGATCAACTCTAATACCTTAAAAGTTATGTGGCTTGGTTTTTTTGCAAAAAAAAAAAAAAAAAAGATTGCATCGTGTTGTTATTGTTTAGCTAAATACAGAGGTTTGGCCATAAGAAAAAATTTTGGAATCTAATTTTGGCAACTAGCCCAAGAAAACCTCATAGGCTGTACTTAGTTTTGCGTTTGAGGAAACTTAGGACACCACGAAGCCTATCTGGTCTAGCCCTTGTTTTGATAGCAGATGCCTTAAATCTCAAACGTGAGTTTGCGCAAACTACAATTTTTCTTTGGCCGTTTTATGTCCCTTTAAAACTAAAGACTTTAACAAATGGATGCTGTCTTTCTGTGAGGAGACTTGAGAAGGAGAGCAAGGAAGCAAATCATCCACATATCGTAACAAAGCAGGACTTCTATGAATTTTATAGCATCTAGATGAGCCTCCAAGATTTGTGAGACCTAAGAAAGACCCTTGGCAGAACCCTGAGGCGTTACTATCCAAGTTAATTATTTTTCTTCCTTAGTGAAGGCAGAAAGGTATTGGCTTGCTTCATCAACTGGCTTCATGCATAAATCAGTTACAGTAAAGAATCTGCTTCCATTGGGGATGATGTTAGGAATATGAGGGATAGGATGTAGGGAATAGAAATTTTGTTTACTGCTCAGAGGTCCTGGACAAATCTCCACCCTTGGCCTTTCAGTTTTTTCATTGGTCAAGTGGGAATGCTATAGGGGCTAACACAATATCATGAGGCCTTGAGCCTTGTAATCTGCTTTATGCCTTGAAGGGCTCCATCATTTATACGGTATTTATTAACTTTAGGGGGAGACTTTGAAGAGATTTATTTGAATCTTCATAGAAAGTGCACTGTGAATTTTGCCAGCCTCAGGTGTAGATTTTGCCCGTGAGAAGGATAGTAGCTGATTCAGTCGGGGCAAATAATGCTTCCAGAGTCAGCACTGGTACCATCAGAGGTAACAGAGATGAAAAAGGGTAATTTAATTTACCTAGGAGAGCAAGGAAGCAAATCATCCACATATCGTAACAAAGCAGGACTTCTAGGAATTTTATAGCATCTAGATGAGCCTCCAAGATTTCTACAATCATTTCCCTATTTTGAAAAAAAAAATCCAACAAATTATTCTAAGAAGTCTCGGTCTAGTAAATGGACGGAGCAGAGAGACTGTGGCGAAAAGGGTATGCATCTCTCAGAAAGCCTAAATGAAAAGGAATAGGTTCAAAGACAGGAACTTTCTCAAGGTTCATTAGAGATTCCCACTCTCTGAATGGTTTTTATTACTCCTATATGGGGGCTATGTTATAGTAGTAGAATTGAATACCAAGAGTGTCACTTTGGTGTCAGTTAGGACTGGGAGAGATTCATGCCCCATCTGGAGAAATGTTTCTCTAAATCAAATGTTTCTCTGATTTAGGTGGAAAAATGAGAAGAGCCCCTGTAGTTCCTCAGAGCCCTGTCACTGAGACTTGGGAGGATGTTGGAAAGTCTGGTTAGATGCCCGAAGCACTTAAATTTGTAACAGTCTCTTCCAATGTCCTGTTGCAGTGTCCAATGTTCTGCAATAATAGCAGAAACAAGGACAATTTGCTTTCACTGCAAAGCCTTTTTTTGCTAAAGTTGAAGATTAAGAAATTTGGTGATCTTGCCTTTAGGTGACTTAACTAGAGTATGATGTGGTTTGCCAGGTTAACTAAAACTGGAGTGGACATAGTTTCCCCTTCTATCCTGGTTGTTTTTACTAGAAGGGACCATCTCAGTTCAGCCTATTAATAAACAAAGAGTTAAAAGCTACCTGGGTGGAATCAAAATCTGAAGACAGACCAGAATTTTCTTTTAAAATAATTTGAAGTCAACTGTAATAGTCATAAACCAATTCATTAGATTATTGTGATCAAGCTTGAATTTTGTTCCAATTAATAGCCTTTGAAAAAGCCCTAGGAATTGCTCGATGAAGTCACCAAGCAATTTTTCAGGCCTTGTTGTATAATAAATTATCAGGCTGATCTCCAGGTTCTAGTTCTAGACACCAGGATTTTCCCAGTCAGCAGTTTTCATCCAATGCTAGACCTAGCCTTTACCAACAAGTATAAGAACTAGCTGATGTAAGTCAGATAAACCAGTTGATACATTTCAATGACTATTATTACATTCCTCAGTAAATCTGTGAGTATTTTCAATTACTTGAAAAAAATCTTTGAATGTGGCTCACAGTCCAGCTTTAGTCCAAGGAATATAGGGAATTAAGCGTTTACCCTCCAGATCCTCAGAAGACTTAATATTAAAAGGACAGATTCTTAAGAGTTCAGAGGAAAGGGGAAAGGAAGAGTTTCAGAAAAAAAGGAATGTCTGGTGAAAGAATTAGTATGAGGGAATTGAGATTATAAAAGAGGCATAGTTAAGTGTAAAAAGAGGAAAATGGTGCCAGAGGCAGAGTCAGGCCACGAAGAACTGAGGAGGAGGGTCAAGTGGCACTGGAGACAGAACCTAAGACAATGAAGCCAAGGAAGAAGAGCCTGGGGCTTCAGGAGCCATTTTACCTTTCTTTAATCATTTGCTTGCCTCAATTAACCTTAAAATCCTATTTGCAGAGAGGCAGTTTTTGACTCCTGAGAACACTGGAAAGGTTCAAAATACCAATAGAAATAAGCGTGCATTCAGTTCTAGACTATTATAGTCCAAGTTGATTTTAAGAAAATTAAGTTTGGGGGTTTCAATAGTTCCCATAAGGGTCATTGATATTTTGAATTGCCTTTGGTCCCATCAATCCATTTAGTTAGAAATGCACATAAGAAAGAGTGTCAGTTTTTAAACTTAAAATCTGGGGGTGGGGGATGGGGTGTCAGGGGTGAGAGTGGGAGTGGGAGGGACAGAGAATGCACTCAAAATATTTAGATAACTGCAATCCCATTCTCAGGTTTTTCTTTGTGGTAAAATCATTTTCGAATAGCTTACAGCTCAAAGAGCTCAAACAGCTTGCTAGCTAATACCAGTCAGTTCTAAGAAAGCAGCATGGTCCTGGAGGAACCAGACTGAAAGCTTTCCCAGCTAGTTTCTAGAAAACAGCCCCTATGCCAAAGAAATGGGCTAAACTGGCACAGTTTCAGTGAAGCAGACCCTGTACTTGAAAGAATGGATCAACGGCTTTTCAGTCAGCCTTGGATGACACAGTCTGATCTACTCACACACAGAACAAAACCTTAACCAAAAAGATGAAAATATTAAAATAGATCATGAATAGAGCCTAGTGAGCTTCAAATGCAAAGAGAGTGTGGGCTCAGATCCAGGAGAAAGATATACCCTCAAATCCCAGGGTTGGCAAGAAAAACGAGTGACAATGGGCTTAATTGTGCATACCACACCTATTTGCTCACCAGCCCCAGAGCCATCAGGCATCTTCTCTGGTCCCAGTATGGGCTATGAAAATATTGACCTAAAATAAGTAGGCTGCCAGATATTTCTCCAGCAAAAAAATGGAATCAGCAGAAAATTGCAATGCATTGTCACAAACATGATGAGCCTAGTGCAAGTCCCCTCCCAAGATTGAGGAGGGCACTATTTAATAGAGAGTTTATAGACGTTGTTGGGAGGACTGCAGTAAACAAAGAGTCCATGGCTTTTAATTGGCTGAGTCCTTGCCAAGAAAGGGGTGTTTCTTTTTCCTGTCGGGTTCTGCTATCTCTGCAGGTGGTAAGAGCTCCCTCTTCTGGTCCCTCAACTCCATTTAATTGAGGTTTCTCTTTATTAATTTGTTTTGCACACCCTAGGTTAAATATTTATAAAATTGTCTTTGCTTTTTCGCACACCGAAGGTTAAATATTTATGTAATTGTCTTTGCTGTATTGGTTTTGGAAGAGTAATTTCATGACAGTATTCATAAGTAACTTTTGTTGTACGTTTTGCCTGCTGAAAATTAGTTGTAACATGTCTACTTTTAAAAATTAAGAATGTGAGCTTTTTTATTTTGAAAAAATTATGGTGTGGAAATTTATCTTAGCTGCAAAATTGCAATAGTCAAATCTACTATAATTTATTCCTTTTAGAAAAATCCTAACAAATATATATTGTAGATATCTAATGCCCCCAAAATGTGCAGCAACTTTATCTTCAATTCCTCCTGATTCAAGGTTAAGTAAATACCTTTAACAAATCTATGTTGACCGAGAATTTAGACAGACGATAAGATAAATGATGCAGAGGAGAGAGACTAAAATATCGCATTGTGTAACGTGGTTTTCTAGTATCCTGGAAGTTCCCTTCCCCTAGAAAAATGGTGCAGTGCTGGTTGTGATGGTATTTGAGAAAGAAGAGAATGTTATAATCAAAAGAGTAATAAAAGAATTTGAAATTTACCTCCTTATTCATGGCTTGGTCATAGACATGTCACTAGAAGGAAAATAATTTAACTTACCATTAGTTTCTCTCATGATAATATATTAAAATGCTTATCTGACTGCATAGAGCCTATACCCTTATTTTTACTTATTTTCTTACTTTCTTCTTATCCTATATGTTTTATACCCTTATTTTTACTTATTTTCTTACTTTCTTCAGTATCCTATGTGTTTATATATAATTATTTTCAAGGCATCAGGGGATCTTGGCTTCATTACCCTAACTTAAAGACATAAAATTCTTATAGTCATAAAATTAATCTTGTCTCTTCATCCTGGTCACAAATGGAGTCTACTGTATTTCATAAGACGGAGGACAATAAAAAGTACTTAAATATGTAGCTAGCACCCATGACAGTTATAGAGCACTTTTTAGCATCTTTCTATGAAAGTCACCAATAAATAATATATCAGTGCTTTATAAAATGTAGATCATCTGGGAATAAATACTCTCTCATCTGATTTAGATAAATGACAATTTTCTATGTCAATAAGAAATGGAGGCCTGTCTTATGTGTGAGTAAACTAGATATTATTTGAAGTAAAATATTCTTAAATTATGTACTCAATTTCCTTTTCATTATAAAATATAATTATCATGCTAGGATATTATAAAATAAGAAAGAATCCAAATTTTGGTGTTGAGATTTGGACAAAATCAGTTGATTGTTTCAAAGATGTGTTCTCCAGAGTGACACAAAATGCCTCTGACTCTCCTTTGGCTTCCTCTTTCTCAGACACAGTCACCCCATGATGTTCTTTGTTGTGTGAGTAGATTCACAAGAGGTACTAGGAGGTTACAGGTTTTCTCCTCCCTTGCCTCTGTTCTGCTCCATGTTCATTAGATGTATCTGTTATGTCTGAAGCAGCCTTGTAAGTATGTCTGAAATAACTTGGTGTCCATGGCCTCTTGCCTAGGACTCTGTCCCTTCCTTTCTTCCGTCCACACATGCAGAAGTCCTCATCCTCCATTGTTTCAGAGAATAAGTGCACTGTTTGCACTTATTTCCCTTGAACTTGTTTCTTTAGAGGAAATGGTTGTTTGTTTTGTGGAGTTTCTAGTTCCTCTGCCCACCCACCACCCCGACTCCAGGCACTCTGGAGGCATGCTAGCCAAGGATGAGAGCTGTGACTCACAAACCAATTTTTTTGTTGTTTAATAATCATAGTAAGATGGAGAATTGATTTAACCACTACCTCCCTTTTCAGTACATACTTATCTTCTGAAAAGCAGGTGGGAGATTTCTTCTAAGCTTCTTTTTTTGCTGAAGGAGTTACTATCTATGAATTTCAAAGTATAGAGTGTCTGGGATTAGATATCAATATTATACTTCACTCTTCAGGATGGACTCAATCTACGAGTATTCCTGAGTAAGAATGAGTAATTGGAGGGCCACAAATAGATTAATGAGACAAAACAATTATTCACTGTCAGTATTTTGTTAAAATATAAAAGTATATTATTTACCTGCATTTAGATTTATGGGGAAATCCATATTGATTTACATAACATTTAACAAAAGCAATGGAATTTTGCTACAACTTTACAAAGATCTCAACTTTGGACAAAAAATCTTGGATTGTATTTCAATTTTGATGTCAGCTTGTTGTATGACCTTAGTAGGGTAGCTTAATCTTTCTGAGAATTGACTCTATAAAGTGAGTGTTTTAGGATTCAGATTCCCATGAGTTTTACATTTCCATGATGCTGTGTTTCCCTGGGAAGTACAAAGAACAAAGTGTTGTGCTGTGATAATTCCCTCTGTCTTCAGTAGCTTTTACTGTGAGACCCAGTTGAAAAACTCCTCCTCATCCTTGAAGTTTGATTATAAATCCAGTATAGGTAGTAAAATGCTGAGAAAAATCTAGATAATTTGGAATATTACTATAAAATATTATGGGATTGTGGAACATTAAAGCCAGGAATACACACACACATACACACACACACACCCCCACCCACCCACCCCTTCATTTTTATTAGAATGCTGAAGAAAGCACTACCAGTACCTGGATCTTTGGTAGGCTGGAGATATTTATTTTATATTCTTTTTTACTTGAATATTTTACTATATTTATATATTACTTTTCAACTGCTAATGGTTTATAAAATATCTTTCACACAATTTTCTCTGACAACTCTTAAAAATTAATTTTAAGCAAAATTAATTTTGATTTGCTTGTACACTAAATTATTGGTCTTCAAATCCTTTATGTTCAGTATCCTAAGAATTTCAAGAAACCTTATGCCACTTAATTTATTTTTATATAAACATCTAAAGTAAAATATATTTTTAATATATAATAAAAATTATCTAAATAAATTTAATGAAATAAGTCTCACAGCAATATTGCATCTACCTTTATCCCTGTGAAATCTAAATAAGGCTACTTTTATTTATATATTGCTTTAATATTGCTTTAATATTTGAGCTTTTTTTTATAATCCCATTCAGATTCTTTATTGGTTCTCTATCATACTTCTTTGCAAAGAAAATAAATATAAAACTAATTTTTAATTTGTTTTAAATTTTTTGTTACAATTAAAGATTTAGTGTCAAAATGTTATTATAGCTAATGCATAAATTAATCAAAATATTAATATGACTAGAACCTTGATAAATATTTATTAAACAAAAAGATGATGGTTTTTTTCTTCCAATTAATTCATGTACTCATGGAGATAAAATTCGTCAGTGGTATTACTCTTTTTAATTTGATAGATGCAAGGACTAAGGAAATTGATTTGCAAAAATAGAAAAGATAAAGAGAATATAAAGAGTTGTGGCGTTGTTTAATTCTTTCAATTCTTTGCAAGATTGTGACAAAGATAATTAGGTTAATTATATCTTCCCACAATCATTGTTTTAAAGAAAAAGTATTGGAACTTATCTAATTTCAAAGAATTTTTTTCCAGTTGTTAATTATTCATGTGTTCAGTTTCTTTCCAGGATACCAAAATTCAATATTAATACTTAGTAATGATCAATCATAAATACTGACTATATAGACAATTGAAAAAGCCCATTTTTATTGAAAAACCAATAGGCCAACACTTTTTGTGAGGATGAAAAAACAGCAAGACTTTCATATTCAAAATTAGTGATTAATATGCATTCCTGTAACAGTCACAGCATTACTGAACACAATGTGAGACTTAGACAATTCCATTTCTTCAGGTAATATGTTGAAGAGATGCAACATTAGTTCCTTAGGTATTAGGATGTTTATCACTTTATGTCAAATTTCAGTGCTCTGTGCAAATCACAACTCAACTTTTTTGGCAACCCTAGCTTGTTCATTAATAAAACAGAATTTCCTATTGCAGTATGGTTCATAGCATGGGTGTGAGAAAGTCAATCTATTGTACAGTCAGCCACATTCGTAAAGATGTTTTATGCCATTTGCAAGGTAAGCACAAGTTCAATTGAATTATAAAGCATTCAGAGATGCAACTTCTGGGGTGATGGAGTAAAAGTCTCTGAAAATAGGCCCCTCTATAGAAGTTATGAGAACAATCATACATACTGTCAAATTCAACTTTTACTGACTCTGAAAATTAACTAAAAGCCTGACAAAATCCAAGAATTATTCAAAGCAATAGCAGAATCTCTGTAAGAACAGCTAGTCCTGCTTTATTTTACCTTATCCTGGTGATATCCTCCCGACCTCAGTTTCAGAGTAATCTTGACAGCCATAACTACAGAAGCTAAGAAAATCAGAAGCTTAGGAGCCATTTGGGAAAGTGGGACAGATGGATTTCAAGTTGACCAAAAGCAACATCCCCAGAGAATTGTCGCTATTTGGTTTGTTTAGAAATTCCCTAGGGAAGTTACATTTTTAGGAATTGTCTCCACTTAGCCTGACTCAGAGATCATCCTGTGTGAACATCTCTGCTCAGATTTTTGTCAAAAATAGCCAGCAACAATTGTTTAAGATCACAGCTGCCTGAGGTGCATTACTAGTTGGAGCTAACACAAACTGGAGAAAAATCTTACGAGGAAAAAAAGTAAGAAATTTGGCTTTCACGGAAGTCTTTCTAAAGCTCTTACATATATCTGGAAGCCTAAAAGGGCTTATGCATATCCAGGAAGACCTGAGAAATCCAAATCTCTCATTTCCAGTTGCTATTTAGATTCCGAGAAAGCAGAAAATGATGCCTAAGGCAAAGAGTAGACTGTCTAGCAAGGTGTTAAATGTTTAAACCAAGACACAGAGCCCCTCAGCAAAGGGGATTTATGTGTTCAAAGAATTTAGGAAAATTTCAGTGGAATTATTAGATGACCACTAAGCTAATCAAGCGGAGAATTTAGTGTCCACATATGACAGAGAATTCATACTTTGCAGAGACAGTCCAGGAAAGTCACTAAACAAATAAAAAGCAGCAACAATGGGCACAATGAACAGAAACAACAGCAGACCTTGTGGGTGGGAAAGAATTCTGATTTCCACAGTTTTGAATTTATATTATTTAAAATGTGCAGTTTCACAAAACATTTAGATATGTATACAAAACTGAAAATAATGCCCATACACAGGCAATAGACTGTTAATGAGAAAACCTATGTGTTGTCATTACTAGAAAGTCTTCACATTAGCTATTTTAAGTACAAGACTAAAGGAAACAATGTCTAGGTAACAGGAGAAAATCATGAGGATAATGTTCCCCTAAAGAGAGAATATCGATAAAGAGATAGGAATCATAAAGAAAAAAAAGAACCAAATGAAAATCATGGAGATAAAATGTATAAAAACTGGAGTTCTCTTCTGGTGCCGTGGGTTAAGCATCCAGGACTGTCACTTCTGTGGTTCAGGTCACTGCTGTGGTATAAGTTTGATCTCTGGCCTGGGAACTTCCATATGCTGCAGGTGTGGCCAAAAAAAAATGTATAAAATCTAAAATCAAAAGTTCATTAGAATGTACCAATGGCAGATTTGAAATGGCAAAATAAAGAATCAACACACTGGAACACCTGTCAACTGAGATGATTCAGTCTGACAATCAGAGGAGAAAAAAAAAAATAAAAACAAACTTAAAAACCTGTGAGACATCATCAAGCATAAAAATGTATGCATAAATTGGGACTTCTAGGAGAATAAGAGGAGAGGGAGATAGGATGAAACAGGAGTAATAGTTGAAGAAACTGTGGTCAAAAACCAACTAAATTTGATTAAAAACGTTACCCATAAAGCTCAAAGAACTCCAAGGAGGAAAACTCAAAGAGATCCACATCTAGACACACTAAAGTCAAACTCTCTAAAGCCAAACACAGAGGGTCTTGCATATGTATATGTATGTATACATGCTTATACATGCACATATATCTCTATATATCATATATATGGTCATTTAAAAATTTAATATTCATTTATTACCCCATATCATTCAGTTATATGTTGTAATGACCATGTATTATTGATTCTTATTTGGCATTTACTGTGTATTGACATTTTATAAATAGTAATGTCTCATTACAATTTCTAGTAGGTTGTCATTTATCCATTAATTTGAACCACTGAGAAAGAATTTATGTGTCAAGGTTATAAGATGCTAAAAGACAGCATTTAATTATCCTGTAGTTGAATATGGAAGTTGAGAAAGAGCATGATATAGCACTAATGAACCAGCAAAAATGCAAAGTACCATTCAGCACTAAAGTAATTGGGCAGAACAGTGGAAAAGACTAGGATAAATGATTACTTCATTAATTTTGAAATTAAAGGGCAAGATAAGGTGGTCACTATCATAGGGTTATTAAGGTAAAACAAGCTAATCGGCACATTCCGAATGTAAAGTTGTCAGCCAATCATCCAATGATTACCAATTTCTGAAGAGTACAAGAGAAAGCAATTTATTTTCACTTTATCAATCAAACCAAGCAATCAAATATTTTATTGAAGAGAAAGAAAAACCTTCCTAATTTATTTTTATCTTTTCTTAATATAATTTAACTAGTATGCATTGGTAGGAAAACAATAGGAAGATAGTAATTTTTATTTACTCTGCATAACATCAGAAAAATGACTTCCTTATCAAAATACTGTTAAAAGTCAAAATCTTTCAAGCTTGACAACACTAATAGAGTGATTGCTAATGTGAACCACAGACTCAATTATGTCTTCAAGTCTCTCTTACAGAAAAGTTTTACTAGCTGAAATCTTGCAAACAAATTATAACATGAACACCTTATTAATAAAAGTCTACATGTAGAGTGCTAACTCTGGAAATGAGTGGGAAACCATAACACAAAGAAACGCTTTTTTAATCAAAAAAACAGAGCTGGAAGAGTTTTTGAAAATAAATATTTTAAATTAAGAGCAAATAGAGAGATAAAGCCTAGGTACATTGAAAGTCCCAGGATTACATTAGAAAAATCTGTATTTGTTCAGTTTACATAACATAAGGAGGAAAAAAGATCAAACATTTAATGAATACTGATGAATATGTAAGTGAAATATTTGGGTGTAAAATTAATAAATATCATCTAGATAGATGAATAGAATGTAGATACAATTTTGCTTCTGGATGTGGTGGGGTATCAGGAAGTAATTTCCCTTTAAACATTAAAAACAGGAAACAACGTAGATATATGAAACTTCAAATTTCAAACTTTGAACAAGAACATCACAGGACTGTGATCCTCAAGTAAATGGAAACAAGGAAGATTAGTCATGCAATTTCTCCAGCTTTCTCTGTGGATTCTATTTCTCTGATGTATAATCAGGGAGGAGAAAGCCCAACAAGGCATTGTAGTATTCATGAATCAAGTAGGATGGAAATTGATGGGGTATTAGAGAGGAGGGTCTATGAAGTAAAAGAACTGTAGTGAGTTCCCTTTTCCCTTCTTTGCTGAATACAAAGAAGTATATATGCAGAATGAAATGCCACAAATTTGAGCAGGAGTTATCAGAGTACCAGGAACAAAATTCTTCCGAGGGCTGGGAACTGTTTGAATATCAATCAGAGGAGACAGTCCTCAGTGATCACTTAGGACATTCAGTAGAAATCACAGAAAGGCAATACCTTAGTGTTTAGGCTGGACTACCACTGCAGTAAAAGCTACTCTGCTCATACCATCGTATAGCTTGAAAACAAGCCTCCAAAGTTTAGAACTGAAGCAAAGTAACTTAGCTGCCTGCCAGAATTAATTCCAATTCACTTAACAAAATGCAGACAAACAAAAACATAAAATTCAAAATATCCATACTGGAGAAGCAAGAGAATATAATGAGTATCCAGGAGAAAAATCAGTCAATAGAAAGAAACCCAGACATAATAGCTAGAGAGATTTTAAAAGCTCTTACAGTACATGCCTCTATTAAAAAAAAAATCAGAGAAATGAAAATATAAAATGGAATTTAAAATAACTTCTAGAGATTAAAACAAAATGCAGTATCTAACAGGTTAAATTACCTGATGGGATTATAGGAGTTTATCATTGTAGGATAATAGATCAATTAGCATATTGTAGAGCCTAACTTAAGAGAAACACAGAGGGAAAAGTAGCGGAGTTACCATCCTGGCTCAGTGGTTAACGAAGCCGACTAAGAACCATGAGGTTGCAGGTTCGATCCCTGGCCTTGCTTAGTGGGTTAAATCCGGCATTGCCGTGAGCTGTGGTTGGAGGTTGCAGACGCGGCTCGGATCCCGCGTTGCTGTGCCTGTGGCTGTTAGACCCCTAGCCTGGGAACCTCCACACGCCGCAGGTGCGGCCCTAGGTAAGACAAAAACAAACAAACAAAAAAAAAAAAAACAAAAGGAAAAGTACCAAAGTAAGTCTCAGTGATCTAATATATATCTGGAGTCCAGAAATTAGCAGGGGAAGAGAGGAAATAAGACTAAAAAATTGAAAAAAATTATGATAGCTAAATGAAAAACTATGCAGCTTTCTCAAAAAATTGAAAAGAGAACTAAGGTACAGCCCAGCAATCCCACCTACAAATACATATCAAAGAAACTAAACTTTGGATCTTGAAGAGATTATTATTCACAATGGCCAAAATATGGCCATCATTATTCACAATGGCCAAAATATGGAAACAATCTAAATGTTCTTTGATAAATGAATGGATAAAATATAAAATAGTATTCTGGTATCTAGTTATACCACAGTATATTTATCCATTCACTGACTGAAGGAAAACTTGGTTGCTTCTAAGTTTTGGGAATTAAAAATAAACTGCTATAAACATCCATGTGCCAGTTTCTCTGTGGTCCTAAGTTTTCAACTACTTTGGGTAAATACCAAGGAGCTTGACTGTTGGACCAAATGGTAAGAGTGTGTTGATTTTTGTAAGAAACCACCAAACTGTCTTTCAGAGCAACCGTAGCATTTTCAGTCTCATCAGCAAAGGATGACATTTTCTCTTGCTCCACATATTTGCTAGCATTTGAGGCTGTCAGGGTTCCAGATTTTGACAATTCTAATAGGTGTGTAGAGGCATCTCATTGTTTTAATTTTCATTTCTCCGATCACATATAATGTGGAGTATCTCTTCAAATGCTATTTGTCATTTGTGTTTCTTCTTTGATAAGATTTCCATTAAGGTCTTTGGCCCATTTTTACATAGGGTTGTTTGTTTTGTTATTGTTGAGTTTTGAGAGTTTTTTGGTATATATTGGATAACAGTCTTGTATCAGAGAGTTTTTTTTTTTTTTTTTGCAAATATTATCTTTCAGGGGCCTGTTTTGTCATTCTCTTAACATTGCATTTCATAGAGCAAAATTTCAGCTTATCAGTTCTTTTCTTTATGTATTTGGTATTATATTTAAAAAGTTATTACCATATCTAAGGTCATCTAGATTTTAGCCTTTGTTTTCTAGGAGTTTTATGGTTTTGTGCTTAACACTTAGATCTGTGATCCCTCTCATGTAAATTTTTGAGAAATCTATAATTTCTGTGTCAAGATGCATATTTTGCTTGTGAATGTCCAGTTGTTCCAGTCTTTATTGTATTACTGTTTTTCTTTTGTTAAAGTTCAATTTGCTATATTTTGTGGGCCTATTTCTAGGCTATTCTTTCACTATTGTCTCAATTACTGTCTCCTTACCTCCAATGATTGTTTGTTTGTTTGTTTTTTGAATAGGCAAAGGCTATGTATTCAGAGTGTGCTATAGAGGGAATTAGCTATTTGCCTTGTTAGAGTCTCAGATTAGGAAGAAGAGTGGGAAACCTATAGCAGAAAAAAGAGAGGTCTTGAGGTATGCTCTGACGGAGGGCTGTTGGAATGGGGAAGATGTAGAGGGTTAACTAGAAGAAAGGTATCCCATGTGATTAAGTGTGAATATTAGGCTTTCTCTAGTTGGTCCTAAGTTGGAAAGGGGGACAAAAATTAGGGGAGTGGTCAGTTATTTGTCTCCTCCAGTTACTAGTTTCCTCTGTTTTCCTCTATTTGATTGAATCTAATTGCACTTCCTCCTGATTTTCGGTCCTTCAACATTATGATCTTGAATTCCTGATCTTCTTTTCAAAATACCGGCAAATATTCATTTGAGGATGTTCAATTCAGTTTTGAGTGTTGTGTAACGCTCAGTGTTCTTTTGACACTTGATTGAGTTTTTGTGTGTGTGAATGTGGGAAGGTTTCATCCGCTAAAATGTTTTGATTTGAATTTTTTTTTTTGCTGCATATTTGCATAATTACAATTGACTTTTTTTCTATTTCTAAAAGTTTGTTGACAATGGTTCTAGTTCAAGAATACCATCTTATGTCAGTATAGTGAAGTACAGTAATTTTATTGAGTAGTGAGTGGTGAAGTTATTTCTCTCATTCCTGTAAGAATTTTTAAATTTTGCTTTCTTACTTTGTTCTTCCCTCTCATTGCCACTTAAACATGGGGTGCTACCGCTCTCCTATGTGTCTGATTTCTCCAGTGGCAATGCTTCTCCAAGGCTCTCAGCTTTATCCCCCAGACCTTCAAGCCCCTACCTTGTAGTGTGTATTGAGAAGTAACAATTCTTAAACCTATGATTGGTTAAATGCTAAGCGTTGTACTTTGTCTCCCTAATAGGAATTTTACCTGTTTCATCTATACCCTCCCCCTTCTCACTCTTTTCTTATATTCTTACCTGCCCCCTCTCCCCTGACATGCTGGAATTTGGGTAAGAACTCTGCTGGAATTTGATGTTTGTAGTGAACTCTGCCTCCAGCTCTTTTTAAAACATAGGCCATGCATGTGTGTCTCTTGGACCAATACCTCTCTCTCACTCTCCCCCTCCTTTCCTTCCTCTCTCTCTCTCTCTCTGAAGATATAAGGTTAGAGATTCTGGTTACTTTCCTTGTACTGCAGACTCTGAAACTAGGAAGGTATTCTTTGCAGAAAATCCAAGTCTGTATAAAGCCTATGATTCTATTCCTAACATATAGCTATTAATAACTTAAATGAATCAGTATACCTTAAACAACATTTATGATTGTACATAGAGTTATATTTTTCAAAACGTCTTCTCATAACTGTTTCAGTTTTCATAAAACTATAGGTAGTCAGTGACTTGGCTGACATCCAATAATAGCAGAGATAGACTTGAACTGAGCCTTTTGAACAGAAATCTGTTTCTGTTTCCATGACTCTGTGGATCTCTGGGTGTAGACGTGTAATTGAACAAATGATTCTTTTGAGTGAATACTAACCTTTAAGATGACAAATCCCAACCTCCTTCATGGAAAGACATTCACCCTAGTTCACCTTGGTTATGAGTCTGTTTTTTACTTCACCAGATGGCTGAGCATCACTCTTAAATTCTTTATGTGTGTAAACATAAATAACAGAAATTTCTTTTTATTAAAGTTTATTGAAAAAATGCAAGTGGCTTCAAGGTCCTCGGAAAATAAAATTTTATTTCATTTAGTCAGTAACTATGATATTATGAAACATAAAATACCTACCATAACTTTGCAAACCAAAGGTTATAATGATTTGTTTACTTGAAAAAAAAAACATTTAATTTGTCTCAAGTTCAAACTAACATGCCTGGCTGACTGTAATTTTTATTTATTCATTCCAAATATGACTCTGAAAAGTACCATCTCTTGTCATTGCTAGACTTTGCGTCTGTGCTTTTATGTTTAATTTATTATCGACTTGTGACATTTTTTCCTTTTATAGCTGAGAAGTGAATTGAAATAAAATAATGATTTGCTTTTATTGCCAGACAAGGTTCTAGATGTCCTGTTTGCCAAGTTTACAGTTTACACGTAGCAACGTGCCTTTAATAAAAAGGTTAATAAAAACACAAAAACTAAAATGTCAAAATGCTTTCCTTTTATGATGAGATCATTATTTATCAAGTCAAATCAGAGAGCACGTCAATTGTGTCTTCATAACTGCAAAAAAATATTTTGACATGCAGGAAGCCCATGTAGGAAACACTGAATATTTCAAAAACGAAGATTTCAATAGCATAGAGGAAAAGTTTCTTGTCAAAATGGTTTTCATCAGCAATTGTCCAAGGCGATCTGATAGCTAGTACTCAATGTTTTATCTGCACTGCATACAGTAAAAACAAAAAAGACTGCTAATTTGGCATCTCTATATTATTAAAATTTTCTTCATTTAGATATGAAATTCTTACATCTCTGGTTAGGCATAATCCTGATGGAAAAGAAAGGGAAAATTACCCTTTTATCATTTCTAAGGCACTGGTTGAATGTCAGAAAACATGGTTCAACCATTATTTTGATCTGACCATGTCTTTAGGCCACTGGTAAATTAAATATATAAGTAGAATATTACTTCACACAATTAAGAAACTAAATACAGTATGACTAACTATCCAAATTGCTGGACTCAAGCCCCTATAGTTTTGAGATCATATGAAAAAATCCACATACATTGTTTTGTCTCCTTGTTATTTGTCAACGTAATGTAAATATAATATCTAAGAATGAATGTTTTCAGAAGTATATCAGTTATAAGATGACCCATATTCATTACAAATCTAATAACTTGCAAGTTGAAAAATTTTGAATGGAAAACTCATTTGTTTTATTTTTTATATCCAGTTCTTAAGATAGCTAATGGAAATGTACCTTAACTTGTAGTGGTAGTACTCATTACCAAAATAGATATTATAGATTTATTTGTTTATCATCTATCTCCAGAAATTAGGAAAATGCTTCATGGGAATATGACCTTTATGTATTCACTATTATAGTCCTAAAACCAAGGACGATGCCTAGCATATAATGGGAACTCAACAAGTATTTCCTGTATTGGAAAGAATACCTAAAAGTCAACACTTTTTCTCAGTAAAATAATGGATTTAAATAAGTAATTGATTTAAATTATAGTAAATTACTATATCATAAACATCTCATTCATTTAGAATGCTAACTTATATAATAAAATAGCTTTTTCACACACAGGCAACTTTCAAAGAGAATATATTTGGATGTAAACCTGACAAGTGGCAATTACAATGGAATAGATTTTAGAACAAATAATGTGTTGAAGTGAATTAAATTAATGCCAGTACATTTGTAAAGAATAACAATTGGAATACATCAGGGGAGGATTTTTAAGTTTCTACTCCAGTAAGAAAAGATAATATTTTAAGACAATGACTTCAGAAAAAAAAAAATTTAAATAAACTTGTAAGTAGGAACGCATTTTTTACTGTTTAAATAACAATCAAAACACCATAGAATGTTGAGTGGGGAAACTAGAGGTCATCTGATTTTATGTGACCAAATGATGAAAATGTATAAAATGTAAAATAAATTGTAATGGTTGTACCTAACACAGAACTGATTATGATAATTGAATGGTGCTATAAAAAATAAACTAAATTAACTTACAAAACTAAATCAATAAACTTTGAAATCATAAATTAAAACAAGTCTAGGTAGGATTTAAAAATTTTTTAGATGTTGAAATAGTGATAATAAGAATTCTTCTGGCAATTAACCAAAACCGATTCTTAAGTTTTCTCAAAGACTTAAAATTTTCATAGCCTTTTGTAATTTGCCAAATGATTTCTCATTCAGTATCTCATTTACATTTTATGAGCATTCTGGTATAGAAGGTGTACTGAGTGCGTATAAAAAATCAGGCATTGTGATAGGATCTGGGGATCTTCAAGCATTAAGTCCATAGGTGAAAAAACTTAGTTTCAGAAGTGAAATGAGTTTTCATTTATCATACAACCAGATTTTTAGTGTAAATTCAATACTTTTTTGAAAAATAATTCCCTTATGACATAAGGTAAATGGATAAATGTTACAGTGAGCACGGAAGCAGAGCTTCTCAAGTCTGAGAAACACCACGTGTGTGGATTTGAAAGCAGCGCCTTATCCAGGTGAACTCCGCGAGTACTGCAGTTCTGGCTGACACCCAGATTGCCGACTCATGGTACATCCTGAACCAGAACAACCCACCAAAGCCATTACCAGATTCCTGAGCCATAGAAACAGAAAGATGATAAATGTCTGTATTTTCCAATCACAAATTTTACAGTAATTTGTTACACAGCTGGTAGTAGCTGATATGCCTGTCTTTAAATCCTGTTATAGGCTGGATGTTCTTAGACATGTTACTTAACTTTTACCATAAGTTTCTTCATCTGTAAAATTTGCGTGAAATAGATCAAGCATATAATATGCATAGATATGCATAAATGGAATTATTTTAGTATTTTATAAGATGATACATAGAAAGCCTTTACATTAGAGATATGCCATTTTATAAAGATGCAATTAAATATTTCATCCATTAATTTGTAGAATATTTACTGATATTTAAACTATTCAGAATAGAGTGAATGAAAAAAGTACAGTTAAAATAATATGTACATAAAGCAAATGGCACAAAGTTTTGATAAGAAACTTGGGTAAAGGATTTTAAGTATCCTCTGTAGCACTTTTATTCTAAACATTTTTGTGTACTCGTGAAATAATTTCAAATATAGTGTCCTTAAAGTACATACAGTTTAATCACTCCTTTAAAACAACAATTTTTACAGAAAACTATTTAAAAGCTGTATGCAATAATATTAATACTTGTCTATGAGTACAGTGATTATGAGATATAATTTTTTCATGCTTTCAAAATTTTGTATGTTAATCATGTATGAATTCATGATATGAAAATTTCATTTTAAATATATTTAAAACTAATTTGTAGGCTATATTAGTTAATAAGGGAATAAAAATTTAGAAATAAAAAGTAGAAAATGACATACCTGATTAGAAAATACAATATGAGATTTCAACCAGGATGAGGAATTTGTAACACAATTTATTTAAAAATAAAAGAGAGCTCTACTGTAAGTAGGCATTTTAAATATTTTAAAGCATTAACTTTTGATAACTTTTAGAAGTAATTTATGCTTCACTGTTGTTATAAATTGATTTCTTTTTCTTTTTAAGTTTTATTTAGGAAAAAAATAGAACAGAAAACTACCTTAATCTCAGCATTGCTTCCATATGCAGATACTGTGCATGGAATGACACAGATTATAGTTTCCTTTTCAATGAGGTGTTATATGCTGTTACTGTCACAGGAAGTAGGATGCTTTTGGTTCCTGAAATCAAAGACCAGTTTGGTTTTATCACTTCAGTTTGAACTGCAAATTTCTGTCATAGACACATATGATTATTTCTGCTATGCATCTGCTGGGTCATTTATCACCCTCAGTTTGTACCTGTAGATCTCATTTGTTCTCTATATTCAGGTCAAGTAACATAATTGGGAAAAACACCTATTTTTCAGCTTTTATTCTAATTTTCAAAAGTCCTCTAGAAACTCATCTCTGTTAAAACTTAATAGAGAATGTTATAGACAAGTGAAAAAATATCTCAACTCTTTGTAAATACGACCTAACTTTAGTTTATCTTTTATGAAAATTGTTTAAATATGGTGTATTTCCGAAGTGTACTAGAAAGCACTGTGATAGAAAAATCTAGGTGATTGTTTCATTGGATTACTTGTGAAGTTATTAGAATTATTGTGCATATGTGTCTGTTTACCTTAGTGAACCAATTTTCCTATAATTTCACTGGAAGTACATCTCACCCTACATGTAAGCATTTCTATAAAATAGTTCCAAAAGATGTAACTCAGAAAATCATGTATAGCTTTACTAGATTAATCAATGCATGTTTGCCCCTCATCATCCTCACCACTTTGTGATGAGCCTAATCTCATTGTTATTTTAGGCTCCAAGCTTCAGCTCTCAAAGAACCTATGATTCCTTGCCTATCTCTTGATCTTTCTTCAGTCTCAAAGACCTAGCTCTAGAGTTACAGCATGACATATTAATCAGGAGTCCAGAATTGAAAGCTGATGTCATAGGTTCAAATCTCACCAAAGTCCCTCATCCTTTCCTGTCTCAATTTCTTATATGTTAATTAAGAGGATAATAATGGTACCATCTCATAACACTATTAGATGTAAATGACAACGTGTGTAAAGTGGTTAGAAGAGTGCCTGGCATATGTTAAGAATAAAATATTAGCAGTAATTATTATGGTATTATGAATTGTAGAAATCAACTTCTTTTACATGATTTTACCCTTTTTATTTCTAACAGGTTTCTATTTGGTTTTTTTTCTGTTGCTACATAACAAAGTAGAGGACTAGCTACAGAATTCTCATGTAATCAATTTCTTCTTATCTGTTTTTCTTGACAAGTTACTTATACATATTCACATTTCTACAATCTGTCTTTAAAAAAAAGAAAAGGGGGGAGGGAGTTCCCTGGTGGCCTAGTTAAGGATCTGGTATTGATTGTCACTGCTGTGGCAGGGGTTCATTCCCTGGCTTGGGAACTTTCACTTTGGCTACAGGCATGGCCAAAAAAAAGAAACACCAATGAACACCACATCCCCTCTAGCTATCACCCGATCTCTAGTCTCTTTCTCTTTCCTTCACAACCAAACATCTTTAAAAAAATAGTTGAAGGAAAAAAAAAATGGAGTTCCTGTTGTGGTACAGCAGAAATGAATCCAACTAGGAACCATGAGGTTGCAGGTTCTATCACTGGCCTCACTCAGTGGGTTCAGGATCTGGTGTTGCAATGAGCTGTGGTGTAGGTTACAGACACGGCTGGGATCCTGCATTGCTGTGACTGTGGTATAGGCCGTCAGCTGTAGCTGCAATTTGACCCCTGGCCTGGGAACTTCCACATGCCACGGCTTCGGCCCTAAAAAGCAAAAAAAAAAAAAAAAAAAGATGGTTGAAGAATGTCTCTCGACAGTATCCTAGAACACTTCCAAGTCACAGGGAATTGTTATACCCTTAGAAGATAGACAGGGACAAAATTTGGGGTGCATTGTTTCATTTGGAGCTGAAAACTCATATCATTTTCTTTACATGGCTCCCCTTCCTCTGCCTCTTTCATTAAAGTTGCTTTATTTTGCCATAAAACCTTAGGTATTTTATAATCCCCATCGACAACCTGAATTCTAAAGATCTTATCTCCTTTAGCCTCAATGAAAATTGGTATGTCAATGATTTCAAACTAAGAACTCCATTTCAGTTGTATCTTTGGGTTTCAGGTCTCCACACATAATTCAGAACCTCCTCTACATAACAGATGATTCAACGTAATACAACTAAAAATCATTTCAGCTGTTCAGGCACCCTATCACCAAATATTATTATTTTACTATATGATCTATCTCATTTCTTGGTAACAGGATGAACACATTTTTCCTTCCTTTCTACTTATTATGTAATTATGTAATATTAGATATTTTTTATTTTTATTTTTTATTATTTTTTAGGGCCTCACCTGAAACATATAGAGGTTCCTGGGCTAGGGCCTGAATCGGAGCTATAGCTGCCAGCCTATACCATCGCCACAACAATGCAAGAACTGAGCTGCGTCTGCGATCTATACCACAGCTCATGGCAACACTAGATCCCTAACCCACTAAGCAAGGTCAGGTACTGAACCACAACCTAGGATCCTAGTTGGGTTCAAACACCACTGAACCATGAAGGGTACTCCCTATATATGTAAAAAAAAAAAAGAAGCAATAATATAAAATATATCTTATAATCATACCTAACAAGAAATAAATACTATAAAATTACTGAAGTCTTCTGTAGACACTGTCCTATATCGTATTGCCCTTTCTAAACCCAGAAGTAAGCATTATCCTGAAATTAAAATTTATTCTTTCTTAATGATAATGTATGACAAATAGTAGGGTTAATAAACTCAATGCTTCCTGATTTGCTGTTTATATAAATGAAGCTCTTATTTAGTAGATTTATAATGGGATTTAAAATATGCCTAGTATACTGCACTTTATGTATTTTATGTGGACAATTCATCTAAGGACACAGAGAAAAAAATAACTGAAGAATAACAATCATTATATGGACAGTAGCAATTTAAAAATAATGGTAAAAACAACATTGATATGTCAGAATTGGGCAATAATCTGTCACAGCACACACAAAAAAGGCAACATCTAAAGAGATGAAGTGCTGGGCCTTTCTTGTTAACTCAAGTTCTTTTCCTAGAATTGCATTGTATTTCCTATGTCCCTGTTCACATTACTGACTCATAAAAGCTACATAGCAAGGAGAGTAATACTTTATGTAAACTGGAAAAGATGTTATATAAAATTGGGATAATAATACTGGCTACCTACCAACTTTACAGGAATATCCTAAGGAATTAATGAGATCATGTTTGCCAGGTTTTATAAGATCCATGGATGAAAGCAGTTCTAATGATACAGAGTCCTGAAAGAAATTCTGCTGTGTTCTCAGTGACAGGTATAATGTCTATGCAAGAAGAATATAGTTTTGTGTGCTAGCTGAAGTCAGGCACATTGTGAGAAGTCAGATGTGTAAAGGGAAATAATATCAGAGAAATGAAGACAACTGGAGGAGGATCTGCCCAAAGATCTATAACAGATAATACTTAAATATCCTTTTGTTTTCTTGCTTTCACTTAAATCCTGATTTAAGAACTTAGATGCATTATAATGGCTTTGGATTAGTATGCATTAACAGTGAAGGTTAGTGTCATACTTTTCTGAATCCTTTAGAAGGACCCTGGTCAAATAGCTATTTTGAGTGAAAAAAAGCTATTTTTCTCACACTATGATGGAGGACTATAAATAAAATTCCAAAACCTGTGCTCTTCATTCCAGTATCCCTTTTAATTAAGCACATCCTTCCAAGTATATATGACAGAAAAACATTTCATAAAGTAAGTCAGAATTTCTCAAACTCTGTCCATGAAACGTTATTAAGGTTGAGTTGTCCCCATGAAAAATAGTACGACTCTAAATCCTGAATAAATAAGTTTAATGTTATTATTTCCTTTATTCACAAAATACATTTTCTTACAAAATAATTAATGGTTTACACATTAGAGTCTAAGAATTTGTGTTCTTTTAGAACACACATTCAAAACTAATGCAGAATTTCTTATAGGTATGACAGTAATTCTAGGTGTATTAAGGGGCAAGTCTTCAAATACCATGAAAATTTAGAAAACCAGGCACAACTCAGGTATGCAAAAACTAAGAGGGTAAAATTAAATACAGACCAAAGTTAGAAGCAAAAAAAAAAAAAATAAAAAATAAAAGAGTTTCTGTTGTGGCTCAGTGGAAACAAACCTGATTTATATCCATGAGGATGCAGGTTCAATCCCTGGCCTCGCTCAGTGGGTTAAGGATCCAGCATTGCCTTGAGCTGTGGTGTGGTGGATGTTGCAGCTGAGGCTCGGATCCCATGTTGCTGGGGCTGTGGCTTAGGCTGGAGGATTCTGCATGTGAGGCCCTAAAAAGCAAAAAAAAAAAAAAAAAGTTAACATTCTGTATGTGCAGAAGGGTGAACATGTACATATACATTTTTGGTAAATAATCAGTTTGATCTGTACCCTAGTTGGTATGGGAGATTTTAGATAAGCTTATTGAGTTTGAGCTTAATTATAGGAAGAGGAACCTGTTGTTGGGTCTAAAAACGATATAAAAATAGTCTAATCTTGAATAACTCAAAACTTAAAGTAAAAACTAATAAATTTTATTCTGTGTACACACACCGAAAGAAACAGCCACATATAGCAGTATGAACACACGGACTTGATACATAGAAAATAATTTTGTTTTATAACTAAACAATGTTTAATATGCACATAAGCCAACTATTCAAAAACTCTCAGGAATATAAAATTCTTAGAGGCCATTAATTTTGCTTGAGGCATTTTTTTTCTGTTAAAAACATAACATTAGAAAACCAGTATTCAAAATTCAGCAAATAGAAAACAAGTATGAAAAGTATTTCATAAACTACCTCTTAAATATTTTGTTTTTTTTTTTTTTTTTTTTTTTTTGCTTTTTAGGACCACAGGTGTGGCATATAGTGGTTCCCAGGCTAGGGGTCAAATCGGAGCTACAGCTGCTGGCCTACGCCACAGCCACACCAGATCCAAGCCGTGTCTGCAAACTATACCACATCTCACAGCAGTGCTGAATCCTTAACCCACTGAGCAAGGCCAGGGATTGAACCTGCATCATCATGGATACCAATCAGATTCGTTTCTGCTGAGCCACAACGGGAACTCTTTCTTCTCAAATTTTAAAAGCCAGATAAAAGGAAATGTATTTACTTTCCAGTCAAAAAAAGCATAATAATTTAAAACTATCATCTACAATGCTGATGCTCAGATCATAATATTAAAAGCATAGTATCTAAGATAGGAATTTAATAAATAAATTACCATATATATTATAGCATTGAATGATATTAATTATTGGCTTCCAGAATGCTAAAAAGGAAACAGGATTGGTACAGTAGTGAAAGTTCTGTGTTCAAACGCTGAGATCACCTAATTTGAACCACATCCTTGTTAGATACTGGTACTGCCTTTTCTACCTTATAAGGCTATTGTGAGATTTAAAAGATCAAAAGCCCAGTCTTAGGGGTGGAAGATCCAGGTGTTAGTTGTAACTCTGGAAACTCAAAGCTTCATTTTATTTTTCTATAATGCGGAGATAAAACCGCCTCTTCAAACAGTTATAGGAACTAAAAAGGAAACATGGGGACTGAATACTGTTAACTGTAAAGATCAAATCCAAATGTGTATTACAGTTCTATCACTAATCCCCATTTTATACAAAATCTTATGTGAAATCTCAAGATTAAAAACAGATCAAAGTAAAGCTAGTTATAGCTGAGCCATATTCCTGCTTGACATCCCACCAGCCCCTAGATTCCTTTATCAGGGTGTTTTATAATACACTGAGATTTCCAAGAAAAAAGTGTGGAAGCAAGCTTTCTACAGCTGATATTTTTAAAAATAGCCTATTATGTTACATACATTTGTTCATGAAGTCTGTATGAAAAATTGTCTATATATTACTGTTCATTTTTATAGTATAGGAAACTGAGACTCAAAAAGGTTAGTAAATCTCCCCAAGACCATATAACCAAGGTGTGGTAGAGCTAAAGATCAAATCTAGGCATATTCCAGCATATCATCCTGCTATTATCAGTTATAATTGAATTGTGAGGGGGTGCTACTAGAGTAATAAATAATTAAGAGCTAGAAGTTAACATAAAAACTAAAATACTAGATCTTTTGGTAGTGATTTGAATAGGCACAGAAAGCTTCATATATACATTTTTATTCTGTTCCTTTAAATATAGTTTTCCTTCTAATAACTTAAGAATTGAGTTAAATATCATCCCTGTACTTTAACATTAACTTTCATCTAGTTTCTGTTCATCAACCCTCCCACTGATTCATAGAGAGAAACATTACTTTTTCAGTTGGCAACAATTATTTAATTCAAAGAACATTACATTGAAACAATGGAGCTAGCCTGATTATTTTGAGCTCTACTCTTCAATTTACAGCCACTGGCTCTGCAGGCATGTTTAGGACTGCAGACTCCAATCCATCAGTAATCTTTGACACTCAACGCTTTCTTAAATCAATACTTAATGATGAGACTGATGAAGTATACAAACTCCTTCATTAATTAGATTTGTACACGTCATATTCCTGTCCTTTTGATATTATATCTCTGCAGGCAATTGCCAATCTCTTACATCACTTATTCTTATACTAACAAATAAAATCTTCCATGTTAGTTAACATCAAAGACCTTGAATGATGGTGTTGGCCATTGGGTTTATGATCTTAATGCAGCTTACAATAAAAAACAAATCCATCTCTTCTACCCTAACTTATATTTCTAATTTTCATTTCTATTTTTGTTTTCTACACCTCATTCTATCTAGATCTTCTTCCAAGAGCAGTCACTCTGATAATCAGATGACTGTCAGGAAGCACTAACTTCAAGCCCAGTGGGTTCACTGGTGAATTCCACCAAACATTTAAAAAATTTCTTCCAAAAATAGTAGGAGAGGAGGGACCACATCTTAACTCATTCTATGCAGCCAGAGTAACTCTGATACCAAAATCAGACAAGGATAATACAGACATACACATATAAAGCAACGTATCATACTCCTTTTGAATATAGATGCAAATCATCTCAACAATATACTATCAAGTGAATCCAACAGCATATTAAAAGAAAAAGATTCAAAATAGATAATATACACAAATGATTAACAGTCATCTAGCAGAGTATCAGCATTTAATAATCTCCAGCATCTATTGTCACCAATGTTTCTGTTGATAACCGTTGTTATTTTTCTTTGTAGTCATAGCCCTTATTGCACAGCCCAATGCATGTTATGATTTTCTGTTTATTTGGTATTACTTATTAAAAGACAATTTTGTCTGTCTTTATGTGTGCCCAATAATGAAACAGGATCTACAAAATGATTATTTTCTTTATTAGACTATATACTCCTATGGAAGAATCCTTGTTATGCTTTTTTAAATTCACTCATACTAAAAATATATTTGTGCATAAGTATTCCTAATGTATGGTTGATGATGCATAATAAATTGTTTTTTGAAAAAATTAATAGATGCATAGACCAAAAACATCTGGTTATACTAGAACACAGACTTTTTAAGAACCTTAAGCTCAAAATAAATGACTTAAGCATTGAGAAATAAAGATTTTTCTTCAAACTATCAAAAGTTTGTTTAATAACATGTTAGAATACCAAAAATCTCTTGGATGTGATTTTACAAAGATTGTTGGCCATGTCTTTTTTTAAAATTTAATTTTTACATATTTCCAATTATAACCTGACAGTTGATCAATAAGCAGGAATACATGAGTGGCAGTAATGCAGTAAGTCACTGACACTACACAGTATGCAGGAAGAACAAATTTTTTAATACATTTTTCTCAGTTCTGTTTTTAAGCCCAAAGGAAATGTTACCCTATTACAGTAAAAAACAATGGATGAAAAACATTAATTTACAATAATGTATCAATAATTAATCATCTTATATTATGAAACTTTAAACAAACAGAAAATGTTTGATTAATGCAGTATCAAAGTTAACTGAATATTCCTAACTTGCCTGTAGAAAATCATACTGGAATTCCTTTTCTAAAAAAACTTTTATTTTTATTACTTTAAAAAGGTTACTGACTTTAAAAATGTGATTTCTTTGGGTCCAGAGTGTATTTTAAGGCTTCATAATAAATATTTTTATTATTTAGATCCTTTTTTTCTTAGCACATTGGCGAAATGCTTTTAAATACTTTATACATTATTTGTATATGTAGGGAAGCAAAAATGTGCCCTCTGAAATGTGTCTCTTTAGCGTGGGGATTAATCTTGGCTGATTATTTTTAAGAAGACTCAGGAAGTCTTTTTACCTCCCCCTGAGCTGCCTAAAGAGTAGATAAAGGACCTCTTCCTGGAACAGAGCTATCACCACAGATATATAAAAACACATATGGGGAGCTCCAGAAATGAATCCAACTAGTATCCATGAGGATGTGGGTTTGACCCCTGGACCCTTGAACTGTGATGTAGGTTGCAGATATAGCTCAGATCTGCATTTCTGTGGCTATAGTGCAGGCTGGCAGCTGTAGCTCCAATTCAACCCCTAGCCTGGGAACTTTCATATCTTTCACATGCCATGGTTGTGGCCCTAAAAACAAGAAAAAACAAAAAACAACCAAAAAAAACCCCACACATATGGGCTATTTTACTTGTGGTAGGACTAGAGACCATGGTCCACTCCATATTCTGTTGTCCCTGTATGGCCCAGCAAACATTTGTTTACCCAACATTTGCTTTTTCATATCCATGTCAATTGTTTTCCTCCCCTTTGAAGTCCCAAACCACTACCCCCAATATCCTCTTGCCTTTTTCTGAAGATGGTATTTAAGGCGAGAACTTAGACCATTTTGGTTAGTTACTCAGTTTTCCTAGATCTCTCCCATGTATAAATGTTATTAAAGTTTTGTTTGATTTTATCCTGCTAAACCTGTCTCATGTCAAATTAATTTTTAGGCCAGCCAGAAGCACCAAGAAAGGTTCTTCCTCTCCAACAATACAAACGGGAAAGTAATGAATATCATTTTTTAAACTATTCTTTTGATAAAAGGCATTAATAAAGTGTAGCGAAAATTTATGTGAAAGAGTCTTCTTCATGCATAAAATGCAAATAAATGTACTGCATTGTTTTTACCAATGCCAAGACCCCTTTGTAGTAGCATAGATTTTCGGGCAAACTGTGACAAATTAGAGGAAGTTAGATCAATTTTTCTTTCTCAGTTATAGGAAATTTTATGAATACTATCCTATCTTGAAGACTAAAATGATAATTAATTCATGAATGTCTCCAACTGAGCTCCATAATGGACAATCAGAGAATGGTTATAATATAAGAAAAATAAGCCATCCTCATTCATTGTTTGATCTTTTTCTTAATTCAGAGAGATTTCTTTGAGAGGATTCTTTCAAATGTCTCTGTGTAGTGATATGGATCTATCCATTGGATATTTTTGGCAATCTCTACTTCATATTTGTACAAACTATCCTTATCAAAAATTTTCTATAGTATAGACACTCAGAGCAGATACTGATTATCTCCAGCCTTTCTTTGCTGAAATAGTATTTTAGTTACGTTGTTCTAAAATTTAAGGAATTTAATAAATGAATTTTTGTGTACAAATTTGACTTCCTATTTATTTTCAAAGAGATTATTAATCCCATAAATTTCTGAGACTCATAGGTAATTTCCTCTGTAGCATATCCTCAAAACTCTTATTTATATTTTTCAGTTTTAGTGAGATATAATTGACATATGGGTACTTAGGAATTCTCTTGGAATAAGTTGGAAATTGGGAGTTCCCTCTGGATTGTATGTCCTTCTGCTGGGGGTAAGGTTTTTTGACAAGAGTGTATCTTATTTTTTCATACTAATTTTGATGTTGGTATTTTCTCATCCCACCAAAGATTGCATAGCTCATTCAGGATTAACTTGCAGATACTGAGAGCCTGATTCCAGACCACCACAATAAAGCCAATATTACAATAGTTTTTATCTCAAGAAAGATTCTATCACTTTCTTTGCTCATTCATAAGAAAAAACTTCTCATTCGTTCAAGCTTTATCATGAGATGGCAGCGATTCAGCTCCACCTTTAGGTTCCACTTCTAATTCTATTTCTCTTGCTGTTTCCATGACATCTGCAGTTACTTCCTCCACTGCAATCTTGAACTGCTCAAGGTCATCCATGAGGGTTGGAATCAACTTCTTCCAAATTTATGTGAATGTTGATATTTGGGCTTCTTCCCATGAACTACAAATGTTCTTAATGGCATTTAGAATGGTGAATTATTTCCAGAAGTTTATCTATTTCTTTTGCTCAGATTCTCCATCAGAACCTATGGCAGCTGTAATCTTACAAAAGATACTTCTTAAAAACAAGACTTAAAAATCAAAATGACTCCTTGATCCAGGGACTGAAGAATGGATGTTCTGATAGCAGTCATGTAAACCACATTCGTCTCCTATACATCTCTCCCAGAACTCTTCAGTGACTAGATGCATTGTCAGCAAGCAGTAATATTTTGAAAGAAATCTTTTTTTTCCCCCCAGCAGTAGTTCTCAACAATGGGCTTTCTGTGTTGCAAACAGATGTGCTGTCATCCAAGCTTTGTTGTTCCATTTATAGAGCACAGGCAGAGAAGATCTGGAGAACGGGGACCTGGATTCTCTGGAATGATAAATGAGCATTGGCTTTAACTTAAAGTCACCTGCTGCTTTAGCCCCTAACAAGAGAGTCAGCCTATCCTTTGAAGTTTTGAAGTTAGGCATTGACTTCTCCTCTCTGGCTATAAAAATTCATCTTCTTCACTATAAAGATGTTTTATTTACATTCAAAAATCTGTTGTTTAGGGTAGCCATCTTCATTATTTATCTCCACTAGATCTTCCGGATGACTTGCTGCAGCTCATACGTAAGCACTTGTTCCCTCACCTTGTTCATCTGTGTTATGAAGATAGCTTCTCTCCTTATATCTCATGAACCAACATCTGTTAATTTCATACTTTTTCTTCTGCAGCTTTCTCACCTCTTTTAAACTTTATAGAACTGAAGAGAGTTGGGGTCTTGCTCTGGATTAGGCTTTAGCTTAAGGAAATGTGGCTGGTTTGATCTTCTAGTCAGACTGCTAAAAATTCCTCCGTATCAGCAACAAATCTGTTTTACATTCTTATTATTCACTGGAGTAGCACTTTTCATTTCCCTTTGGAACTTTTCCTTTGCAGTCACAACGTGGGTAACTGTCGCAAAAGACCTAGGTTTTTTGGCCTAGCTCAGTGTTCACATGCCTTCCTCACTAAGCGTCATCATCTATAGCTTTTGTTTGAAAGTGAGAGATAGGGAAATATTCATTTCACTTGAACATTTAGAGACCATTAAAGGATTATTAATTTTTTCCTGATTTTAATGTTATGAAAGGGAATACAGTTTCTCAGGAAACAGAGAAATCCGGTGAGAGGGAGAGAGACTGTAAGTGGTGGAGATGTCAGAACACAAAAACATTTATCAATTAAGTTCACCGTCTGATATGGGTATGGATTGAGATGCCCCAAAACAATTACAATAGTACCATCAAGAAACACTGATCACTTGTCTTCACACCAAATGTAATAATAATGAAAAGGTTTGAAATATTGTGAGAATTACCAAAATGTGAGAGGAAGACACAAAGTGACCAAATGCAGTCGAAAAAAAAATGGTGCTGACAGACTTGCTCAATGCAGTGTTGCCACAAACCTTCAATTTGAAAAAAGCAATGTCTGTGAGGCATAATAAAATGAACAAAACAAAGTATGCTTGTACACAATAAAGCAGGAATTCAAGCCTAAACAATCTAGGAAGTTAAATGCAATGGTCAAAATTTTAAGTAATGTCTCAGTGATAAAAGTGTTGCATATTTTGAAAATAAGTTTTTTGTAAAAGTATTCTTTCATATGACATCTATATTGTGAAAAACTAAATTGAAAATGGGCATATATTTAGATAATGGAGAACTTTGAGCACCAAGCTAAGATTATAGGATTTGAGACTATTTTTCCAGGAGCAGAGGAAGTATTAAAGACATTTTTAACAGAGGAATGATTCTGTACATTAGTATATTTTATTTGGGATTGATGTTAATGATGGGTGGGAAATTTTTAGAAAATGAAATACAGGAGAGCAATTTAGGATAGTATCAAAATACGCTTATAAGACTTGATGTGTTCAGCTTCCGGTATGGCTGAGTAAGGTCCTACTGGGCACAAATCTCTCAGATAACCATGAATTCTAAGGAAACAAATGAAGCTTAAAGAAACTGCTGCATGATCAAAAGCAGACAAATCCTAAAGGGGAGTCTAAAATTAGCAAAAGAGAATGACACTGAACGAGTAACCATTTTTATGACTGTTAGTCTGAGGACAAGCCAAGTCAGTTTCAGTTGGGGAAACTAAAATAAAACTAAAGATTTTTGTGAACTTAAAAACTAGAAGAGAGACTTCAGAGCAACCTCAGCCACCCGAAACTAATTGAAAGACAGATGAAACCAAACGGGAAAAACTTACTGGGCAGCTGGAATCTCATATGTAGATTATAGGAACGTTAATTGTATAAACACTTTGGAAAAAAATATAGTAGTTTTTATATTCCGAAACATGGATTTACCCTATAAGCTATTAGTTCTGTTCCTAAGTATGTAGGTAGAAAAAATGAAAACATACGGCCACAAAAATATTTTATAAGAATTTTCCTAGGACCTCATTCATAATAGTCCCAAACTGTAAACATCTTGGGTGTCCACCAATAAGGGAATGGATAAATATAATGCTATTTTTCATAGAATAATCACAGATACAAGCAACAACATGGATAAATCTCAAAACTCTCTTGCTGAGTGAAAGTTGTCTGACACAGTACATAGTTAATAATCCCAAAGGTAAAACTAATGTTGTGGGAAAAATTAGAGCAGCAGTTGTCTCTGAAAGATGAGGATGGGGATTGACTGGGAAGAAGTGTGAGGAAACTTTCTGTAATGATGCTAATGTTCCATACCCTGATAGGAGTTGGATTATACAGAATTTTTATTTAATTTACTCTTAAGATTTCCATTATCTCTCTCTCTTTCTCTGTGTATATATTTTAAAAAGTCAAAGCCAAAAATAAATAAATAGATAAGGGAGTTCCCATCGTGGCTCAGTGGTTAACGGATCTGACTAGCATCCATGAGGACGCAGGTTCCATCCCAAGCCTTGCTCAGTGGGTTAAGGATCTGTTGTTGCTTTGATCTGTGATGCAGATCGCAGAGGTGGCTCGGATCCCACATTGCTGTGGCTGTGGTGTAGGCCAGCAGCTACAGCTCCTATTTGTCCCCTAGCCTGGGAACCTCCATGTGCTGTGGGTGTGGCCCTAAAAATAAAAAGTCAAACAATGACAGCAAAAACACATAAAACTCTAGGTATGCACGGTGGAGTATAATGAAGTTAGTGTACTGATATTTGCAATTTCACTCAAGATGGGTGGATGAATGGATTAAGGATGGATAGAAAGTATTCCATAAACAACTATAGTAAAATGTTAATGACAGAAATTAGGTATCAGGCATGTTGGTTTTCACTGTGAAATTTATTTCTACTGTTGTGTTTTTTTTTCTTTTTTTAGGGCCACACCCACAGCATATAGAAGTTCCCAAGCTACAGGTCAAATCAGAGCATAAGCAACACCAGGTCAAATCAGAGCATAAGCAACACAGCATAAGCAACACCAGGTCCAAGCCACATCTATGACCTATACCGCAGCTCACAGCAACACCAGCTCCTTAACCCACTGAGTGGGGCCAGGGATCAAACTCACAACCTCATAGATACTAGCAGAGTTTGTTACTGCTGAGCCACAATGACAACTACCAGACTGAAAGCTTTTAACCTTCATGGTGTACCACCCTCTATCTGCTGTCCAAAACATCACCACAAAAACATATAACAGTGGGCAATGTGCAGGAATAATTAAATACCAACAGTAGGTGATTCAGTCTTCAAGTAAAAGACCCATGGCCCTGAATAAGAGGTTTTATCTCAATCTCAAATGAGGGATAACTGTCACCTAGAAGATTAATTTCCGCTGAGCCACGATGGGAACTCTGCAAGTGATTATTTCAGATCAATCATCATAAGAGTAAAGTGTGCCTATTTTATAAGGTACTGTCTGATAAACTGAGATTATAAAAAGGATGATTCCAATGAATTCTTGAACTAGAATATTTTCTACACAAGTGAAAATGAGGAATATAGACTTAAATATCAATAATATGTTGAATCATGTCCCAAGAGAAAGCTATGGGAGGTAGTAAGCCTATTCCTTTCTTGAAAGCAAAAATCACATCCATTACTCTATAATCTCTAGTGGGTGTCAATAAATAGCTGTTGAATTTCATCAGATTAGTGTTATTTAAAGCCTCAAGGTATAAATAAAATAATTTTGAGATTCAAAATCAAGTTTTCTAAGTCTCTGACTAAACTCCATAAAGGTAAAATTTGTGTTATTGTGGCTATTTGGTTCATTCTGAAATTTGAGACCCTATTGTTGACACAATATCTATCTCTTAGCTACAAAATGCTGGATAAGCCCTTTTTCATCGTTTCCTTCCTGTTTACATTTGACGAATGCAGCCCCAGGAACAGTATTCTATAATCGCTTTTTTCAATGCAGTTCTACCTTATCAATGAAATTTTTTGAGTCTCAAGGCAGAGCTTTGTACTATACAGTCTAACAAATGACCTCAATTTTCTTCAAGTTTATTGCCAGCTTGTAACCGCTGACTCAGCATAACATTCATCATCTTTTCTTACGATGAGTGAATTTTCTGAATGCAGTTACCAGCATATGGCAGATTCTATATGACTGCTTCAAGGATTTTTGTAGAAGTTTGCATATGATTGAGAATTCATGAGCTACTCCACACTTGTGTCTCTTCTCTAGATGCACACATTTAGCAAATAATGCAGTGAGCATTCAAGGGCTGGGTGGGAATTACTTATTGCTCCACAGTTTTTGTTTTACCAGAAGCTTAAATGTCAAAAGAAATGTTCTCCACTATATAATTAAATGACATCAATGTGAAACACTGTTTTTGATAATGACTATATTTTTGTCCTAGGGAAAGGTAGATTCTTTCCTACTGAAACTAATTGGAAAACTTGCATTTGTTATTGTTTCAGCTACTAGAAGCTTCACAGTTTATATCTTTTTAGGGATGTTAATCTCTTGGATTATAAATTTATGGTCAGTTTCCAAGATTCTATTTTTTTTTCCAATTTAAGCTTCCTAAAAGCACAGGAGATAATTAAATATTTTTATATTACTGTAAACAACTTAAAAGAATGTCAGTCTTGGAAGAGAAGTGGTATATTACTAATATCAAATAAGACAGTTATTTAAAACCTTTTAGAATTACCTTGCACATTCAGTTAAAAAGATGTTATATAACTTCAGGATGAGAATTATTATTGCCTTGCCGCATTTTGTATCTTCTGTAAACTCTGATTCTTCCTTCACATTAAAAGCCACTCCTCATCATATATGCATAAATAGTATATATACACATATATTTGAGAGAGACAATATATTATTAGTAACAGATATCTATATTTTACAGTCAAATATGATTACCAAAAATAAATTTCTACTCTTTACCCTTTTTCATTATGGAAAGAATATAATAATTAATTTGGATATAATCTAGCCATAGGTTTGAAGTATTTAATTTTCATTTTCTAGTGAGTCTTAATAACAACAAAAAAAAAATTTTTATATTTGTGGGAGCTCTTTGCAATCCACAAGAATTAGATCTGTGCTTCTTAGGGCTTAAAAGGAAACTGGTCCCAAAATATATTGCTAAAGTTTCAGGAATTTTGTTGCAACCAAGACATAAACTTTTCAAGTACTAGTAGACTTTATAACCTTTAGTATGAAAGTTTAACAGATCTTTTAATGAACTTCTAGAGTGACCAGAAAACAGAAGGTTTTCTGTGATATTCAGTATGTCATGACTGACTTGGCAACCAGACACTAAACAGGTAACCAACACCTGGTGTTCATAATATATGTTTCCTATAGTTGGAAAGTATAGTTTAAAACTTTATAATATAAACTTCATTATTTCTCATTTAATAGACTTATTTTTGATGAACAAAATGTCAGAAAAAGCTATACCTGTACTCAAATATATATGTACACAAACATGGGGACATATTCATGAAATATCTTTAAAAAGATATATAATTTTTTCTCTCAGAAGATGAAAACCTGAGAACTTGGAGAAATGTTTAGGAAAATTTAAAATATTACTGTCTACCCTAATCTAACTTGAAAATACTCTACACTGTGCATTTATCAAACAAAGAGATATAGTATTACTATAAATTTAGTCCACCCCTTTTCCCTTGTCTGACCTGGCATGCACATTCTTCTAAAAAGAATAAAAGAATTTGAAGTCAATTTTCCTGTTTAAATTTCATCAGTTTATTTGCTGAAGTTTTATTTTATTCTTTTGACATTTTAATTGTATAAACTGAACTACCTGAAACTAAACACTATGTTTTAGTTTAGTGGAATGGTTTACACCCTAAAATCTCAAAGAAATTTCATGCCTATTGTCCCAGATTCCTTGTTAGCCCATTTAGGGAATGAACCATACCATTTCCCATAAAACAGTGTAAAATTTGAAAATAATGATAATTACAATCAGGTTTTAATTGTTTAATTGACTGTGAGAGAGCAGATCACATATATGTATATTTTTCTAATGGTAATACTTATAAGGGATGAAGCAAAGTGAAAATTTAACCAGTTAGAAAATTTGGTTAGGAGTTCCCGTCGTGGCTCAGTGGTTAACGAATCCGACTAGGAACCACGAGGTTGAGAGTTCGATCCCTGGCCTTGCTCAGTGGGTTAAGGATCCGGCGTTGCCGTGAGCTGTGGTGTAGGCTGCAGACGCGGCTCGGATCCCGCGTTGCCGTGGCTGTGGCGAAGGCCGGCGGCTACAGCTCCTGTTAGACCCCTAGCCTGGGAACCTCCATATGCCACAGGTGCGACTCCACATAAAGGCAAAAAGACAAAAAAAAAAAAAAAGAAAGAAAATTTGGTTAGTCAAGATGTATATAAAACAAATGTCATTATGCTCAAATCAGTGAATCCTATCCTACCTATGACTGCATTGTTTTCTTCAAGAAAAAATAGTTGCAGAGGTAATAGGAGATTTGAGAATTACAGGGAGGAATAGGGTAGTGAGGTTATGGATGGTTAAAGTACAAGCCAAGCTAAGCATGCCCCTGATTTTGTATGATACTTCCATCCTCCGTCCGTAAAGCTGGATGTGTTTGTCTCTTATTTATTTACTTTTATTTTTATTTGTCATTTTATCCACATCCCTCTGATGTCTTTGAAATATTTTTCTAATGTCTTTGTATGCCTGTATCTTAAAAAATATGTATTTTTTAAATATGCATATTGCTTTTTATTGGTAAATATGCTTACTATAAACATTCATCCTCATTTTACACACATTCTATTAAATTATATAAAATATATATAATATATAGCTGTATACTAATTAGTTCTTTGTTTCTGTTAGCTGAAGAATATCACACGGTGTGTCACTACCACATTTTATTTGCCCGTTTCTCTAATGATGTGCACACAGGTTGCTCTCAGTTCCTTGTTAGCATATATTGCCAGGAATGTTCCCATTCAAACGTCATGGCTTAGGTGAATTTGCATACATACTTGGGAGTTTAGTATAGATTACAGTATGCATAAATATTGAGGTTAAATATATACTGTAAATTATGACTTTCTAATTGTTGTCTATCTGATGGCTTTAAAAAAAGTGTCGATTTTAAATTTGCAATTATCTGGTACTAACAAGTAGACATAGCTCTCTGTACTATAATAGCCAATTAAGCTTTTATTTCTATGAATTACCTATCCAAATCCTTTCCCTATTCTCCAGTTAGATATCAATATATTTCTTACTGATTTACAGGAACTCTTGTTTATTCTAGGCATTATCGTATGACCAATATAAGATGCACCTTATTTACACATTAAAACGTTTCTGAAATTAAGATGCCTCTAATATGTATGAAGTTAGCCATAGTTCACTGGTATCCTTTTGCAAAGTCTAGATCACAAACATGTTCTCCTCCTGCACTTTCTTCTATTAGTCTGGTAATTTTGTGTACTTAATTTAGACACTTAATCTAATCTATCCAATTAGATTATATGTTTCTCTAGGAGAGGAAAAATTTTCCTCAACTCTCTAGGGTCCCTCACTGGGTCTGAAAACTAAACTGACAAAACCCAAATTAACAGGACAAAAGCAAACATATTTTATTTATTTTTACATGACACAGAGGATGTAATAAGGTAGCAAAGATAGGTAAACCCCATGTATTTTTATGCTTGGTTTGAAAAGATAGGTAAACCCCATGTATTTTTATGCTTGGTTTGATAGAGTGAACAGTCGTGGAGGAATATAATAGGTTTATAAGTATGAGGCAAGTGCAATAAGCTGGGGAAAAGTTGGCAAGACCTTTGTCAGATCCTTTTATGTGTTCCTTTGTCTTTAGAGAAGAATGATTCTTTCCTCCAAAAATAGGAAAGTTACCTCTCACATGAGGAACTTATGATATGTTTCAGGGGAGAAAGTTTGGGGGAAGTTTAGAGTGACTTTCCCACATCCACTGTTTTCTCAAACTCCTTCGGTTTTAAATATTGAACATGCCAAAGTGCTATGTTTTGGAGTAATGTGTCCTGAACCCTGAATGCAAATTAGAAATGTAACTTCACATTTGTTAATAAGCTGTTCACATAGGCATATAAAGGAATGAGCCAATATTAACTTCACCATATATTGAACAATCTTTCTCATTGAATTATTGTGCCACCTTTATTATTTATAATAAAATGTGTTATTAACGTCAACATTCTGTTTTATTGATCTGCTTTTCATTTCCTGAAAATCTATTTTAGTGCTTTAAAAAAAAGCTATTGTACATTAGTATCTGATAGGGTAATTCCTCTCCTTTAGCTCCTGTTTTGTAGAACTGGACTTAGTTATTAGCAGACATCTATTTCCACACACACGCGCAAAAAAAAAGAAAGAAAGAAAAACCTTACAGAAAGTTTATTTAATTTCACAAAATATCTTGAAGGAATTTAGATTGGATTGCACTGAAATTGCATTAAAATTCTGTTGCCCCATCTATGACAATTCTTTATTATCTATTCTGTCACATCTTTTAAATTATTTTCAAGAAAGTCCTGGGTAAAGTTGATATTCAGCTGTCTTGGTAAATGGTACTTTATTTTATATTTTAGTTTCTAGATATGCACTGATGGTACAAAAATTTCACTGTTTTATAAGTTGATATTTTTAGCAAAATTGCCTAAATCCACTATTATTTGAACTAGTTTCAATGGATTATGTGTTGAATCTGTTTGGTATTCTATATTATTGATTATATCATCTCCAATTAAAGATAGGTATATTACTTCCTTTCCAATCTTAGGCCTCTTTTTTTTTATATTATTTTGACCATAAGATCAACAATTACATTATATACTGGCAGTGAAAATGCCATGTTTTATTGCTTTTACCCTCAAATTAAAGAGAACAGAGTTAACTTTCTTTTTTAAATATGATGCTTAATGTAGATTTTTGGTAGCTAGTTTATATGTTAAGGTATTTGCTTGCTATTCCTAGTTCTCAACTTTCATATTACAAATACAGACTTAACATTTTCATATTCTTTTTCTTCTTGTGATATATAATTAAATTCCTTGTTTGAAATATTAGTGTGATGAATTACATTGTTAGACTTTTTAATGTTATTCTTGGGAAATATATAGACAAATTAATGTATATATCATGTATTTAAAGTTTAAAAATAATAAAACAAATGTCCTGCTCCAGTAATAGCAAAGTAACTTCTATTCAACACACCCTCTTGCAGGTAAAAATTATGAACTCTGGAGTTCACATTAAATGTTATGCCCACACCAAAAAGAAAAGGGACACACATATTTTGGAGTTGATGGGTATATATATTTCCTTAATTGTGATGATGATATCATGAATAGATGCTTACGTCCAACTAATCAAAGTATGTGTATCAAATACCTAAACTTTTGATACATTAAGTATAACTTAATAAAACTGAAAAGAGTGGGATAGTAGTATTGCAAAGTTGTAATGTTTTACACGAAGCCATCCAATTGAACTACATATTACTGTGAAAGTTAAGGTGATTATTATCATAATAGCACACTGAATACAAAAATGCAAAAGGCAGAGCCTTTCTGATTGAATAGAAAAGTCAGACCCAATGCTTTCTCAAACAGACAAACTTTATAAAAACAAAGATCTGTTGAAAGTAAAAGGATGGAAAAAATATACACCATGAAAGCAGTAAGAACATTGAAGCATAAGAACATCGAAGCAGCTTTATTCTTTCATTTGTGTGTGTGCCCTCTTGACTTTTTGCTTTTCTCCCTTCCTGACCTCCATCCTTCTTGCCATTTTTTTTTCTTTCACGAATATTTCAGAGAAAAGTTATTTATTAGGTAAAGCCATGTATTGTATGAAGCTATGTGTCTATGTTAAGGATAGGGAGTAGGAGAGGCCAGTAACCCTGTGTGGAACATCAAAGTTCTGCAGGGCACTGCCTCCCACTGTACAGCAATGGGAAACTGACCACATGTGGGCTAAGCAGGACACCCATGCAGAGGGGTAGCAAAAGTTCCACAGCCGGTTTCTGTTTCCATACAAATTTAAAAATATTTTGTTACAGTTATGTGAAAAATACCATTGATTATTTGATAAGGATTTCTTTAAACGTGTAGATTGCCTCGGGGAGTATTGTCATTTTAGCACTTCTGATCCTTCTAATCCAAGAACATAATATATCTTCCTGCTTGTTTTGTCTTCAATTTCGTTTATCAGCATCGTTTAGTTTTCAGAATATAGGTTTTTTTGCCTCCCTAGGTAGGTTTATTCTTAGATATTTTATTCTTTTTGATGCAATGGTAAATGGGATTTGTTCCCTTAATTTCTCTTTCTGATGTTTTGTTCTTAGTGTCTAGAAATGCAACAGATATCAGTATGTTAATTTGGTATTCAGAAATTTTACCAGATTCACTGATGAGTTCTAGTAGTGTTCTGGTAGCATCTTTAGGATTTTCTATGTACAATATCATACCAGCTGCAGATAGAGACAGTTTTACTTCTTTTCCAACTTGGATTCTTTTTACTTCTTTCTCTTCTCTGATTGTCGTGATCCATAGCAGGTTTCTGATTCCAAGCAAAGGGTGGATGCTTTCCAAATATTGTTAATGGATCACAGCTATAACTTGACTTACTTTTCTCCACTGTTACCTAAAAGCAAGTAAATTCTTATTTGAATGGGACACAGAAAAAAGGAGAACATAACTCTTACATTTGGTGAGATACCAAAGGGACAATTTTTCAGAAGCTAGTGAACTACAGGGATATGGCAAAGGATAAAATAACAGTGACAAGATGGAGGGTTCTGGTAACAATTTTCCTAAATTTAGTTTTTCAAGAGCCTGGGAATCTCTCCAATAATAAAATTTTTACAATGTGTAAGATTTTTTAATTTTTTTAAAGAATGATTATTTTCTCTTTATTCATGCCCAATATTTCATGCATTTAAGATATATTATTTGACTAGTTCTTAGGAACATTTCTAAGTCTTATGTGGCAGCTGGGAAATTACCTTCATCTGACAGTATGCATAAGACTCACTTTTTTATTCATCTGCACATGCATCCATTATCCACACAAAGAGCCAATATACGTTTATGAAGGACGCACTTTATTGAGTCACCATATTAGGCAACAGAGAGAATACAAATGTGACAATTATTTTCCCTTGACAGAACATCCTTGAAAACATCCAGGGTATCAATGATAAATACAATTTTGTCTGGCTCTGACTCTCCATTCAGTGCTGTCTGATGATACAAGAATCTATAAAACAAAATTAAAATTCAGTTTGGTCACTGTCATGTGGTTATCTACTGCTTTTTTTGTTGTTACCAATTTTGGTTGCTTTATAGGAAATACTTGCCTATACTTAGTATCACCAGTTTTTCACTGCTCCCATTCTTCCACTCAAATCAGGCAATCAGTTCTATCAATCTACTGAAAGAACTTTGTCAAGTTGTCAGTAGACTACCATGTTTTTATATCCTTGGCTAATGTTTGACTCCCATCTTACTTAACCAGTTAGTGACACTTGTCACTGCCCTTATGTGATTCCAGGACAAAATCTCCCTTGATTTTTCTTCTATCTCTTTTTCAGTGTTTTTTATCTTATTTGGTTTTGCTAGATCTTTCTTATCCTCATATCCTCTATTACGTAGGGAACAAATTTCAGATGTCTTTTCTTCCTAGATGATTTCATTCAACTTCATGACATTAAATGATATCTAAAATTATGATTTACAAATTTTCATTTCTGGCCTAGATATCTCACATGAACTCCTAAATTTTATAACCCAGTTGCCTACTCAGTATAATTATTTGGATATCTATCAAGCCTTTCAAATATAGTTATGTCCCAAATTCCAAGTCACCCCACCCCCACATCAAAAGAACCAAATAATCCTCCATATTGGAGGAAATATTAACACCACCCTTCAACTTGTTTAAGCCAGCAATCTCAGATTTATTCTTAATTCCTCTTCTCTCAAACCCACATTCAAAATCAGAACACCCTGTAAGCTCTAACTTCAAAATATATCCTAAAATTATGCAATTCTTGGTGGACAGTAACTTGAGATTACTGAATTTTCAAAATGGGCATGACGTTAAAGTCCCCACTGTGGAACTATGTAATTTTCATCTTTCTTCAAAAAGTAATTGAGATGAAATAATAGAACGAGATATGTGATAACAGATTGTAGTAAAATGCTATAGATGTTCAAAGGAGCCACAGGTTAATTCTGGGTGGGAATCTGATCAGTTTTTATTGTAGTAGTGACTTACAAGCTTAACCTTGAAAGAAGGTTAAGTGTTTTACAACTGCCAATAGGGGAGAAATATTTCTATCCAGTGAAAATAACACCAGTAAAGGCAAGGAATTTGGCATGTGGTATGTTAGAGAAATGTTGAGTGATTCAATGTGACTAAACCATAAGGTACATAAAACAAGTTGAAGCTGGTAAGGTAGCTTGGAAGTTAAATTAAAAGAGTCTATTGTGAAATACTGGCCACCTAGCTATAGAGAAAACTTTGTTCTTCAGATAGATGGGAACAAGTTGAGTAGATGATCCCTTTTTGAAAAATAATGCTACATATTGCTGTTTATAAATTCTGAAACCCTCAGATGATATGTGTTTTTATCTAGGTTGTTTGGTTCCCTTTAGTTTGCAAAATCATATTTTGGATTTGCTTGCTACTCCATCAGTCCTAATTACTCCATCTCTATCTTGTCTCTCAGTTTCATATTTATTATGCGACTAGTTTTGACTTTGAACTGACAATTGTTTTTCATCTCCCTTTCTACTACCACCTCATAAATTCAACAAGAACCATCTCGATCATGACACAGGTAACAAAGAAACCAAGCAATTTGTTTATGACTATGCAAACACAATGCATTTTATAAAATACATGAAAACATTTTTTAGCCTTTCCACAGCTGAGATATTAGTTTCTTAAATCTAACATGTGAATATCACTCCCCTTCATACCTGTCAACTCTGAGAACTATAATACAAACAGTACACTACTGTTAATATCCTTTTAAAATCACCACCTCAACCAACCATATATTTGAAAAGTTTGGAAAGAATTCAAGTTTCTGGGTGAACAGTAAAAATATTCTAAATAAACCTGGTCTTCTATTCTATCAGATCCTCACCTTGCCAGTGTGTGCTGGCTGCTTCACACACAGTTCAAATGCTTTGATTCTTCCAGAAACAAAGTTTTAATGGTAACATATTAGGAGACATAGATGTTTCTAGAAATTAAAGATTTTGGAGTTCCCATTGTGGCTCAGTGGTTAACGAATCTAACTAGGAACCATGAGATTGCTGGTTTGATCCCTGGCCTTGCTCAGTGGGTTAAGGATCTGGCATTGTTGTGGCTCTGATGTAGGCTGGCAGCTACAGCTCCAATTAGACCCCTAGCCTGGGAACCTCCATATGAGGCGAATGCGGCCCTAGGAAAAGACAAAAAAAAGATTTTATTTGTCAAATTTGTTTCAATAATAATCTTTCTAGATTACTTGTTTAATAAAATATGTATGTCTATTTTATTGACACCACATCTAAAAGAAAAGTATGCCATTGTATATAATAAAGTATTAGCTTTATTTAAGGAAATGCTTAAACAATGAAGCCATAGCCTGAAGTTATCAATGGAGGAGCTCACACTCTAAAAGGAAAGGCATATGTGCAAACAAGAAGAATGTGAACCAGGGTAACCAATGTATCAATATAAAATGACTGATAAAATACATAAAAGGGCATTGACCAATTTAACCAAGAGGGACTGGAGAAGATTTCACAAAGTGGCTATATTTGAATTCGGTCTGGAAGCATTTGTGCATGTGCAGGAGTGAAGGGAATAAATTAGGTAAAACAGAAATGGTTGAAAAAAATATGGCAGGGTAAGGAAAAATAAGTAGTTAAGCACTTCTAGTACAACTTGTCTTAGGGATAGCCTGTGGTGATAAGCTGGGTATGGATCTGCAAGCATAAGCATTATATGGCTTGGAGGAATTTTAAGCAATTAAAGAAACAGTTAAAACATTAAAGCAACAAGGAAGTATAACTCAGTTTAGTGTGTTCCCTCTTACTGCAGAGAAGCAGGTGTCCTAGTAAAAGTGAAAAAATCTGTGATTAAGATAAGCCAAGTAGAGCATCAACCAAATAGTTCCAGGGTAGTATTATGATAATGCATAATGACTCAATAGCTGGAGATGAGTCAAATTCAGTATACCTTAAAAGAGAGATTCAAATAGCATATAGTGTAAAAAAAACCCTAGAAGATATGCAATCTTTAAATTATTAATTGATTAAATGGTGGTAAAATGGATATGACTGTGTGGAAAACACCGACTAGAAGCAATTTTGGTACATGAGTGGTCACTGATGATATAAGATCAAGTAGAAGGGTCTGTGTTAAAGCATTCGGCAAAAAAATAGGAGAAAACAGAAGGGAGAATGGAGAAACATTGCGTTGAGATTTTTTTGGAGCTAGCTATTTTTAGCTGCTTCATAATCACAAGACCTAATTTATAAATAGCAAGTTGTTTTGATTAATAGCAGTAAAATCTGTCAGTACGTTTTTAGACATGACTTCTTTTAAGCACATATATGTAGAAACTATGAAGTAAATGAATACTCAAAGAAAAACACGTTTATGTCAATTTTGAGTTTTATTTCTACCACATATGATCTGATACCGCTCAAATTATTTCTCTGTATTCAATTTTGTCATTTTTTAAAGTAGATAAAATAACACTTAGCATGAGGTCGTTGAAAAGAATAGAGAACAACACATGTAAAACGTCTGGACACTATATCTAATATAAAATAAGTACTCAGATATATTTGCTATTCATACTGGAAAAGACCTTGAAATATTTCTCAGTCAATTCTTATTCCCATTTCCTGGAACATAGCTAAATATTTCATAGTAGGAGGGTAAAATTTTCTCTGTTGAAGGAATAAAAAAAATTACTTCACAAGTGTTTCAATGACCCTCCTTATATTTCAGATTGTAACCTTCCCTATCACCAAACAAAGCTATTTCAGTGAACACTCAATTAATCACAACTCAATTTCTTAAAAATGTGAATTCCAACTTTAGTCTTTTTCAGTCTCTTAATCTCCTCCATAGTATTATTTTACACACACATACATACCTCATTATTTCCATTGTTCCTCAGAGATTCATTTCCCAGGATCGTGGTCTTTTGTTTGCCTGCCGTCTCCTTCTCTTTTAATAAGATTCTGTAAACCTTTATAGCTGTAGCTTATCCACACTTCCTTCCTTGTAATTCTTGCCAATTGGCTCCAAAAGTGTTTTTCTATCACACATTCAGAGACCATGTCTTCCTGTGTCTCAAAACTTGAAAATCTCCCTGTGAAATATCATAAATTTAGGGTAGTCAAGAATATGTTTTCGTATTTAAATGGAAATTCCTAAAACTTAAACTCAGCAATTACAAGAGAAAGATGGTTATATCAAGTTCTTCTGTTTCTTAGAAATTATTATTGTTATTAAATTAATCTCTTTACTTTGCTGAAGGTGACCACATAGAACGTCTAGGTCAGTGTCCTCCAATTTATCTGACTCAGGGGTTCCTGTGGAAAAAAACAAATATACCATAATTCCAACTCTACTATCATCAAATTAAAATAGAAAATAGTATAATAGAGACTAAAAGAAATAATTTATAGTTAAATTATATGAAATTTAATATACAAATACTCAGCAGCACCCTGGAAAACAAAATAGCACGGCCACACATTTGTACATACCTATGCTTTATGAAACGTAGTGTTGGAAACAATTCCAGTAAAAAACCTTGATGTTAGTATAAGAACTATTCTTTCATAAGTTAATAATGAACCAGACTTTCTTATTTTCCCTGTGTTTAGTAAGAAAATGAGGAAAAACTGCTTCAACTTAAGTAGAAATAAATGTTATAGACAAGTTAGGGACTTTCAAAGTAGAGGTAGCAAGAAATATCATGTGTCCTAAATGACCTTATTGATAAAGGTAGCATCTACATAATTACATTACAGCATAGCATGCATGTCATACAGAAAATAAATCTTCTATCTTGAATCCTCACCACATGTCAAGATATATATTAGACTTTAGAATTTGAGAAAAAATCTGAATGAAAATATGTCTTAATTGGTAAAGATGATTTTGGAAAGAAAAAGTAAGAAAAGGGAGCTATAGAAAATCAAGTCTTCTGGAGACACTACCAGAAGGCTAAAATAAATAGGCAACCCCCAATAAATAAATATGTCAGTATGTAATGTTCATAACATATATTTAATCATTATTATTATGTTTAAATATATAGTATTAAGAATTTTATCAACTTTTTTTAATTCCTATGTCTCAATATTTTGTTTAAATTTATTAAAATTGCAGTTTATATTTCTGTGGGATTCAATGGATAACTATGTGAATGACTGATAAGACATTCAAAGATCATATTAAGATTGAGGGAATTTTTTATTTTGTGAGACCATCCCACTAATCCCAGAGGTGCTTCTACAACAACTGTAGCAACAAAAATGCTCTCGCAGTTTTTAAGAAATGCTCTGTAAGAAGGGCTATCATCCATGCTCAGGTTACAGTTGTAAGGTATTTTGAGCTCCTTCCTGAGGGTGTGCCAATGTAACATGGGCTTTTTTCTTAGAAGAACAGAGATGATTTGGATGAGGCTATTATAAAGAGGCATCGCACCACACAGTTTTCTCAAATGAGACGAGTAAAGTTCAAACCCCGAAATTTCATGGCAATGTCTATGATATTGAACAAGTTTTAGTCTCACTGATTGTCTATTTTTTGATCACCAAATCATCCTGGTTTGTTTGAGATTTTCCCCTGTTTTAGCACTTCAGTTACAGGAGACCCTTCAGTCCCAGGCAAACTAGGATGGAATTCTGGGTTATCCCAATATTCCCTTTGGCAAAGTAGAATATCATCATAAAAATTTTACAAAGTTGATTCATAAATGAGAAAACATTTGAACATCACAACACACAGTTTGGCAAATACAAGAATAAAGCTAACTAAATTGCAGATATTATGATTATGATTATGATTTCTATTATTACTTTTATTTGATGCTAAATAGGCAATAGGATAAAATGACCTGAAAAACGAATATACACTTCAATTTTAATTTACATTTTCTGCCTATTGGGTACCTCAACAGCTAGCCCAGCAAAGTCAACAAAAGAATGACAGTAGTAAGTCATAATTAATCAGTATTCTTCTATGTAATAGAAACTCTGTTAAAGGTTTGGGTATTTTATTTTACTTTAATAATTTTCTTATTTTTTCCTATTATAAAACAGACTGAAAGTTGTCAATAGTTGTCAGAGTTCACAGTTAGAAAAGGGAGCTTATAACTTCAAACTGATCAGACTCTCATTTCTTTGCTTCCAAGCAACCTGCTCAATGACCTTCTTAAACTAAGAGATACTGAAATGAAGACCGAATTTCTTAGATTATTAGTACTAAAATGTTCAGCTCCCACATTATGCTAAATTATATGTTTCTATTATTTGTCATATGTACTTTGCCTGGAGAGCTTGAAAGAGGAGAAAGTTAAGATGTTGGTATCTAAGATATCCTAAGATATGAGAGGATTCAGTGTTTCTTAGGTTATAGTATATATCAATTAAATCCATGTGTCTTAATTTGTATTCCACCACTAACACAGTCAATGACTGTTAGTCGAGTGTGTTTAGCTTATTTAGGTATAATCTTAAGCAAGACCAACATGGAAGAAAGAAAGTGAGACTGAGAAGAGAAGACAGCCAATAAAGAATGTACTATCAAATCCATTATCGGGGACACCTAGAACCTTACCATGTTGTGGAACTCACGGAGTCAGTGTAGAGTATGTGCCTTCGAGGTGTCCAGCCAACGGTGGGGGTGCTGGAGTTAATAAGACAACTACTTTCAGTCACTAGCAGAAGGTAGCTCTTAGTAGGCATTTATTCTCCAGTATTTAACTTCTAGAGCAGGATTTCAGCCACCAGAGAGAGCCCTTAGCCAGCTGAAAATAGGTCAAGATGCACTAAAATACTCAAACCAAAGAGGTGCCGCCAGGCACCATGGTTGTCTACTTAAATTTTCTTAATGCTACTTATATTTGGATATATTTAAATCCATTATATGATCTAATTTGCCAGATATAAGGGATTTTCATTTATCATGCTCTCATTGAAACTGTTTAGTCTTTATTGAATCCCTTCATTTCACCCCCTGATGGAGAACTCATAATCTAAATAGTGTGTCTTAAGTACAACATTTTCTATCCTCCTCTCTGGATTCTCTGAGAAAAACTATTTGCTTTCTCACTTAAATTTCCTTTGTACATTTATTCATAAGTGTTTACCTTTTACCAAAAATTAACGGTATTTATCTATGTTTTAAAAGCACCTAGAAGTTACCTGCTAATTTTGATCTATTACAAAGTTTCATAGTACTATTCTTACATATTTTGGAATTGCATTTACCTATTATATTACCAACTACATTTGTAGTGCTCAATAAAAGTAAACTTAGAACTCATGTAATCACCTTTACCTTTGAAATCACAAATGTTAGCCAAGTATTTTGAACACTAATATAATTTTCTATTCAACAAATAGTTAATATAACATTTTACTAGTTATAAATATATTTATGTGAGATTAATCCCAGAATAGCTTATCCTGACTCCTAATCACATACAGACAGTCATTAACAGAATATATCTGGAAATTAATCCTCGGGTTAATTTTTTGGTGTAAAATTTGTCTAAGCTGATTTACAAATATTCTCATCTAGGCAAGAGTTTTAAAATTTATCTTTGAAATGCTTTGGAATAAATATTTTTCAGAGCCTGAGGGAAACCCAGGATAATACATTTAGTGTTCTAAGATTATTTTTCCATAACTTTCAACAAATTTTTGCCCAGCATATCAAAGTTGCATTATGTAAGTGATTCTTATGCCAACTTTATTCACTAGAGATTTTCTTCCAGTCTCAAAGTTTGATCAAAGGTATAGTACATCACAGTGATATTCTCCTTCATTAAACCAATAATTTTCTGCAAATAAATTACTAGATTATTTTTAAGAGCTGCTATTAAATTATCTTAATAGCTGGTAAACTGTCTTTCACATTGAAACTTCTTGATATTTTAGAGTTTATGTCTAGAGGTATAATTGCTAGTGTCAGGTTTATGTTTTTCTAAATATACCCATGAGAAATAGAATCTAAGATAAGACAGAAAGTATTATGTTTTTGTGTAATATAATAATCACATAAATCGGTTTGATTTAATATGAAAGATGATAGAATATATAGCCAGAAAGACTTTACTTCACTCCAACATTTTCATGTTACAGATAAGAAAAAAGTGTGCCCTAAGAAGAGTAGTTCTCCTAATATCCAAAGGCTAGAAAAAAAGAAATTCTGATCTTTCTGCTCTTCTAATCATATATATTTCACGAGAAGGCAATAGAAAACCTCCCTCCATTCTTCCCTTAAATTCAACCAGTTTCTTAATCAGGCTCAAGCAGCGACAAATAGTAGTTAAAATATAGTACAATGAATGAAACCTACTGATGCAGTAACCCACTCTTCTTGCATGGGGAAGTATGAACAACACGTAGCAACTGTTTCTAGAATTATATCTCTAGTCCAGTAGCTCTCAAATATTTCATCTCAGAACTCCTTTATTCTCTTAAAATTACCAGGCACCCCAAAGAGCTTTTACCTAAGGAAATTAGAACTTTGATACCATATTGGATATTTAGAGATGGAGAAAGAGTTTAAATAATTATTAATTAATTATATAACATAATAAGCCCATTATATGATAAAGAGCATGTATTTTTTACCCAAAAAAATCTATATTTTACACAAAAAATTGTGTTAAGAGTGGTATTGCTTTCTATTTCTGCAAACCTCTTTAATGTTTTGTATAATAGAAAACAGCTACATCCTTATATCTGCTTCTGCTTTCAATCTGTTGCAAAACTACATGTCATGTAGTCTCTAGAACTATCTAATGTATATTCATAAAAGAACAGGAGTGAAAAACAGCAAAGAATAACTTAATATTGTGAAAAGAGTTTGTGTCTAATGAATCCTGTGAAAGGGTCTCAGCAATCTTCAGTGGTCTCTGGACTGCACTTCGAGACTAAGGGATCTGTGAAAGTCTTGCCACATAGAACCTGGAGGCTAGGGGAATGTTAATGTCCACAAACACATACAAGGATACTTGAGCTGTGGTGTAAGTCGCAGTTGCGGCTCGGATCCCGCGTTGCTGTGGCTGTGGCGAAGGCTGGCAGCTACAGCTCCTATTAGACCCCTAGCCTGGGAACCTCCATATGCCGCTCCCGCGGCCCTAGATAAGGTAAAATGCCCCAAAAAAAAAAAAAATTTAAGAAAGTGTTAAAATATGACTATGAAATTGACGGGAGAAACAGGAGAGCAACAAGTTATTTTATTTAAAAGGTATATTATCCTACATTTAGTTATAAAATTTCATAGTAAGAATCATGATGTATCATTTAAGATTTAGTCATAAATTACAAAGGCCACCAGTGGTGGCTTAACTTTATTTCTAGCTCATGCAAGAATTTAGAGGTAAAAAGTTCATGGGTGGCTTGTTAGCTGTGCTCCCCAAAGTTTTCAGGGAGTCAGCTCATTCCAGATGATTAGTTCCCATTCCTGTGAACTTTGTCCCCACTGAATATGATAAAAACTAAAACTCTAATAACAATACCCTATTTTAGCAGCAGGACTGAGGAAGGAATGAAGAGAAAGGGAAAATGTGTGAGGCGTGAAATCTCATTTAAGGAAAGTTTCAAGAAACTTCCATTACACTCTTTCTATTCATGACATTGGCTCAAAATTAGTCGCATGTCAATCACTTGAAACAAATAATTTTAGGAAATAAAAGTTTTACTTTGAACAGTCATTTTTCCATCTAAAAAACTGAGAGTTTTATTTTGAGAGAAGGAGAAAACAGTGATTTGGTTTAGCCATCAATCTCCATCACACAGGGGAAACTAAAACTTTTTATGTGCCTGCTTTAAAAATAACAATAGTGAGCTTTAAAATGTCACATTCCCCATAAGGAACCTAAGGGAAGAGTTAGTATGAATTATTCTAACATCATTTAAAAAAAATGTTCACCAAAGAGAATGTGCAATAATATAACATATGACTAAAACAAAGCAGTGTGTCACTAATGGATTGTTATTAAATTTTTTTTAAACTATTCTGTCTCTAGCTGATAGCAAACACTTTTGAAGAGTGCCAAAGTTTCAGGAAACACAAAGTAATTGGTAGAGGAAAATAGATGTCCTCACAGATATTACATTTCATTATCTTAATCATATTGGATAGGACCCAAAGAAGTATATTTCCCTTATAATTTGTTAAGGTGAAAAAGTCATGTTCACAGAAAATTGCTCTTCATTTAACTCATCCTGAGATGAATATTCTGAAGAGCAGTGAAATATTTTACATTTCTCAGAGTTAAATTGCAGCCATATGTATTTCATCCATACAGGAAATGTAAATATGGTATAATAAAATATATTTTGAAATATGTCAGAAATTATTTTCTATTTCAGTACATTATACATAAGTATACACCCCAATTCTCTGTCCTCTTCTACCTAAAATTTTATCCCCACTTCTTTGAAACTCTATTTCTTAAAAAAGATGACTTTCATCACTGTTTTTAGATCCTTATCTGTATTTTTTAAGCTGATTTTGCAATCTGGTACCTTACCTACCACTGCACCGCATCAGCTCTCACAAATTCACTATTAACAATACATTTCTGATATTTTTGAGCCTTTATTTTATATAATAACTGCACCACATTTGATAGTACTGACACCTCCTTCTACTCATTTATTCTTAAAATCCTGACCTTCCCCCTAATGGGCAACATACACGGTACATTATTAATATATGTACAGTGGTTTACAAAGCCCTTAAACATATATGCCATATTCCTTTTGCCTCTCTAACCTCACCCCTAGGCAAACTTACATCATTTTTAGTGGACCAGTGAGCCTACCTGCTACCATAAGAACATTGTTTTAGATGAGTGTATTAGAAAACTTGTTTTGATTGCCTAGGGAGACAGAAAACTTCCTGGTCAGCCAAACCATAGACAGTTCTAGAGTGAAGGTTGTCTTGGGATTAATGAGAAGAAATTGTCAGTGCTCCCTTGTAACAGTCTCAACATTCTTCCCTTTTCTATATTGGCTTCATTTTCTCAGACTGCCTTTCTCCACCAGGTAGGAAATATAACTTCCTTGTAGACTCTGACCTTCCTAAGTTGAGCTTTAATGTGAAAAATTGAAAAGAGGCCTTGTATTATGGCCTTCATTTGTATCCTCCCTAAATTCATATGTTGAAACCCCTTTCCCCATTGTGATGGTATTTGGAGACTGGGACTTCAGGTGTTAATTAGGTCATGAGAGTGAAGACCACAAGATAGGATTAGTGCCCTCTTATGAAGATACAAGAGAGAGCTTGCTTCTCCCTCTGCTCTCTGTAGTCTGAAGAGACAAGGAGAAGACAGCCACCTGCAAACCAGGAAGAGAACTCTCACCAAGAACTAAGTGTGCTGGCGTCTTGATTTTGGACTTCACAGGCTCCAGAACTGAAAGAGATAATTTTGCTGTTTGAGCCACACAGTCGGTGGTAATTTGTTACAGCAGCCCAAGCAGACTAAGCAACTAGCTTAGTTTAAAGCAAAAGACTTCATTTAGGAAATTGATTAATTTGTTCAACCCCATCTCTGATACTTATTAACCATGTGATCTTGAAAATTACTTAAGTTTTCTAGGCCCTATTATTCCCAGCAGTAAAATGTAGAGAGTAATAATGTTTATCCAATACAAATGTCACGAGAGGAATGAGTTAATATATGCAAAGTGCCTAGAAATGCTATCAGTCAGCTTTGCTCAGAATAAAATATTCTACCCCTATTAAACCTATACATGTGGAGTAAAAAGAAGGGGGTACATTTCCCCAATTTAAGAGGGGTCTCATGCTCCAAAATTAGAAAAAGTACAAGTTAGGAAACATATTAATAACTATTATGAGAAAAAGGTTGAATGTGTTTTGTTCATAATATATCAGCATTGATGTATTTAGGTCTCATTTAACCATGATCTAATACAAATAAGGCAATTTTTTGAGTTTTTAAAGCTTAAGAGCAGATAGAACTGACTTCTTCTAGATAGTAGATTATTTGCTGGAAAATTTTGACTTAACTAGCATCTTTATAAGAGAACCATCTGAAAACATTGAAGTCTATATAAATGCAAAAGAAGACATTACTCAAGTGAGCATGTAAAGGTGTGTCAGTACAGTATCTTTAGAATTCTGAATCCGTGGAGCTAGGTCACTTAAAAAAAAGCTGTTCTAATTTTTTACATACCTCACCATAGCACAAAGGAAGAAATGGATTGGTGATTATTTCATTCTCAGAATTAATAGTTAGCTGATCAGAATGATTCAGGAATTCTTGTTTTGCATACAAGTGCATTATATTAGGCTAAAATAAGGTGCGATACTGAGAATGTTTGGGTTCATAAAGCTTTCCATTTTCCAAAAACATATCATTCTAGTTTTAGATTTCAAATGTTTATTGTTCTTATGTAGTGTCTATTATGTAATAGTGTGCTTAAATATGAGTGGTTGACTTTGTTTCTCTTTGTAGTTTCATTGTAAAAGGCTTATCACCAAGATGTTCTACATGGTTAGAGTCAGAAGTAGCCAGATACCACCAAGAGATTTAATCCAAATATTATGCATGGAATAGTGGTTTCAGAGCATGCACCAAGACATGTGATTTGATATTATGTTTGAAAAGAACATACATATTTCAGATTGTTATGGCATTTACAAAGGAGTTTATGTTACGAAGTTCATAAAGTTTATTATGTCTTTCCTAGACTCCCTTAAATTGAATACGGAAAATAAACACAGAAAAAGTGAGTTGGTTGAAAATATACATTAGAGCAAGCTAAATAATTTGACATGATAAAAAGGAGTTATGAATTTTTCAGAAATATTATTTTGTGTTTGTGTGTGTTAGTGTACATGTATGAATGTGTTTCCACACTATGTGAATATATATTTAAATTCTTAAATGTGCTGATTGCTTCCACCGAGTTAAGCTGTCAAAGTCAGGGGGTCAAGTTCTATGACTCCTTGTGATCATACACATTTTCAAGATGGTTGCAATAAGGTATCCGCTCTATTCAGTGTAGTAGACTTTAACGTGTAAGTTAAAAGCTTAATAATAACAGTTACCTTGTACTGAATATTTTATTGGGTATTTTGCATATGTCTAATTCAAAACATGACATATTAATTAGATTATTATTATTATTTATTTCTACAGTAACTTGACATATCTATTTGCCCTACTGAAATGTAAATATCACAAGAATCAAGGTCAGTACTGATTTTGTTGCCTATTTTACCCTAGATCTTAGAGCATAGCCTCTGACTCAGTATGTACCTGGTGATGGATGACTCTCCTGATAGTTAATTAATTTGTGATTCAAAAATATCAGTAGCATACTCATGGACATATATTTAGTAAGTGATGGATCTGGGCTAGAATTAAGATAAAACTGAATTTAGAGTTAATGCTTTTTCTTCTCCTACATAAACTTATTAAAATTTATTAAGGTAAAACACATAAAATTGAGCAATTTTAACATTTAAGTGCACTACTCTTGTCACTTAATACGTTCACAATTGTGTGAAAGTGTCACCACTATCTAGTTTCAGAATATTTTCATCACAGTCCTCTCAGTTCTTGCCCTACCCAAGCCTGTTATACGAATCTACCTTTTATCTCTATGAATTTGTCATTTCTAGCTTATTTTACTCATCATAAAATGATTTGCAGCATTTATCGATATTTCATTCATTGTAATGGCTAATATCCCACTGCATTGTATACCACTATTTTATTTATCAACCTAGCAGTTGGCGGGTATTTGGGTTGTTTGCACATTTTCATTATAATGAATAGTGATATGATGTACATTTGTGTACAAGTTTTTGTTTTAAAACTGTTTTTAGGGAGTTCCC